>CM062201.1:17542500-18742500 GCA_031216445.1 Lateolabrax maculatus | reverse complement strand
ATATAACTTGCATTAATGAATAAGTTTTACATCATACAATAAGTGTTATCCGGGGTTGTTGAGGGAGCATTTGAAGAACTTCATTTTCACTCTTTAAATGATTATGTTTGTTTTTCTTTAAAAGAAAAGAGAAAGAAAAGAAAAGAAAAGAGAGGAAGTAAAAAAGGGAGGCAACTCTGGTGGTTTTAACATCAGAAACTCCTAGAGCCGATTCACAGCTGGGTCACACACACATACACACACACACACACACACCCACACTCACTTTATTTATCGTCAATGAAGTGTGTCCTTGTGTTATATAACCTTGAATATGGCGAGCTGATGCTAATGGAGTTCAGGGGAGTATTTATCCCAGCTGGGTCCGATCCAGTGCCATTGACAAAATTCACCAGAAGCGTGTTTCTTAAAAAAAAAAAAAAAAAAAAAGCGCCTATACTTCACTTAACCTCATTTAGGCCATCTATTTATTTATTTATGTCTGTGCATCAATGAAACCACAAACTTTATATGTGATTTGACGCCCCCTGTGGTGATAAATGTGCACCACACGTTGAAGTGCACAGCTCCTCTTACATTCTTCCATTTAATAGTTTTAAAAGAGAAACATTGCAGATGAACAAATCGCTCCTATGTCATGCCTCCATTGTTTTTTAGTGAAAGTCAGAGTCTGACTTTTTTTCCTGTGTCTTATCACATTATCCTTCCCAGTTCTGTTGATATCACTGAATTGATGCCACTGAGTTTATTTACATTCCAACAGCTTGTGTCATGATGAACTGATACTCTTAAGTTGTAGGTTCATTGCACCAGACCACTGGTTTCCTGAGCGGACACAGTTGAGAGACCTCCCCTCCTATCATATGCTGAGCACTGTGCTGTGCTGTATGATAACCGGTTGTTTAGCATGGCTCCGGATGGCCTGTGTGTTTCCAGCAGCCTCGCAGGCTTTTTGTTTAATGATTTATCACATTTCCTGCATCGATACTGTTCAAATTCGATGCAGCCCAGCGCCAGGCTGTTACAGGGGGACAGTGTTGTGTCACGGTGATGTTCAGCCCTACGGGGGGTCAGCACTGATAGCTGTGGAATGACTGTCCCATCGACACTCAGTCTCATCTGCAGGGCTCCATCCTTCTTTGTTGTTCACGCTGTTCACGCTGAATTGTTGTTGTGCTACTTTTGAATTTTGAGCTGTCTGATCATCTCTGCGAAAACAAATTTATTTTGAAGATACATGAATTATACATGTGTTCAAACTTTGGGTGAACTTTTGGTGATTAATGCGCATCTAACATCTGCAACATCATTTAATCACAACCCCTGTTTTTGATGCACACAGTCTGGCTCTTTCTTTTAGGTCTGCCCCAGGCTCAGTGCACACCCATGCCCCTGCCAGCCCTGGGCACCCAAAGGATCATCCAGGGCAACGGTACTAACGTGGGCACGGTCATTTCCCTGCAGTGTCCAGCCAAACACAAACTGGTCGGAAGTGAGCTGAAGTGTGTCATGGACACTAACAGCACCCACTGGGTGGGGGAGAACTACTGTGCACGTAAGTAAAAAACGGAGACCTTAAAATGACAATTACTGTAATATAGAAAGAATGGCAGTCATTGCAAGAGTCACCTGCCTTTTCTTTTACTGGAAAAATTACACTGGCTGCTAAACTTCCCCTGAACTCTCATTATTCTGAAGATATGGAATATATATTGGACATTATGTGATAGGCATTGTGGCTATGGGCAATGTTACATGAAGACACTCAAAGTATTATTTGGCTTGCAATAATTAATGCTCTAAATTATGCAAGAACACAGTCGGGAGAAAATAATTTGTTGCTTGGGGATAAAGCTCATTAAAGGAAAATATTAATGCTAATTCTGGTAGAGGGTAATCAATTCAAGCAGGTGCACAGTTAGTCAGTCTTTTGGTGAGTGGGTGGAAAAAGTGAGAGCAGGATCTTAATTATGTTTCAGGATCAATCATCATGGGAGAAAAGAAGCTCAAAGAAATTAGAAATGGAATTTACGTTTTATCATCCTTTCCATGATGAGCTGGCATGGGAACTTGCAAAATGACTTAATTTCTGCCAACCTCTTCTGGTTAAATAATTATGAAAGACTTGTGATATGCAGTAGCAGTCTATGTGGCAGGCTTTATCTGTAAAGCATAAGCAAGGTGGCAGTGTTTTGTGTGGTACTTGATTCTGATTAGGAATTGTTACACATAGGTTTTGCAGCATGATGAATGGAAATAAAGTCGATAAATAAGTCAGCAGTCTTATTCTCTCACATTCCAGCTCTGTCTCCCTATGAGGACTATGGTTTCCGTGTGGCTGTGCTGGCATCCATTGTAAGCTCAGCTATAATCTTAATCATGTCCATGGCCTTCATCACCTGCTGTTTGGTCGACTGCATCAAAGAGGACAAAAGGAAGAAGCAGGAGAGGTGAGTAAATCTGTGGCATCGTAAGATGAATAATGGGGTGAGCAAGAAGAAAACACAACGCTCAGATACACAAGTTTCTTTAATCTGCGTTTTTGTGAAATATTATTATACATCTTGAGACTTAACACAAGTAAGTACTGTATGTGTAGCAATCTGGGAAGTTTTGAGAAAAAATGTCTCTTTGACAGAACTAACAACTCATAGACATCTGAAATATGACACTACTTTAATCTTAAACAAATATTATATTTTACAAGTTTATCATGTTTTTAATGTAAAATCTTAATCGGTTAAGTAACTTATAATTATAGCTATCAAATAAATATAGTGGAATGGAAACTACAACATTCTCCTCTGAAATGGAGTTAGTAGAAGTATTAAGTAACATAAAATGGAAATACTCAAATCAAATACAAGTACTTGAGTAAATGTACTTAGTTCCTTCACTGGGAGCAAAGGATGGAGAAAAACATAGAAAAGAGTTATCCGTCAGTTTCCTATGATGAATTGACAAAATTAAATACTGACATGCAATTGTAAATTGATTTTTTTTTTTAACAGGGAGTCAGATATGTGGCAATGGGAGGAGCAGGCCCAACTTCAGGAGGACAACAGGTCTCACTACAGCCATAAAGGCAGGAACAACAACAACAACAACACCCAGGAGAAGGTGCTTTCACCCTGGGACAACGGTAACCAAGCCATGTGTGACAATACGCGAGCCTGCAGGTGAGATGGGGCGGAAACAGTCAAAAGGGGAATCAAAATGTCCCTGCAGACATTCAGAACAGCAGAAACATTAAAGAAAAATAACATCCTGTGTTTTCCTCCACAGATTTCATCAGCAGTACGCCTATGCTCCTGCCTGCACATATGGCCCCACTCCTCCGCTCTCTGCTCTGCCTGGCCATGACTATGATGAGCCTCTCCTACCCCGAAACCCAGAATCCACTCAGATCCCCCCTCCACCTCAATACTTCGGACCTTCTCAGTTGAGCCCAAGCCTGGTCCAGATCTCAGCAGTGGGGCCTGGTTTGGTGTGGCAGTATGGAGGACAGCAGCGCAGTTTCTCAGGAGGGAACCCATCAACCACAGATGAGTCCAACACGAGGAATATAAACCCTGCCAAAGAATTTTCCATACGGATCATATCAGTGTGAGGACATATTACACAGGAGGTGAATACCATCAGTCAAGAACTCATTTACTGAATGTGTACATCAGCGTCAACTGTATCGATGAAGACCACAGGAAGTAGTGACTGAACATTCCTTGTTTTGTTGAAATTATTATGTCTGCAGTTCCACACAGTATGAAGGCTCACTAGGCATACTGATCTGAGAGACTTACGTGCCTTTTGTAAACTGTAATGGCACACTGCCCTCTGTCTGAAAAGGGGAGCCATTGCACTTCCAGGAGACCAGTCACGTTGGATTACCCTCCCTGTAATTAGAAGGTCAAGGTACATTCATGCCCTTAATTGAGCTTTTCAGAAACCAATTAAATTGTTGTGTTGAGGATAAAGTTAACGATTACGGCATTAACTGGGAAGTTAACTTCACAATCGCAACACATAGTAGGCAGCTGAGGAAGTTCCCTGAGAAACTCATCTCTGGGCAGGAGTGTTTGTTGGATGAGGAGAGCCGCTGGAAGGCACCGGCCAGTATGTAATTATAATTTTTAAAGAATGTAAATACATTAAAGACTTGTGCTGTTAAGGATTGGGACTTGACCGCAATGGAAGCAGTGCCATGGTGTAAAATTTCCCTCTGAGGGACAAATGCAAATGATCAGGCACCAGTACAGTGACTTTGATTGTATGTGTAATGATGTAGCTTACACACAGGAAGTGACATGATAAAAATAATAAAAAAAAATACTATTATTGTTGTTGTTGTTATTATTTTTATTTTTATTTTGATTGCAAAGCCTAAATGACCCAGTGCAGTCATTAGTATAGATGGAAGAAGGGAGTGAAACAAAGGGAGAGGTGCCACCTCTGTGGTGCAGGGTTTGCACCGGAGAGCTTATCCCGGTAATCTGCCTGTCGGCTCAGTCTGCCGGTCGCCACTGAGTCGTGCAGAGGTCAGTCGTGTCATGATGTAACGGGACAGCAGAGACCGTCACACCGGGGAGGACGGCTGCACGGCCGGTAGGAGCAAGCCCCCCGCGCCGCGTGGCGTGTCAGTATGACAGGTTTGTGAATGGAGGGGTAAGATGTTGTCTAGTTTTGGACCTTTTTTTTTTTGCAACAATCCCTGCGCGCTGACTTGTGGGCGTTACTTTGCGCCACTGGAAATACTCGGAGTACTCTGTCCAAATATCCTATAAATGAAACAGGAGCAGTTTGACAGGCAGGTCTATTTAGGTTTTTGTTAAGTACATTCTGTCTCATAGCCTCCGTGATGGACTGCCATTCTCGTCAGCGCCGTCCAGACCTTTATTAAAAAAAAGGCGTGATGAAGCTGCTGTCGGTCCCATCCAAATGTGGTCCGGGAGTCGCACACATTTTCATCAAGAATTGACATAAATCTGTCATTGCGATGAGATCATTTTATTTAATCCTGCTGAAAGTATTTATTTAAATCATTTGTTAATGTCAGGGTGGTCTGCCTCACTTTTTTCAAATGTTGCCAGTTGCATTAAATAAAGAAAAACTGCTAAGTGGAGTCACTTTACCCACAGTGGGAAAACTATATAGATCAGAGATTAAATGGGTGATTAAAACACTGGACAAACTATTACCTTACCAATTACTTACCTACTTAATTTTGTTAATAGCTGGTGATTAACTAACTCAAGTGGCAAACATAATAACTTGCCTAATTTTTGCAGATTATCTTTCAAAGACCATGATAACAGAGGTCAAACACACAACTGCACAGGAATGCTCGAGCAAGACTTACTGAAAGACTCAACAGGAAAATTGCTGTTGCATGGGTAGGGCACCAGCACGAAAAAGTTGCAATGCATTTATGGTGAAAAGCTCCAAATCCTGGTTATGATTAAAATTGTTTTAATATAGGAATTAGATTTAAAGTATAACTGCTACACCTCTGTAATAAAAAACACACAGGGAACTATTAACCATTTAACCATATAGAGGCAAATAGAGGCCAACTTTAGCATGTAGGGCAGCCTATGTGGCACTGCATCACATTTTCTCCACAGGAATGGCACCCTAGAGGGCACTTTATCATATTTTAGACTGATTTAGTTTTAAGCATCAGAAGTGAGCTGGAATAACAGGAAGTTAGCAGAGAAATGTGGGCTTGTATGGTGCTAAAAGGCATTATAATAAAATCTGATTATTTTAACACAGCCTCAAAAATTACTTCTGAGTTGAATCAGTGCCTTTTTAAGAACATGTGTTCACCAAAGTGGTTTTTTACAGCAGGCCTCACAGGTTTTTCTGTCGTTATTTTATGCACGCCTTAACTCGGTAGATATGTTACTCATACGTTATAGTCATTTCAATTTGACTATGAGTATTAAGCTATTCAACTAAAGTGTGGCCAAATAGACAACAAGTGTATTTACCTTTCTAAATAGGAGATTAAACCTCTTAGTAATTTATTTTCAGAACAAGACTGATGCCAAGTCCAGCTTACTAAGAAACTACTTAAGACATAAAATCTGCAGGCCTTTATTTAGAGCTTTGTAGCATGCTTTAATTGCACAGGGTCGTAACCTGTCTCTGACCTGACCTCCACACTATGGCACATACAACTTTAAGAATCACTAATGCCTTCAAGAATAGGAATTTAGGAATTGTGTATGTAGTGTAGAGCGCATTGCATTTAACACTGTCTCTTGCTCGGCCTTAACTAGACATTGACGATTACCATGAGCAGCTCCAGAGGGACACCCAGTTCCTGTGCTCAGATCAGAGGATGGACACTGGACTGGTGGACAGACTGGTGCTGCAGCTGAACAGGATCTACCCCCAGATACTCAGTGACAAGGAAGCCCACAGGGTCACTACAGATAATATATGACACACTTACAAACAAACAAAAACACCCTGTTTTGACAGTCATCATGTCCTTACACTTGAATCTGCTAAACTGAATTTGAACGGTGTTCAGGTATTCAGGTATGTGCAGTGATTCAATTCAGCATGTGGCTCCCTGCAGTTCAGGAACCTGAGCGTGCCCACCAAGGTGCGGTTGGCTGAGCTGTTGAAGCACCTGCATGGGAAGGGCGAGGAGGCCTGCAATGAATTCTACAGAGGACTTCACATCCACGCCGAGGACATCTACTCCAGCCTGCCCACCAGAGTCATACAAAGAGGTAAAAACACTGCACAGAGCTTCTCAGATGTTTTAGTGGCGGAACATTGCTGGTGAGAACCCTGTCTTCTCAAACATGTGGTCCCGCAGACTCACATCTGAATGTATTTTTGAGATGTGTGCAGATAAAATTAAATGTACAGTAGACTCAAACACATTACCTTTAATGATAAAAAGTAGGTCCTGGTAAGTAAAATGGGAGTGACATCAATTTCCAGAAAACTGGAACACTAAACGTGTTAATCTACATGTATGTGGTACATTCATGTGCCAGTATTTTAGACACATCATCTTGTGGATTTCAGTCATTTCAGCAACGTCCCCGGTGTGCCATAATGGTGGATCCCCTGCTGTGTAATTGCCCTGTCTGGCCTTATGTGGGCTTATTCTATTTCAGATACAGAGAGAAGCCAGTGTGCTACCTGGACTGCAGTTCAAGTAGTGGATCTCACATTACACAGGCTGTAATTTAAAGTGTGGGGTACCCATTAACATTTTTACTCTCTGTTCTAGAGGTGGCAGATCCAAAATGGAGTTACAATGTGGCAATCTACCCAGAGCGATATATTCTTAATGACAGAGGTAAATCTAATCAAGATTTCACACTCCTGCTGAGTAACGTAGAGCATTACATTTGTTTCCCTTTTTTTGATTTATATTTTTAAGTTAAATTGCAAATATAGACATCTACTGCCTGAGTGTTGGTATAATATAAAGGACACCATCAGTGGGTTTGCAAGTTTAAGTATATACAAGTCATGTATACTTTATATTACTGTAAACAACTATTCAAAGCACACAAATGCATTTTTGGATTGATTACCTGTTTTCCTGGGAGTTTTTAAAAAATTATTTTAGAGCAATATGGAAATCACCTTGCAGAGATTTTAAACTTAATTGAGATAGGTAATCCATCACAGTAGGCAGTCAATTAGCTTTAATTTAAGTTTATATTATCGTCACAGATGCAGTCATGAGCAGGAACGAATGTGAAAACAATTTGATGAATGAATACCAACACCAACCTTGTTAATCCAAGAAACTATAAAATTCACATGAATTTTTTCTCAATATCCATGATTGTGGTTATACAGACTTGACTGATTTATATTTTATTTGTTTCCATGACAACAGAGGGCATAAGTGCCTAACTCTTAGTGGCCATCTAAACTGAGCCATCAAACCTGAATGTCCCTGCTCAAAACTCCATTAACATGTCATGATAACATAACTTTTATATTGCCCTAGATGATCTAATCTGTTCTGTTGCTTTATTCTGTTTATTTATTTAGTTGTTTTTTATGCTCTTCTCGTGTTCTTTTTCAAAAGGCAACGCAGTCAAATAAAATGGGCATTGTGATGGATTACCTGTTTAAAGAAGATGTCTAGTCTCTGCATATTGACTTTTAATCTTATACATGAACTGAAACCGGTTGCTGCCTGGAAAGTAGGAGGTAATCTCAAAAATTAATGTTAAATGAAGGGAAAGAGTAGGCACTACTGTAATGTAATAATAATTTGTAGTTAATGGGCTGAAAACACCTTTAATCACCTGCAATTGTAGAAGTTTAATTTGGCAAAATGATGGCTAGTGTTGTTTTTAAATATGGTGGTTTTACAGTTTGTGTGTCTGTTAGGGTGCCTCTGTACCCCTCACTGATCCTCAGATAAGCCCCTTAAGCCCAACTAAGCTTTGTTCTTCAACAAATGTAGTTGTCTGCTGAACCTTTTAACCCCTAGCATCAGAATGTGGGCCCCACTGCTCTGCGCTGCTTCACTATTCATCAACCCATTGCATCCAGGGCTTTGGTTTTGTGGGTCAGTTAAGCTCACATGTAAACCCCCGTCAAAAACTGCTTCCTCTGTCGTGCATTCCTTTGAACAGTCAGGGGCGCATCCACTGGGTCAAAGGTATGTCAGCAGGGAAATGCGTCATCAGTGACTCGTGATCATAAGTCATACAAAGAAATGGTGGCTTGCTTAAACTATGAACCACAAGTCTTTCCACAGAGCAGCTTTGGACTCTTTGGCCATACACTACACAGACAAACCATGCACATTTAATATACCCACCTAATGATCAGATATTCATATGTTTATAAGTGTTATTGGTCTAATAGTCGCTGATGAAAACTATCTCTTCTCTTTCCTTCTGCAGGACCAATGTTCTTCCTGAGCTGTTTCAGTTTTATAGTTGGTATTGCAATGCTGTACTATTATAGAGGTGAGTCATGCAGAATGATGGTTCTGAATAGCAATAATTATCATTGTACAGAGCATCTGATGCCCCTGTAACTATTTTATTTCATATTTAAAACTTCCAACTTCCTGTTTGTGTTTATCATTTCCAAATTTCCATTTCTTAAAACTCTTTGTTGCCACTCTTTCTGCCCACAGAGGGTGAGGCATTCAGATGTACTGGTCCATTTCTTCACTGCTCTGCAGCAAGACTCACTAAAGGTGCTAAAGATGTTTTCATTTCCTGTGCTGAGGTTGGAAAACAAGAAAAATGAGGCCATTAAGGTGTTGAAATGCTTAAGAACAAGCCCTGTGAGAAGAACAAGCCATGAAATTCCCACTTTGCTGTGCCAAACTCATATACACTTTGAGAGCTATAAACATTTTTTTTCTAAAATTGCACGTATTTCTAAGCACTTTAATTTACAAGTCATTCTGTTATGAATTACTACAGACATCCTGACATCTCCTTATTTGAAAAAAATGTGTAATGTTCTACCATAATACTTCTTCTATATCACTTGGATTTATTGTGTGTACAGAACGAATAATTCCAATCACATTTTCAGCTAAAATGAAATGTCACATTAACTGAGTGTAACTGAATAACTGCACAACCGTGCAGGTGTTTTCAATCACTCTGGCTGATAAGCACTCTGCTCATGTTGAAGTGTGGTAGAGCTATGCTGGGAATTACAAAATGTCACCAAACTTTATGTACTAATAAGAATGATAAAGGGTGAACTTTTCCCTCCCTAATAGGTACAACTAAACCAACAGAAGGGTGGGGGAGATGTCAACCAAGTGCAGTTTATACACAGCCTTACTGTGCTGAGAAAAGGTCTAATTAGGCAACGTATGTGAAAACACCTGTGTTGGAGTGCAGGGACCAAGTAGCTTGTGAGTGCACCATAACAATGTTCAATTTTTGCTTAAATAAAGCACAACAAATTTTGACATCACCTGGAGTCTTATTTTTAATCTAGTATGACAAAGAATTGCCATAGAAATGTATACAATAAATTAACATCAAATACTGTATGGTAGTGCAGTCAAACATTCACAGTAATGAGCAGTACAGTGATTAGCTTTTCTAGGTTTGTGTCTTTCACTGGTAAGTCTGCAACCAGAGCAAGGTTTTTGTTTTCACTGTGAACATGAAATGGAGATGATGATAAAACATTTATCTCACTGATTGAACAGCTTAAATACACTAGAGGGCACTGCTCCCTTATTCAGCGCACCAAAGTGGGAAACAAGGATGATGGAAAATGTTGGTGTGCTATAACAATGACAAATCGAGGGCAACAGACAGCCCACATTAATTAATAATGACAATCAAATTGATTGAATGAATAAAGTCAACTTAATTAAATGCTACATTAAACACTGTTGAATACTAAAGACAGACTTGTGTGCAGGGTGGATGCATTTCATACTGACTGGAACCCCTTTCAACTATTTCTTATAAATCAGTAGGAAAATGGCCACATCAAAGATGGTGTATACAGTACAGCTCTGGAGGAGAGCCCAGATGTCTGATCTTAGGAGATCTGTAGCACTTTCTCCGCCTCTGTCTTTTCTGCAAAGAGAGCAACAGATGAGAAAGGGGGGTCAGAGAGAGAGGAGGGATGGGAAGGTGTTAAAGAGGGTTGGAAGTGTCACCGGGACAGTGATTGTCCAGTTTGAATACTGGCATCCACATTCCCATGAGAGAGCTATTATATAGTTTGCTTCACACGACCTAAAACCCCCTGCAGATCATCAGCATCCTCTGAAGTTAGACCCCACAGAGCCAGTTTGTTAAACTTCAGTACTGAGATGGAGCCAGAAGTGTAGGAGCCATAGACATACATTATGTATATATATATCAGTATACAGATCTGCCCTGAGAGGAGCTGTGTGTGTCATCAAACTGGCTCCTAGCTCAGCCTGGCTGTTTCCACGGTTACCAGTGATAGTTGTGGAGGAGGAAGAGGATCAGATTGTGACGTTGGTTTGTCATCTGAAAGGTGCTTTCTCACAATCACATTGAAGAAAGTATAGATAAGAACACAAATATTCTTCAGGTATTTAGCAGATGATTGATGATGATGATTATTATGGAAAACAGGCTCAAACAGGCTAAACCACAAAAGTGGCTCAAACAGGCTAAACCACAAAAGTGTATAAATTGGGCATTTGCTTGGGCTCTAATTGGGCTATCAGTGACATTGCTGAAACACAGTCTAATTAAGGGTTCCATTTTAACAAGCAGTTCTGCTGGGGTCCATGCTGTGTTGACTCTGACTCACCAGCTGCTGGTCCGGAGAACCACACTCCAGCTTTGCTCATGGCACAGAGAGTCATGGCACAACCAAACATTGTTATAATTGAACGTTAGACACGACGCCTGGGTCGGAGCTTTGAGTCAGATGGGGCACACCCTGCTCTGCATACATTTGCTCAGCACGCCCATCAAACCTCCTGGTCCGAGTTGTCTGGTAAAGAACCGTGACATGTTGCTTGAACGTCATCAATGCAATTAAAAATTGAAGCCTGCTCAGCACTCAGCTGTTGTGCGCGCGTACCTGTGGTTGTGCATTTGTGTCTGGCCAGTGCTTGGGGTCACTCTCGGGCAGCAAAGGAGACAGACAGTGTGAGGTCACATGTGCGTGACTACTGTTGTCTCAACTTTCCTGTTTGTCCACTAGGAACAAATGTTGTGTTGTTTACGTACCAGACCCCTTTGTCACTACTGCTGTTTCTCTCTTTTTCGCCTTTTTTCTCTCCGTGGCTTCAGCAGTGAAGGATAATGATTTTCTGGTAAATGAACAGTGGCTGGATTTTGTTTTTTGAGTCATTTTCTGGTGGAAATTTCTCTGAGAGCCTGGAGAGGTCAGTGTGTTTGTAGGTCACGTAGGGGGATTGTGAAGGTCAGGTTAGGAGAGGAGAGGACCAAAAACATGCTGACTACATGGATGTCTATAGAAGCAAACTGAATAGTAAGGCAGGAGAGAAAATACCTTGTATAGAGAGGGGGAGCAGAGAAAGAGGGTGAGCATAAAGAATATATGTGATTAGCAAAAAATAGAAAGAAAACCTGTGTGTGTGTTCCAGGTCAGTCGCTGCGGTTCGGCCTGTGGACACCAAAGGCTGTGATGAAGACGTTGACTACCACAATGATAAAAACCAGGCCCGTGGCCACGTTTTCCATAATGTTCAGCCTCCAATGCTTCTGCTCATCATTCAGGTTCCATCGAACTGTGGACAAAACCAGGAAATAAAATTTAACAACACACAAACACACACTGAATGAATGTCTAATCAAACATCAGTAATCTACTTTATACTGGGATTCAAGCCAACTCATTATACACAGATTTACTGTCAACCATAAGTCAATATATACTTAACTCCCGGTGCAGGAAGCTCACATGTCCATGAGTAATCCCACAATTTGCAGAGTATCAAATGTTTAATTTTGACAAGAGCACATGAAGATAAAGAAGTAATATGAATAATTTTTTTGCTGAAGACAGGGGCGAAAAACAACTTTCATTCTATGTAACACGATGACAGAAATACTAAACACTTATATTATAAATTTGACATATTTTGTCATTACCAAATGAAAATTGGAAACAAAAATGTATTCATTTATACAAAAGTGACTGATGTTCTGTATTTTGTCACATTCACCAAATGCACAGTCACAGCTGGAAAAGAAAAGTTTACCATTTCAATACTTGGGTTTTAATAAGGTCAGAAGGTTGATTTAGCAATTTATTGTTATACATACAGCACTGTGGTCTGTGAGTATTGGTAAAGCTAATGACAACAAAACACAAGGGTTAATTAACTCAATTTACAATGTAGTGCTGATATTGGTGGGAACCATACAAGAAGAAAATAATTTTCAGAAAGGTAGTTTATGATATAAAATCAACAAACTGTCTGTCTGTGTCTTTACTTTTGACTTAACAACCAAATACTTATTTTTGGGCATCAGTCTGTCAATTGTGGATTCATTCATTTAAGACAGGCAAAGATAACAAGCTTCTGATTCAAATCACACAGACAATACAGGGAAGAGTGAACAGATCTGGGGAAGCTTGTGTTTCCTGTATAACACTGCTTCATTTAATTTGTGCTTTAACAACTTGACCCCAATAAACTGATTTAAAAAAAAAAAAAACAACTAAACCATGTGATAATGACTTAACAACTAATAAAAGTTGTCATCTTCTTTATCACAGGGACTGGCCTATGAATCATGTTAAAATGAAGGTGTGATGTACGGGGAGTATACAGTAGCTGTGACTTTACAGGGACATGTTATGAGTGCGTACGTGTGTGTTTGTGGGAGGTTACTAAAGGCTAAATGGTGTAAGGACCCCGCCTGGCTGTGTGTGTGTCTGATCTGCCTGGGGTGGGCTGGAGTGGGGTTGGGGGCTGCAGTGGTATGTAGGCCACTCACATCACGCACCACTGGCTCCATTAGACGGAGCTGGATCCATGGGAGAGGGAGGAGAGGGGAGGGGAGGACAGGGCAGGGGGGCAGAGAGGGCAGCGGGGTTCAGAACAGTCAAAGAAAATGAAGGAAGAGGAATGAAAAGAGCGATGAGAATGAGATGTGTTTGATATTTAGTGGTGACGAGGGGGGGGCTGCTGAGGGGCCGCTGGAGTCAGAGGATTGGGTGGATGGAGGGAGTCAACGGGGGCAGGCCTTTATGAATGTGTGATGACTCTGACCTGCGGACTGACCTTCTTTCTGACACATGATAGAATACAAAAAAGTAAATATGCAAATCTTATTTATTAATTATGATTGATTATAATAATAATGACCAATTATGGTGATTTTTTTTTAACACAGAGCAAATAAAAAAACTGGTAAATAATGAATATCTCTATTGTAGAAATATATAGAAAGAGCGGTTCAAGTAAGAAAGAAAATTCAAAACTTGATTATTTTTAGATTTTTAAGATTAGAGATTTCTATTGAGAGAAGAACACAGGAGAGATAAGTTATATATACCAGAAGGATACTTATATTTCAGGTATGGAGAGGATACTGACAAACGAGCTTTCATTTACTTCCTCCTGCTAGAGCTGAGATGAGTCAGTTAGACATGGATAAAGTTCCCTGACCCTGCTATTCAGTCCATAAGAGGAAAATATACTGCAGTGCACTGGTACATCTCATCCTAACTCATCTTCCCATCTATACAGACCGTTTTTTTCCGACCCCAGACGTGGCTGTTAAATGCAGACATCCTCAAAAGCTCTTTCTTTCTATTTACTCCAAGACATGCATGCACACTGACACATATTGACACATTTACACACAGCAGAGAAACAAAATGACCTCCCTCCCTGGACTCCCAGCAGCACTAAAACCGGGTGAACTCTGACCTGGTGTCAGGCCTGGTTGCCATGGTTACAGCTAGAGTCCAACTGGTAATGGGTTGTTTGTCAGGAGTCAGTGGACTTGACATTGGTTAATGTTGCTGAGGGACATGGTGGAGGGGATGAAAAAAAACGCAAAGACACCTCTGGTAAACACCAAAAGGGCTTGGGCTCTGTTTATTTTCTCACCTATGAAGATAAGCAGGACCCCGACTGTGACCTGTAGACAGAGGGAGATGCTGATTAGGGTGATGATGGGGGTGTAAAAGGAGAAGTTTGGCCCCTGGTCCAGCACAGCCTTTAGCTGGGAAGCATTGGCCATCAGGAGAGCCACATCCAGCATGCTCTCTGCTGCACTCTTCTTATTGGCATAGTGGTTCATGTTCAGATGGGCTGGGCTGCTGGGCCAAGCATCTGGATGGGAGGCCTGGGGAGAGAAGAAAGTAATTGGCACACAGATAAAATGTTTATGGCTTTGAGATAACGCCTGAAAGAAGAATACTCAGAAATCTGTGCCCTGTGCTGTTCTCCCAACAGAGCAGCAAGGCAGCGTGTCGATGAGACTAGCAATAACTTTGTGCGTCCTGTGCATTGATGGTGAGGATCTGGTTATCATACTGACCTAATTAACACAACAAGCAGCCATTACAGAAGAGTGACCTTTGAAAACACGGCCATTAGTACAGCAAAGAGATACTGACACACTGGTGACAGACCCATTAAAACATGGTGAACATGAACAAGTAATTTCTCTTCAAGCATAGACTGTATAAAAGAAGGCTTTTCACTAGCTGTGCTTTCAAATGATCACATTCAGTCTGCACTTCTTTTTTTTTCACATTTCTCTTTCATAGCTCAGTGGGCTCCAAGCGTATTATAGCCTACGTGTTGTTGTTAGCCCTCTATTCCCCTATTTGATGACTGCTCAAATCAAAGCAGTGTGTCTGTCTGTCTGTCTGTCTGTGTTTGGAAACATACTGGTGGTGGGCGATGCTGTGACCCTTCGGTCATATCCTGCTCATATATCCCTGTCCCTCGAAGCAGGATAACAGAGTTAGGTGGATAACTGAGTAAAAACCAGAACAGCTCTTTTCACAAAAGCAGTTTATTTCATTAATCCTGCTTTGAGAGACATTGAGTATCAACATTTTGTTTGTAGTGTATATCAAGCAGATAACAAAAGGCACCTAAACACACAGTATCTAATTCATTATATTACACATTCTGTATAGCAGGAATTTAAGAGGTAATTTAGGCTGTATCACTTCTATGAGTGATCAATGGGTGATAACCAAATGCATTAAAGAAAAAACAAATCTTAGATTAAAGTGGAATACTATAACCTATTGATTCTTGTGTGGGTGATGATTATGTAACAAAAGCCTAGCTCGGTTTTGTATGTGACTGCTCCATCCCAGTGGACTTTGAAGCGTACAGAGACAAACATGTACTGGGTCACCAGGTGCTGGATAAACAGTCTGCTTGTTGATAAATAAGAAATCACTCTCTTTTAAAATGATGAAAATACGTCTTTCTTTGGAGCACCGCTGCTGAATGAACATCCACGTGGACCCCGCTGCTCAGCGATAGCACCTGAGCACCGTCAGTGAAGATTCGGCCGCGTCAAGGCCAAAACCTGCACACTCACTCAGAGAACAAGAAGTAGTCAGCAGCGCTCGGAGTCTCTTCCTCGACACTGAAGCCTTCCCTTTTTCTCACAACACCCCCCTGCAGCTGCAGGGAGAGTATAGTTTGTCGGGGATTAACCAAACCACCGAGCAGGTACAAACTGTCTTCCCTCTGCTCCGGGGATAGAGAAAAAAAGAGAGAAAAGAAGAGCTGCACCCTCTAATTTACGACAGGGTAGGCTACAGCTGAATTACAATGTCTTTAGGAGATTCACAACAATCAGCTGCGATGGTTAAGTTGATGTACGAGGGGGAAGTACAAACTGCAAAGAAGGTGTGGTCGTAGGGGTTGGAGATGAACTAGTACTCTGGTTGCAGTAATTATTTAGTTGAGGTTTTCTCTTTTTTAGTCCTTTGATATCTACTGGACAAGGCATGTTTAATTCTCTTAATAAGCCATCGCTTTTTAGTACATGGATGACATGTGTAACTGGCCAAGTTCATCTGGCAGCGTACCTATCATTTTAGATTTTATAATTTGGCAAACCTGATGTGAACACTGCAGAAACACCCTTACAACATCCAGAAAACTTTCACAAAAACCTTCACAAAAACGTATCCATGGGCTTTCTCCAAATCTTTTTCACTCTGAGCCATAATGCCCCGTGGTAAGAGTCATAACAAGGAATTAAACAGCTCTTCAAAACATGTCTCCCTACATTCCACAAGAAAAAAAGCAATGTGGTGAGATGTAGTGCCCTTGTGCCTCTGATTTATGCCAAACGCCACAACTGGCACACTGTCATGACGTGTCAGGGTCGGCCATTCTGCTCTCAAACACAGACACGGGCTTTTCAAAGACAGCCCTTTATCCCCGAGTCAACAGACCACAGTGAGATAATGCCTGTAGTGAGATCACAGGTTGGAAACGTGTAGTCAGTGTGTCTAGAAACACAGCACATGAATTTTCTCCAAAATTCACCATCAAACATTAAGAAATCCTTTTGACGTATATGCTATAGTTGAGTTTTTTTTATACTAGACCAAGACTAAAGGCCACCTACTCAGTCAGTTCAAGCTTTTTGTCAGGATTAATCCTCCTGTCTACCCATATCATATGGCTGAGAACATAGGATAACAACTAATCACAGCAGAGGAGACAATGTAGAACAATAAGATAGTGAATATAGGCCATGGTATGTCACACTGTGCTGTCATGAGATGGGGGATGTGACACATGCAAAAACCCATATTACAGGATGCATCTGATTCAGGCTTTCATTTGGATAACACTTAAAATGGAAAAACACTACGGAGACAACCCGCATTTGCATTTTTGCACTGACTTTTCTTTTCCCACTTAAGAAATACAGCGCTTGTCAGTCACCCAGCTATTACAGATCTATTGTTATTTTGCACATTATTTTTTATATAAAAGCTTCTCATTAAGTCAATCGCTCTGTACTGGTCCTAGGTTTCAATGCTTATTTTTGCAATGAATTATTCACAGTGCCTTCCTTGACTGAAATAGACTCAGGGGACACACCGCAGAGAGAGAAAGGGAGGAGGAAGCTGAGGGAAGACAGAGAGACAGAAAAGTTGTTTGAATCTGTATTAACTCTCAGTTATGCGTCACTGAGGAATAACAGATACATTCATACAATATTTAGCATATCCTGCTTTTTGCATAAGATCAGGTGTCACTAATATGTGGGTATAAGAGGAAGTGGTTCAGGGGAAATCAGATGGTCAAGTCATTTATTTATAGAGTAATAATGATTTAAAGAAAGAATAGATACATAAATAAATCAACAAATACCACCCAATATGTCTGACATATTGTCTATGTTTGACCATACAGTAAAACAGATAAAATAGGGACAATCATTGTCACTTAAGATTTGTGTAAATTGAGCTATAAAACAGATCTTCTAAACAGGATTTTAAAAGTAAATTGAAGAAGAAAATCTCATTGTGGGTACTTAACTGTTCTCCAGTCTAGGGCGAAAAATTTAAAACGCATGATCATTTCCAGTTTGTACCTGAAAAGCGGAATGGAGCAGAGCAATTAGGCTGAAAAACTGAAGGGCCTGGAGGTCATTTTGGGAGGGAACGAGCAAAGCGAGTTTTAAACTGGTGCCAATTTATGCAGTGTTTTAAAAAAGGGAATAAAAGACTGTTTCTTTACATCCACAGCTGCCCGCTACCCCTTCCCTCGTGACTGCATAAAGTTGTGACACCATGGAAAGGCTGTAATTTCTAAATTCCTGAGATTGAACCTAAACCTTAAACCTAATTGAACCATAAAATAGTTTTTCATTGTGTATCCAAAGGCCAACTAAAGGTCTGGCTTTTCTCCAAGCTAAAGAAATGAACTCATTCAACTTGCACAAATAATCCTAAACTTTTCCCACATCGTCACAATAACTGATTACAGCTAAGCTAAATACCTGCATGTCAGTTACTGTGAGTGTATGTCATGACTGTTGCTTTGTACCATTACGTTCTGGATCTGACATGTAGAAATTCTCTTTGCAGCAACAATGCAAGACACTACTTGAGACGTGGTGGGACCCTGCATTTATTATTTAGTTAATTGAAGCAAATTGGTATTCCCTGAATATCTATTCTGTCTAAATTAACTTGCATCTGTAACTGCATGGGTGTGTGCTTCCCTTCCTTTTTTTCCCTTATACATCAGCACTTCTTTGCTTTCCATCCATCATGTCCTATCAGCAGCCTCCCTCTCTCAGTCACCTCAAACTCTGGCCCTACTCCAGAAGAAGATCGATCCAACTGTAAATCTAATTTCCATGATTCTCTGTAGGGCTTTTAGTTTTACAGCCTTACACAGTGCAAAGCAAACATGGCTGTTTCAGAGCGTGGTATATCTCACTATGGCACTCAGAGAATGAAACACAGTCTCATTCTACAGAAAGTTGCAATGTAAAATCTGCTAATCATCAAAACAGACAAAAGGATATGCTCAAGAATGTGCTATTGCTATACTGAAATCTGACACAGAATCTGATTGTTCTTAGATTTCAGTGTAACACAGGAACATATATTAAAAGCCTGTGGAAAGTCTTTATATAAAATCTTCTCTCCGCAAAACAACCATGGATTGATTCCATTCTTACTGACTCACACTGGTGGGAGACACATTGTAAATGGGACCAATTGCTCATTTTATTGAGCGTAAGGGTATTACATTCTGCATCCGTTGGCTGAGCTCTGACAGTCACAAGGAGATATCTCCAGCTGCCAGGGTCTATCTCTCTTCCTCCTCCCTTCTTCCTCAAACACGCACTTACACATCTATCTGAAATGAAATGGCTCCATTAAGACAGAGACTATGGAGATGAAATAGTAAAGCCAATTTCCTTGCCCTGTAAAACTGGATGCAGCTCTGAACTACCACATATTGTAATTACTAGTCAAATGGCAACTTCAATCACAGCATAAAACACAATAAACACTCTTTGTCCTGCAACGATCTAGGTGGGGCATGAAGTAGGATGACATTATATAAAAGTAACACTTTGTGTGTGGATTTTGGCCAGTGAAGTGGAAACAAAGGAGGGCATTCATTATTTATAAGGTCACTCAGGTGCCAACAATGCTTCACTCCTCAACTGGACCAGACTGTCATCTGACACAGCATACATGAAAAAGACATGAGGATCCCTGTTTAAATGTTTTCTTTTATTGACTTGTTTCTGTGAGGTCATTTGAGCATCATTTCAGTTCTGCAAAGTTTATGTATGGTTTTCCCCCCTCGTATATAATATGAGAACAAAAGGTAATAGAACGCCTCTTTGACAAAGTACAAACAAAAACACGTATGAATAAAAGCTTTATAACTTTAGTTGTTATTGCATGACTGCTGCACTGAATTCCATTAAATTTTTCCAGGTACTCAATGTGTCCATCTCAAACCACTTATTGGCACTTATTGGATTCCCCTATGGCTGTTTTTTTTTTTTTTTTTTTTTTTTTTACTTGGATACAGTTGTTAAACAGGAATGAAAACCACTTTGGTGGGGAAAGAAATACTGCATCCAGGCTTATCTCATTTCTTGCAGTTGTAAGTTGTTCAACCCACAATTTATCATACCGTGTACTGCACTTCAAAAATCGGTCACCGCCTATTATGGCACAACGCAGGATTTCCCTGTTTCCCTTATTAAAAAAAAAAAAAACGGTTTCAAACACCTTACCTCGGTCCCACTTCCCCTGTTGCTGCTGCTGCTGTTCATCATTTCCCATGCGTACGGCACTGCACCTGAGCTGCAGGGTGCAGCCCCCCGAGAAACTGAGCTGCGAAGCGTCCTGAAGAGAGAGGACCCGCAGGCACACGGCACCTGCAAGCACACATCCTACTTCACAGAGCACCACATGCACACGCAGTTATTCCCGTACGTGCCACAACAACAGCAATGTCATTACTATTCATTTTTAGAAAAATTTTGCCTTGTGCAGCAAGCTGTTGAGCGCCCGGGTGAGAAGCAGGGAGACACGTGATTGGACGAGGCGGAGAAGGGCGTGAAAGCGACGTGTCCGGGCGACGGCTGGCGTTTTAATTTATTCTGCACGGGCCGATCATTCAACCGCTTCGTTGCGCTGACCCGTGCACGGTGTCTCTGCTGGTCTCTTTTCCTCCCTGCAGGACATGTGTCGCCCCCGGTGCGGGACCGTGCAGGCTCTCCGCCGCCTCCCAGCGCGCCGCGTTATCGGACGGTCCCTCCGGTCGCTGCCAGGGGCGTGGAGCCCCGCGAGCTGAATGGGAAACACACACACACACACACACACACACACACGAGCGCTTCAGACCGGAGGAGAGACGGCGTCGAGCCGAGGCAAGCCCTGCGTAAACCAACAGCCGAGAGTGGACGTGTGTTTTTAACTCCCGAGGTTTTCGCACACGGCAGCCACGAAAGAAGAAGAAGCAAAAATAAATAAATAAATAACCGCGGAGGGACTCCCGGCATCATCTTCATCTTCTTCTTCTTCTTCTTCTTCTTCGTCGCCGGCGTCCGCAGCACCGGAGAGGGATGCGAGGAGGCGGATGAACACAACCGAGGTTCGTCGTCTCTCTTCCCCGTCACCATGAGGTCTGTGTCCAGTTGGCGGAGAGTTGAGTCGTTTGTGTCGCTGAAAATGGGGATAAAACACAGACGGGGCGTTTTATTTATTTTTTTTATTATTTTATTTTAAAGTGAGTCCCCTCGGCTAACGACGGCGAGGTGTTCCTGGTCCCGCCTGTGTCGTTTATCGCTAACGTGACATTAGCCCCGGTTGTTTGGTCGTGTTTTTTTTTTTTTTTTTTTTAATTTCGTCTCTTTTTGAACTAGGTAAGTCTCGTCCCATCTTTGTTTCAATATAAATGTAGACGGAGACCGGCTGACCTATTGTTACCTGAGTGTTTGCACTATTAAACGTTAGTTCAGATAAAACCAAACTCAACGTTAACGTTCACCTGGTCGATGATGGCTTCTGCTATCTGTCTTTTTTTTTTTTTTTTTTTTTTTTAACTCGTGGGCTTGTCTTTTTCATCCACCTGCTTTTTTTTTTTTTTTTTTTTTATTGACACCAACTAACTTAAACTCCGCAGTGACTGACGCCCCGTAAAACCCGACATGTAGCTCCACCGTTGCTCTGCGCACCAGGATTTGTTTTGGATTTTGTTTCACTAACTGGCAACATTTGTTTTGCAGCTCTTGATATCAGACGAGATCTGGTCTCTTGTCATCCATCCCGGTGGTGTTGAGGGCCTCTGCTGGCGAACTGCGTCACCGAGTGGGCGCTGCAGGTACTCATCTCTAAATCTGCATGTTGGGAAGCCAAGCCATGGCACGAATGACCTGGAAACCAAAGTGACTGAGTTTTTTTTTTTTATTATTAAATCGCCATGGAGCCGGAGGCAAATTCAAACTCCGAGGCCCACCAAGAACTGAAATGTCCACCTGTGCCCGACTCTGAGCGTGAACTGACCACAAATATGTATGAGGCCATGGGCGATGGACATGGCAATCTCGTGGACTCAATGAGAGGTGGGAGCGACCCCGCTGCGTATCCTTCCTCCAGTTATCAGAGGAATGTGCATCAGAGATTCATCAGGAGAAGTCTGTGGTTCTCTGAGACCGATGAGCAGGCCTTTGAGGCACCCGAATGCGATAACAGGAGTAAAATCCTAAACATAAACCTGCGAACAATAGTGGACAGGACGCGGGGGACTAGTTGCGGGATACAGGAGGGTTCCAGCACTGAAAGTCAAGGTGGGCAAAAAGACAGTGCCACTGAGAGCGCCAGTGCTGACGAGGAGAAGGAGAAAGGTGCGGATGCAATAAATCTTACATGCAATGATGCTGGTAAAGCCGCAATCAAGGCAGCCAGCGAGGAGAACGAGGAGGAGGCGGAGATGAAAGCGGTCTCAACATCTCCTGGAGGAAGATTCCTCAAATTTGACATAGAGCTGGGGAGAGGGTCCTTCAAGACGGTTTACAAGGGCCTGGATACGGAGACCTGGGTGGAAGTTGCCTGGTGTGAGCTGCAGGTAAAGTACTAAAATTGTCCATCTGATTTACTGTCTCTCCCTGTGACACCCAAGCATTGTGTCAGTGTCAGCTACAAATAGACAAAGCATATTCAGCAGCCACATATACCACCCTTTTTTCTAATTATATACTTGCAGATGGGCGTGAGACACTTTTTAAACAATAAATCTTATTTTGTGATAACTAAATAAGAGTTTCTACAAGAAATGCATGAGTTGTTTTTCAATCAGGGATTTCTAGTTAGTGTAGTAATGCCTGCCTCTCACAGGAAGCCCTTGCTCAGTGCTCTCCTGTCAGTGAAGGTTCACACATCATGATAGTATAATGGTGGTGTCTTCAGGGAGTTGTCAATCAGTCTCACGAGGAAGTCCACTAGGTTGCAAATGGGTTACCTCTAAATTTTTAAATGGTTTACACAGGAAAAGTGATTGACAAGCATTAGCTGCTGACGTGGAGACACATACCTCCACTGAAGTATATAAGTGATCAGCAGTTTTGCAAATGCACAAGGAGAGTCCAACTTGTCTTGCATTACACAGACACAGGAAAATCACCAGCTTAGACTGTGCAAAGGTATTAACTAATTATTTCCGTCCTTTGGAGACTGCAGCAGGGATTATTTCTCTCTCTCCCTCTCTCTCCCAGGAGGCTTAATGGAGGTCTACAGTAAGCATGACTGGCCCCCTCAAAGAAAGAAAACCTGTAGTGTGATTTGTAATTCTTTAAGATTAAAATAGTTAAGGATTCATTACCAGCAGTTTAAGTTCAGCCATCCTTCATTTTTGCTCTCGTCATTTGCCCATCTGATAACGTAATGACACTGAGCACAGTTATTAGATAGGACAGTGCAGGAGATGCTACGTGTGCTCTGTCCCAGCAGTGTGTCTGCATGTTATGAGCTGTGCTACTCCTTCCTCCCTCCCTCTGTGCAACAGGAGGTAGGCAGACAGGAAGCAGCTGAAGTGCGCCGTAACCTGCTGGGAACCGTGTGGCGGTCCTGTGGCCTCAATGAATACTAATGCCTAGGGTACTGAAAACATGCTGCGTCAGTGACCTGAGAGACTAAAGAATGTAAACTGCTCGATGCAATGAAAGAACTAAACCTGCTTTGTATGAGTTAAGCATCACAAGGTTACAAGATAACATGCCATTGGCTAGGAATGAGTAAAGATACAGTCGCGTTGACAGACACGATAACTTCTCTTGGATGATGATGATGATGTCATGTGGATTGATATCAGCGGTGAGCAATCCCACATCTTCCTCAACTTGACAACAGTGAGCTGAAATTGGACTCAGCGGATGATAGGATGTGGAACAGGAAGCAATTTACTGCATTTTATTTCCCCCTAGTGACACATGTTAAATCTCCCTCTAGTGGGCAGTCAATAATAGATGTTAATCATAATATAAATAGTTCTTTTCAAAATCATGGTCTCTTTTAGTTGCCTTCTCATGTATTGTACCTCTGAGCTAAACAAAATACTATGCTGAGCTGATCAATGTGTTTCATCGGAGCACTCTGGTTCATTAGTTTACTGAGTGGATCAGAACCATTAGCACTTTGTGCCTTAGTCAAGAAGGTCTCATGTGATCAGAACTGCATGTGATCTCATGCGTATTAATCCTGCCTTTATAAAATTGGCTGTCCAATCAATTGGACCATGTAAGTGGTTCATGACAAGCAGTTCAATATTAAACCATTAGAGTGCTGCTGAATTGTGTCAAATAAAGTGTGGCACATCTGTTAATGCAAAACTTAATATGAAATTGCAATTTCAGGGCTTCAGCCATCCAATTGCTAGTGCACTTTTGACTGCGTTTGGCAAGTTTTTTAGTCTAAGGTGATATTAGATTACAGCTAGGACTATTTGTCGATAAAGCAATAAGTCGATCGTAATAATTCGATGGTTTCAGGTTTTAAAATGCCAGAATGTGTTGCTTTTCCTTGTCCCACATTATAGTAAATTGATTCTCTTTGGATTGTTGGTTGGACAAAACAAGACATATAAATCAATAAAACCTCTCATTTGCTGCACTAAGATGAAGAGTCAGGTGGCCGATCTTAGTTCACCTACTCAGTTTAAGGATGTCTTCATGTGGGCTACATGTCATACATGTATGACATGTAGATGATGATGTCAGCTTTGGCTATAAGAATTATATATATATAGTACATTAGTACACAAAGCCAAAATCAAAGTGCCATTTATGTTAAGGCATTTGGATTTAGATGGTTTAGAGCTGCTTCATTGTATGACATGTAGCCCACATGAAGACATCCTTAAACTGAGTAGGTGAACTAAGATCGGCCACCTGACTCTTCATCTTAGTGCAGCAAATGAGAGGTTTTATTGATTTTCTTAAAGAGAATTTTTTTATAGAGTTTATAGCTCAAGTGGGATTTATCAGCATGCCTAATATTGTTTGTGGCATTTAAAGAGTTAATGTAAAGACTGGTGGTCTTAGCCAAGTACCCACCCTGCCCGTAATCATACCAGATCTTTGTCATATTCAAGTACAGGTATCAACTAGTCTTTGGATTGCACCCAAAGTAGTGAGGATTTTTTGCCTGTGTTATGCATGTTTACTCTTTAGTGTCGCTCAGGGAACTGTGGTGGAAACCAGGGAAGACAGAGGAGCTTTTTGTGGGGGAGAGAGAGAGAGAGAGAGAGAGAGATTCTGTTATTTTCCACTGTTTTCCCTTCTTCTAGTGGTCACATGGCTTTCTTGCCTAGAAATTTTAATCTGGTCCTGTGTTTATTCTTTCTGCCTCCCCCTTCTCTCTCTCTCTCTCTCTCTCTCACACCCCCTACCCCTCTCCTCCCATGCCCATCTCCCCCACATTTCTGTTTCTGTACCAGGCTGTTGGCATAACACAGATGGCCCTAGCTCAGGCAAGGATGTTAATCTAAGAAAAAGATTCCTCTTGTGATTTTTTCATTGTCGAGAATAAACACTTCTTGTGTTTCTGTTCATTCTGTCATTGCTGGAATTTATTTTTTAAACTTTGGAAACTTCCCGTTTCTGTCAGTTGTGGCTCTGTATAGATTTTTATCTCGGTGTTGAATGCTGTGTGCACACTCACAGACACAGTGTTTACTTCTGACTTTGTGCAAACTTCTCTGTGGTATTTGGCAGTGATCTTGTTGTTCTGTAGATTAAATCTGGTTCTCAGCTTGTGAATGCAGAGCTGGAAATGATAGCATGGTAGTGATATGAAGCTGCCTTTCTGAAAGTGTTTGCTGGAGATTTTTGCATTCTTGAACCAAACAATCCCAGCAAATGACCCAGTGAGTCATTAGGTCATGTCCTGGTTCCAAACACTGGACTTTGCTGTAAAGTTAGATTAGATTGAGCCATGTTATAAGATGGTAACGTGTTTATGAGCATATTTTGTTGCTGTTTCTTTGGATCAATATGTACAGCCCTAATAACAACCCCTTCTTGACTGTTCAGATGGCAAAAGGAAAACAAAGTTGGAGATGCTCAAGTAGGTCATTGGTTACAGCCCATTTGGCATTAAGGGACCAAGGGAAGCAAAGGCAGCCAAACCCAGTGGCTGTAGCTTACAGTGCCTTGTCAGTGGCTTCATCTTCAGGCATCCCTGAGTCACTCAGCCAACTGATGACCCTGAGGGAAGGACAAGCCTGTTCGAGCCACTGTAATGTTGCCTGTGGTACAGGTTGTTAGAAAGAAGGTAGTTAATGAAATCTCTATATAATGCATGGGTGACAATCATTAGCTAGAATTGTTAAAACCTTTTTTCGCACTGTCAGAAAAATGAACTATTTTAAAAAGCTTACTTGTCAGCGTCATGTTGTCGTTTTACATTGTTTTTGTGAGTAAAGAGATGAGCCTAATTTTAAATGACAAGCTGAACAACACAAACACAATCTCAGAATTTGGTAGGCTATGGCATATTAGTACAAGTGAGAGTATTTATACCTACTCCCCCTCCCCCTCCCTGGGTTGGCTGCAACAGGCCGAGTAAGAAAAAGCTATCAAAACAATGTAATTCAGAGTAATCAGAGCATGTGTTGACTCATGACTCGGCATGATGGTTTAGTCAGACACCATGGACTTAAGGAATAAATGTTCCAAAATCACTTAAACTAAATTGTGCTTTATACAACTTTTTTTGTGTAAATCGTAACTTTTAGCAAAGGCCATTGGACAAATGCGTGCACACACCACTTGGTGGTTCGAGGAAATAGGCAAAGTTAAATAAATACCTTACAGTACATTGCAGTAGCTCAGGTCAGAATGCTTCTTAGATGTGTTTTTTTTTTTTTTTGTCCACAGTTTGTAGTATTGTTAAGCAATTTCCAGTTCTGTATTTCAGTCAGTTTTGGTGAGGATCTATGTGGGTGTACTGTTCCTCTTTGCCAGTGCATTTCTGACTGCATTTGGCATTTGTTTTTATAATTGTGACTTTTGTCCCTGCCACATTACATTACAGTAGGACTGTGACTAGCAATTATTTTTGTGATTGGTTCATCTGCCAGTATTTTTTTGTGTGTTTGGTATATAAAATGCCAGAGAAAAAAAAAAATAAAAATGGCCATCACATTTCAACCGAGTACTCGGTGACATTATCAGATGTCTTCTTTTGTCCAAATCACTCCAAACTGTCCAAAACCCAGTGATATTCAGTTGACTTAAACAGTTAATAATTTTTCAGAGTTGCAGATCAAATTTCTGTCAGTCGACTGCTCGACCACCAACAATCTGACCTTGTGTATCCCTGTGCGCTCCTTTGTTTTGACTTAAAAACTGCAATAGACAGACTTTTATTAAAGCCGACATATACTGCCTGCAGTAATATCAAGGGGTCAAAATATGAAATTGTGGTTGCTGTGCCTGCTCAACTGACTGATTGTTATATAATTGTCTTCATTGATCATACAAGGATTCTGAGAGCAACCTCCAGAGACACAACTAGCACACATACACTCATGCAGTCTGACCTTGAACTGATGGAGATTTAACTAAATGGCCTTTGACCCCCCTCGTCCCTCCACCAACAAAAGAAAGTGTCACAGCAGCTCATTAGGACTAGTAATCCCTTTTGGAATTTAAGATGGAGTGAACAAATCTGGAGCATCTCTGTATCCTAAGACTGCTTAGGCTCTGTGGTCGGAAGACAAGGGTTACTTTTAATACACACTCTAGTTGACCTCTGCATCACTAAGCTATTTATGTAATAATGAGGGAAAAACAAATTACCAAACAGTAGCACTTGTGTCTTAAGTCCAACCATAAACTGCAACATTTAAGCCTCTTAACTTCATGGACTGTTTGGTAGATGAATATTTTTCTGTTTTAGTAATATCACTGTTAAAGTTGTGAGTTTTGTGAAGCTTATCGTATTCACCTGCGTCAGAGGCTATGAGTGGTGGTGATGTTGCACTGGGTTGACTTATACTAAAAGGTCGAGGGAGAAAGGCAAAATAATCTGTTTGTCTGGATGTTTTGTTTATATATGACAGGTGGGTATACAAGTTGTATGTATATAGTCTAAATAAGTCTAGGACTCCAAATAATAATCAGATGGATATGTTTTAAAATTGTCAACTTCAGTGTCCATGAGGACAGCTACTGTAGAAGTTATTGTTCTGGTTTAAAGTGTGTCGTTAGTTAACAGGAAAACCCAGTTGGTCTTGTAACACCAAAACTTTGACTCTTACTTCATCATTAGTTCTCTGCTCCATAAGCAGCTGTCATGTATTCTGTATACTGTCAAACCAGACAGATTTAAGGCATCTTTTTAGTAATGTTAATTGTAATTTTATTGGACTCATCAATATAACATATCCTGCTGCTGTGCTGTCTTTTTACCTACAGCAACCCTGGAGTAGTTGTTACAGTTACAGCTGGCAGTGATGCATTTAACACAGCGTTCTTGAAATTGGTTTTATTATTAATGACCTGGACAAGTTTCGTAAAGCTTCCTCGGGCTGCTTTTAAATTCAATGCAGGAATAACCCTTGCTTGTGTTTTGCCTGTGTGGTGTTTAGTCTGGGTCAGGGTATTATGCTGAATCAAGGCTGGCTCTCTGGCTCTGTGCCCCCACACTGCAGCGGCTGATAAAATAGTCAAGGGAGGGGAGTTGGCCAGGCCACCCAGTTCAGCTCAGGACATCTCTACCAGCTGGGTGAAACTGCCACCCTTGGTATCATAGCACCACAAATATTCGTAGCTAGCTGTAATAGCTACTGTAAGGTTTTTACAATGGGTCTGAGTACCGTGTGTTACTATTAAGCATGGCTGTGTGTGTGTGTGTGTGTGTGTGTGTGTGTGTGTGTGTGTGTGTGTTGAAGATGTCACCACCAGCTGTCGTGCTTTAGGTTCTGCTGGACACACTGGTTAATGCTGCCTCCTGTTTACGATTAAGATTTGTTAATTAGAAATGAAAAAGCTAAGAAAACATGGCCTATTGTGATCTTTGCTGCTTGACTGTGGATAAATAATGTCAGTGATGATTATACTTCAGTCTTAATAGTCTGAATAGTTTTAGGACTGCTGAAAAGTGCTTTGAATCTCAGTGACTTACTAGACTGACTACGAGAGAGAGGTTTGCTGTTCATCTGATGGAAACAAAAAGGTTTCCCCCAGAACATTGTGCTAAAGTGGTGAACCACTCAGATTTTAGGTTGAGTTTGAGCATTTTGTCTTGTAATCAATTTAGTCAGTAGATGACACCGTAAACAATAATAACACTCATTGAATATTTGGCATTTGCTGTATGAAATAGTGCCTCTGCTTTTTCCCTGAAGGTTAAGGTTTTATTTTATTTTCTGTATTGATGGAGGAGGCTTTTCTCTGCTGTATTTTCTTGAACAATCATTAGAACACCATAGGACCCCTCTCTCTGTCTAGTTCTCTGTTTCACTGTGTCTCTAGTTTTAGAAGATTGGAACCCAGCCAGAATTTAATATATTTGGGTTTTGGATTATTGGATGGACAAAACAAGCAATGGGAAGACACAATTATGATGACATTCCCCCCGCTTTTTGGATTAAATGATTATGCTAGATTAATCAAAGAAATAATGGATAGAGTAATCAATATTTTCATTAGTTGCAGTCCTAATTGGTTTATCACAGATATATCCAGTATCTATGTACATTACAAGATATGCAAACATAAATTGCAGTACATAAATAGTCTTTATGCTGCATTTTTATATATTTTACCATTATTTATCTTAATTTATAGTTTGTGTGTGTTTCTGTGTAAGAAAAAAATAATATTGCCAGATGGTTACAAATTTTGTTAAGATTCTTAAAACACAAATATTGAGTCAGACTCTAAGCAAAGATGTGATCAGCAGTTGTCATGGCCATTGAATAAGCAGCATTAGTCTTTTTGAGGAGGCAAGTGTGTAATCAGAATTTTTTGTTTCTTTCTCTCTGTGTCAAATAACTTTTTGTTAGTCAGCCTACGCATTTAGTCTGTGACAGGACAGAGGTTTACAGGAGGTTTGTGTGTCTTAATCCACATTGGCCAATTCCCGGTCACAATCAGCCAGACACACTCATGTACTTAAACACCCATGCAACAAACACAAGTGCCTTTCACTATCAGCCACTTACAGTTCATTTTAGTCATAAGTGCATATGTGTCATAATGTTTTTTTTCTTCTTAACTAAGGGTGTTGTGGGTGTAGTGGTGTCTGTCATACATCTCTTCCTCATAGCTTCTCCTTATCTCTTCCCCTTTGCTTTTTTTATAGCTTACTCCCATCACACCCAAACAGCAGAGAAGTAATTTGGTCATAGGTTGATTTTAACACTATTTTTATTTTATTATGACAGTATCTCAGTGGCTTGTCATCTGCAACGGTGTTCCTGTCTCTCAGGCTCCTCCTTGACAAGGCTGGGTAATACATTTTTGCTCTCCTCTTAGCCTTTCGGCAGTCTCACCAGATCTTTCTAGGTTAAAATATTATACTGTGCCAAATGTGTGCCAGTGTGCCAATTAGCACACCTCGGGTAAAGAGTGGGCTGCATGTCCGGGCAACACTGAAATAGAGATAACCGAGTGACCGCCACAGCTGCTGGCTACATTTTCCTGCAGTCATGACCAATGGGACACAATTTGGCTGCGGGCAGTCTGCTGGCTCATGGCTCGCCCTGCACCAGCTTTTGTTACGGCAGCGGAAGCACTGCAATAGACATCTGTTATTGAGAATGGGTGCAGAGGGTGGCAGCGTGGCCAAGTAATTTAGCATACCTTCTTCAGCCTGGCAACCATCCCTTGATTCCAAACATCGTCATTGTTGAAATGTCTAAATAAGCTATGAATAGGCCACAGCTTTAGGGGTGGTGTTCGGTCTGCTCTGACCTCCAGTAAAGATAATCACCCTGCATTGATGATGTGAATAAAGCATCACATTATGATTGTGACTTAACCTAAGGTTTTCATGGCAGTGTTAAAATGATTAATTATTTCAACAGATTTCAAAAAATGATTATAAGAGTACGGTTTTAGTTTGTTTTACAAGTACATCCTGGATTGAAATATTTTCTTAATCTCCTTGGCCAAATGTTGTGACACATATCAAGTATGCTGGATTTAGCTTTAGGTTGAAGTTGTTGACAAGTTGTTTGAATGTAAATCCCTCTTAAACTATTATTACTTTGTCCAAATGATGCTAATCTGCTCCTTGTTAACCAAGGATCAAGATGAGGCCAGGTTAATGGGGGGGAAAGAGAATATTATAATCAGGAACACAAATCTGGAGAGCAAGAGCAAATTGAGGTTTTTCTTCTTTCTTTTTTTTTTAAACCTGTATTTTGCTGCCATAATTAGAAATAATGGTGAAACCTTTTACTCTCTGAATAGGTTTACTCCTCTGGTTGTGGTTCTTACTGGTTTACTGAATAGTAGGTAAGAACCTTGGTCATAAGGTAAACATCTTGGTCATTTTATAGACCTGTCCAGGCCAATGTCCAAAACATTATGGTCCTAATATTTCTTACTGGAGAATAAAGGCTGTTCTCTTTTATGTTGTGTATGTGAGCGATAAAGAAGTAAGCCAAAAGTAAAAGACTGAGTGAGTGCATTTCATCATGGAGGGGACTTTCCAGGGGTTGAAAATAATGATGCAGTCCCATACAATTTTGAGTGAGGGCCAAGTAAGGTAGATTATTTTTGATAATTTATTTGTTGATAAAGGGGTATCTGACAACCCCTCACAAAGTTCGATTTAATACAAGAGATTAATGAGCAGAATTACAGAACAAAAGCTTTTGCCTTTCCCATATTTCAGAGTATTTTTTTCAGAGTATATTTATTTATTCTGATTCAAATATCCAATAATTCAGCAATTATTTTATGTTTTAGTCATTTGGCTGTTGAATACCACTGACATTTTATAGTAATACAATTATTTAATAGAAACCAATTATTGTCTTTTTACCTGCTCTAAGCCTACCAAAATCTGTGTGTATATTTCTATGTTAAAGGCTTGTGTAAGATTATTCACACCCTTAATTTGATGTGTGTGAATACCCATGACATTTTACCTTCACAAGTCGTGTTTTTAAAGTTGATGCTATTAGTGGATAACCAATAGTGGACACTGATCGTGCTATAGCCCCCTCAATCCCTGTGGCACTTTGCTACATTTTTCTTTTTTTAAGTTAAAAGTGGCCCCCTCAGGAAAAAATTGGCTGCATCATTCTCTTGTCAGTGAAACAATATTTTGACTCACCTGTTTACACACAATTTTGCCTGCACCGTATGTTTGTACACACCATTAGTGCTTGTGGTGTATGAGCATAACAACATTTTTTAAATTTTTTTTTTTCATGCTTTTGTCCATGGCAGAAATTCTAATTTAATGGTAATTCCATTGACATGCTTGCCGAGCTCTCTATTGTTTAGTACTTGTGATTGTTGGAGAGCTGGATATTCCAAAACAATTTTCACATGAAGGATGCTCATTGTTACTCATAAATGCTTGATAGATTTATGTTGCGTTATGTGTGTTTTCTCTGCTCTCTGCATGAGTTTGATAGCCCAGTAATCAAACTTGATTAGCGATCAAGACTAGCTTCCAGATTTGTTTTTCTTAAAAAGGACCACATCACACTCTTCAGTAATCTAAGATCTTTATGTATCAAAGGTTAACCAATAGAATGGCAGTTTCCTTATTCAGTAGAACTGGAAACTCAAAATATAAAAATATATTGCTTTACAAGTGCAAATAAATTTGGGTACTTAAAAGGAGATGTGGCTAGGAATTGTACTGATTAACAAACTCTCTCTCTCTCTCTCTCTATATATATATCTATATCTATCTATATCTATCTATATATATATATATATATATATATATATATATATATATATATATATATATATATATATATATATATATATATATATATATATACATACACTTTGCAGGCACTGTAAGGCACCAGGAGTGATACCATCTAGCAGTGCATACTGTACATTCTGTAGCCAAACTGAGGCTAAGTTTGTGCTATGCTACCCATAGAGTTATATTATACATTACTGGTTAGTTAAATATCTGACAGGGAAACAGCCAGAGCATTTTATATAAAACCAATTATCTCCTCTATCTGGGAACTGTAAGTCGTATAGCTTTGTTGTATCTACACTCAGGTAAAGTAGCTGAGCTGATAGCCATCTCTCCACAATAAGGGTGCTTTCTTCTTAAATGGACAGTATGCATTGAAGACAACATGTGACATTGGGCCAGGAATTTGATTTGAACACATAGTTTTGAAATTACACGGTATGCTAGCCTGCAGAGTTCCCAGGACTAATATTATAATCTATTACCTGGTCCCTCTAGTGCCCAGAGGCCCACTGTTTTGGTATCTCAGTGTGATATGTCTGTGTTGCTGTATGATCTACCAGAGCTGTGGAACTAATACAGTTCAGCACAGAGATGTAGTGGGTGGCAGCAGAGTGGAGCAAACCTTTTATAGATTGCTTCCTGCTAATGTCACAATCTATTTTTCTGTCCCTGCTGCCCGGTATGGTTTTCTTTATGTGTGTTTAACCTCACCTGGGCGGTTCCACACTCCACAGCTGGGCCCTTTCTTTAGCCAAGTGTACAGTAATGGCTTGATAAGATTCAGAAAACATACATGCACACAAACGCTAGATGATCCGTTTCCAGCCCTGCTCAGATTTAAAATATAATGTTATAATCAGTCACACTTGTTCAAAGCTCACATCCCTCACAATAACTATAAAGCAATCAACGAGTCTCATATATTGATGCTTGTGTGATATCGTTTGTCTGGTGGATGTGTGCACGCCTTGAGAGTAACATTCTTCTAGTGTCTAAGTGTGCATATGTATCTGTCTGTGTATTTCGCCATGCTGTGCACAACGCTTCTGAGCCTACATGTGGCTTCTGAATTATGCAGAAGCCCCAATGTGTGCTGAGAGGGAAAACAGAAGTGTGAGAGCGAATGGGGATATGTGTGGAGAGTGTGATTGAGACTTTGGGAACTCTCTGTGGTGGGGGTAAGGGGGTTATTTAGGAAAAGCAGCAGGATTCCTGAAAGATATGAGCAGAGATGATGAGAGGAGGAGGAGGGAGAAAAGCTGCAGTCCTCAAGGGTTAAAATTTGCTTTAAGTTGGTTGTGTCATTCCTTACTGTCTTTCCTTTTAGACCAGTGGTTCAAGTTAACTTCAGTCCATGTGCTCTTGTGCAGCAAAGAGCACATGGGGATAACCCAGCCCAACTTTGACGGCCCCAGCCTTCCATTGCTCAGCTCGCCTCAGTAGAAAAGGGTTCTCTGCAGAACTGAATTATTCATGGGACTTTAGAAGAGTGCAGTGAAAATCCCCACCCCCCACACACTTGCACACAAAACCTGATATGCCACATTCACACGCACACACACACACACACACACACACACACACACACACACACACACACTGCTTTATCATCATATCACTCTACTCCTCAACACACTGCATCAGCACATCTTGCTTTATTGTTAAAGTTTTGGTTATTTAGGCATTATTCCATATTTGTGCTGCTTTTTCATCTCACAGGGAGTTCACTGTGGTTGAATAATTGAATAGATTAGATCTCGCTATTTTGTGTTCATTGCATTCCTCCGTCAGTGTTGTCCATCTCTGTGAGGGGCGGGGTCGTGCTTCTAGTCTAACTAGACACTGGCTCAGTGCTGACTGCACATGTGTGTTTATTACGTAAGTTGTTGCTGTGGTGGTTTAAAAAAAAGGAAATCACAGTAAAGAAACTCTTGGTAGTACCTAGGGCAAGGTGCTCTCAAAGTGGGGTCAGCTTTATAGAGATTTGGAGAAAGAATGGAGGGGAGAGGGAGCGGTTACTGAAAATGTGTTTCTGAGTGTGCAGGGGATGCTTGGTTATAGAGGAGGGAGTGGCTGGTGATAGGGGTGCAGAGAGGGAGACGGATTGCAGATATGGGGGGAGGGGGAAAGGGAGCAAAAGGTAGTGGATGAGCAAGCAAGTGAAGGAAATGGGGAAAGATGGAAAAGATCGATGACAGATAACCTTTAGCTGCAGTGTGTAGTGGGTGTGACCATGTTAATGTGTGGGTTTATTCTTCCCCTAGAGTCATAGTGGTTTGTCAAGCTTTAATGTCTCTTTATGGTCTGTATTTCTAGATAAATTAAAGCCAACAAGTAAGAGGTTGCATCCACTTTAAATATACTTTAAATGTCACACACATGCCTGATTTTAGATGAATCGTGTTACTGCTTGAGAAAACCACCTGATCTAGATTTCTTCCCACACATACAAACTGCTGACTGTCATCAGCTGTGATATACATATGGTCCAATTAGCGATGTGTATATGGCTCAAAGACTGACACTAACCTCCCTCTCACTCACTCTGTCTTTTCCGCTTGCTAAAACATACTGGATGCATGAATTTAAAATGTGCAGGGAAGTGCCTCCAAGGTGACGGCCTCTTCCATCTGGTAATTCCTATGAAGCAAATATGATATAATAAGTTGGTAATAAGTATTAATAATTTCTTTCCGCTGCATCTGTCGTCTTTCCTCTAGGATCGTAAGCTGTCAAAAGTCGAACGTCAGCGCTTTAAGGAGGAGGCAGAGATGTTGAAGGGTCTTCAACATCCCAACATTGTCCGTTTCTATGACTTTTGGGAGTCACCCCTTAAAGGGAAGAAGTGCATTGTTTTAGTAACAGAGCTCATGACGTCGGGAACACTAAAAACGTGAGTACTGATGAAGGTAGATATTGTAAAGGCTGCTTCTCTGGCATAAAGAAAAGATCACACACTCAAATAACTATTTGTGCTTTTGACCTACTCTTACACAGGTTAAAATGAACTTATCTTTTCACTTGTACCATTTCTGTAGTATGTTCAAAAAATGTCAGCCTATCTATGTTTTATTAAAAATATATTTTGAAACCCATTTGATTTTTCAGGCAATGTGTTTCCCTCTCCTTTCCACAGCTATCTAAAGCGTTTCAAAGTAATGAAGCCCAAGGTGCTGAGGAGTTGGTGCAGACAGATCCTGAAAGGCCTTCACTTTCTCCACACAAGGTCCCCTCCCATCATCCATAGAGACCTCAAATGTGATAACATCTTTATCACTGGACCTACAGGCTCTGTCAAGATTGGGGATTTAGGACTGGCGACACTTAAAGCCGCTTCCTTTGCTAAGAGTGTCATAGGTAGGAGACTTTTAAATGTAATTTAGCAGATTGATGGTAGAATACTGTTCTTACATAATACTGTTCCTACAGTAAAGAAGTAAATGACATATCTATTGGGCACTTCTCTCCTCAGGCACCCCGGAGTTCATGGCTCCCGAGATGTATGAGGAACACTATGATGAGGCTGTGGATGTCTACGCCTTTGGCATGTGTATGCTAGAGATGGCCACCTCAGAATATCCCTACTCCGAGTGTCAGAATGCAGCTCAGATATACCGCAAAGTCACTAGTGTGAGTCCAGATACTATCCATTCTTCCATTAAAAGTGCAGTTGTTTGTTCTTGTTCTAAAAGAAGAAAAAACAACTGCACTTAAACTTTAGGTTGATAAGAAATGTGTGTTTGCCGAACTTCTGACAGGATGTACTGTCCGACAGGACGGTGTTTCGTTGTTCTGATTGGTTGTCTCTGCCAGTCGATAATGCCCCTTGGAAATCAAAAATGAACTGAGAGGTTCCAGACTAATACGCATTTGCGAATTTGTCTGGCGATGCCAGGCTAGCAAATTTCACATAGATAAGTTCAATTGCCAAAAATGATAACAGATAAAAATAAACAAACTATCATAACCTTATAATAACAGCTGTGTGCTAGTAATGTGCAAACAAGGGACTGCACTTGTACATTAGCTGCCAAACATAATGTATACAACAACTTTTAGCCAATACATTTATTATTAATTTAAATAAAGTATCAGAAGTATTCATTATATATCAGTAACAAACAGTTACAAATATTTATACGCATTCTCCTAGCCATACAGTGTAACTCTGTAATTTTATTTCTAAATTTGTCAGCAAAAAAGCTTGTTTGTGCCATTGTCTTCTGTAAGAGCATTTTGTAATAATTCAGGCTCATGCTAAGTGAACCTATAAGATGGGACATACAAATCTCAGGGATGTTTTAGCTGGTCCACCACATAATATGTTCGAGGGAGATTTTAATTGCAGAAATGCAGCTTTTTTTTTGAGTACAAGATCTGCTCTGCTGTTTTCAACTAGATGGATCCTCAGCCTTGAATTTATTTCTTGGGTGAAGAATCTAATGAGCCATATGGAGTCACAGAGGGAGTCCAAATCTCCTTTGTTTTTTAGATTAAGCCTAAAGGCTGTATTCCATTCCATTTAGATGAGTGTGTCTCTGTTAGCACAGTATACTGCAAACAGTTTTTAGATTAGGGGCCGTCTAAAGTATTGATAAGCCTTCCTGATTTGATGATGAGTATTGATTTTCCACTCTTGAGACTTGGCAGGGTTGGGATCTTGAGAGATGACTCTTTCACCTGCTGTTTAAGAAAAGAAGGCCCATATTGATGGTCATCGGGCTCCGTTAGTGCAGCTGTCTCTAGATACTTTTCTCTGCATTGTTACTGTATGCATATTAGAGTGTCCTGCAGGGACTACTGCAGGATATTAATAGGAGATTGATCAAAGAGAAACCCTGATAGCTTTATAGTACTCCCTGAGCACATACAGCATGCAGCTGCATAATTGGTAGGAATGTTAATCCAGAGGATGTATATACTTTATATCTTACATGCAGAAAGTGTCCTTTTTAAGAATTAATGATCTCACAAGTTATGTCAACGCCACAGATCATACTGCACCATGGAAAGAATAAATGGGGAAAATGTGCCTGCTTCTAACTGTAAATAGTGCTAAGCTGCAGTGCTGAGCTAAGAAAATGTGGTATTACCAAAAATTCCACCATTTTAAAAGTGATAATCCAACTAAAATTGATTGAGACTCACAGTTGAAAAAGTAGGAAAATGTCTATATAAGATTGTCAAACCACTCCTGCTGTCACTGTCTACCTCTCAGGATGTCCTGTCCAACTGTTTTGTAATTGTAGTTTGCAAGCAAAACAACATCAGGAACCCAGGCAGACTCAAGACAGCTTCCCCTGACCAATGGAAAACCAACTAACTCACCAAGTTCATGTCTGATAATTCAGATGGAAGTTGTGCGTTCAACTATAATTTGGTGAACATACTGCGCTCTCAGATGAAGAGAAGTTGACTGTGCTGCAGGAATGGTTTGAAAGGTTTCTATGGATGCTTTTTACGCTTTTTGGAATCTATTACAACTGACATGGATTAGAGCTGACTACAGCTCCCGTGTTCTGTCAATGTGGGCAAGCCTAAAGGGTTGTCGACCTTGAGTGTGTGAATACTTAAAAGACAAGATTTGGGGTAGAGTATCACAAAAACCTACCTGCACTCTCTTTCCTTTGTTTTTCCTTCGTCATTATTTTTCATCAACCCAATATTCTTTTAATGTCGTGTCCTCTGCGTTTTGTTTATTTTTCCCTTTTCTCAGGGGGTGAAGCCGGCCAGCTACAACAAGGTCATGGATCCTGAAATTAAGGAGATTATTGGGGAGTGTATCTGCCAAAAGAAAGAGGAGCGGTGAGTGACTGTCCCCATCATTGTCCAGTGTCCAGCCAATAGAGCCCACAAGGTGCCCTCTTATCTTTCATGCCTTGTATCACCTCCCCCGCTTTATTGCTGTGGCGCTGACAGTTGGGCTCTCAGCAGCACTGCAGTCTCCCACAATATCTGCAGGGTGTCTTTCATTTCTGTTACATAATGAGTTTGTGTACAGAGAGGAAAATAACCATTAATTAGCTTGTAGTTACTTTTTTTTATTGAAGCATGATTGGGCTCAGTGAGTGACTTTGTCTTGGCAGCACAGGTTATCAATGTCCATGTATGATGTAATTACTATGTTAGACTAGTCAAGATGTCGTTTCACTATCAACACACCATAATTCTTGCCACAGCTAACCATATTGATGCAAATGCTCTCTGCAAACACTGTACATTACAGATTATCAGTGTATGTAGTATAAGTTATATAAAAAATATATAAAATATTGTGCCAGAGGCTTGAGCTTTAGTATTCCTTCTCCTAGGTACACCATCAAGGACCTGTTGAACCATGCTTTCTTTGCTGAGGACACGGGTGTAAGGGTGGAGCTGGCTGAGGAGGATGATGGGAAAAAGGCCTCAATAGCCCTGAAACTGTGGGTGGAGGACCACAAGAAGTTAAAAGGGAAGTACAAGGAGAGTGGAGCCATCGAGTTCACGTTTGACCTGGAAAAGGATGTCCCTGAGGTTGTGGCACAAGAGATGGTGAGTGAATAATTGAAGGTATAGTCAAAAATTTCAATTTCAGTAATAACTTAGTTTTCACCCATGCTAGAGGTGGAGTTTTGACATGCTTTGCATGTCTTTGTGGCTTGATGTGTTTTAACTGCTTGCAGTACTCCAATCTCCTCGTCAGGGAATGCACTCAAATGCAGATTGCTGGTGATAACTTACTCTGCTCTTTGAGGAATTTAGTGATTGTGGTCTTTTTTTTTCTTTTTGTTTACATGGTTTTCCGTAGTTGCTCTGGAACAGGTTTTTATTACAGAGCCTATGAGTACCTTATCTGGTGTTTTTCCTTTCCAAGATTTATCTCAGTGTGGGTTATGATAATACAAATCTAAAGATTTTATATCACTTATAACATTCTGCAGCACCAATAAAATATTTATTTGGTATAGGATTAAGAGTGAGTGAGTTAACAACTTCAGAGAATCTAAACATAGTCATTGTCTGGCTTTGTTCTTCAACAGCCTTAAACGGGTTTGACTGGAAAAAATTTAACTGGTACATATTATCAGGAATACTTGAGAGACCAAATCCTCAGTGAGACTGAGTCTTTTTTTCAGGGTTGTCCTTTTGGTAGGACTATTCAAAATGGCCTCAAACAAACTTGCTTTGAAACAGATTTATGTTAAGCCTATCTTTTGTCTGAGAACAGAGGAGCATTTGCAATGCCAGTATCAGATATTGCACAAAGAAATCTAACGTAAGTGCTTGAACATCATGTATAGGTTAAGGAGTGTGAGACACAAGTTTTAACAGTTAGGTGTTTCAGCTGCATATTACTTTATCAAGCTGTGTTCTCCTTCAGATTATAAAAAAGAGAGCAGTGGCTGCAGCAGCGCCTCATCTAGAGATTTGGCATCTCGCCTATTTTTTGTGCGACACTGAGCAGTTCAAATAGTGAAAATGTCACCTATCCGTTGATAGTCATATTGACATCATACCTGCAACATTACACATTTTCACTACAGTTTCAATTTCTACATCGGTCTATATCTTTTTAACTCAACACTTCCTGTATCCATTTCATATTATAAGCCCTCTAGCGTTTCTGTGGACAGAAACCCATCATTCGTTAAAAAGGCTTTTATTGATGGCCATTACCAAAGGCAAGCTCAATATAGAAAGATAGGGCTTTCAGTAGCTGTGCTGTAGCAGCAACGCTGTCTGTGTGGACACCACACACGTGCAAGCCACAGCAGTTGAGTAAGGTAGCTGTCACGCAGGTACAGATAGGCATGGTGGCCCAGGCATGAGAACCTGCTTTCCTTGCTTTCTCTTTTTCTGCCGCTTGTTTTAAGCACCGTCTTCCTTTTTGTTGTTGCTGTCTTTCTCTCCCACACATCTCCTTCCTTCTTCCTCACTCCCCTCTCTCCCTCCATTTGTCTGTGTTGTTTTGGCATTGACCAGGCTGTAAAGATGGGAAAAACATTCAAGGCCTCTCTGTAATAGTCGCCTTGGGGATGAGAGCAGACATGTGGACCAGCAGCACAATGAGATTGTATGGCCAACATGCTCCCATGTCAAGTCACTCCTCATCCATTCTGAGTGATTTCTCTATAGATGGGCAACATGAGAGATGTAACTGGTCTCCATTGATGGCCCTAGATGGCCCTTTTTTGGTCATTTGTTCTGGCTTTTGTCCTAATGATGCCTAATTACTCTGTTTTAAATTACATTTTATACCATGCATGCGTACTTTACTTAATGCTGCACAATACATGAATGAACATGCTTTATTTAAATAGCGTGTGCTTTAATATGCACAGCATTACTGCTTGAGTATTATTTTTTAATGGATTATTATATTGTGCTGCTTAACTAACTTAACTAGCCAACATCATGTGTCATTGTTGGTATGGAAAGGGGCTAAAGCTCTGTAGCCAGTTAATACATGGTTTTATGTTCTGTTTTCCCCCTTTTGGTTTTGAGCAAAACAGTTATTATTTTTTTCATGTACAACATGTGTTCTATGTATTATGTCTTCATCTTTTTTATTCGCAGATGTAACAGTCCAGACAGTTCTTTTGTGAACAATGAACCAAGCAGCTGACAAAAGGGAATAGTTCCCCACCGCTCTGATCCCCTTAAAATAGATTTTCTATTCCTTCCTTTTTTTTGCTCTTTCTCCCTTCCTCACACACTCCCCTTTTTAATGCAGCCTCTCTTCTCTCACATGCTCCATGCTAAAAATATCCTGGAAGTCATGCTCTTCCCTTTTCTTTGTCAGGTGGAGTCTGGCTTCTTCCACGAGAGTGATGCTAAGACTGTGGGAAAGTCGATCAGGGACCGTGTGGCACTGATCAAATGGAGAAGAGAGAGAACAGTGTCTGCTGCAGTTGCAGTGGATCAAGGTGAAGGGGGACACAGGGTCCAGATGACACCATCTCAGGGCATCTCTGCTGGGGCTGCACATGTAGGGCAGCCTTTGTTGGAACCAGAAGAGCCAGAGGCAGACCAGCACAATAGGCTGCGTAACCTCCCAGCCAGTGCCACCTCAGTGACATGTAAGAGATTCTGTTCTCCCCCACTCAAAAACACATGAGCTAAAGACTTTTTTCTTTTTTTTTTTTTTTTTTTTGTTTTTATGAAAGCATGATTTGTGTGTCTCTGCAGCAGACGGCACCCTTGACAGTGGCATGGGCTCCACTGTGTACTCAGACTCCCACAGCAGCCAGCAGAGTGTCCTCTATCAGTCCCTGCTGGAGCCTATTACTATGGCAACACAGCAGGTCTGTATCAGTAGCATACACACCCAGGTGGACCATGTACATTCAGATTTATTAAAATACACACACCGTTTAAAAGCAGCCATCGCTCACGTGGCCTTCGATTTGAACACAGGCGCTGTATCCACACACTCGTCTGCACAGTCAACACGCATTCACATTGTATTTCTCATACATTCTTTTGTCATTGCAAGCAAACTTGTCCGTTCTCATCTCATCATCTTTTTTTTTTTTTGTTCTTTTCATTCTGAGTAACACCTGTTTTGCTTTTGGGTTGCTCCTCGGCCAGTGCCAGAGCCGTAGCCCTTTCCTGACAGATCGACCTCGCTCCTGTGAAAAGGGTGAAGTATGGGGGGCAACACTGAGCCCAGAGCTCAGGACTCGTTTGGGAGCTGCAACTCGGAGAGGAAGTGCCCCTGTTATTGACACTTACAGGGAAAACCACCTTGCTCAACTCCATGCCCTCATTCAGTCTCAGAGATCAATCACTCCCACCCCCACAGTACCAGAGACCCAGTCAGAACTCAGCCCCTCCGAGCTTCATTCAGAGGCTGAGAATGGGCACCCCTTCCATGGTCACACTCTGCCAGTGCTGCAGGTCTCCCCTGTCTCTTCACATTCTGAGTACCGCCGCCTTAGTGACACCAGCATCAGACCCTCATCAGAGGTCACCAGCGAGAAATCAACACTGTCTGTGCCAAGTGGACGCAGACACTCTGACCTTAGTAGTCTTCTGAGTCTAACCTCTCATCATAGCCACCATTTTGCAATGCAACGAAGCCACACGTGCCAGTCCTGCTTCTCTATGCTTCTTCTAAGGTCACGAGAAGGGACCCACCGCTGTCCCTCGGTTGTGCCAACACACCTTTGTCCATGTGACTTAAGACACCACCCGTCCTCTGGAACAGTGAACACCCCTGGTTATGGACGCCAAAAAGGGTCAAGTGATTGTTCCGATTTCTCACTGCTTCAGCAGTCCCTGTTAAATATTATCAGCCGCAAAGCAGCCCCTTGTCACACAACACTCACCCAGGCCTCCCTACTGCACTCCTCAGCTGCCCACAAGCCTGCCTGCAGTGATGGAGACGGCAGCCTGAGCAGTCATCTCCTGAGTGGCAGTTTGGCTGGGGACCAAGAACCCCTCCAGGACTGCGAGGATAGAATCTGTGCTGGAGAACAGCAAGTTACGAGGGCTGTCGGAGGGGTATGTCACAATAGCAGAAAAGTCGCTTTAGCTTCCCATATGGGGCCAACACCTGCTTATCTGATTTCTCCCAGCCTGTAAGAGGTACAGCATGATTCTGCATGGAGCTGGTCTGATTACCTGTCTACTGTCTTGGGTTTTGCTGCCTTCATAGGCCTACAGAGCTGACTGTCCAAAATCTTAAGTTTGCTCTTGTTGGAGGACAATGGCGCAGTCTCTAACAGACCATGTTTCCCTGCTGATTAACCAGTCAATCCCTTCTAGAACTGACCTAGATTTTAACATTTCCCCTTTCTGCTTTACTGGCCCAATGCTGCAGCTGTCTTGCTCCTTAGCTTGCCTTGGATAGCTGGCCCTCTGATTGAAGGAGAAGGGGCAGCTGTCTGATCTCCCTCCTCTTGGTATCTCCAATCATTTCTCCCATGTGTCCTTATTTTAGCGCACACCTGTCACCTTGCTCATTGTTAAAACAGATGTTTCACTAAGTTATTTTTATCACTCATCCTCTCATTATATTTCATCCGTTTTTTCTTAATGTAATTAGCACACTTTTGCGGGATTTTATCCTTGACCAGTAAAATTCACTCCCAAGAGGGTCTAATTTGAATTTCTCTTTTGTGTCCTCAGGCCTGTTCGACCGGTCACCAAAATCAACCATCTATCCAGGGCCTACCTTCTTCCAGCACAGCAGTACACACACCACTGCCGTACCTCCAGCCTGGACACAGCTACCCTGCAGCTCCATATGCTGGCCAACACGGTGCTGCAACACCAGCTCCAGCTAGTCTATGCTCAGTCAACATCCAGCATACAGTCAGTGCTGCTAGCTACACACCTCCAAGTGTGCAACAGTCCCAAGCTGCAGCAAGTATTTCAGCATCAGCTGTGCCACAACATGTTGCACAGGGCTACCAAGCACCAGGCCACCCACAGCAGCATGGAGCAGCAGCATCGAGCTCTTTGACTTTTCCTTTGAAGGTCCAACAAACTTGTCAGAACTGTGTGGCCCCAAGTCAACAGGCTCACTCTGCATCAGGATATCCTACTACAGTTCAGCAACAGACTGCAGCAGCAGCCACCACGCTGCCAGCACAGCAGCCAGCACAAAGCTACCCTCTTGCATCTGTAGCTCCAACTCTGGCAGCCACGGCCCAGTGTCATCTTGCACAAGTTCCCAGCGCACTGCAGCAGGTCCAAGCCGCAGTCCTACTGCCAAATCAGCAGCCTGGTCAGAGCTCCTCCACACCAGCACTTTACAGCCAACAGATACCCTTTCAGCAAGAGCACCAACAGCCCTTTCTGCAAAATACTCAGTCCAATATACAACTAACACAACATGCTGGGCAGGCTTATATTCAGCCTCAACTCCAGCATTGCCAAGAAACTCTGCATACTATACAACAAATGGCACAACAGCTTACCCACCCTTCTCAAAGTCTCCAATCTACTGGTCAGCAACAAGTACACAACCCAACTCTACAGAAGCACAGTCAGACATCCGTGCAGACAGCAGTTCCACAACAGAACCAGGATGGATCCCTGTCTACAGTCCAACCAACCTCTCAACCTCATCCAACATTCACCCCAGTTGTGCAGGTTGCAACCACACACCAGAGTTATCCTGCTGCAGGTCTATCTGATGCTGCCTCTCGGACTTATGCACATTCTGCCCTGAATGTGTTGCAGCAACAGACTGCTCCAGCTCATATCACCCAACAGGTGAGTGTACAGTGTTGGTGATCACTATAAGGTGCATTGTAGCAAGGTGGCATACATAGTGCCCAAGTTTTGAATTGTATGTTTGTATTCCCTCCTCTGAACCTCGCCCTGTTTTCATTTTTCATCAGTTTCAACCCTATCTTTGCATCGCTGCTTTCCTGAATCAGGTAGAACACACTTTGTCACTGGGACTCAATGTGGGAGGGACAGAAAATAATGCATTTAAACAAGTTAACATTATGTATGGCCATGCTCATTATGGAGCTACTTATATTATGGTGTCTGGTTTTGATTTGGTGCAGCTGAATTGGAAGCAGCTGTGTTAGTGGACAGTACGTGAATGAAAAAATGAACAGCCCCATAAACAGGAGTTTCCTCGGACAGCAGCCAACAGAGAGATAATGGAAACAGTAATGAAAACAATAACAGTGGTTTTAGCCGCTGTATCCGCCTACCCTCCCAGGCTTGCTCTGTGTCTGTGGTACACAGTGCTCCCAGTATGTGTAGCAGATTTAGACTTATTCCAGGTTCGGGGACAGGATGGAAAATGTGAGCTATTCTGATCTGGGTCAATAGCAGGAAATGCAGATTTCCAACTGAGAGATGAAACTGGAATCCCTGCCATTATTGAACTTCCTCCCTCTTTTTGTCCCTCTTGTCCTTGTTCTTCTGTAGAATATCCCTGCTGGTCAGAGCATTTCACATCTTGGACAAGATGGACAGGTCCATGGGCAGAATCTCACTCAGTCTGCTTCCGGTATCCCAGCCCAGGCACTTCCTCCTCAACAGTCAATGGCTCAGGCTACTGTCCACCAGCAACTCCAACCTCTGCAGATTTCAAATTCTCTTCCACCAACACATCCATCCCAGGTATTGTCGGTCTGTAGAATCTGAGTTATATAGATCAATAACATTATTGACTTAGCTAAGAAAATTATCTTGATGCATCATATTCCTATGTTTAAACTTTGATCTCTAGATTATTTGATTTTACTCTCTTTCTTCTTTTTTTTTTTTCTTTCCCTTCAATTTCCTTCACAGTATCCCACAGTCCAGGTGATGACTACTGTGACTGACTGTGAATCCTCCTACTCTCACTCTTGCACTGCCCCTTCAACCTCCTCTTCTATTAATCACATCTTCCTTTCTCCTGGACAGACTCTCCCTGTGACTCCCTCTGTCTCACCACTTTCTCCTCTGCACATTGAAAACGCATTAGTGACACCCATGCCAGTGTCCCTTATACCTTCCCCCTCACCTGTGCCGTGTAAGGTGGGACCCATATCCCCACAGCACCAGCCCACCGCTACTCTGCAGCAGAGTGTTCAATCTGAAGCTTCTCATTCACAATCTGCATTTATATCGGCGCTTACCATCCACCCCATACACACACACACTGCCCTGTCCCAGAGCACACACCCTCCCACAAATGGCAGCACTCAGCCTCTGATACAGGTAATTATGATGGCTGTACTGGAGTGCAGATGTTTACCAAGAAGGTGTGAACTGGAACCTTTGATTGTGATAATCTCTGTCATTGTTTTTACATCTTTGTTTGCATCACAAAACAGCTTTGGTTTTAGAGTCACTGTGCTGATGTTCTGTGGCTGAAGGATAATGAACGTTTATATGTTCAGTCAGATTAATTAAATAATGCAGATAAAAAAATAATTAAATCTATGTGGATACATGTTCTACATACTGTACTGCATAGATGAAAATACTGTAGAAATCTTTTTGGAGGAATTCTTATCAAGAAACAACATAACAACCAAATGTTTAAATATCTCAGAATGTCTACAAAGGATTCAGAGTTCTCCAGTATTACATAATTATGTAGTGAAATAATAATATTGTGTTATCTTGTGTCTTTTATAGCAGGTTCCCCAGCAGGCCCAGGTCAGCCACCCTGAGCTTGTCCAGACTGCCCAGCTCACCCAACCTGCAGTCTTCTCCTCACCTGTGCAGAATGGGTCAGACTCTGGCAAAGCCACCACTGCTGCCCAGCTGGACAACAAGATCCCAAGCCAGCTGCCCCTGCAGGTCCAGCCCCAAAGTCAAGTTCAGAGCCAGATTCCTGTGCTGCAACCCTCTGACTCTCAGAGAGCATCATCTGGGTCTGCCAGTTCCAGTCTGACTCAGCAGAAACCGCTCAGTACTCTCACAGGAGCTGCAGGTCAGGGTCCAACAGAGACTAACACGGAGGTATGGACACATGTCTCACTTCCACACTTGATTAGTTCTCACTATTTATTTCTTCCTCTGGCCACCTTGCTTTGCAAAGATACCAGTGCACACACTGTCACACTCACTGTACATCCTCTGAAATCACTGTCAGGAATATAATCTGAAATGAAATACCTAATGCATGCTACAGTCTTTTATTCAGTATCTCGGTTTGTTTGTTTCTGTATTTGTTCTGTCTGTAGGAACAAGCCACAGAGAAACAGACTGGCGGACAGAGCTATGATAGGTACTATTTTATTTTCCCACAGCCATTTTTGCAGGGGACGAGCAGGAATTGTAATTTACAGTAATGCATATTGGATTAGAGTAATGTCAGTTGCTTTGTTTTAAATTCCCTGAGGCAGAGACATAGTTTCCCTTTCCCTTCAAAACATTGAGGGCATTCCACCATTCCTCACAAGCTGAGGAATGCTAGCTGGTCCTCTTAAGTAAAAAGGGTCTATTTGTTGTGTAATGTGGACCTAGCTGCTAACTTTCTCTGGGAGTGTGTTGACTAAAGGACAGCTTTTCCAGCTAGACACAAACATGTCTGTAAAACCAGACTGCACTCCAATGAACACACTGATGCATCTGTTGCTCTTTCATATCATTGTGGCCCAACAGTAGATAAAACTCCTATTTTTCTTTAAGTTCATATGTTCCTTCATAATAGATAGTAGATAGCTAATCCCCCACAAATCTATATCCCCCTTAAGCTCACGTGGAGTTTAACGTCACCCATAGCTGGTATATCAGACTTTTTGCTAAATCCTGCAGGCATTCCAGAGCAGCGATACATTTTACAAAACCTTTTCACTGAGGTAAAGCCTCTTTTCATTTCTAGTACAAGATTATTTCCATTGCACTCAGAAGATTGTGTGACGGTAGAGAATCTTGTGTCTCAAATTTCACATAGATAATTCCTTTTAATTTATCAACCACCGTATTTACTGTTTCTCCCTTGTCAATCCACCATCTTTGTTTGGGCATAACAGTTTTGAACATGTTTGTGCGTATTTATTGTTTGTTAGTTTCTGTCAGGTACTGAGTACAACTGCAGGTACATTTTAATCTTGAAACCACAATAGCCCACCTAAATGTAGAGCTGTGTGTTCAGCATTCATGAATAAAGCAATACTTAGACTAATGTCCTTGTCTTTCCTCATCAAAACCAGTGTCAACTCTGATGCCACGTCAGGGAAGGAGATGAGTGATGGTTATGAGGGGACACATGGAGGTAAAGGCGAAGCGAAAGTCCGCAAACACCACCGCAGGTCCATGCGCACTCGTTCTCGGCAAGAGAAGATAAGCAGGCCAAAGCTCAGCATGCTCAATGTGGGTATCCAAAATATATTTCAACAAGGACCACATTTTTTCCCTCATCAAAAAATGTAATAGTAGACAATGTATTGATTGAGTCTTCGCTTGTTGCAGGTGTGTAACACTGGCGATAAGATGGTAGAGTGCCAATTGGAAACTCATAACCATAAAATGGTCACTTTCAAGTTTGACCTGGATGGAGATGCACCAGAAGAGATTGCTACATACATGGTATGTAGGAAACAAAGTCATAGCCACGTCAACTGATGCGAAGGGTTTTGTAGCGTGCTGTAAACTGTGCATTGCCTGAGATGCTTTCGTATGGCTCAGAACTCTGAAACTCCCTGTGTTGCTGTTCTCAGCTGCAATGCAGCAAAAAATCTTTGTCAGTCTCTCTTACTCATTCTCTCCCCTCCAATTCATATTGGCTCATATTTATTGAATGAGGAAAATTCATGGCATAACTGTTCCAAGTTGTCATGTTTAAAATAAGTTGTCCAAGGCAAATACCTACTTGTGAAGTTTACTAAAGCAGTGTATCTAATTATCTTTTATGATGTGAAATTCTTAGAATGTAAACACTTAACAAATGATGCAAAAGCAGTCCTTTGATTTTCTTTGGTCTTGAAGCAAATGTTGTGTCTATTCATTTTATCTTGGCAGCAAACCTAATTAAGAGAATATAAATGGAATTTCAATCCTTTGTTTACTCTTTACAATGTTTTCCCCTCCTAAAATTGCTTATACATCGGTTTTATTATTTATTTATTCAAAACCTTTAATTTCCTGTTGCCTTTTTCTCCATTGTTCCCCTCAGGTGGAGAATGATTTCATTCTGCTTTTAGAAAAAGAAGTGTTCATTGAGCAACTGAAGGACATTGTGGACAAGGCTGAGGACATGCTGAGTGAGGACACTGAGGGTGAGAGGAACTCTGACCAGGGAGGCAGTCCCAAACAGAGTGAAGGAGCTGGCGCACTGGGGACCGAGGTGAGAAAGGAACTGTTGACAGTTAATAGTTACAATGGCAAAATCTGTCTACGAGTGCCTCTGCTTCTGATACATCATCCGGACAGTACTCTTAAGATGGCTTTGCATGCAACGCTGCAAACAAGAGCTGCCAAAAATACCATTCTTGCTGATGTGACATTTTGATCTAACTGAATTTATTTCTGAGGTTCAGCTCTTTTGCTGGTTGGAGAAACCTTTTTAAATGTCTTAAATTGATGCATATGCATCAAATGTATGTAGTAATCCTTCCTTTTCTTTAGGGATTGAAGGCTTCCACACCCAGCACCCCACAGCTGGTGTACCAGCAAAATGGTAAGACTTTGAGCCACCTGGAACTTCCATATCGACTCAGAGAAAAATTCTCTCACACTTTTCAGTCCTAGTTAAACTCAGCTGCTTCCCTGTACATGTGCATTCTTAAGAGGCCTGTTTGGTGTGACATTGGAATGAGGATGATTTAATTTTTTGTATGTATACGAACAGAATATGTTTGTATTCTGTCATTTTTTTAAATGTGCTTTTAAAGTACTCTGTCAGTACATTTAGCTTTTCTACTAAATGGATTTTAAAGTAGATGTTGATTTATGAGTTTTTCTTTCTCTCTGTCCTTGACAGTCCTCCACACTGGCAAGCGCTGGTTTATCATCTGCCCTGTGGCTGAGACGCCAATGCTAGACAAAGAGAAGGCTACATCTCACACCTCTACAGCCCAGGGTATGCTACACACTCAGAAATAGCGTATCATTAATGTTTCCAATATGTCTTCAGATTTCCTTCTTACTAAACCAAAATCTTATAATATGTGTATTAGCTTTCTCTGCCAGGAATATATTGTCTATAGAATAAACTGAATCGTATGTGTCGTACTTGCTGCTTTTGGTAGTGAAGACGCTGCGCATGCATTAGAATGTGCGTCTGTGTGGTTCATCCGTTTAGGTCAGTTATATAAGAGTGATGCTGCAGTGGTTCTAGGCAGAAATGAAGGGCAGGATTTATACTCCAGCTGACAGAGCCTGATGGGGCAAGACAAGCAATGATATAACACTCTGGCACCCACAGGAACCAGCTCCACTTCTTCTTCCACTTTTTGGCTGTTTAACTTACAATCTGTTCTCCTCCTAATTAACCTTTTTTTTTCTTCTAGAATCTGAAAAGTCTGCATCATCATCAGTCAGGCCCAACAACAATACAACTGCAGTGACTACCCCAGTCGCATCTTTATCCTCCCAAAGTCCGTCCTCCTCCGCCTCTCTGCCCCCTGCAGCTCAGACTTCAGTGCAAGCTCAGACTTCAGTGCAAGCTCAAGACCAAAACACTGACAAAGCCCGGATCCAGCAGCCTCAGCCCTGTGTAACTAAACATGCCCTTGCTGCTGCTGGTGCCAGCCATCACAACTCCCATCCTGCGAAGGAGCCTTGCATCTCTGCTGTCTCTATGGTAACGGACATGCCATGCTGCGCTATTGTTCCACCTGTCTCTCTGGATGTGAATGCTATTGATAAAGGAGCAGCTGGTGGTTTGGCCTCCTCTCAAACTAATCAGCCTAATCAGAAGTCCAGTCCTACTGGAGAACTACCCCCTCAGCTGTCCTCCCATCAGTCTGTGGTCCTGCAGCAACCCTACGCCACACCCATGCAGCCTGGGACAGTCACGTCCCAGCCCCAGAGTCCAGCACATCAAACTACCCAGAACTCCCAGTCATCAAGCCACCAGCAGCCAGTGAGTGGGGGCCCAGGAGAGTCGGACAGTGAAGGACCACGTAGGGTGGAGTTTGCTGACCGTACTATCAAGACTTTGGATGAGAAGCTGAGAAACTTGTTGTACCAGGAACATGTTCCCTCCCAGCCCTCCAGCACTGCATCTGACCCCCAGGCCTCCAGTACAGAGGGAGTCAGTTCCACTCCAATCTCAGACGGCCAGAGCACTGAGGGAGCACTTACAAAGAAGAAAGGGGAGCCACTGGTAAAATACTGTGTGTACTGTGTGTGTGTAATTGGACATTAGTTGATAGGTGACTGATTCAGGAGCTAAGTTAATGGCAGCATCATTGAATCGTTTCCCTGCACTGTGTTATTGATTTCAGTATTGGCTATAAAGAGCAAGACCAATACTGGGTTTAGAAAGAGGGGAGGGTAACAAAATGACTGCTGTCAGCACAATAATTCATCACAATCTCCTCCTCTGGCAGCTTCATTTTGTGTGTATTTCTTTGTGTGCGTGAATGCTACCAAAATCAAATCAGGGTCTGACTCATTCAGACAAAACTGAGGTCAGGAGAGGATAATGACTAGCTTTACCACACTGATGTAGCACATCTAGCGATTTACCACTGCAATTATTCAAATGATTGCAACATCCCACTCATACACCCTTCTCTTTTTCTCTGTTAGCCTCAGATTCCTGAGCGCACAGATAGTGTGGGTGCACTAAGTGACTCTGCAGTGGCAGGTAGGTAACATTATTTATCTAATTCCATATCACATAATTACTGCATGATAGTTTGGGAATCATTTTTGAATAAACTTTCTTCCTGGTTCTTTTAGCCACTAACAGGGTTTTGAGCAGAAGAGATGTGACCACCAGCTCCAGTTCATATACCTCCAAAAGCCGTTTTCAAGTAAGAATCCACAGTAAAATAAACTTTTAATGGGCAAATCTGCTCTATAAATGTCATTTGACCAAATTAAATTAATGTCATGGCTTATGTCATTGTTTATCCTGTTTGGGTCCTGATTGTTGATCAAACATTGCATTAGTTGATGATGTTTACGGACCCCTAATTTTGTTATGAACACGGGCTTCTCTTCCTTCCAGATCATCCCCACTCCACCGGATGTCATTTTTCGTTTAGAAAAAAGCAAGAAGAGTGGCAGCACCTGCAGTTCCCCAGCACCCTCTAGTGGTTCTGGAGGGTCTCACAGCCAGACCCAGGGCCCAGGCAGGAAAGAGGCCTGTGTGGCTGTGGGCAGGTCCTCTGGGACAGCTGCAGCTGCAGCTGATGATGAGAAAGCAGGAACATCCAAACCCCACAGTAGTAAACGTTACTCTGCACCACCAAACTTCTACCAGGCCACCCCCACTTCCAGCCCTGATCTCACCCCACGTCATATCCCCCGGGCCCAGACCATAGACACTCCCACTCATCACCACTACCACCAATCCTCTCACCTCTACTCTGATTCAGCAGATGAGGACAGCAGCAGCATAGCCCTTCCTCCAGCCCACCCCGTTCCCCCAGCTCATGCCCTGTCTGAGCACAGTGGAAGCGACCTCATGAAGAGGGCAGTAGCCTTCCTGCGGCGCTCTGGTCGGAGCAAAAGTGAGCAGAGCTCTGATTCACCATGCCGACAGCCCGTGGCAATGAACGGTCACGCTCCCTCGCCTTCTGCAGGACATGCCCACTCATCCTACATCAGCAGTGACAATGACTCTGAGTTTGAGGATGCAGATATGAGGAAAGAACTACAGAAACTGAGAGAAAAGTAATGTAACATACACACGTATGCACCCACCCACAGCTGCAGAAATGTGTGGCATAGTCTGACAGCAGTGTCTTCATGAAACATTCACTTTTGAATTATTGAACATGTATAGAAGAAGATACCACATATTTAGCCGGTTTTGAAAATTCAATCAGTGACAGTATTAGCCAGAACCATAGCTGCAACTAAGCATTTAGTTTAGCACTGTTATCATTTATGTTCTGCTCTTAAAACCAAATGTTACAACTGTATCCACAGTTCTCTGGTAATATATGTGTAGGTATGCCCCTCTGCAAAGTCATAAGACATCTGTGCATGATTTAATATAGGTCTGTCTGGTAGTCATGACACATTTGTCAAAGGAGGCCTATTCTCTCCCAGTTTTATTGATTATTAAGTAGATATCACATTCCAAAGATATTAAAAATAAGTGTGGTGGTGTATATTTCAGTAAACATTTTGTAACATTGTGTCTCCCACACTATATTATAGACAGGCCATTCTATAATTATAGCATTATTTTGGCAAAACTGTAAAAATTCCAGCTGCCAGATGCAAACTGGACAGGCTTTTCCCATGCACATAGCTCATCAAAAGCTTCAATGTTTGTTTGTGTACTTAGTTTTTTTTTATTATTGCCTTTGTCATATCATGTATAAGCCCACAAGATGATCAGATGCCACTAAATTGAGGTTTGTCAGTCGAGTCGGCACAACTTGTTTCTGAAAGACATGGAGAGGTTTTTGAACGACTCAGTAATCCGACACATGCATCAGGAGAGGATGTCTAGTGACACAGGTATAATGATTTACAACCCTAATGACAGAGGCTTTAGTGGGCTATATGGAAAATAAATTACTGAGGGACACTTGGATAGAAACGATTGGAAACTGAATAGCAGCTTGTCAGAAATATAAAAAAATTATCTCTGTTTTGTCCCTGTACCTTCCCACTAGACATATGAAGGAGATCTCTGAGCTGCAGGCGTTCCAGAGGAATGAGATTGAGCATCTGTACAAGGAGCTGGGCAAAACACTGCCCCCCAATGTCGGCCTGCTTCATGCTGCGCCCCCAAGTGGCCGCAGGCGCAGGGCCAGCAAACACAAGCTGAAGGCTGGAAAACTGCTCAATCCGATGGTGCAGCAGCTCAGAAACAATCTTAACACCTCCACAGAGAGAAAAGGTATGTGGGCTGGGATGGTGGGGTGACAAGTGGTTTGTGTGCTGATTTGTGTGTATGAGAGAGCTTTTTCAGTCTGAAGCACACAAGTGGAAAACACAGGAATGGCATCAGATTCAGAAAACCGTAGGAGTGTGTGATTCACAGAGTGATTCACTCTGACTCACACTTTTTTCTTTTCAAGGTGAGAGTGCTGCCAGTTCATCCAGCTCCCCGGCTAAAAGTTCACTTCTGTCAGATGGTTCTGCCCACTCCAGTGGCAGCTCCAGCTCCAGCAATCAGCCCAGCACCGCCCCAGAGCAGGTCCACACCCAGCAACCCTGTTCCTTGAAGGGCTCTTTCTCCTCAGACAACATCTACGCTGGGCTACGCAGTGATGGAATGGCCAACCAAGCTGGACCTGGCCAAGGTACACATTAAAGGTTCATGTGCATGCTGGTGTGTGTGTGGATTGGACATACCATCGACAAAACAGCCACTAGGGTTAAGGTAAATGCTTAACTGTGTTAATGTTGTCCATCCTGTCCATGGACAACATTTTGCAAGTAGAAGGATCAAGAGTCTCACCCTGAAGAATTACAGAAACAAACAGGATCACCTCATTTTAACTGTATACATATGCATACTGTATGTTGGCACTAAATCCAATAATTTAAGTGTTAAACATTTTTAAAAAAGTTCACATTCTAATTCAGAGTAAATTCAAGTCATACTTTGCCTTTTTTACTTTGCCCAATGCTTTATAAACAGAATTTAGTTAATGCCATGTACATAGGTACTAAAAATAAAACCTAAAATAAAGAAAAACATGGATTAATTCTAGTTTATCTACTGTAGGAGTTGATGATAAATAATACTTAATAAATGTGGCTCTGTTTTTCAGTAGCCATTATATAACCAAATTATTAAAGTTATTTATTACAATTGCACAAAAATAGAGGCAGATACATTTTAAGGCCAAAAGATTGGTCACTGTACTCCTAGTTATTGCAAAACCAAGAGCCCTGTCTCCATTCTAATTGTCAATAATACCTGCTGACAATTGAGAGGTAACAGCTCTATTTGTAATTTGCTAACAATACTTTAGAGTTGGCATTGAAAAGGGAAAATCACTAGTTTTGTGCTTGAAGCAGTAGCAGTATGCCATGGTTTTTGGTTTGAAATGTTTTAGTTCAAATTAAGCTATTCAAAAATTCAACAGCTTTGTGCAGCTGATGAACACAGATTTCTGTCTAAAATCCTTTTTTTAATTGTAAACTTCAATTTAAGTTTAACTTACTTTCAAGTGTTGTGGTTTCAATTTTATTTATTTATTTTTTATTATTTTATTTAGTCATAATTATTTAATATTGAGGCATTGTGTACAATTATTTAAAATTAATTTGTTTTTCATTTTTTCCAACAAAATACTTTTTATTACATTTTATTCTTAAATACTTTTTTGCTGTTTTTTGTTAGTTTTTTGCTAATTTCTCCAAGCTATAAATACTGTAAACATTTTTATCTGATCACTTCAAATAAACAGTAAATTAATGAATAGGCAAAGAAACAAATAATATCAAGGTCAAAACTCAAGCACCCAACCACAATACACTTACCCGATAATTGTTTTTTCCCCTGGCTCCCTTAATAAGGCTCTCTGTTATCAGTTGTAATTGGCTGAAATTTTCCCATTAATCGTGCACTCTTTAGTATCCTTTGCTGGTGCTTTTGATGGTGGGTTTCTCATCACAGTGTCTGTGCACTTTTACAAAGTGTTTCTCTTGTTTCTTCTCTTCTTCCCTCTTATATTCATTTTTACAGGCTGGACGGTTTACCACCAAACGTCAGAGAGAGTCACCTATAAATCTAGTAGCAAACCACGCACTAGATTCCTCAGTGGACCTGTGTCTCTGTCCATCTGTTTGTATTTGTTCTTTTCTATTTCCCCTCACTCATTTCCATCTTCTCTTTATTTAACCTGCCTCTCTTCTATCAACCAATTTTTTTTTTCTTTTGTAAAATAGTGGATCTTCTATTTCACCCTCCTCACAGGCCTCCTCACCAGACATACATCAGCCTTTTTCTAGTCCTACCACCCGCCCCCTCCCCTCAAAGAAGTCAAAGCTTATGTTCTATATGATTTTGTTTTTCTGACCACCAGAGGATATCCATCACATGTTCAGACAATGTTGGTATTCAAAACTCTGATCTACAAAGTCAACTGAATCTAGATAACATAGGCACGCGCCACCAGTATCAAAGGCTTGTGCAGCCAGGATGTGTTTCCTTTTTATCTTCAAGCAATCAATGAAGCGGGGTCATATATATATACATATATAAGTGTTTGTGGACACTTGTTTGGGGCACTTAAAGGTAGATAATGGCATTGTTGGTTCCTAGTCTTGTTTGCCACTTCCTGGAAAGAGCTCAGCAAGTAGGTCTTCCATTTATAAGATCTGAGTCCTCTTGGTGCTCTCGATATTTAAAGCCTTGGGTTTACTGGATTTAAGACTTTTTTTTTGCCTTTACTTAGCATCTGTTGTCCAAGAGTCATGAGTTACTTACACTGGGCTTCTTCTTGGACAGGAGTAAACATGTGACTCCTCCTTATATAAATCAGGCTTTTAGTTTGACAGCATTTTTCTCAAAGTTTCTGCAATAAAAAGACACTATCGGCATGATAAATTCATCTTGCTTTTCTGATACAATTTATCTGTAGACAGTTATCGCCATTATGTGAATTTGATTAAAGCCACTAAATTAAAAATTTGACATTTTAGGAATTGAATGCCCTCCAGTGATAGTATCAAAACAATACATATGTTTAACAGAGTTGCAAATTAAACACCAATTCAAACAAAGAAACAATTTGAAGTTTGATGGTGACTGCTATATATATTTTCAATTTTAATGAGTCTTTTTCAATCTCTTATCTTTGCACCTCTTAACAGTTGCAGGATGACTTCAGACCTGTTGCACCTTGTGAAAGCATTTAGATTTAAATAGGTTTTGGCAGTCTGACTTGTTGATTTGTATGTTATTGTCAAATAAAACAAAACAGTTGCTTTCTAAATTGATTGTTAAAGGTATTGTAATTCTTTTACATTTTAATACCAAGTGCAGCTTCAAAGGTGTTTCCACCTACTGTTTTACATTGCTAGTACCTTCTGATATTTGTGTTACTTGTTGTACATTTGTGCACTTACACAGTGTACATATGGCCGTGTGTAATCCTATAGCAGCGGCCATTTTACTGACACCCTCGCAGTGTTCTGTGAGTAATACTTACTCATAAAGATTTTGTCATATAATCCTCTAGGTAGGAGGCACAATCACTGGTGGTCAGAAAGAATGAAGTAGAACAAAAAGAGCAACTATGGGGTTTTATGAATTTAGAGAGGCCGTCATTCAGTTTTATTGGCATGAAGATTGAAAAGGAAACATTTCCAGTGTGTGCATGCCTCTTACAGATCTGTGTGTGTGGCCTCCAATATCTCGGCTGCAAGTGACTTTACAGTCTTTCCTCTAGCAATCATCCACAATTCACAGAACCACAGTTACATTCATAACCATTCATTTGTGGGTATATTCCCCCTTCCCCCTCATACAAATGCTTTGTGCAGTGCTTCTGGCTTTAAAAAATAGACCCCATAAGCACACTGGGGGCTAGTTCTCTCCAAACATGGGCCTGAGGTCAGATCTTAAACAAGACCGTGTGTGTGTGTGTGTGTGTGTGTGTGTGTGTGTGTGTGTGTGTGAGAGAGAGAGAATGCCAACGCCTTTATACCCTATTTATTTGTTGTGTGTTTCCATCCACTGTTAATTTTGATTGTATAACATCTCCCAATTCAGGGCACTTTGCCCAAGTCAGCAATCCTCTGTATACTAACACAGAGAAATCCCCCACCCTCAGCCCTCCCCTGATAGGCAGGGCCCTTTGCTGTGGTAGAGGAGAGCTCTCTCTGTCCCTCATGTTTGGACGGAGAAGACGTGCATGGTGCAGGCGCCAGGCAGGGCACTGATGGAGACTTGCTCCGCCATTTGAAGGGCTGTATCATCAGTATTACTACTTTTTTTTTTTCCTCTCCTTCCACCTCTCCTGAGTTACCTGCATGTTTCTGACAAGTGCTGACTCTGATGAGTTCCAGCTAGTATCTGTGTGCTCTTTCAGTTTGAAGTTTTGTTTATTTTGGTTTCACGTTTTGTTTCACAGGCATTCTCACATCGACAAAGGGATCTCTTTTTAATCCAGGCTCCACTCTTCCTTTCTTAGAAAACACTATTATCTTGTCACGGTCTCTCCCTTCCAACTAATGGACCAGTGATTCATACTAAATCTTACAAACAATTAAATCAAAATTAGTAGAATATCAGTAGGCGATTAAGATGACAGTGTCTACATTTAACCAAATTTGTACATTGCTTAAAAAAAGAAAACTGTTGCTTTCTTAAGTTAATTTACAAAGCAGCATATGATGGTCTTCATCCTGACAAGGTTGCAAGAAATGCAGAGAGATTAACACGCAACACCACAAACTAAGGCTAGGTGTGCTCTCCTTCTTAAGCCTGTCAGGTACACTTTCTAATAGTCAACTTTTCAAACCATTGCCCATTTTAAAGAGAACACCTAGGCTCTTTCTTCCAGTCCTCCTCACTGATTTTTAAACCCCATGTCCTCCTTTTTCCTCTTTCTCTCTCCCCAATTGTTTTAATAGCTGAATGTGCTTTTGAAGCAGCTTGTCCACATACTTGTGGTGTGCAGTGTGTCCTGGCCTAACTGTTTCTGTCTTGTGCTGTTTTACCTTTTTATAGGGTCCACTCTGAAACGACTATGTCTAGGCAAAGAGCGCAGTAGTAGTAACTATCTCATTTACTTTCCTACTCTCTGTCTTTCTTACTCTGTCTCTGTACTCTGTCATACTTTGTATGTGCACTTTGTTTTCTCTTTTTTTGTTTCGTCACTCTGAAAATGTGGCAGTTATTGTTGAAAATGTGGGTACTCTACAGATTGTTGCATTCATTTATTTTTGTTGTTTTGCATGGCAGTGTCGATGTCTTGATTGCTGAATTTTGTCATTGCTTGCATATCAAACATTTCATTTGTCTATAATTCCTCATGAAAGTCATATATGTTGTAATCCTTTGGCTGCTATGTTGGCAAAATATGTGTCACAGTAAATAGGTTGTATACACATTTACTCTGGCCTCAACAAAACCATTAGGATTAAGTATTGAAAGTTGGCTTTCATGAAGGTGATTATTTTATAGGTTCATTGTGTCCAAAGTGCCTGAAATCACGCCATACAGCAGCCAATTGATTTCAGTCTTTTTTTTTTTTTTTTTTTTTTAACGGACCAGATTTTTAAGATCTTTGTGTCTTTTCAGGGTCTACTATCAGCACCGCCACAGCTCAGACAGCTGCCAGTCAGACACAGCCGTCAATCACCGCAGCCACACCCTCACCATCTCCTCAGCCAATCACACGGCTTGCTCAGGTCCAGACTAACAACAGCAACAACAAGAGAGGCACGTTCACTGATGATCTTCACAAACTGGTAGATGACTGGACGAAGGAGACTGTTGCAGCAGCTAATCAACCACGCCCCTCTCTGAACCAGATCAAACAGCAGAGACGCCAGAAGGACCTGGAAGGCAGTGCGCCACCCATGGGAGCAGCTGCACATGAGGTATTTGAAATATGCCTATACTTTGATCTATGACATTTGATGTTCTCATGAGGCAGTCTACGCGCTATTTTGTACAACAACTTCCCTCTGTTTCAGATGAAATGCCATGTTGGTCCCAGCACGTTCCAGCTGCCTCTTTCCTGCCCCCTGACTGCTGCTTTAGGCTCTGGTATGCCCACAACCTTAGCTCCCAACTCCTCAGCAATGCTCCCTCCTGGGTACCTTTTGCCAGCAGGCTCATATGGCGGGATGGTTCCTGGTCCTCTTTACCCCCAGCAGTGGCCTGGCATGCGTAGTCCTGTAGGGTCAGTGAGCCCTGTAGGCCTGCTTGGTGCTGCAAGAATGATGCCCTATGCCACAATGGCAAACCCAGGGATCCAAGCCTACCCTCTGGTCATGCACGACCCAGAGAACGGCCCCTGTCCGAAAACCACTAGGACTACCTAATCTGCTAACTAAAGTTTGTTACTGTGTATGGGCAGGATAGTCCACCTCGACTCTGAGCCACATATGTACATAATCTGATCTTGTAAATAACATTATGCGAGTGTTGATATTCTATATCTGTAGTTAATTGTGTGTGTGCGCGCGCGTGTATGTGTGTATACTATACAGTACATGTTCAGTATGTATGTCTGAATACCTAATGCTTTTTGGCTTTGGTCTTGACTAAACTCAGCCATACAAGACATTTTGTCTGTGGTCACGAAAACATATTTCACATTTATTCTTTATTACTGAAGTTTTCATATTGATTTTGCCTTTCTCTGTGTTACATGTTAAACACTACATTGGAATCCAAATAACCAGTGGTTTGAGATACAGTAACAGGACAGTATTCATGATGAAGATATTTGAAGGAATGTAGTGCCTTGAACATTTGATTTAATAGATTTTTATTTTAATTTTTTTCTGTGATAAAAGCATGTCTGCATCCAAGTTATTTTATTTGACGGTAGCTTGAGTGCAGTCGTTTTTTTTTGTTTGTTTGTTTGTTTTTATGCATTACAGACACTTTTGTTTTTGGTTTACATATGAATGCCCTTGTAGTACTGCACTATTAACACAGTATATGCTCTTATTTAAATAATAAAATCATGTTTTAACCCTTGTTTACTTTCCACCCCTGTGACAGATGGAATGCCATAGTGGTGAGATGTACCGTTGCCTTGCAGAAACAAATGGTTGATGTACGATTGATGAGAGAAAGAAAAAAAAATTACGCCAGCAGCCAAAATCCACTCTTTCAGGTCAAATGGTTCAGTTGGACACAGCCTCTTTTGATAGGCCAACATGCGTTGGACAGCACAAGAGTTGGCAGTGTTGTAACCTTGTGCTCAGAGGAAAGGCAGTGTCCAGAGCCATACAGTATATACTGTACATAGTTATTTCTACAGTATATGCCTCTGGTAGTGTTCTGATCAGAATGTAGCAATTAATATGTGACGGCTTGAGGCTTAAAAGTGCAATTTAACCCCTCCACAAAGCTTTGATCGTGGCCTTGCCACAAGCCTTATCTCTGATGTGTGCAACAGGAGCAAGCTGAAAAGTTGAACAAAGTTACAAATCACCAAGCAACAGATAAAAGTTACCAGGAAAAGTTTAAACATTACAAACCACCAATCAAACTCAGAATTCACTACTGCTAAATGTTCTTTCAACTTGGCTGTCCTATTACTCAGCATACTCTGTACGTAAAAATGTTTTGTGCAATTGCCAGTCTCAGTCTGACCTTTTTAAGTTATTTGATGTGTAAAGCTTGATCTTTGATGCTGCTATCGTCTGAGGTGATTCCACTGTACAGCTAAGCATACTATTCACATAAGATGGTACAAAAAATTAGAACTCCTCAAATTAAATTAACAAATGAGACGCTCACAAAGCAGTGTTATTGCCTTGTTGAAATTTTGATGTATTTATTTCCCAGGTTGCTTTTGGTGACAGCCTTTCTTTTTTTTTTTTTTTTTTTCATTTTCTTTTCAGTAATATATTGCAAAATTCAAATGATACTTGATGTGGGAGATTTGCACAACATATCGTCTCCCTTAATTCTAAAATATGTTTAAGAGTTTCCTACACTGTATATAGTAGGTTTCACCGCCTGTACTTTTTTATCACAGACAAGCATGGCCAACTTTTCATGTTCCACAAAGCAAAGATAAACAATACAGCTAACTATGGTTAGAAATGTCACATATCCACAACACATTTGAAAGGTTTCAGCACCCCAATCCTGCCAAGCTGTGAATTGTACAGTTTTCTTGTAGTTTATATTTGTACATTTTGTTTGTTTGACTGTTTAGGGGTGTTGGTGGTGGTGGTGGTGGTGGTGGAGGGGTTGCTTTGATGTATATTATTCCATCAATTCGGTTTGAATTGGACTTTTATAGGATATTATGCAGAGTCTTCTGCTTTGGTGAAATACTTCCAGTAGTAAGAGATTTCTGTTCTCTGTCACTTGTATCTGGTATTTTTCTTTTTTTTTTTTTTGTTCCACCTCCCTCGCTGCCAACTCATGGAGAGCAGAGGAGGGAACAACTATTGTTGGCATGTTCATTTGGATGCAGTGATCAAATGGAGATCTGAAATGTTACAGAGGAGGAGCGGTCCTGACACTTCCTGCTCTGCTCATCTCACTTCTCTCCGGACAACATTGCCCCCTGGTGAATAAGCGCCGACTGTCAAAGGCTTGTGTTTAAACTGTGTGGGATTGCTTCTGCCTGCTGTATGTCCCACTGCATTACCCCACCCAACCCTGCTCCACTCTAATCACAGACTGTGTATTGAGAGAGAAATAAATATTATTTTGTGCTTGATGGTGTGTTTCATGTGTTTTTATTTCTCGAGGCTATTTCATATTAACACATATTTACAAGCTTATGTGGCATGGAGTTAATATAAACAATTAGGATAAATTACATCAATAAATTCCTCAATCAGGAGTTGCTTTTTTTTTTATTAAGTTTTTATTATTGGTTGTTTAAGTATTTGAAAGTGTGAGGCCAGACTTTGTGTTTTCACTCTCAGCCCTGCCAGCATCTTTGTAACAAAGCCACAGATTCGCCACAGCACAAAATAACCTGTGGTCGAGAAGAAATTAATAATAAAAATTATTCAACAGACTTTGCGAGCAGGATATTATTTATGTCATTATGAAATCTTAGATAAAATGTCCACACGGGCTCTATTTTAATGCCAAAGCCGAGAAATAGATCCCGCTTTGTGTGGCGAATGTGTCGACCCGCGGCGTAACGTTACAGCAACCGTTGCCCCTTTTGTTCAACCGAGTTCCTGAATTATTCCCAACACAATGAAATGATCGGGATATTATATTGTTTCATAAAAACATTTCACTGCACCTACGCTTCCCGAGATCTCACCTGGGACTATCCAAATGAATTAAAATCGATCTGCGACCCTTCCGATCTGGCGTGAGGTTTCCGAAGCACGCAGTCTTGAGGAACGTGGAGTAGTAAGTGTTTATAACGTTAGTCCGGATCTGTCGCCTTAAACAGTTAAAGGCTCGTTTTTGTGTGTGCGGGGGAAAAAAAAGAACAGGTCACATTTTGACAATTAACGCTAAATCTATGTGTTAATTTGAGTAGTCCATCTTAAGCCACGGTGCCCTGAGAGCCACAGTGCAATATAAGCATGCCTGGCTGTTTCCCCCCCCTCGTATCGCTCATCATTTGCGAGCCATTGCGCCACAGAGAAGGAGAAGAAAAAAAAAAAAAAGTGTTTGATCGATCTGTAGCTGTTTAATGGAGGCGCAGAGCCGATAACCCGGGTCAAGTCTGGACTGTTTTACTGTCATTTCGCTGCTCACTGTGTGGGATTCACAGGGTGAGGTCATTGTGGAGGGAAAAACAGGCAGGAGGTCTGAATGGTCACCCGAGTCACAGCCAGGCCACAGTGTGTGTGTGTGCGTGTGTAACTTCAAACACTCCTCAGTTTATCGTGTTATTAATGATCCTGAAAAAAAAAAAATCATAAAAAAAGAAGAAGAAGAAGAAGAAGAAGAAACGCGTCGCGAAGTTAAAGTGACACCCCTTCTTCTTTGTGCGGCCAACGGCTGCGTCCCGTCAACACCAGCTACTGTTTAGCACGAGAATCACACCGAGCCCGTTAACGCGAGCCGAGCCGAGCCGGGCAGACACCGGCGGCGGACAGAGACCGGGACACTGACGGAGGTTAGTCGGTGGCTGTTGACTCGTGAAGCGCTCGCCGTGTTTTTCTCCCCCCGCGCCGCGGATCGGTGTGTTGTTGTTTGCTAGCCGCCGTTAGCTGGCCGGCTAACGGCGGCGGCGTCTCATTGTTAGAGGAGGAGGAAGCGTCGGGCTGGAGACGTGTTGGGGGGGGGGAGAGAGAGAAATGCCCCCTTAAATCCTGCGGGGAGTTTTCAAATAAAAATGTTTGCTTTGGCCAGGTTTTCTTCTTCTTCTTCTTCTTCTTCTAACTCGCGGGGGCTGCTTGAGACAACTGTCAGCCGGACCCGCCGCCGCTGCCGCCGCCGGTTGTTTTCACCGCACGTTAACGCAACATGTCTGCAGTTAGCGGCGATCTGAAGCAAACATATTGACTCAAAGTGCACCTGTTATTGAGTAACATAATCATGTTTTTACCACTGGGAATAAGGGGGGGGGGAGACATGGTCACGGTCACGTGACTGCACCATAACAGGTGCACAATGTGCAGGCACGACTTGTCTAGACTGGTGTCTCTCACTGCTACAGTCCAGAGACACTAGTTAGGGTCTGATGTATTGTATGTTGAACACATAACGTAGCAATCAGACTTGATTCTCTGGAATTGATGCTCCCATGGTCCTCCTTTTGTGTCCCCCTCTGTCAGATGTAAACTTGAACAGCATCTGTCCCAGCGGTGGCTGTTGGCACAATGGGGCTGGACTTTGATGTAAAGACATTCTGCCACAACCTGCGGGCCACCAAGCCCCCGTACGAGTGCCCTGTGGAGACGTGCCGCAAGGTCTACAAGAGCTACAGTGGCATCGAGTATCACCTCTACCACTATGACCACGACAACCCGACTCCCGCGCAGGCTCTCCCCCAGAAGAAGAGGAAGGGACGGCCTCCTCGCGCCTCGCTGGCTGGGTCGGGGGACACGGACGATGGTGGAGGTAACGGAGGTGGAGGACCGGGGCACGGGGGGAACACACCCGGCAGCCCCAACCGGTCGGAGCGATCCCACTCCCCGGGCAGAGACACGATGACCTATGCCCAGGCACAGCGCATGGTGGAGCTGGACATCCAGGGACGGATCCACCGCATCAGCATCTTCGAGAACATTGATGTGGTGTCGGAGGAAGACAGTGATGCGGAGGATGCGCCACCGTCTGGTACTGGTGGTAGCGGCGGAGGGGTGTGCAACGGTAGTGACGGTGGAGGTAGCGAGGTCGGGGGTAGTGGCAAGGACCGCCCGGATATCCCATCTTCTAATGGGGGCAAATCCACCCCAAAGTCTGGGAAGCATAAGAGTAAAGAAAAGAAGAAGGACGGCTCATCTCATCATCACAGCGTTCAGTCCGGGCCTGCAGTCAAGCTCCCTGAGGCGGTGTTCAGAGAACTGGACCAAGAGAGACCTGAAGCCCCTCCTCGGCCATCATCTTACTACAGGTCTGTAGTGAGAATTCTAATTTGGTTCATAAATAATCACAAAGCGGGTATAAGAAATAAGAGGCAGGATTATTTTAAAGTACAAGACAAAGGCCCTGTACCTTTGTCTTTACAATGCCTGCCTATAATGTTTGTATAGAGGAGGCATCTTTTCATTCAGAAAATTACACAGACAGTTACTACATTGTCGTGCATGTGTCAGGCAATTCATTTGACCTCAGATTCCTCAAACTATTGTCATTATTTTCTTCTTTTTACTGAAAGTTGAAGTTGGTGCCAATCCTGTACTAAACACATTTTCCTCGTCTTTTAAACTCTGGGGTTCAGGTACATTGACAAGTCTGTGGAGGAGCTGGATGAGGAGGTGGAGTACGACATTGATGAGGAGGACTACATCTGGCTCGACATCATGAATGACAAGCGGCGGCGTGACGGTGTGACACCCATCCCTCAGGAAGTCTTTGAGTACCTCATGGACCGCTTAGAGAAGGAGTCCTACTTTGAGAGCCACAACAAGGTACCTGAACTTGGAAACGGAGGGCAAAATAATATTTTAACGCTGAAAAACATATAGAGGGCATCCAACTCTGATCTCTACTTATCTTCTTATCTCCTTTCTCCCAGGCAGACCCCAGCACCCTAATCGATGAAGATGCTGTCTGCTGCATCTGTAACGATGGGGAGTGTCAAAACAGCAATGTGATCCTGTTCTGCGACATGTGTAACCTGGCAGTACACCAAGAGTGCTACGGCGTGCCCTATATCCCGGAGGGCCAGTGGTTGTGTCGCCGCTGCCTGCAGTCGCCGAGTAGAGCTGTGGACTGTGCACTCTGTCCCAACAAGGGAGGCGCTTTCAAACAGACGGACGATGCACGCTGGGCACACGTGGTGTGTGCCCTCTGGATCCCAGAGGTAAATCCGTACACCACTGCATGCTTTCTTGATGAGAACTACACTCTCGTGCAGATATTGGGGTGCTTGCATTGTCTGTGTTCATCTAAGGTGCACACAGCTTTCAGTATAAATCTGTTTCCTTCAGAATCTAGGTTGCTTTAATTTTCGCAGTGTGTGCATAAGAATTGAACCGTACTAACTGATGCTTACACAGTCCTAGACTGTGAGGATGATATTGGATTGGATTATTTCATTATTACCCTAACCTATTGATTAGAGTATTGCAATAAAGTGAATTTTGCTGCCTTTCCTCAGGTCTGCTTCGCTAACACAGTCTTTCTGGAGCCGATCGATAGTATTGAGCACATTCCTCCTGCACGCTGGAAGCTCACCTGCTACATCTGCAAGCAGCGGGGTTCAGGCGCCTGCATCCAGTGTCACAAAGCCAACTGTTACACAGCCTTCCACGTCACCTGTGCCCAGCAGGCCGGACTCTATATGAAAATGGAGCCTGTCAGAGAGACTGGGGCCAATGGCACCTCTTTCAGCGTCCGCAAGACAGCTTACTGTGACATCCACACGCCACCGGGATCAGCCCGGCCTCTGGGAGGAGTGGGTGGTGCCAGCATGGGTTCGTCTCACAGTGATGGAGAGCTGGAGGAGGACGACGAGCCCAGCATTGGCCATGATGATGACTCCAAGGGCTGGAGCTCTGAGCGAGCCAAGAGGGCGAAGGCCAAATCCAGGCTGAAGATGAAAAGAGCGAGGAAGATCTTAGCTGAGAGGAGAGCTGCTGCGCCAGTGGTGTCTGTGCCCTGCATACCTCCCCATAGGTACGTACACACTACGTGCTTTTCCCTGTACTGTATGTGCTTCACAGCTCCAAGATGCACAAATGCCTGTTTTTATACAAACTGCGTGTGGAACAGGTTGATCACAACCAAAATGATCACTTATTAGGATGCTGTTCTGTAAATCACCCTGACCTCCTGGAACAGGGGAGACATTGTCTTTAACAAGAAAGAAAGTTCTACATTTATGACATGGGAGTACAAGAGTTCAAGTTGCGTTTGTTTCCCTCCAGGCTGAGCAAAATCACCAGTAACTTGACGGTACCCAGGAAGAGCCAGTTCATGCAACGACTTCACAGCTACTGGACCCTAAAGAGGCAAAGTCGTAATGGCGTTCCTCTGCTACGCCGGCTCCAAACGCACCTTCAGTCACAACGACATATAGAGCCACCCCCGCCACAACCTCCATCACAGCTCCCTCCGGCAACTTGTGTAAATGTTTAAAAAATAACGCAGCAACTCTTTGTTGTGTATGCTACTGTAATTCTGCACTTTGCTGATTCAGCTGCGTAACACGTTTTTGTGTTTGGGCGTGTTGGTGTTGCAGAGAGACAGCGAGGAGAAACAGTGTGCTTTAAAGGAGCAGCTGAAGGCGTGGCAGAGACTGAGACACGACCTGGAGAGAGCCAGGCTGCTGGTGGAGCTCATCCGCAAGAGGGAAAAACTCAAGAGGGAGACGGTGAGACACAAATTAGCCTTGTTTCTGTCAGCAGATATCAAAACCGTAACACCAGCGAAAGCACTACTGTCCTACAGCAGTGAGCTGTCTTCTGTCTGAATCAGACTTACTTCCATGCAGGCAGTGTAACTCCATCTCAGCCATTTTAGCTATCTCAGTAATATATTTTCTATTTTTTTCTACAACCTTGCAATCTCTCATTCATTTCAGTTTTTCTCAGAGGTTAAGAATTTATTTGTTGTAGTCAGGTCTTGAGGGAGTGGGAGGGTTAGGTGCTGTTGGGAAGCTCTGACACATTCGCCTTATAATCAGCTGCAAAACAGCAATGAATTCATTAGCTACTTTTGACATGAGTGTGCACACCCCAATCCACTTTTTAGGTGGACCACCCAAATGACATCTGTACACTGAAAACAACACTTTCCTTTGCTACTGGCAGTTTAGTACAGTCACATATGAGTGTGTGGGTAGTTACATACATTTGAATCGAATTTGTGTACACATACACCGCTCTTACAGTCGTATTTCTATATGTTTATTTTTTTCAGTCAGCAGGTGTACATTGTTTAAAAATGTGTCTGTGTTCAGATTAAAGTGCAGCAGATGGCGCTGGAGATGCAGCTGACGCCCTTCCTGGTGCTGTTGAGAAGTACGTTGGAACAGTTACAGGAAAGAGACACTAACAACTTTTTCACTGAGCCTGTACCGCTGGCGGAGGTAAATTCACACACACACGCACGCACACGCACACACACTCTCAGGAAGTTTGCTTCACTTCACTTTATGTGTCCTCATGCCAATGTAATTTTTGAAACCTGATCACATTGGCGTACTGTTATTTATATTATGTACTCTGTTTATATAAATTAGTATATAATTTATGTTAAATTACATGTCACCCCTTTCTTCTTTGTGTATTTGCATTTTATTTATAACTATATTTATAATATATGTGTGTGTGTGTGTGTGTATGTGTGTTCCTATTATGAAAAAAAAAAGTGAATCTATTTATTTGTATGATATGCTGGCTCAGTATGTTTTGATATAACTCTTTAATAACAACATTTGAGGGATCCTTGCCAAAACTGTACGCATGTTCTTGTAGATCTTTATCTCATATTGTAATCCTGGCCTGTCATTTAATGTCTGGCATACAACAACTTTTTCAACGGTGTGTTCGCTCTGACGTCTACACAACGTATTAGAACGTGCAGGTCATACCTCTGCCTGATCTTTACCCTCTACTATCCAGGTGCCAGACTACCTGGACCACATTGACACTCCAATGGACTTCCAGACCATGTGGAACCTGCTGGAGTCCCATCGCTACCTCACTTTTGAGGCCTTTGAGGCAGACTTTGGCCTCATTGTCAACAACTGCCTCAAGTACAACGCCAAGGACACAGTTTTTTACCGCGCTGCCCTGCGGCTCAGAGAGATGGGCGGAGCTGTTATAAGAACTGCCAGGCGCCATGCTGAACGGATAGGCTTTGACTATGAGACTGGCATGCACCTCCCCCGAGAACCCAGCCCAGAGAGTCAGCGTGACCAGGAGAGAGACAGAGACAGAGAGAGGGAGCGAGAGCGGGAGAGGGAGAGGGAAAGGGAGAGGGAGCGAGAACGAGAACGAGACAGGGATAGAGAAAGAGATCGGCTATTGTCCTCTAATGAAGATGGTAAGTGAACCTCTTTCACTTTGTTTATGACAGCCAAAGCATTTTTTCTCAAGCGCCAAAGTGAAACAGTAGGTGAGTGGCAAAATATTTCAGTTGACTTATCTTAGGCAAAGACAACTTCAGTTGTCCGACCACATTTTGGTGGCCAATTAATACCTTGCTTTTGGGGACGATACAATATGCTCTGAAATAACACACAATTTTGGAACATTTGGCAGGCTAGAAGCAAGATGAAAGTTTACACTTCATTTCACTGTATCATGCATATGTGAAGGTGGGAGAGAAATGTGAGGAGGATGGGAGGAGGATGAGAGGTGGAGCGTTTGGATGGCACAAAGGGATAGGACTCGATTTTTGCTGAATTGAACTATGTTGTGGGGGGGGGGAGAGAGATATTTGGCACAGTAAAGCCTCTTGACCAGTAGGTGGAGCATGATGTTAATGCAATTCATCACAAATCCTCTGCTTGTACAAACTTTTTTCGCTTCTTTACTACTACTTTGGTTGGACTTGTTGGGCACTCTCACCCATTTGATTTACCATTAAAACTATTTTGAACCTCTTTAGATAAAGTCTTATGAATCTTGCAGACATGCTGAATTTGGAACAGCATATATACCAATATAACACAAATAGCATTATTTGTCTGGAAGCACAGTAATTCTACCAAACATATTGTCCACCAGGAAACACCCCACATCCCTCCTTTTGTTAGTTTTTATTATTATTATGATTATTTAGAATTACTTTCATTCTCTCTCTTTCTCTGAAGGTGTTTAACAGCCTTTCTCTCCCCCGCCCCTCACAGACCTGCTCCTGCCAGAGAACAGGCGGCGGCTACCCCTGGAAGAGCAGCTGCATTACCTGCAGGCGCGTCTTGACGAGGTCAGCTCGGGAAAGCACAGCATTGGTCAGTCTCGTAGAGCCAAAGCTCTGAGAAAGGAGATCAGCGTCATCAAGAGGAAGCTTGCGCACCAGCGGGAGGGAGGCTCCGGTATGGGGGGCCGAGATTCTGTGGGAGGAGGGGACCGGGGTTCTTCCCTCCCCCATCACCCATCCTCTGCAGGACACCACGATGAGGGGGGAGAAAGCAGCAGCCAGGAGATTGGTGGTAAAGGTGCGTCAAGGAAGATGTAAAATATCATTGATGTGTAACATGAAATCGATGTTAAAGGACAATAAAGTAATAAACCTTTGCTTGCATTTTAACCTATAAACCCATCTCTCCCTCAAGATCTGAGCGTGTCCTCGTCGGCCTTGGCTCCAGAGGTGGGCCGACGGACATCTGTCCTCTTCTCCAAGAAGAACCAAAAAATGGCTGGACCCCCCAAAAGGCCAGGGCGCCCGCCCAAGAACCGGGACGCTGGCTACGCTGGGGCGGGGGTGAGCCAAAGCCCCATCGGCCCCCCTCAGCTGCCCCTGCTGTCAACAACCAGGCAGAGGAAGAGGCCCCGCAGCCCCCACACCAGCTCCAGCTCCGACAGTGACAGTGACAATGACGACCTGCTCCCAGGTAGAGTGGAAAAATGAGCAATAAACTTTGACCTACAGTTTTTGCGTCACACACACTCACCTCACACTCTCTCTCTCTCTCTCTCTCTCTCTCTCTCTCTCTCTCTCTCTCTCTCTTATTCTTTTCCTTTTCCTCAGGTTTGCCAAGTAACGGTTTTGATGGAGGAAACCAGCCGGTAACAGAGAGCTTCCGCGTGTACAGAAGTGAGTCTCGTCTCCCTCGTTCCAGCTCAGACTCGGAGTCCACCACCAGTAGCAGCAGCAGTGCAGCTTCTGACAGGACCAGGTGATTAGTGCACAAACATACTGGATGTTCATTAGATACAGTGGGTCACTTGCCTGACAAACCCACAGAAAGTGTTTAGCCTCCTTCAGCTCATTTTTTTTGTATGGTTTAGTCCCAGCACTCTCATCAGGCCTGAACCCCCTGTACAGCAGACAGCCAAAGTGAGTTATTAACAGGTGACAGATTAGCCATACCACCTTCATAAGGTGATATTGTGCCAGGGCAGTGTGTCTGGACGCTTGTTGTGGAGTTATTCTGTCTCCAAGTGGCCACAATAATCTATAACGCAGTTATAAACCTATAAAGGAGTGGCATTTTGAAAAAAAAAAAAAAAACGTTTATCGGCTTTCTCGTGACTTCCTGGAGTCTTGTAAGCACTTTGAGGTTGCCAGGCAGTCAGAGGAAACTCCAGGAAGTCACAGCAACCCACTGCTGGTGACTGGGGTGCTGAGTGAGTCAGGAGAGAATGACTGTGGTGGTTAATAACATGTAATAATTGTTTTTAGTTGCACTAAACAGATAAATGTATAAAACACCAATAAAATAAAATAATCATCAACCTCTTGTTTACCACAACAGTTAGTTTAGCAACTAGAAAGGGGTGGTGAGCTGTATGTTATGGTGTCAACATCAACAGTTGATAACATCTTTGACCTGTCAGATTGTAATAAAGTTACATGCATGTTTATAGTCCTGTCTCTCTTCTCTCTCAGTACGACCCCCTCTAAGCAGGGCAGAGGGAAGTCGTCGTTCTCTCGCTCTGCCTTCCAGGAGGACAGCAGTGAGGAGACATCTGGCACTGAAAATGATTCCTACTCAGTCGGGGGATCACGAAGTGTTTCACATTGTAAGCACGTTTTCACATACTCAGTTCCACATTCACACACGCCTCCATGTGCCGGTGCATACACAATTAGTTTCTATTTATGTAGGCAGCGAGTGTCTTCTCAGAATGATTTGAATCTTAATGTATTCAATAATCCAGGACAGGCAAGCAGCAATATCTTTGACTGTAAACAATCCAATATGATTATTTATTTAATCTGATATGATTTGACTCAGTACCAATGAAATAATGACTAATGCTATCACTGGTTTGCAGTTGCACCAATCAAAATGATCTGAACTGATATCTAACAGATTGCTCTGCGATTTATTATGTCTTTTACTTTTGCCTGGAGCCCAATTTAAAGAAATGACAGCACCACTTATTTTCTTGTCTTGGGTTGATGTTGCAATAGTTTGCTGTAAAACAAAAAACTGATGAAAACACAGAATAGCTCATGTGCAGGTGGGTGCACAGAAAACATGACATTTTCAACACTAGACGTGGAAGCTGCTGTAGTTGTTGTCTCTGATTTGGAGGGGAAATGAATCATAACAAAGCAAAATGCCAATAAAGAGATCAGTATTCACCATGTGAAGTGTTGAATTTTCAAGCTCAAGCAAGACCATTTGTTTAGGAGCTGGGTCTTTCACAACCAGCCCAGTTGTCCCATTATGAAAACAGATTAATCATTGTAATAAACACTTTGAACACTTCTGTTAGAAGTGAGGTTGCACAATAATGACGGTCTTCCTGTTCCTATGTTCCTTACCGTCAGTGGTGCGTGGCCGGGCCAGGTCAGGATGCTGGATGACCTCTGATGACTATTCTTCTCTGGAAGCTCTGGACCTGGTGTGGGCCAAGTGCAGAGGCTATCCTTCATATCCTGCTCTGGTGAGACACAAGTGGACCTTGCAACAAGAATAATGTCAAGCGAACTGTTCACTTTAAAACATTCTGTAGGTTAATGACTATGTATAACCCTCCACCGTTTGCCTGCAGATAATTGACCCGAAGATGCCCAGGGAGGGGGTGTTCCACCGGGGTGTCCCAATCCCTGTCCCCCCTTTGGATGTGCTGAAACTAGGGGAGCAAATGACCCAGGAAGCCAGGGAGCACCTGTTCCTAGTCCTCTTCTTTGATAACAAGAGAACTTGGTCAGTGCCTTGGGTCATCCTATCTCATCTTCTGTTATTCACAAAGTGTATTGTCACTAATCATTCTTAAAGTTTGTCTCACCTTTGTTTGTTCTTACTGATGGTCTGTCTTTTTTTCCCCCCCAAAATGATGATATACAGTAAAATACAAGACACAAGCAAAATAAGTGTTGATGTTACTGGATGTGTGCACACAAGTAACTGTGTGGCAGTGGTTCAAAGGAAACTGCACTCCTTTGTCTGAAGATGACAGAACATAGCAGAAATAGGGCAATGTGGTTTTAGAGTTTAGAAGAGGAACATGTATGTATTTTAGGTCATAATGTGCTGCAGATCAGAAGGAAAACAAATCTGAGAAAAAATGATGACAACAGCTAGTGTCATTCTTAATCGCCTTTATGATTTCCTTAAAAGGGCATTCAGAAGTTGAACTGCTTTCAGGTCGTAGCCTCTAAAGTGCCTAAACTCGAGTTAAAGAACCAGGAACTTATTTTTCAGTTTATCTTCCATGTTAAATGCCTCAGCCAGTTCCTACCTACAGAGGAATTTCATGACACTTTGACAATATATTAACTCTGTCTGGACTTACTGACTGATGTGTGTATGTTGTGACAAGTTCACTGTGCATTTGTTTTTTGCTTTTAAAGCATGTTTTACTGAAAATGAAATGCAATGTAACTCTGTTGGATATGATTAAACACGTGTATATGTTTGTGTGTATCCAGGCAGTGGCTGCCGCGCTCCAAGCTGGTGCCGCTCGGGGTGGACCAGGAGCTGGACAAGGAGAAGATGCTAGAGGGCAGGAAATCCAACATCCGCAAGTCAGTGCAGGTGGCCTACCACCGTGCCATGCAGCACCGCAGCAAGGTGCAGGGAGACCCCAGCAGCGAGACCAGTGACAGTGACTGAACGTGCACACACACACACCTTGCGTGTCGGTCCTTGCAGGTGTCGTGGAGTGCATGTTTCTCTATTGAGAGCGCAACCCTCCATCACAGAACACAAGAAACAGTGCCAGTAGCACAGAGTGGGAAAAGACATCCACTACATTGGCCCCGAGACACACACACACACACACTCTCACGCACACTAAGCCGTATTTAATCTGACATGTAAAATATTGTATTTAAGAAAATTGAAAAAATGGTATTAATAATAATGATGGAAAATATGCTATGTTCAGAATCATCAATCAAAATATTCCTTGGATGTGGTCGATATGTGTTTAATAACAAATGAGATGATGGTTTACAGACTCAAAAAATGAACATAGTGTCACACTATGATGCATACACACCTCTGCCTCTCCCTGTCTTACACATACATTCACACAAGTAATTTTACATTTGAACAGGGAAATGCATGTAGTGTTCATTAAATGCACACGCTGTGGGTATGGCTGCAAATGCCATCGCTGCGGCACATCATCGTCACATCCATCGGCCACCTCTCCAAAAAAAAGAAAAAACGCAGGCCTGGTGCTAGTGTCCAGTCATTTGTCAGTGGAGCACAATGAGAGACTGTTGCAGCCCGAACTGTCGGCAAACAAACTTTAATGTTATTTATTCAGCTTACTTCCTCTTAACAAGGTCCACAGACTTGTTTTATCATGGACTACTTCTAATCACTCCGGCCACACAAGACATGGATGTGTGGCCCCTTTTGTCTGTCACTCTGTGTTCATCATGTCTCCTGTTTTTTATGGTTTTGTTAACTTACATCTGTGTCACACAGGCAATGAATAATGAGGACTAAACTGAAACACATGATCGCCTCACTGTCTGTCTTAGTCTCAGGCTGATGGCTTTAGAACTTTTATATATACAGATTGCATAAAGATAGAAGTTTAATAAAAAGAATTGAGTTTTTTAAACTTGGGGGTCGTGTTGTGGTTACTGTGTTTGCATACCTTCAGTGTTCTCCCTGGTAGCTGAAGACAACTGTGTCGAACATCCCTAAATGTTTGGCAGAAAGTTCCTTCTTGCCCATTATCTCAAGGAAATAGTGATTCATAAGTACTAGTCAGGACATGTGAAGCTGTGTGTTTATGAAACTAATTCACGTGGATCTTTGGCTCAGGTGCAAGATGTGGATAACTTATCTGTGAGGTTTAGAGTTACATTCAGTGCTTTTCCACACTGGTTCTGCAGCTTTCTTGCCTTGTACAGTATTTTATGGTACATAAAGCATGTGCTTTACAGTTTTACTGTACACTGGTTCTACTGGTGAAAAACCTTTACTAAAACACAGGTCAGATGATTTTGAAAAAATGAACATGTCCATGATAATGTGACTGTCAAGAAACAAAAGAAATGTACTTTAACAGGATCAGAAAATCAACCACCAGTAGTTTTTACTGCTATTTTAATTGCATTTCCCATAAATTGAGTGATTGTTTACATTATCAGTTGCTGTATGAGCTCATTTCCCTGTGGTGACATATATCTCATAACAACCAGAGTTTTTGATAAGTATTTCCGTGCACAGTAAATATCCCCCACCCATCTGGAACACCCACTCTCTGCAAGATCTTTGTCTTTGCGACCAAAACGACACCCCACTGAGTCAAGACGCCCTGTTTCCTGCGCTGAGCAATATGCAGAATGTGAGTGGAAACGACTGATTAGCATCAGTGCAGGAGGTGAGTTTATGGTGTTGTGGAAACCCGTTTCTTTCTACCAAAGCCCTTTTTTCTCTTTCCGCTCTCACTCTTAACTACCACATCTACTGTATCTTATCTCTGGGCGCACACACAGTAATTCACGGGCTACATGTATGTGTTTGGTGTCCTATGTTTGTATGTAATGAATGGAATAAACCACAAACCAGATCGTTGAGGAATACCACCGCAGATAATTCAACCAAACCGGTGCAACCTGTTATGCGCTTAAGTTTTTTACATATTTTCAATTGAAGAGCTTAAGTGTCCACTGTCCACCTGGCTGAAGGGACATTCACACTCACTACATAGTCTGCCTCCACTGACCATCTTACACACAAGCTTTCAGTCACAGACATTTTATAACAATTCTTTTTTTATATAGGCACTGTATAAATGACTGAAGGTAGGAAGTTTCTGAGTGACATTTTGGTATTTTTGCAAAAAGTTTTTGTGGGTGAGTGACTTAAAGTGAAAGAAACCAAGACCTCTGGAAGCCCCTCACCCCTCAACCTTCATGACTGTAGATCTGGTAAGCCTACAAACAAAAAAAAACAACAAAAACATAAAAAAAAACATATTTATAAGCATGACCCACTAGGCTTATCTATGGAAGAACTAAGTATCATAATTATGAGATACTAAGTCATTATTATGAGATACTAAGTCATTATTATGAGATACTAAGTGATAATTATGAGATACTAAGTCATAATTGTGAGATACTAAGTCATTATTATGAGATACTAAGTCATTATTATGATTTACAAGATCTTTATTTTTTCTTCACAGAGGCGCACTGCTGGCTGCTGTGGGTGGATTCATGTCTGCTGGGCGTCAACACAAGACCGGGCTCTGATTCACTCTGTGTCCTGTCCTCTCACCGCCTGGGGCTCAGATGACAGCGGTGACTCATGCAAAAACATGTTTTTTTTTTTTTTTAATTAATAATAATAATATTTAAAAAATAAAAAACAACGCTTCCATGGCAACCTAAGATAAAAAAAAAATGAAAGCTGCTTTTTGGGGGCGCTGCACAAGACAGTTCGCACTCACAGCTCCTGCCTCAGGGACTGTTCACTCGTAGCTGCTGAGCACAGAGGACCTGCCGCACAAGATCCGGCTCCCATCAGCTGCATGGACCGGGGACAACACTGGGGGACTTCGCGGGGACACGAAATCCCGGCGTTTTTCATGCGGACATGTCTGAGTCCTGGCATCGCGGCGGCGTTGATCGTCGCCCTGGTGTCTCCGCTGCTCCTGGAATGCACCACAACGTGTCAGGTGAGTTCAAGACCACGTTGCTACAGATTGGACCTAAAGAATGACTTATACAGTATGAATTTAAATATTAAAATTTACTGATGTCAAAATGTCATGATTAATACATGGTGAGTAAATGAGCAAATCCATATGCTGTTTTGTGAATGCTCCCCTAAACTTATGTTTTCTCTCTCTTGTCCTCTCTAAAGTTGGGAAATCCAAATGGTAAGTTTTCTGATTATTATGTTTTTTTTTTTTTTTTGTCATTGTATACCAAAGCATCATTTCAGGGACTACATGTGGACGCCACATGTGTCACTTGCTGTAACGCTGCTCTCCATCTGGACAGATTATGGTGATGAACCCTGCCCTGTGAAGCTGACCTCAGCCCCCATGTCCCAGCAGTCGGGGGAGATTTACTCTGAATGTGTCAGTGTCACTGTCCGGATGAAGGCTGATGGTAGGAAGTCAAGTCACAGCTGCGAAGGCCATTTTGTTTTCATACATTTTATCATCTCGAGAGGTGTGCTTGTCTCATCTCTGACAAAGTGTTGAAAAGTGTGTCCCGCTGCTTTCTTCCAGATTTCTGTAAGGACCCGAAGATTGAAATCCTCTCCCCAAATCAAATGATAATTAGGCCTATCTTGAAGAAAATGAATAGGAAAAAAAAGGTTGGACTTTTCTCTTTCCACTGCTCTAACTCTGTACATATGTCAAATGTCATTATAAACCAACAGTCTATAGTAAATCAAGAAGGTGGAGAACAGCGGTATCATATCTCTTTCTCAATCCTTTGTCTTTCTTAGTTTGAAAGAACACCAAGTAAAACCCGAGTGAGGTGTGACGGGCAGTTGCCACAAAATACCACTTCTGCCCTGGTGAGATGAATTTTCCTGTTTTAGGCTCTAACATAATAGAGATGGTTTAATGAGTATACTTCTGATGATGATGATGGTGTATTGTTTGTTTCTTTTGTAGTGGGAGGTGGTACATGCTTGTGTCGAGGCTAAAGCAGTGAGTGTCGTTTTAGTGTCTTACAGCACAACATCACTGAGCTGCAATGTCAGTTACAAAGTACCAGGTAGTGTATTTAGGATTTGATCTTCCTTTGGTTTTTTCACACATTCTCCTTCATTCTGTCTTCATCAGAGCAGCTTGTACAGCACAAAGGCAACGTAACAGTCTGTCGTGATATATCCTCTCAAAGATGGGTGACAAATTAAAGAAAACAACCAACATATGGTGTCTTAGGAAGGTGTTGGGCCACCATGAGCCTCCAGAATTGCTTCAGTGCTCCTTGATATAAAATCTACAAGAATCTGAACTCAACTAGAGCGATCAAACTGAATTGTTCCAAAAGCTATTCCCTCATTTGGTGTGATGACGAAGGTGGTAGAGAGCGCTATCTCACACATTGTAGCATATGATTCACTTAATTTCCATGCTCATCTAAACATTCACTCACCCTCCATTCCCTGTGAATGTTACAGAGGAAAAAGACACGACAGTTTTGATTCCTGCTAATATATTATCAGTTGTCTCAACTCACTCTCCTACTTACTGTTACGTACTTACTATTTTTCCGTCATGTGTTACCCATCTGTAAGTTTTGACCTGTCAGTGCTGATGATCATATCCTACAGCAACTTTTTTTGTGTGTGACTTAGATCCCATACCAGATTTTGATCTGTCCGTGAATCAGTCGTCTAAATCCATCACTGTCACTGTGGAACCTGGAGACAAAGTCCACGCCAGATGGTGTTACCGAAAAAGTGCAGTGGGCTGCATGGACGGGCCACTTTCCTCCAGAATTACTGTAAGTATCAGTGGCACATTTATCTGCATGTATGCACTTTTGTTTGTACACAGTAAAGAAATTAAGCATGAATGTTTTTTTGCTCTTTTTAGATCGATCCATCTCAGTCGCGATCAGCTCTTTTTAACGTCCCTTACCTGCTGCCCTGTCTCTGCGTGCAGGTACTTTCAGCTCAAAATAATTTTTTGATATAGACAGTATAAATATTTTATTGAATCAATATGTTTTTCATGCGTGTACATGTGTTGTCTGCATTGACAGGTATATTACACCCATACAGATTCCAGTCGACATATAAAGTGCCCATTTAAAAATCAAAGCCTGGCAGGTGAGTGTGACAGATGATTCATGTCAGAGTCAGATTGAAAACAAGAACATCTTGTCAGGACAACTCATTTTAGAGGGATTTTTTTGTTATGTTACCACTGTTTCATAGTTGACAACTGAGACACTCTGACTCATGATTGATACAAAACAGAGTGTTCATCTTAACCTGCTGGATGGTGACAGTATCACCACAAGATCGGAAAAAAGAAAATCTGAGGTTATATTTTAGATCGTGTTACATTTCACAAACCTATCATTTACTGTATATGTGTTTCTTTCTGTGTCTATTTTTAACAGAAAACACAACTATATGCTGTAATTTAGAGGTATTAAAAAAATATGGCTAAAAAAAACTATCGGTTTTATATATTTAATGAGCCTATATTGGAATGGCATGAATTTCCTTATCTAATTCTCTGCAATAAAGTGAATAAGTGCATTTCCCAAATTGTTAAACTATTCCTGAAATTCCATTCACTTTGATTGTACTGGGATGACAGGTTTATCACTATTTCACCGCATCTCTGGATATACCACAGTCAGGCACGTTGTTGTCGTAGTGTTGTAAACATCTGCGTCCACGTTGCCTCTACAGACTACAGTGATGTTTGGCCATCCTCTGAAATCGCACTGCATGAGTCAAGTTTAATGTGGAGCTCCGAGTGTCCTGCCGGCGACCTCAAGATCTCTGCCTCCCTCTGCTGGAGGCAACACGAACACCTCTGCATACCTGTACTCAACTCCACACTGGAGGAGAAGGAAGATCACCACAACCTGGTGAGTTTGACAGGACTGTTGGTGGTATTGGTGATAGATCCTCGATTGAAATGAACGTAGCTTTCTCAAACACCCACTGTGTCTTCTCAACAGATGTACATTACATCTGCAGTGGACAAACACCCTCAGATGTGTGTGCAGGTGAGAATTAACCACATGTGCTTACGCTGAAATATGTCCAGTTGCCTACCTTTCAGTTGCAGATTCACATATTTGTGTTTCATTTTTGCAGTTTTCTCTACAAGGCAGCCAGAATATCTCTTGCCCCTTCCAGGCTGGTGAGTGAAACGGGGGGAAGAAGATTTGATTTTGCTCATCGCTGTGATGAAGTCTCAGTTGATCCCTCTGTTGACTCCCTCTCTCCTTGTCCTTCACAGACATGTCTTCATGGAAGGTGCATATTGGACCAGGCAGGCAGAGCATGTTTTTGTATCTCACCTCTGTTGTGTCAGCAAAATTCTCAGCTCAACTCTGTGTCCTTAATGAGAGGGAATGTACACCCATGGGACAGGTCCACTCAGTAAGAATGGTAAGCATATGTATGTATTTGTGAGAGAGAATGGGCTAAAGAGCGAGAAAAGAAAAAGGTAATTTAATGTCAATGTGAGTAGATATTTGACTCTTTTTTTGTCCATTTTACAGGAAAGGAATACTACTGAGACAACCATAAATGTTCCTCTTCACTCTCTTGCTGAGAAGCCATGTGTGCAGGTGGAGTACATAACTTTGAAAGGTGTTTCTTGTCATGCTGCGTTGCCTATTCTCTCTCTTCTCACTCTGTCAATCTGCTGTTCTGCAGGTGTGGCAGTCAGATCCCTATCTTCTTGGTAGAAGAACTCTGTGCCCAGAATGTGAGTGTACTCAAGATACACAAAAACAAATGTACAGTTTTTTGCATCAGTTCATACATGCATCATGTAGGCACACACAACTCCTACAAAGCAAACAGACACGCTACCTTTTCTTTATTTCTACAGACACTCACAACAGGTGTGGCATCTACGCTGTGGCGGCTTTGATATTTGTGGTTGTTGGTGCACTATTGGGAATTTTCATCCACCGCCATACAAAGAATGGAGCAGCAGGTTAGTTCAGTCACCTCATTAAGAACTATTTTAAGGCACTGTTTCGTTTCATTTGAATAATCATTGTTTGTTAATTTAACTGTGCTAAATTAACAACCTTAAAGGAAAAATTGAAATTCAGCCGATAAATAATAATAATAATGTTTTTTTCCCCCATATCTCCAGGTTGGCTCTGTATCCAGAAGCCAGTGTTGCTGGTGTGCTCATCAGATGAGGCAGCCCATGTCTCTGCTGTGTGTGCATTAGCCACAATCCTGCAGGAAGAGCTGAGTGCCACAGTGCACATGTCTTTGTGGGCCCAAACCTCACAAACACAGGTCGGGGCGGGCACTGGAGTGGCAGATCTGGGTCCACTTCCCTGGCTGTACGGGCAGTGGGAAGCGGTGCGCAAGGCACAAGGAAAAGTGCTGATTATCTGGAGTCCTGAAGCCACAAAGACCTATCAGAAGTGGAGGAACGAGAGGGCAAACAGGGATAAGAATGAGGGAAAGAAGGAAGATTACAGCAAAGTAGAGGTGGGACATGAGAGAATAAGAGCAGAGGTGGAAGAGGATTTGAAACTAAATGGAAGAAGCAAAAAAGAGAAAGCTGCAGGAAAAAAAGAGTGTGTTCAATTATGTGATGATAAAGACTGGTACTCTGAGAAGGAGCCCTCTGCAGTGATAGCTCCAGTGTTTGCAGCTGCTCTTGCATGCCTAGAGGGGGCGCTGCAGGGGTGTAAAGGTCAAGGGGTGGGCCTTGTCTACTTCCAGGGCCTATGCCACAGCAGGGACATCCCAAAGGCCTTCAGAGGTGTCCCTCGGTACTGCTTACCGCAGGATTTCAGGGGTTTGATACAGGAGCTGGGAGGGATGAGAAGGCAGACAAACACTGGTAAAGTCAGGTGGCACTGCTGGCCCAGACTCCTGTCTAAAGTGCTGTCAATATGGCTGGCACGGCAGCTAGCCCAAAGACTACAAACACTGCTGCCTCAACTGCAAGGAAAGAAAATGCAAGGGCCGAGTGTCACATCATCACTGAGAATGATGTCGGACAAGACACAGAGCAGAATCAAGTGGCCACTGGCAGCCAACATGGTAAGGCCAGGAACTGTACAAGAGCATGAGCCTCTCCGCCGTTTGCCATGGAGCGCAGAGAAGGTTGAATCTCAAGTTTCATGCATCTGATAAGGACAGACTTTTGTTCTGCTGGAAACATGATACGCACATGAGACACGGGAGCTGGTGTTTCATTGTGAACAGAGCCAATCACTCCGTAAGAACTATTCATTACTTGACACCACCATGTCTAAAAAGCCTCCCCTTGTTTTGCATATGAAGAAGATAAACACTCTGTTCTGTCTCCTGCATTTAGCCCCTAACAGAGGTTCTTTATGGTCCTTGCGTGACTGAAGCCATAGCAAACAAGTATCGTATCTCTATATGCTAAGCACTATGAAAATCCTGTTGCAAATTATACCTCACTTTCTTCATGAGTGCATTTAATGTTTTGAAAGCACAGGTGATAAACTGTGTGGGCCGCTGTTTAAAGGAACTAGCAAATTTGCATAGGATCTCTAAACACATGTTGTGCCAAAGTTGTCCCAGAATTTCCAGTGTTAGAGTGCAAGAGGTGAAAAGGGGAAATGACTTACTACTGAGGTGTGCTTGACTATTTGGCAGTTAATTCATGTGATCATGTGTTCGTGTGTTTTACATATTTGTCCTGTTAGACTTTGAAACTAACCACTATTTACTTGACTACTTTTTGTATAGGATACTGTGTTTATCTGCTATCCTGTTATTAAATATTTGCAAATCATACTACCTCCTTAAACAAAGTAGCCTATGAATCAGTTAATCGTTTTTTCCCCCTTGGGCATACTGTACTTTTGTATTCAGCAAACATTTCCCCCCTGAAGAAATAATTGTTCAGTGTCACATAACCGTCATAATGTGTTTCTCTGGCTTCAACGATCAATGTTGACATACTAGCCTGACACTCGAAAATAATAAAGAATGCTTTTAAGGAAAGAAATAAAAGATGAAAGTGTAATCACTGAAGTGACTTGTGATGACAAGAAATGACTGTGGCAAAACTACTTTTACGTTACTGAAATCTGTGTTTACAGCATTCAGAGTCTCTATTTAATGTTTTTCTTAACTCTGTTTATTCATGGAGCGTCCACAGCATGGACACGATTCCAGTCTTGTGAGGTTGATTGACAGACCTGCTTGACAGCATTAATAAGGAAGTAACCATCCCTTACAGTAGAATAAACACTGGTTCTGCACCTAAAGGTGTCTAGACATGAACTTAAGACTTTTCGTAACTTTTATTAGGCTGACACAAAATGTCACGATGCTAAATTCAAGGTATAAATCATAGAAAGTAAAAAAACTAGAGTGAGTCAAATGAGATAATAAATGAAGACTGCCCCACAGAGATAACTGTGACAGTGCAGAGTTTGAGAGTATGTCCCTTGTGCACATGGCGATCATAAAAACCAAGCCAGATACATTTAAGATCCACAATGATTTTGCATTTCTGATTGCACACGCTAACCGGACCTAACCGAGGACCACAGGCACACAGTTAACACAGGTGTCAGGGCTCCATAATGTACAGCAGATAAGCAAATTATTATCTAATGGACTTAACTGACCTCCTTACTTGGATAGAGGTTAATGATTAAACTTTTATCACTTCAACTGAAAACATTCAACATCTAAATGAATTAACAACTGGGTGCAAAGATGGTTTAGAGTTATTGGGGCAAACCTGTAATCAAACGCTTACAATATATTTATTGTTAAATAACATGTTGATTGGCAGTCATATGTGCTTACTCATGGTGAGAGTTTCGGTTAGATGTTTGTTGTGGCCATAAAACATAATGGCACACTGATGGTCTAGTGACCTGACACCAGGTCCTGCCCTTTCCATTGTCTTTGAAATAACTTTGAAAAATATTTGACCTCATCCGCCGGGCTATCGGCACAATCATATCTGGCTGTTACCTTCCAACAGTCTGAATCACGCATGCTTGGCTTTGATTATACCATTCGGTGGAAAGATTCACCGACCCGTCGTCTTTCGCGACAAACTTCTCCTGATCCCGCCCGGGGCAGGCAGCGCTGCGACACGCCCCGGCCCCGCGAGCTGTCAGTCCCCGGGACGGACGCGTGGAACACAGAACAAAACCCGCGGGAGCGTCGGACGGCGGGACGAGCTGCGGGACGAGGTGCGGGACGAGGTGCGGAAGAGAGAGAGGGGGTGGGGTGGTGGCGGGGTGGGGCAGTGTCACCGTGATGCTGTGCGGGATCTGAGGGTCGCGGGCTCCGCTCCCTGCGTGTTTCGGGTGAGGGGAGTGCAGGCGCGGGGCGGGAGACGCGCCGCGGGGATCGGAGAGAGATGGCTCTCACGCTCCTGCGGGCGCCGCGTGTTTCTCTCCTCCTGCTCCTCCGGCTCCTCCTGCTCCTCCTGCTCCTCCTGCTGCTGCTCAGCTCCGGGATGCCTGTGTCCGCGGCAGCGCTGGACATAATGGACCGAGGCGATCCTGAAGTCTCCTGTACCGAGGTAACCGGGACTGTCCACTTAACAAGGGACACTATGGAACCGGGTCGTAACAGAGTGACTACTACTCATACGGCCCCAGTATTTGTTTAGTGTATTTATATATTCTGGTAGTGAATTTATAACGCCTTATTATAATATTTAGTTTAGAATTATATATATAAGTTTTATAATATTATAAGTTTTATTGTAGTTTTTTTGTTTTATATTAATTATTATAATTTCTCATTTGTAAAACACCTTTTCTTATATCATAACAGGTGGCCTTTATTATACAAGTAAATTGGAAATACAAATAAAAGTTCAGTTATAGTATTAATATAATCCAGTTGATCTAGTTTCATTTTATAAGTATTGTTTGTTTTTTTTTACTGTTGTCTATGAAACCAACTGATACAAAATTAAGAAGAGACAGACAGAAAGAGAGAAGGATAGGGATCGGAGTTTAATATCAATTATTTATTTACTTTTGTGGCTGAGCATGACACTCCACTGCTCCACTTCCAAGGGAGGCTTGTTGTGGCTTGAATTTTCTCAGAATTTTGTTTCAGAGAGGTAAATCAACCATGTAAAACCTCATTGTACAGTGTGTAGTATCGAGTAAACATACAAGGACATATGACAATCAAACTGCGTGTGTTGTGGAGTGGAATTATAAAGTAGCATAAAAACCGAAAGGCTAAAATATAGCAGCAGGTATTTCTCATTTAACTCCTTTGGGACATGTCACAGCAGGAAAAGCTAAGGTGTAAACAATTACATTAAGGATGGCTGAATTCCATTAAGCTGCTTCAGTTCAGTATTGTGCATGCTGCCTCACTGTCACAGCTTACTGTGACTCCTGAATACGACATTAATGTTATTACTAACACCTGTGCTGCTGTGAAAAGAGCCTATTAATGAGTACATTTGTACTTATGTATAGTATTAATATATGTCACAGTATATGTGGCATTTAAATTGAACTCCCATATACAGCTGATATAAATAGAGTACAGAAGGAAACAACACAAGCTGCAGCATATTGCACATACCCATCCTACAATACACAAAGTATTTGGCATCAAAAGTAAAAGTGGGGAAAAAGTAACCACACCCCGACCATACTAATGTAAAAATTTATTTTTGATCATAGATTTTTTTTGTATTTGTTCATACTTACTTACTCACTGCAACAGTTTCATAAATTGACACCTTTTAACTGAAAAACAACAGTATTTTTTATTTTTTTAAATTAACCTTAACTTGAATAATGAGCAATTTTACTTTTAATAATTAGTATTTTTTCATGTGGTAGTTCATTATGGGTGAGTGAAATTGTTGAACATGTATTTCTCATTGACAACTTTCCTTTTTCCAGGGTTTGACTGACTGCCACGTGAACTCAGGTAGCGACACGATCATTACAAGTGCCTCTCATATATCTCATGGTCATAACCTCACACTAGAATAAGCCTGCAGTCTGTCTAAAGCAGAAACACTCTTCTTTCCTCAGCCCCTCCATACGCTGCTGCCTTTCCCGATCTAGAAGAAACAGTGAATGTTACACATGTGCAGCTCAAATTGATTTTGTGCTGTTCAGCCAAACAAGACTGTGAACCTTGCCTGCAAATCAACATCACAGTCCAAGGTAGTTTTGTCATTAATCTTCCGATGCTGTCAGCCAGAGTGACACGCCTTGATACAATTTACAGTTTTCCAGGCAGCACCATACATTTCCCTTACCACCGTGAATGTGTTTGTTGGCACTGCTATTATTGTTTGTTTCCTGCATTCTCACTCAACTTGTCCCCCTTGTTGGGGTTTTAAAACATTGTGATCTCCACTGTAGAATTTACTTACTGTGATTGCCTTACACCTGTAGTTGCAGATGATGTTAATGCAAGGCAGGTTTCTGAAGGGTCTGGTGAGGAGTCTGGTGAAGAGTTCTTTGGAAAAGGTCAGTTTGTGCTTCCTGAGCCAAGAGGTATAGAACCACAAGCTCAGCCCAAAAGACACACAAAGTCACACACGTTGTACTCTATAGATTACTTTGACAGTCTAACTACACAGTGTGCTCCTCTTTGTCTCTACTCTCTGTGTTACAGCTGGGGTAAAAGTGTGTCTCAGCTCCCCAGGCTCCAATGAATTTTGCAGGATGCTCCAGTTTCAACCAAGCTACTCCGGTTTAGACCAAGCTTCTCAACCTACCACTCATAAGGTAGTTGATATCGGGCAGGAGTAAAGGAATGACCTCATGTAGTTGTTGTTTTTGTTGTTGATTGATTAATGAATTAACTAGTCTCCAGTACTGGATAGTAACTAATTAGATTTACTCAAGAACTCAATATTTTGCCCTGAACTTGAGTACATCTATTTTATACTTCTACTCCATTATATTTCAGAGGAAAATATTAAGCTCCACCACATTTATTTAAAACATATGATAAGCTTGTACAACTCAGCTTATGACCCATTATAAAAAAGCAGTATCTGGTTGTTGCACACTGACAGATTTGTCTTGTGACTCTGATTCCCAACCATGACTGTGAGGTAGGGAACCACTGCACAAAACCAAACTGTATCTTAAATAGATAAGCTATCTCCACCATCTCCACTAAAATATATATAATTCTATTTATACTAATAATATAATAATATATCTGTCACAGGGAACATTTTACTGGAGAACGAGTACTTTTACTTTTGGTACTTAATATTTTGATGCTAATACTTCTACACTTTTACTCAAGTAGATTTCAGATGTATATTGTATGTATCTATACTCATAATTAAGTATTTTTACATTGTTGTATTGGCACTTCTACTACTACTACTAAGTACTTCTTCCACCACTGCTAATCTCTTTCTGTCCTGCACTATTTACTGCAATAGATGTTTGTTGTTACTAAGTGATTTAAATACTTAAAGTTTCCAATGTGTATATATTTCCAGAAAATGCAGCTGCTGTTGACAGAGAAAGTGACGTTTGGCATTCCTGTTGTGGTCCATGCCTACGCACATTCAAATGGAGCACCCATCATTCAGAATATCACAATTCCATCCTTAGACAAAGGTGAGATTAATTGCTGTAATGTAAGCAAAGACACGCTGACTGCTATCGCCACTGAACATCTGCTCCTTCCTCTTTCAGTTTGCTCCATGAAACTAGAGGGGACTGTAAAGGAATGTGATGGTAAGAGATGTGAAAGAAATATGTAGTGTCAAATGTACTAAGACAACATGCTGCTTCGCTCTGCTTCGATCTGTTGTTTTGCATACTTGTAGAGTGATGTAGCTCAAGTCTAACTTTGACGTTTGATGGCTGTCTGTCCCAGCCCCCATCCTCCGAGCTGTGACCAATCATGAAGGAAATGAGGTACACCTCCAACTGGAAAACTCTGATGCACGACAAGACGAACTCATGTGTCAGATGGTTTGGAATGAAATGCCAGGAGATATTCTTGCATGGGTCAGTAAATGCTAAACTACGTATATTAATCTGCTTTGTTAGTCACAAGTCAATATTGTCTCGGTGTATCTCTTTTTTCTTTTAAACTTTTTTTTTAACCTTTGCAGCCCAAAGGCAAGAGCGAAATGGTCATTCCATCAAACTTAGTTGCACCATGCCTGTGCTTCCAGGTAGCTGACATTTAAATTGTAACTGACAAGAAAAAGACGGCTACAAACACTTATATATATTTATATAAATAAAAATAAATAAATAAATAAAACCTTTTGATTTCAGGTGTGGTGGAAGGGAAAGACACTCCGAAGAGAGTCCTGCCCTTTCAAAAACAAACAAGGTAAAGGGAGTTCACCCAGCTTAACCTTAGAGCAAGATAAATGTGCATGGTAAATGATTTCACAGCAAAGCAATGTTTTTTTTTTTAAAATAGAGGCGCTGGAGAGAATGCAGCACAATGTGTCTGTGTCTGTGGTGGAGACTCCGGTGAGGGACGGTGGCACAGGGCTGAGCTGGAACGTGTCTGCCCCCTGCAGACTGGATGCAGACGTGTGGCTGTGCCAGAAAGACCTGGCAGGAGGTCAGTGTGAAGAGGTGACGGGCTCCAGGCAGGAACTGCACAAGAATTCAGATGCTGGCTGGATTGCAACACGCAATGGACATTGGGTAAAAACTTTACTTTCTTTGCAAGCTGTCACATCGTCCGTGCTGCTGACAAAAACTAAGTACATTTACTCAGGTACTGTACTTACTAAAGAAGAACTTCAAGGTACTTCTACTTTACTTAAGTAATTACATTTTACTCTATACTTGTACTCCACTACATTTCAACGTTAAATACTAACTCCTACAACATTTATCTTAAAGCTATAGAATAGACTACCCAACCCTATATAAATCAGTAAAACATAGATCTATCTCGACCAGATACAACATTAAAATGCTTCTTACACATTAATTCATCAGTAACAATAATTCAATAATATATAATAATATAACACTTAACACTGCCGACTATTTACAAACTTTTAATTAAATAACATTTTGAATGTATGACTTACTTGTAGCTTGCAGTTACACATTTTGCTGAAATAAAGGATCTAAATACTTAATGCACCTCTGCACATCCCAACTGCATTCAAAATTTTAATAGTTCAAAGTATTAGCATCAAAATATAGTTGAAGTACCAAAGTTAACTCATTATGCAGAATCACCCATTTCAGAATAATGTATGTTATATTACTGGATTATAATTATTGATGCATTAATGTGTTCATCACTTTAATGTTGCAGCTGGTAAAGGCGGATCATTTTAATTCATTAATATATCACAGGCTAGCTTCTGAATTTCCACCCAGGGATCAATAAAGTCTTATCTTGACCTATAATAATGCATGGTTATTTATAACTAAAGTTGTCAGATAAATGTATAGGAATAAAAAGTAATACTAATAATAATAATAATAATAATAATAATAATGTATTATTAATATTTCCATCAGAAATGTAGTTTAAAAAGTATAAAGTAGCACAAAAATGGAAACAATCAAATGAAGTACAAGTACCTTAAAATTTTAAGTACAGTACTAACCCTGCGGTGTTGTCAACATCAGGCATCCCATGCTTTTTGTTTTTGGTCTTTATTTATTTATTTATTTATTTACATTCCAGAAAACAGGAGAGTTCAACATGTCATCACATCCTCTGCTTTGCGTTCAGGTGATCTTTGTCTTTGTCCTGATATATTAAATATTCTCATATACATTTAGTTTTACAAAGTTTCACTGCGTCCTACAGTACATACCATACTAACCTGAACTCTTTCACTCCTTTTTTCAGATAAAGATACATGAGATGGAGTCATACCTAGAGCCCCAGTGTCCATTTGCAAGTAGGACTACTAATTATTGTCCAGACCTAGATAAGTGTGTTTAATGTTTAACTTTCAATGTGACAGCTTAAACAAACTCGCATTTTGAGAACATGGCAGATAACAAATTGTTAATTCACTGAACACTTCCACTTTGTTGTTTTATAACATTAGCAGTGTCTGTGAAACATCTTTTTAAAGGCTGTACTTAATAATTAATTTTTCAGCATCTCGATGGAGATGGAGCCTGCCACTCCTGATCGGATTACTACTTATGTGTTTGGTAACTCTAGGAGCCTATTTTATACGAGGGGTCCTAAAAGGTCAGTTTTCTATTTTAGATCAATAAATGTTAATAGCACCTTTAATAGCACCAAAATACCTCAATGTAAACTTTATTTGTCTTTTAGGCTACATGTGGAGATGGTTGAAAGAAGATGATGTTAAAGGTATGAAAGAGCCAGACATCTATTTCATATTGGGCAGCCACTGTTTTCCACATCCCCTTAACACTGTTAACATTACATTTTCAAACTTGCATTCATGTATTCATACATTTGTAGAGATGTATGAATATTCATCGTCTTGTATTTAAATTTTCAATTGTATTACCCTTTCTTCTTGAATTCTCATATATATATTTATATATATATACATACATATATTCTATATGTTTTCTAATTGCTAAATTATCTTATCCGATCTTTTCTCATAGTTTCAATATTCTTAAAGGAATAGTTCAACATTTTGGGACATCAATACAACCCTCATATCTGTCCGTTAAATATAAGGCTACATTAAGCTTAATTTAGCACAAAGACGGTAACCAAATCTGTCTCTGAACAGTTTCAAGACAACCAGCGAAGAAAAATGTAAAATGGGAAATTGTCATTTTTACATGTTGTTTTTACACTGTAGCGAGCTTTAAAGGTGCTGGTAGTGGGATTTTGTAACCATTGGACATAGCCAGGCTAGCTGTTTCTGTTTTTTGGACAGATATGAGCATCTAACTCTCTGCCAGAAAGCAAACAAGCATATTTTTGCGAAATGTCAAACTATTCCTTTAAACTTCATAAAAGGTTTTAACCTGCCTCTGTTTCAGGTGCTGTGGGCGGCGGTCATGTGGTGTTGCTGTACCCACCGGATGACAACCAGGCTTTGCCAGAGCTGATGAGTCACCTGGGCTCGTCCCTCCAAGCCCTGGGCTTCAGCGTGTCTCTGGACCTGTGGAGCCAGGCCGAGCTCAGCGCACTGGGCCCTGTGCCGTGGCTCCACTCGAGACTGAACCGGCTGCAAAGGCAGGGGGGCAAAGTGGTGCTGGTCCTAACCCAGACCGCCTGGATAAGGGCTGACGAATGGGGAGCTCGGAGTTGGGAGAAAAACACATCCGTGGAGGAAAAGGAGGCAGGAAGGAGCCACACTGCCTCTTCTCCTTCTGTAGATGTTTTCACTGCCTCATTGAGCTGCATTCTAGCAGACTATTTACAGGGCCGCGCTGGTGAGCGGTTTATGTTGGTGCAATTTGAATCACTTCCGCCTGAGCCTCCAGGTGGTTTCCGGCCGCTGCCAGAACTTTTCCGCGGCCTTCATGTCTACAGCCTCCCCTCCCAGAGCCTGGGTTTCCTGACTGAACTGGCCGGGGCTCGGCAAATGGCTACTGCATCAGCCAGACGGAAAAGAGCAGGGGGGCTCAGGATGGCGTCCCGAGCTCTGGCGCGAAGGCTATCGGGGTTCACAGCAGGGACTACTGTATTACGCCTCGCAGGAGTGTCCCAGAGTTGTGTTGGGCCAGAAGTTGAAGACTCTGGCGAAACGGTACCCTTGCAGCCATGTCTTATTACGCCTCCCTCCAGCCCTGACTCAAGCCCTAAGGTCAATGAAATGGAATGGGTCTGATATCAGGAGAGGAAGCTTCAGTTTTGGGATTCACAGTCTGCAGTAAACATCTGAGGTCTAGTGGCTGTTTAAAAGAGGGTTAAGTGTTTCAAATGTTTCTGGCTGTGTAAACTGTGGTTTCTTATTAAAATAAAATCTGGGTTGTTATAGCTTGAGCACACTACTAAGAAATACGTCAATTGATACATAGTTGGATCACAAAGTGGTCTGTGGTGAATATATTGGAAAAACTGTATGCCTTAGGCTACCTAAAATGCAAAACAATAACTTCAATTAAGCAAATTGCTCCTTTGTTTTTGTCCTGACACTAGATCCAGAAGAATTGCCAGCAGGTTTTTAAATTTGGCGAATTAACAAGAAGGCACAAATAGTTAAGGATTTGTTGTAGACAGTCTTTCATAAAGTTAAGATTTCAATATAAAAACAACAAAAGGCCTTTCGACTGGCAGCCGGCTGTGAGTGACAGTTCTAAGTTGCTGTCACTGTACATTGTTTATTTAAGCTGTTTTTCTCCATCTTAAACCAAGCCATTGTGTGTTTTGACATATTTACTAGTATTTGACATTCTGCATGCACATACAGTATATTGTATAAAATGAATACCTGAGAAACATGAAGAAAGAAATTAACAAATATAAGCTATCGCCTTTCTCTGAGTTTACACACAAGTATAGTATTCAATTCCTTTGTCCAGGCATAGTAAGTCCTTTTTATACTGTGTTTTTTCTTACTGTTTAAAGTAGGATTAAATAAAGAATCTGTCTGAATCATGTACTCGGATGCTCTTATTACAAAACATTGTCCATTCTTATCCATTACAATAAGTGTTTTTGCATGCAGAAAAGATCATATCAACTCCTGAGATCATAAAAACCATAAACTGTGACACTATGCAGCAGCAGGAGGTAACCAACAAAGAAACGTTCATTTTCAGCAAAAATTACTGAGATGTTGTGGTAGCATTCTCACAGAGGAACCCGCAATCTACATCTACATTTTGCTAAATTGTCTGTGCATTTTAAGGCTGTCTGTCAGTCAGTCAGTTCATTATGGGCCACTGTGATGAAAAAACTAAGGATCCTGTGAGTCACAGTGACGCAAATGGGCTTCCATAGTTCATAGCTTTTGACAAGTAAAAAAAACAGATATCTGGAATTATCTAAATATTAAATATTTACAAATAGGTGGGTTAAAATGTATTTTAAATGCACCCTGCACTGTAATAATGGACAGTCGAGAGATAGCTGCCACAGAGGACCGTCCGTGTACTATTGGCTGCTCAGTGATTGGCTGCTGTGTGATTTGCTGCTCTGTGATTGGCTGCTGAGTGATTCCCTGCTCTGTGATTGGCTGATGAATTAAATCCCAGCGGGTTTGGGCGGTGCCACATCCCGGAAACACCGACATCCGGTGTGGCTCAGCTGCGTGAAAGACGGAGAAGCCGCTGGAAGCTGCCCGCCGATTCCTCCCGGCACCACCAGCCCCCCGTGTGAGCACCACCCGCGGCCGCCGCCACCTCGCCCAGCCAGACGTCGGTCACCCTGCCGGCCCGGCCATCGCCGTGGCTCACCGACCGGCCGAAATGGCACACCTGAAGCACTAGAGAGGCGTCCGTCCAAAAATGTGAAAACCGTGCGAACCAGCAGGGACTCAGACAATCAGCAGTGGTGCAGCGGACGCGGTGGCTTTACAATAAGGTAAGACCACAGAAGCCAAGAATAATATAAAATTAAAAAAAAAAACAGTTCGGCTCGCTTGTTTCAGAAAAAACTACAACAAAGACGACTTAGCTGGCAGGTGTTTGACGTTGAATGGCGGTAGGGAGAGTTTAAAAGACTTTAAAGATACACCGGACAGATAGGCAGAGCACGTTAGCTCCGACTAGCAGCTACATGTTAAGCCTAGCGGCCGAGTGGTGCTGAGGCTGAGAGGAGAGAGGAGAGAAGAGAGAGGAGAGCATCCCGAGCCAGTTTAAAGGCTTTTCTAACGACACTGAATGAATGTAACAACAGCTGGAGACCCGTCACTGAGATACCTGAGGACTGCATCGTGTGTAGGGCTACTCCAGTTTAAATGTCACCCAAAATTGTGAGAATAACTTAAGTCTGTGGGGAGATGGTATAAATAACCTTTTGGCTTCACCGAGGATGAACTGAATTAACAGAACAGCAGTGTAATTAAATCCAATGCAACTACAAAAACTATAGTTTAAAAAAATAAATAAAAATAATGCCAGAGTGAAATTATCACCACTCTGATTCTGTTTCAATAAACACTGGACATTATGCTTCAGAAGAGTAACACTAGTGTGTATATGTATCAGAGTCAGAATTGGGTTTATGGCAATGTAGGTTTTCACATATAAGGAATTTGCTGTGGTGTATTGGTGCGTAACAAGTAGGAGACAGGTAGTGCAAAAGTCAACATAAGCATAAATATAAAATAGGAATAAAACATTTTACAATACACAATATGAAAAAATATTACTTCATATGTGCAATACATATATTTTTAAGATGAAAATTAAATAAAACTGTGCAGGAATGTGCAAAATATTTTCCAGGGATATATTGCATGGCTGTGGATCGGGTTGTTTTACGTACAGTGTTCTTGTTGGTTTGGCCACCCCCTCTACACAATATTATATAGTTATGTCAGGGTCTCTTGGGAGATATAAGTAAAGCTTTTCCAATAGTGTATTTGGTTATACTTGTATGTGACGATCATTCAGTAATTTTTATTTCCCATACTACCTGGTTTTGTGTGTGTTTTTTTTGAAGGATCATGTGGTGGGCCTGGCCTTTCCTGCCTGCCCTGGTGCTTCTCTCCGAGCTCTCTGTGGTGAGAGTCCAGACCGCGCCATGCCAGACCTGCCGAAAACTCACGGAGAGTTTCATTAAGGTACTGTCGTTAATGTACCATCAGTTCATGTGTTTCTCAGTATTCCTGAGTCTTGAGATTTCCCTCTTTTTTTTTTTTTTAAGGGCTTGGAGAAAACAGCCAACAAGAACTTTGGGGGAGGTAACACTGCCTGGGAAGAAGAAAAGCTGGCTAAGTATGCACGCAGGTAAGAAAACGTTTTAATTTGAGTCACACCTACACTTAGTTCTTTATTTGATAGATAGGGACTTTGCAGTAAGTCAGTACTTGATATAATGCTTGGATAATGCAAGTGATCATAAAAAAATGAATTTGTTATCTATATAACTCCTATTTTGATCTTTCTTGAATTTGTATTAGTGGAAACATCCTGAATAATGTGATTCAGTTTTGGAAGTCCTTTGTTTTCCCTGCACATTTATGACTTTTTTTTTATGTATGAATGATGATTACATAAGACTATTCTATTTTAAATGTTACAGTCCTCTGAAGGGAGTGAATCCTCTCAGTGGGCCCGTGTCCTCTTCCATCACAGTTAGCAAGGCTCCACTATTCTTTGACATAGGGTTAGGGGGTGAGACAGCATCTGTTCTGTTATTCTACTTTGGTCTTACATCTCTAATTGCTGGCCTCTTGTTTCAGTGAGACTCGGCTCCTAGAGATAGTAGAAGCTGCTTGTGAGAAAACAGATTTCGAATGTAACCAGTTGCTGGAGCAGATAGAGGACCAGGTGGAGACATGGTGGTTCCACAGGTAAATGTGATATGTGCATTATATGTAGAATTTTCTTTTGCTTTTTTTGGTGAATCCCAGAGAGGAACAGCAAATTCTAAATGAGCTGTTCCTCTCTGGGGCAAAAAATATAGGAATGTCCTCATTCAGTATTTAAGTAATGAGTGTCCTTCTTAAGTAGTCTGTTTTAAATTTGAATATCCTTTAATTAAATTACTTGTAATCACACATTTATTTGAATGAAATTGAGTCCATATTGGTCCCAGCTGTGTGTGTAATTATGTTTTGTCAAGATGTATTACCATGCCGCTGTTTTAACTCCATGACTGACATGATGTATGTGTCCTATAGGCAGCAGGAGGCACCAGACCTGTTTGAGTGGTTGTGCATAGAGGAGCTGAGACTCTGCTGTCCACCTGGACACTTTGGACCTGACTGCAAAGGTGTGAAAAACATTAAACATGAAACCGTTTCCTGATATCTGTATAGACAACCTTGCCAAACCTAATTTATCCTCTGTTGCCCCATGTAAAGAATGATTTAGACTTCATAAAGATTTAAAAATCACTGTGAAAATTCAGAGCCTTGGTTTTTAATAGTTCCAGAGTATCACTAACAGCATATTTATCCAATGCAGAGTGTCCATCCGGCTCTGGCGGTGTGTGTGGAGGTCTGGGCCGCTGCGAGGGTGAGGGGACTCGCCTGGGAGATGGAGAGTGTGTCTGCGACCCCGGCTACTCGGGCCGTCTGTGCCAGAGCTGTGCCGATGGCTACTTCAGAGAGAAAAGCTCAAATGACAGCATAGGAGCCTGTGCAGGTGCCTCAGATTCAAACAACTGTTTCAACCCTCTACATGGATTTAATTCTGTTTGAGGTCACTTAAATTGACCTTCTCACTGTCTCATCGTCTGCCATCCTTTTTGTAGCTTGCTACCACTCATGTAAGAAATGCTCAGGGCCGCAGGACTACAAATGCCTTGACTGCAAACCCGGCTGGATCCTTCATGACAACAAGTGCGTGGGTGAGTGTGGCTTTAGAGGTCATGTGGTAACATTTCATTGAGTCTGTGCCAGTTTTCTGGAGGTTTGTTGTTTGACTGCCCTTTTCTGTCCCCTAGACATTGACGAGTGTGGTACAGAGCTGGCTCGTTGTCCTTCTAACACCTACTGTCACAACACAGATGGATCATATGAATGCAGAGGTATGCTCTCTTGTGTAGTTGATGTTTAGTACTGGTGTCAGCATACGGTATTGTACCTAATGAAAGCATGCAAGTACACTTCCTTCAAGATTGTAGACTTTCTGCAGCTTCGTAAAAATATTTTTAAGCTTGATAAGAGGCAGGTTTTTAGTTACATTTTTAAAGTTGAATAAATTATAATGAAAAATCTACTATATCTCATAACAAAATATGAATGGTTTTCTGTGTTGATAGTTTTGCGTACGGCTGCAAGGAATTTGTATTCAAATTGCTTGTTTATTTCGATCAACAGTCCAAAACCCAAAGACATTCAGTTTACCGTCATATATGACAAAGAAAAACAGCAAATCTTCCCATTTGAGAAGCTAGAACCAGTGAGGATTAACCGATTATGAAAGTACTTGCCAATAAATGTTCTGTTGACTAATTGTTACAGCTGTAGTTTGGTGGTTATTGTAAACTTCATTAGTTGCAGTTTTCTTGTGGGAGTAAAAACATTTACCACAGTATGACAAAATAATATTTAACCATACAACATAGTGCTTAATGCCCAGTTTAGTACGTAATGTTGACCACTGTGCTTTTGTTGTAACCAGGCTGTGACCAGGCATGTGTGGGCTGCATGGGTAGTGGTCCTGCCCGCTGTAAGAAATGTTCTCGTGGCTACAGATTGAAAGGAGCAAAGTGTCTCGGTAAGGATACTTATTTACGGAATTTCTATGCCACACCTCCTATACCTTTTTTCTTGATTTCCTTAAACTGTTTTTCTTTGCCTCCTCGCGCAGATGTAGATGAATGTAGCGAACGTGCAATAGCATGCCCAGGACTCAATGAGGCCTGTATCAACGAGGAGGGCTCCTTCCACTGTGACTGTGCGGATGGATTCATTAGAAGAGATAGCATTTGTGTTGAGAATAAGCCTCCTGGTAAGTAGCTGTAAATATACAAACATATATTGTTGAACGCTTCTTAGAACTGTTGGCTAAGTTTCTTTTCCTCTACCTCGTCAGCTGGCCCAGAGAAGGGGCTGTTTGATGAAATGACAGACGACGAGGTCCTTGTCCTGCAGCAGATGTTCTTTGGTGTAGTAATCTGTGCCCTAGCTACGCTCGCTGCTAAGGGTGACATGGTTTTCACGGCCATTTTTATCGGAGGTGTGGCTGCTATGGCTGGATACTGGCTGACTGAAAAGGGAGACTACATGCTGGATGGATTTCTGAAGGGACGCTAGACTATCTGGGGCCCATGATTTGAGAAAAGACCTCGAACACCAGCCGTTTGGGGTGAATAAGACTCAACTGGGGGCAGGAAGCCATCCGTACAATGCTAGCCTTTCAGGGATTTATCTGGGATTGGGGAGTTACTTGAAAGGGCTTGGGTTTATTTATGTTTTGTGAGCAGGATAATGCAGGAAAAAGTGAGTACTTGAAGGCTGTGAAGTTGTTAACCTTGAAGAGGAATAACTAAAGCAACACTGCACTGATATAAAGGAACTGAACTTAATCCCCTACCTCAACTTTGTTGAGAACAAGGGTGACACGAAGACCACTACTGATTGTTAAAATCTATTATGCATTTGGATGTCTCATCTGGCCTCGATGTTGCTCAAGAAATGATGTCGTCGTCTTCTTCCACACGATCAAAACCTCCAGTCATGTCCATGTTTTTTCATTATCTCAACGCTATAAAGCAGAGGTGTTTTTCCTGTAGACTGAATGGTACGGAAGTTTTGGCTGTGTCAGGTAACTGCAACACCTAAACTTTCTGCACTGGGCATGGGGTTGGATAAGGGAATTTTAGGAATTTTCTCAATCGTCCCAAAAAGAAAGCTCAAGGAAACTCTGGGAAATTTCCATTATGAAACACTGGTTATTTATGTTCACAGAATGAATTTTTACCTCCTTACTTAATGAATGATTCTTTTTAGTAATAATGCATGAAAATAGGATTTGAAATGAAAGGTAATACACTGTATGTATTAATTTATTGTTTTACTTTGGCATGGAAGATTTTAAGAGCTGCTGGATTACCAACATTACTGCTATTGACCACTTAATGAGTGTGTGAGGGAATGTGCTTTGGTAAATTGCCAGCTCTGACTTGGATGATTAAAGCCATTTTCTGTTGCCTTTAATTTATTTTGAAAGCAATATTTATTGGGATGATGTTTATCATATTTTGCTTTATATTTCCTCTGTGTGTTTGTGTGTATTTTCAATGCAGATTTTTTAAATATGTTCAATTGTAATTCTAGCAGATATAGTAGCACCATGTTAGAATGTCACTAAAGCATCACTTCATACCCGTCCATATACATTCTTTGGTTTTCCTAATGTGGAAAGTTGTCCAGTCATTATTCAATATAGATGTTTGCTTTACAATAAAACGTCTGTCACTCGTCTTGTTTTTTACTTGAATTATTTATTAAATTTTGTCAAGCTTCTTCTGCTCCCTACATAAACAGAATGAGGGAAGAATATGGAAGAGGATTTTTATACAATTGCATTTAGCATCAGAAATTATAGGATATGCAGGAAGGAAGAAACCCTTAAAGTGGAACTCCACCGATTTTACACATCAAAGTCTGTTTGCAGAGAGTGTAATGAGTTCCTAGAAAGTCTTTTGCCTCCAGAGGGAGCTGCATTAACATTTAAAAAAAAATAATATTACCCTGACTACAAGTTTGAAATTAAAAAAAATCTGGAGGGGTGGAGTTGAAAAGTAGTGTGGCTGTAGCCCGCCTCTTATCTCTGCTTGAGGCTAGTGGCTCTCAGCTACATAACACACCTGAACTGTTGGCTGTCAAGTTGTATAGTGGGTAATGTAGGCACCATGTTTTGACGACGAAGAAGAATGCTAGAGAATATTGCTGATAAAAAAATTTAAAATAAATCAAAAGTGACAATGTTAATGGAGTGCAACGCTCAATCGATTATGTATTGGAATCCACATCCGTATAAATAAAATAACCTTTCTAAATGAAGACTGGAAATAAATCATCACTTATATATTCAGAAGAATGCTGAAGAGCTTCATTTGGTTCTTCCCAGTGTAGAAAATCCTAGATATATCCCTCTTAAATTCCTTCAATGGCTATCACTAATTACATGTTACACATTACTATATATGTTGCATCCCATTTTCATCTGAGACTCATGTGCCCATCGCACTTAACTACTGGAGGTTGACTTAGGGACCATCAATAAATTACAGTTTAATTGACTTAAAAACAATGAATTCTTAATACCTTCATGCTGACTTGCCAATAAAGTGAAAATGATGATACTAAATTGATTTCATGTAGCACATGTAGTTGTAATGTGTAATTTATTTATTTGACAAATATTGTAATATAAAATAATATTTTTTTCAATAGCTTCTTTATAATGTGAGGCAGTGACTCCAAATCAACACCAGCAATTATTACTACACTGAACAAATAGTTCCCACCTCTTTATATTGGATTTTAGTGCTTCTTGTTTTTTTCTTTTGATAGCATCCATGAAATCAAGGATTTCCATAAAATTATTTATAAAAAAATAGAGGAAGCACAGAAATCTAGTGTGAAGAGGTGTTGCCTGTTTGTCCAGTGTAGTAATCATTTCTGATATTGATTTGGAGTTACATCACATTACAAGGAAGCTATTGAAAGAAAATCATGAATTTTCTATAAAAACATTCATAGAAAATAGAAGAAGCACTAAATTCCAATATGGACAGGTGTATTCTATGTGGCCTTTGTAGTGATACATGTTGCTATTGATTCGGAGTCACTGGGTCCAATAACATGGAACCTATTGAAGAATATTCCATTGTTTTTTATTAAAAGACTGATGTCAAATAAATAAATTACACTTTAGAAATCAAAATAAATGTGCAACATAAAATCAATTTAGTATAATTTTTTCTAATAATTTTCACTAATCTTGTCAAGTTAGCACTAAGGTATTGAAAAAAACATTGTTTTTGTGTCAATTACAACAGTAATCTATTGATGATCCCTAAATCAGCCTCCAGCGGTTCTGGGAGGTGAGCTGACCTTCTTACTGCCAACACCGGGGGAGTGATACCAACTTAAAACAAATTTCACTGCAGTAGTCTGAAGTTTTGACTCTGGACGTTTAGGTTCAACCTATGTCAGTGTTCCACTCCAGTTAATGGGGTTGAGGCACAGCAGCTCTCTCTCCTTCAGGGCCTCCTGGGAGCGTGTTAGTGCTCTGTCCCTCCAGTTCTGCTCCATTAGCTGCACGCACACACACACACACACACACACACACACACACACACACACACACACGCACACGCACACAGACAAACACACGCACACGAGAACATCAAACACTCCCTATTATTGTAACCTGAGAGCAGCCAGCATGTTGAAACACATCCAGGACAAGGATGTAAGGGCCATAAACACAAAAGCATTAGCAGTGGATACATAATGTATGTGTGGGACTGTACCCTCTTGTTCTCATCTCTGTAGGCTGTCATTGCTTTGCTGTGCTGGATCCTTTGCTCTCTATCACTGGACAAGGCAACGCGGTCCACCTCCCGGAGATACTCTGCTTCCTTCACTTTACTGGCCAAGTGCAGCTTCAGTGACACACATTTCTCCTCCATCTGCCTCTTTAACTGCTCTCGCAACTCCTTCCTACAAAAAGAGGACGACTTTTCTTTGTCAACAATGAACTTTAAGAAGTGTGTATGCCGCATGTAGTGCAATCCCCATTTAGGAGAGATGCAGAGGATAAAAGAAAAAGACTCATGAAGTGAAAATGTTATTATTTTACCTGTACTCTTCTCTCTCACTGCTGGTTCCATAAAAGGGTTTTCGCCACACTTGGTGATACCTGACACATCAACCAACTACAAGTCAGTGACTTTGAACTCAGCTCTCTGTAAGCAAATATGGCAATAGCACCTTAATAGAAAATCTGTTACAGTGAGGTATTGATCAGATGCTCCTACCTGTAATGCTCTCTCCTCTGCAAGATGAGTGTCCTCTGGTGGTTGTGGTGGTGAACAGCTGGTGTCTCCAGACTGACGGTGCGTTTATGGACCAAAGGCGGATGTAAAGGGTTCAGTCTTGGAATAGTCTAGGGAGCAGATTTATTGGATTTTTATTTTGTTAACTCAAAGCAAACACCATCCCCTTATGAGACAAGAGAGAGAAGTCAGAAAAATAAATGAAGTGTCAAAGAATCTCTGCTCACCTGAGTGCTTGTCCACCGCCGCGCAGAATCTGAGATGATGGGAAATGTCATGGGAGTGACCACCAGGTAGCGACTCTGTCGGACAGGAGGTGTGTCGTGAGGAATACACACTGGTGTGGAAGCTATAGAGATGGCTGCTGCGGTAATGAAGATCGAGATAAACCGAATCACAGCACACGTTTAACATGATTAGTAGTAACACTAAAATAGACAACAAACGATAAAAACTTAGCTGTTTTCTTACGTAGTTTCATTTTGTTGTTCAAGTTCTTCTGTTCGCCCACCAGAGAAGTCCAGGGTTTGTGGAATATAACTATCCAAAGTGTCAAATCGGGCACTACTTAATTATCTTCTTCAAATTGCAATTAAAAGAAGTAAATCATAACACAACTCCCAATGTAAATATAGCAAATTACTGTGCTCGTACTAGTTAGAGATTAAACCGTGACATGCCTGGGCTTTCACTGAGTGTTGTGCGGTGGCAACAGTTGCCTTGGGAATCAGGTTACCCCCCCCACCAAAAGAAAGCTGCTGCTCCTGCGAGTGTGAGGTACTGCATCAGTGCACTCAGAAAGAAAGATTATTAGCCCGTGACAATGGAATAACCAGATACAGACAGAAGTCTCCGGATGGAACAAGACAACCAGTCAGAAGACTGAATGAATAATGCACTCATGAATCATTTCAACTTTTAAACCACTTAAAACATTTTATTACACATTGAGTCAAACTTTTTAAAGAAAGGCTAACACTGAGCAATTCATTTAAGCAATTCAGGTTTAACATTGCAAGTTCATCATAATACTAATATTGTTAGATAACTGCAGTGTTTGTGATATTACTGATTTTCTTGTCCGTGCCACAACAGATCTTCCATGCAGTTCCTCATAATCTCAGATTCCAAGTGTTTCATGGTTCTCCCAGAGCCAGGCGTGGTATTTGTTTAACATGTGATCTTCAGGTGTCACCTTTGATATATATCAGAAATATAAGATTTGGCATTAATTATCATTACAAAACGATGTAATCCACTAAAAGTAAGACAGTTGGGATTCCACTCACCTGTCTCCATTCTCCCACACAGAAGATCCTGTAGGAGTCGTTGCCATACTTCCCAATACCATGCAGCTCAATGGGGTAACGCCACTGTTTAGTTAGATATTCATCTACACAGGAGACAATACATTATGAGATTTTCCTGGCTGCTGATAATACTCCATATATTCTGACTAAAACCGTACAAATCTACAGTGACACACATCAACATCACATTAACACTGCGATAATGCCGTAATTACTGCGCACAAACGTACTGCATGTACACAGAAGTGGATGCTGCAATCCATCAGATACAGTTGACAAGCACATTTACCTGAAAAGCGGATGACTGTTTTGGCTCTCAGCTCATACAGGCCAAGTGGCTTCATAAGTTCAGACACAGGCTTCCAGTCGGTCTCCCGAGTCGCCTCTGCAGACGGGTAATGCTCAAAGAACTGCCACAGTACTGGTATGGCCATCTTGCCTTTAGTATTGTAAAAGACAAAATGAAAGAGAGAAATGCTAGACTTGAATACTGGTAGGTTCAAAAATGTTGCACCGCAATGTGTGTTTGTGTACGTTAGATCTTACCACTGGTCTTATTCAGGAAAATTGTGGCCACCAGGAGCTTCCAGGGGTCGTGGAAAAGGGTTTCCTGTACGAGGTTGTAGGGAGAGCGAGGGGGCGTCCACTTCTTGAAGGCCTTCCTCCTGGGTGGGCTAAGGCCTGTGTACAGATAGTGTAAATGTCTCCTGAAGCCACACACAGCTCTATTTTATAAAATGTTGAAGTTTACACAAATACACACAAGCTTTCTCTGCTTCTTGTATTAAATTAACCATTTTAACATTACCATCTCTGGGGGGTTTCCCGCTGAAATAAGGGCTTGTTTTCCGTTTGTCCTCCATGCTCTTGGACTCTAGGCAGACAGGAAACATTTATGTGTTAAAAAATAAATTATTTTACATACAGTATGTAATGGGAAAACAAACCCAAACACAGCAGTTCCTTACAGCATTGCAAATAGGAAATTAGGATAGAAAAATTATCTCCAATGTATGTCAAATATTTCTGTCCATGAACCCAAACAACATCTTACAAATAAAGTTAAAAATGTATGTAGGATCGCACAGTTGGTGACTATTTCAAATACTTGGTGGGAGCTCAGGTGGAAAGTAATAAGATATTTCCAGAAACCACAGATAAATCATCCTCATCATTTATGCATTTTTTTGGTCATGTACAAAGTTAAGTAACTATTGGAAGTAATGATGTCCTTAAAGACGTATTCTACCTGTTACAAATCATATTAGTCATTACTTGAAACTTGATCCTGCCTCGTACAACATATGGATTCAAAAACTATGGAACCCCTATGAAATGACAAGAATCCTAGGGGTAACCATGGATGGTGAACTCAGTTTTAATCATCATATTAACAACATCACCAAGGTTGCCTTTTTCGAACTCAAAATCATTTCAAGAATCAGGGGCTTTCTTTTGCAATCTGAATCAGAGAAGCTCATGCATGCTTTTGTCATGAGCAGGCTGGACTACTGCAATTCTATGTTCATGGGTCTGCCAAACAAAACAATCCATAGATTACAATTTATGCAGAACTCTGCTGCACGAGTACTCACCAGGACAAAAAAATCAGACTACATAACTCCTATCCTTAGAAACATCCACTGGCTACCCGTTGCTTTCAGATTAAAATTCCAAATCCTCCTCCTGGTTTATAAAGTACTTGCTGGTCTGGCCCCACGGTACATCTCAGACATGCTGTCAATTTACAATCCCAGTAAATCCCTCTGGTCACAAAATGGTAATCTCCTCCATGTGCCTAGGGCATATTCAAAGTTGGGTGAAATGGCTTTTAGCATTTACACACATAAGGCATGGAACACTTTGCCTGCCGATCTGAGAATGGCTCCAACACTGTGTTCTTTGAAAACCAAGCGAAAGACTTTCCCCTCAGTCGAGGTTATTTTTACTTGAACACACCGGAGTTACATAGAATGTATTTTTGCATGTGGGTATGTGTGTGTGTATTATGTGTATTTATGCATTTATGTTTCTGTTTTTTATTTTGATGTAAAGCACATTGAACTGCTTTTGTGTGAAATGGTGCTATATAAATAAAATTTGAATTGAATCACACATAATTAAGGCCCCACAAGCCTATATTCTGTGATAACTGATCATTAATAAATAATAATAATGAATAGAAATGACATTTCTTCTCGTCTCCCTCTTAATCGGACATATCTCCGTTCCCCCCTTTTCTTTTTTTAGGCTCTTTGTACTTAATGTATTTAGTTTCTCTGAATTTTTATGATTTATAACTCGAAAAAAGTGAAGGTAGCTGGAAACTGGATGAAGAATGAAATGTTAAACTGCGAAATTGTATTGAAATTGTACTGCACTGCAAAACGTGCTAAAATCACAATCAAAATAAGTTTAAAAAAAATTATTAAATCCAGAGAAAACTAACTTGTATTGCTGCTTTTACAAGCTGTCAGACAGTGTAGATCATACTTACTATTCTGGGAATCTCTCACTGGTGTGCAGCTCCCATCAGTGATGCCAGGTAATAACACCTCCTCTTCCACATCCCGGCGACTGTCAGCATCAGCCTCCAGTTCAGAATTAGGCTTGTTGTCACCTTTGCTGTGAATCTGTATCTCATCTCTGCCTCGTTCATCCTCACCCTCATTCTCGCTCTCAGTGGCAGGTTCAACACTCAGAGTCGGGACAGAAGGCTGCAAGTCTGCCTGTTCGTCCTTGTGAACAACACAAGTGTTTTGTTGGTTACCGGAAGGAGCCAGTCTGAGCAGCTTCTCTCTCAGCAGACCGACCCTCTGAGGGCTCTTGACATCGCCCACTGTGGTTGAAGGTGCAGCTTGTACGCAACATTTCACGGTCTCATCAGCTTTATCACTACACACCTCTGACACATGTGTGATCTCCTCTCGTACAATTTCACTATTATTATGGTTAGTGTCTTCTGCACTCTTTACTTTTTCTTCTTTAGTACTTCCGAGGGAGGAAGAAGCTCTTTTAGATTTATTTGGAGGTGGATCCAGTATTTCTGTTGCATCCTCCTGCTGTACTTCTGCATGTTTTTTCTTTCTTCTCCTCTGTTTCACTTGAGAGGGTGTGACAACACCATCGCCTTTGGATGCAGTGAAATCAAAAAGGTTTATGTCCAGGTTCCCGTCTCCATTTTTTAGGAGGAAAGCGTGCAGGGATGCTCTTGACCGGAACTTCTGCCCTTGGGGACTTCAAAAACAGAGAGATGAATTAGACATTGACGTAACTACATCTGCAGTTAGTGATGACGCAAGGTATGATTACATACAGACAAGATTACAAGAAAAAAACCACAAGAGTCACCTTGTGATGTAGACATCCAGTTTCCCTGCTGTCTTGCCTGCTTTCCTCTGCCTCACCTCTCTGATCCAGCCGGGGGGCATGGTGGAAGTGTGGCACGAATCATCCTCTTGCTTGCCACTGTGGTTATTTACGTCTCCACTGGTCTCCAGCTGGATATCACAGCCAGTAGGGTGCATTGTGAGTGAGCCGGTCGTTGTCCGGCTGACACAGTTGTTTCTACTGAGGTGGAGGACTTTGTGTTGGAGCTGACTGTCTTCAGCTCTCTGTCCAGCGGCTGACTTTTCACTCCCACCTCAGCAGCCATTCCTGGTCATATTTTACCTACAAACAGAACAACAACAACACGTGCAAGACTTCTCTCCATTGTGCAGTGTCACTTAAAGTTTCAACACACAGCTCATCGTGGGTTTTACTGAACCGCAGACGTGATACGAAGACACACATGAATACTGGTCAACTTCAACGCCTTCCTCCCTTCCGTCCTTCCTTCATTACAGGCGTGCAGGACAAATGTGGGGACAGATCTGATGTCGGTGCTCGGTCTTCCCGGTCAATCTGTGACGTCAACACCGGAGTAGTGGAGGGGGGGGCAGGCAGGAAGTAGTGAGCAGATCGGAGTCTGCGCAGTAGGGACGAGTCATGAAAACGGAGCATAGTATGAAAAACCGAACGAGCAGCAACAACCTGTTGATAAAAACACCAACCGCCGCGTTTGCTGTCAAAAAGTGAAAAATGAGAGCCGTCCTAGCGTGGAAAGAAACAATTCGCGAGCAATGGTGAGAGTCCAGGCGCATGTTTACGCTGTCGATGCCGGGACGTAACGCCAGGCGGTTAGCAACGGCGGTTGCTATGTAAACTAGTGTTAGCCTGCTCCGTTCGATAGCATTAGCTCCACAGCGATTCTGTCACGGTTCAAAACCGACGGAGACACTGAAGCTGTGGTGTGTTTCTTATAAATAAGATGTCGTGCAGAATAGTTGCCCTGTCGACGGTGAATCCTGTCACCTTTCTTTTTGTAGGAGCTAAGGTTAATGTTAAGCTGGCCAGGTCTTGGTTGTTGCTGCGCATCTTTGCTGGCTGTGAATGACATAAATGTTCATTTAAGAATCTTACGTTACTATGATATATATATATATAAACCACTGTCAATCCAAGATAACAGGTTTTTAAATTGACAGTCGTAACTTTATTTGCTTTATCAAGGAATTCTGTGTGTATTCAATTTTTACACATAGAGCTTCAAGTAGGTTAACGATTAACACGTTTTGATCATATGCCAAAACATTCTTTTCAACAATTTAGACCTTGATTCTTTTTTCTCTGAAAAAACAACCAAATGAGAAGACCCTGTGATAGGATTTATTTGTCATACTGTTATTTCTAAAGATATTCAAGTTACAGTAAACTTTAAGAGGCGGCATATGCTCACATTTGAGAAGCTGGACCCCTTGAATGTTTGACATCTTTCCTTAATAAATTACTTAAAGATGAATGGATAAATGAGAAGTGTTGTTAACTGACTAATCGCTTAATTGGATAAACTTGTCACCATCATTCTCTTTTGCAGTGTTTATGACCTTGCCTTCAAGCCGGATGGCACCCAGCTCATCATTGCTGCAGGGCTTCGTGTCCTGGTAAGGCTTCACTGTTTTCTTTGGCCAAGGCACATATCTAAAGAAAACATGCATTTTTGTTACATTTAATGTATTGTATTTTTGTTGCAGGTTTATGACACAGCAGATGGAGCTATTGTCCAGCCTTTAAAAGGACATAAAGACATAGTTTACTGTGTGGCCTATGCTAAAGATGGTACTCAGCTGGCTTTTTATTTGTACACTGTATTTCTCTGTATTACTCATCATTGTTATCTTATTAACTCAGTAACTTACTAACTACTGCGTTCTTCTATAGGTAAAAGATTTGCCTCAGGGTCAGCAGACAAAAGCATCATTATCTGGACGTCTAAACTGGAGGGTATTTTAAAATATACGTAAGTGTCACTTTTTCTCATCACTTTAGTAGTAAGGCATCTTTTGCAGTGTGTATCTCATTTTTTTTGTCATGTATTTATCTGTAGTCACAATGACTCTATCCAGTGCATTGCCTACAACCCTGTCACTCACCAACTTGCCTCTTGCTCTTCTGGTGACTTTGGTAAGTGCACCATCAGTTTGAGTCTATACTGGAATTTAAAATCTAGTACATAAATAGTATAAACCTTTAAAAAAAAAAATTAAAGATAGATTGCTTCCATGGGGGACTGGACATCTTACTTACCTTTTACATGTTTAGGTCTGTGGTCCCCAGAGCAGAAATCTGTGAACAAACATAAAGTGAGCAGCAAAATAACATGTTGTGGGTAAGTGAAGTCTGTAGTTATAACTATCTGCAACATTGGTACACTTTAATGTGACACATTTATGTTGAAGGGTTCCATTTAATTGAAGGTGGACAAACGATGGCCAGTACCTTGCCCTTGGCATGATGAATGGAGTGGTGAGCATTCGGAACAAGAACGGAGAGGAGAAGGTCAAGATAGAGCGTCCAGGAGGCTCCTCCTCTCCTATCTGGTCCATATCCTGGAACCCCTCAAAGTTAGTCTTTCTTAATTATTGCAACATAATATTGCATATCTTCAGCTTTTATTAAATTGAATGCCTCACACTGCCACACACACTTATGCACTGTCCATACATGGTGCCACTGTTTTAAGTAATGATGTGTGCATGAGAGTATGATGCATTTTAAGTGAATAGCTTGTGGGGCCAGCAGGTGGCAGTGGTCTACCAGAAAGTGGTGGAACTGCATCCGTGAGGGAAAGGATTATCATACCTTGGAGCAGCTGTCTCCGCACTTTGATGCCCCCTACAGCCAAAGCCAGGAGCTCAGCTATAGCCACTGCACAGGACTACAGAACAGGTTATTTGAGAGAAAAGGGCAGACAGGAAGATTACAATTTCTAGGAAGAAAAGTAAAGAGCGCAGTGATGAGAGACAATGATAAGATGCAACAGATATATTATTATTGGGTTGCTTTGTGGAATATAATTGGTCATCACAGAGAGGTCAGGTTAGGGCATGAGGTCAGCCAGGGAATAGCTTCTCTTGAGCTGCTGGGGATTCAGTCTTGCTCATGGACAATTTGACAGGGTGAATTCTTTTCAGCGCAAGGGCTTAGCTTTATCGATACATAGGCTTACTGTATATGAAAAAAATAGAGATAAATACAACACAATACTCTTGACATGCAATTAAAATAGTTGAGGAACAAAACAGTAAAGCTAAAAGTTTTCTGTTGCTTCCATGGTTAGGGGAACAGGCTTGACCGTACGTCTCTTAGTTGAAAGGTCTCTTTCTGTTTTTATAAACACTGTCCGAGGCAAAGCCCCATCAGTATCTTATGTTGACAGGAATACTTATGCCTAAAGTCATTTTTTGTTGTATTTTCACAGGGATGAGCACAATGACATTTTGGCTGTGGCAGACTGGGGTCAGAAGCTGTCCTTCTATCAGCTCAGTGGAAAACAGGTGAATATCACAGGTCTATGTAATAAAAATCTTGAATCCCAAATTACCATATGGTATACCAAAGTGCAACCAACATGTTGACATATACGTATACATACATATGTATTAAGCAGTGCAAATTGTTCTGATAAACCAAATCTTTATCCACTGATGCACTGACACTTGCAAGTGACCTACTAATTCTTAAGTGTTCAGTGGGGGTGAGGTCGGGTCTATCTGCAGGCCAATCGAGATCCTTCACACTGAACTCATCTTACCATATTGACCTTGCTTTGTGCACAGGGGCACAGTCATGCTGGAACAGCAAAGGTCCTTCCCCAAAGTGTTGTCCCAAAGTTGGAAGCCCCCATTTGGCGAAAATGTCTTTGTATCCTGTAGCATTAAGAAGACCCTTCACTGGAGCTAAGGTTCGGGTTCGACATATCTCTGTTCTGCAGGGGTTGGGGTCCCAGCTTTCAAATAATAGATGGGTGAAGACCTCTACTTTATACCACTCCAGCCGACGCTTGCCATTGCACTCACATTGTGAGGCTTGCACGCAGCTGCTAGGCCATGGAAACCCATTTTATGAAGTTCCTGACGCACAGTTTGTGTGCTGATGTTGCTTCCAGAGGCAGTTTAAAACTCTATAGTGAGTGGTACAACAGATGATAGGCGATTTTCACACTTGTTGGCTCCGCTCTTTGAGTTTGTGTGGTCTACCACTTCATGGCTGAGCTCTTGCTGCTCCTAGGCGCTCCCACTTCACAGTAATAGCACTTGACCGGAGTAGATCTAGTAGCACAGAAATTTCACAAACTGACCTTGTGGGAAAGGTGGCATCCTATTACAGTGAACATGAAAATTTACATGCAGACACTGAATTTTTTATGACCCATTCTAAATTCTAAATGTTTGTCTTTGGAGATTTCATGGCTATGTGCTAGATTTTATGCACCTATTAATAGTGTCTGAAAAACCTGAACTCAATAATTAATAGGGGTGTCCACTGACTTTTGGCCATATAGGGTACCTAATATGATTTTGAAACACTATTAGCTCACTGAATGTAAGAATACTTTGGTCTGTCTGTCTGCCCAAAATATATGTTATTGGAAACACTTAACTTAATTTTAAGACCTGTGTTTTTGTTGTAATCAGACTGTCAGGTTCTGTTGAAATCATAACAGTACATTGGAAGTTATCCTATACTTTAATGGCCCCCTCACTGTCCCTCCTTCCCCCTAAACTCCCTTTGGGCAATACGAGAATTATAGACAAATATGCGCTCTTCATTACTCTGCTATTACGCCTTAGGCTAATATAGTGTCATTGGCCTATTTATCTATTTAATTGAACAGTCTGTTTTGATTACAACACCAGGAATTGTTCTCAATGAAAGGAAATAACTAAGGATTGTCAGGCAGCTTTTTTCCAGAGTGAGGAGAAACAGATGCACACAGTTGGGGAACTGATGTGATGTTGTGCAAATGGCCTTTGAACACTAATACAATAGAGGCTATTTAAACCAGAGGAACACTTTTTTTTTTGTCTATCTTTTCATCAAACACTCAAAGGGATGGTTGAATGTACTGTGCACTTTGATGTGTTTCAGCCTAGACAGTGGGAAGTGTTGGCCCAGGCCCCTAGGCAGTAAATATGAGAAATACTTGTTTTATTCTTGGTTTAATGTCCACTTCTCTCTTTGTCTCTCTCAGATTGGAAAAGACAGGACTCTCACCTATGACCCTTGTTGCGTCAGCTACTTCTCCAAGGGCGAGTATATAGTCATGGGCGGCTCTGATAAACAGGCCTCCCTCTACACTAAAGACGGTGTGCGGCTAGGCACCATTGGAGAGCAGAATGCTTGGGTGTGGACCTGCCGGGTTAAGCCTGACTCCAACTTTGTGGTGGGTCCACAGCTTGTGAATCCATATGTCTAAAAAGGTCATCCCCACCCTTAAATAACAGTGTTCATGTCAGAGTGAGAGAAAAAGTAGGAAAATGTAATGCAAAACACAAAAAGCTCAGACCTGAGATTTAGATACCAGTTTGCATTTGATTGATAGACACAGTGCCTCTTTAGATACACAGATACACAAGTCATTTTATTTTACAGTAACACCTTAGCAGCTTTTACTTTCACCATATTTAACGGAAAGTGATGAGGCATACAGGAGAGAATCAGTTGCTGGCAGATTCTCTCAGTTCTACTGTGTAGATGCTTTAACAACAGGAACATTTTCCCACTCTCACAGTCTTTTCTTAGAGGTGTTAATAGGATGTACTGCTACATTGTTATCTCTTATCTAGGTGCTGGGCTGCCAGGATGGGACCATCGCCTGCTACCAACTTATCTTCAGTACAGTTCACGGCCTCTACAAGGATCGCTATGCTTACAGAGACAGCATGACTGATGTCATTGTCCAGCACCTCATCACTGAACAAAAAGGTGCACTTTTGCTTTAGCAACAGGATATTGAATTTGATGAGTGATATCACTCCAAATGACAGGTTGTATGTGTCTTGTCCTCCAGTTACTATTTTGTAAGGGTATTTCATTTTTTTATATGTATACAGGGAAGAGCAGCATGACAGCATTGCTGGGATTCTCATTCAACATGATGCATTGGCCAAGATAAACTTCACTCACCCTCTTAACATGTCCACTCTCTGCCTTAATTTCCTTCTTTTTCTAGTGAGAATTAAGTGCCGTGAGCTAGTAAAGAAGATTGCCATCTACAGAAACCGTCTTGCTATCCAGCTGCCCGAGAAGATCCTCATCTATGAGCTCTATTCAGATGACTCCTCAGACATGCACTACCGCATCAAGGAGAAAATCTGCAGGAAGTTTGAATGCAACTTGCTGGTGGTCTGCTCCCAGCATATCATCCTATGTCAGGTCAGAAGATTGCGCAAGATAATGCTCTTAAAACCAAAACATCTGAAACTGTTATTTAAATTGGCTCACTTAAAATTTCACTTCTTGCTTTGTTCTACTGTTTTTTTTGTTTTGGATCTTTCCTCACATAATTAGACGATCAGTTTTACTTCAGTTATGCTTCTCAGACTAAATTCTGCTGACCTGCACCGACTCTCTTGTTCTTTGTGAATTACAGTAATGCATACTTGATAAATTGCGTAAGGGGCCGTAGAGACATTTGAGCACTATTAACATGATGGAAGCAGAGTGAATCAGTGTTTAACCATTCAATACTGGCCCAAACAGCCCAGAGAAAAAATGATAATATCATGGAATTGCTGGGTTCCCAGATGTTTCTGCCTAGTTTGCAGAAGGCTCCAGCTGTGCATGTGCGCCGCAGGCTTTGTGTCTCTTCCCCGCTCAAGCCTCTTCAAACTAGATAAGGCAAGACAGTTGAATGAAGGGGAAGGACCACAGTCTGTTGAACCAGTGGGTGTCCCTCAGGGTTCCTCTCTGCTTCTTGTCTCTGTGTTTGACAGAGGCTGGTAGGGAGGAGGAGCAGCCATAACACAGAGGTTATTTCCTTTTAAATCTGTCTGTGTGTGACAGAGGTGCTTCAGATCTCTCGCTAACAGGCAAGGTCGTGTTTCATGCCTCAGACAGCTTTTACACCATATAAATGGGCTGTGCTCGTATGGACTGTGTATGTCTGTGTCAAATCAAATCATTGTTTATCTTTATATCATTGCTTTCTGACGTTGAGCCACACTTTGCAGTGTTTAAAAGAACAATTTGCCAAGATTTATTAGACATTTACGAGTATGTAACAGACTGTGAAATAATAAAAAACAGGATCCTTTGGTCATACTGAACCAGCCTGTGTTTCATGTGTTATATTTAATTGTGGTCTCACCTTTCCCACTATTCTCTTGTGCAGGAGAAGAGGCTCCAGTGCATGTCCTTCACCAGTGTCAAGGAAAAAGAATGGGTGATGGAGTCTCTAATTCGCTACATCAAAGTGATTGGTGGTCCACCAGGCAGAGAGGGCTTACTAGTAGGGTTAAAGAATGGAGCTGTGAGTATTTTGAGAAAATATATTCCCACTTTGAGTAACCGTAGAAATGGCACAAGCCAGTGGTTCAGGAGTTTAACATAAAAGAAACTGCTTTCTTCTTGAAGAATACAAGATTTATTCGAAAAAAGATGGGAATTCATGTCACAACATACATTCCTTATAGAGTTTACATTAATGCAACTGGATTTTATTAGCATTAGTATTGACACTGTATTCTAATTTTGCTCTGCTGCTCATTGTTTTCGTTATATAGATCCTGAAGATATTTGTTGACAACCCGTTTCCCATCACACTGCTGAAGCTGTCAACGTCAGTGCGCTGCCTGGACATGAGTGCCTCCCGCAATAAACTGGCTGTGGTGGATGAGCACAACACTCTCCTGGTCTATGACATCAACAGTAAAGAACTGCTTTTTCAGGTCAGCAGGCAGTGGAGAGGGTTAAGGGTATGGTGGAGGAACCTAACTTGGCAGATTTTAAAATACATTTCAGAGGTCCAGTGGGATGGAATCAAATGAAACATGCATGTATGTATGTATAATGGATTGCATTAGGTACAAGTACATATCTTACTCATGTACTCCTGCCTGGCCTGTGTTCCACAGTCACCTCTAGATCTTATTTGCCCGTTACCCTCCTTTATCTGCCCCCTCTCTTTTGCTGTCCCTGTAGGAGCCTAATGCTAACAGTGTGGCCTGGAACACCCAGTGTGAGGACATGCTGTGCTTTTCTGGCAACGGCTACCTTAACATCAAGGCTAGCAACTTTCCTGTACACCAGCAGAAGATGCAGGGCTTCATGGTCGGCTACAACGGCTCCAAGATCTTCTGCCTCCACGTCTATTCAATGTCTGCTGTGGAGGTGCCTCAGGTGTGTAGTATGTTGTCAGCCCGTCCTAGTCTGCAAGCAATGGCGGTGATCTGTGTGATCATAATGTAAAAATGATAGCACACCATTGCCAATGGTCGTGTTTCTTAAAATATCATGATATTAAAAATGACTTATATAGACTGCTTCTTTATCAGTTATTGAGACAAGTATTTAGTGAATATATGATTTTGTTGGTGGTTCTCTTCTTATTTATGGATAAGTTTGCTGTTGTTTTCACAATGTAATGTTTGTAATGCTTTTTGATTGTGGTGGTGTTGCTTTGCCCAGTCAGCGCCCATGTACCAGTACCTGGAGAGGAAGATGTTTAAGGAAGCCTACCAGATTGCCTGTCTAGGGGTGACAGACAGTGACTGGAGGGATTTAGCCACAGAGGCACTGGAAGGACTTGACTTTGACACCGCCAAGAAGGCCAGTCAGACACACACAAATCGTTCAGATTAAGATCAGTGTCATTGACCTACTTATTTTATTACTTTAATCTTCACCGAATGATAAAAATATACAAATAGCAGCAGTGTATATATACACACACATATACATACATATTTATACATATGTATACATAGACATATAAATAATAACATAAATATATAAACATAAGGAATGTTTAAATTAAATCTAAGGCATCAGGCCATCCTCTAAATTATTTTTTGTCTTTTCCCACTCAGGCATTCATTAGAATCAGAGACCTGCGCTACCTGGAGCTCATCAATAGCATCGAGGTAATACTTACTCTTCAGAAAGAACAAAATAAATTATTAATAAATATTGTGTAAAGCCAAGTTCACATTCTTGGGAGACTGGGTCAATCATATGTTTAATTGCTAGGCTTTGCCCTGGGATACACTTAAAAACCCTTGAACAAGAGAAGAACCTGTATCCTGAATGACCTTCTCTGGTCCAATCTACAAACACATATGAAAGCAAATATATGCGCACACACATTCCTTGACAATATGCATGCAGAGCAAATTAAAGTCTTGGCTAGTGCCAGGAGACCATTTCTGGTGTTCTCCCTTTTGAAAGGTGTAAATGTCTTCCTTTGAAAGTGTGCTTTTTTCAGTCATGTGAAAGTAATGTTCATTGTATTCTATAAAAATAGTATATGTTCTCTAATTTTATTATGACTGAAGGTATAAGAGTTTTTTGTGGGTTCAAAAGTAAGGCTGATTGCATTGAGCAAGCCAATTGTTTTTAGTGCCCTCTGTGTTGTTTGACAGAATGTGTTGTGTATGAACGTGTGTACATGCATGTGAGTGTTTATCTCTGCACACATGCTAGTGTTTGTGTTGACTGATTTACAGGAGAGGAAGAAGCGGGGTGAGAACGACAATGAGCTGTTCCTGGCAGACGTCTATGCCTACCAGGGGAAATTCCATGAGGCAGCCAAGCTCTACAAACGCACTGGCCATGAATCGAGAGCCCTGAGCATGTACACTGACCTGCGCATGTTCGAGTATGCCAAGGTGATTAAATCATCGATTGACAAAAACACACATACACATGTACAACGTAACCGTGTATCAATACAGACAGAACGACCTGAAAGCACTGCATGATTTTAGGGGTGTAGAACATATGTTTTTCTTCATCATGTGCAGTTATGCCAAGTTGGGGCCCTGCACTGTGTTCAAAAAGCCCCCCTTTACCGTCTGTCTTTCATCTCCTCATATATCACTGGAATCTCCACATATATCATCTGATCAGTACACACACACACACACACACACTCACACACACACACACCGTGCTTTTACACACATATCCCTGTACAACACAAAGGTCACTTACACACATAGTTACACTTGGAAATGAAGCACAAATGGAGAGAAATAAGGCGAGCGTCTGCTTTTACATGAATACTTTGATGAGGAGGTCAGTTGGAGTTGAAACAAATTCATGCTTTATTATGTTTACATACGGGGGGACACTTTGATCATCAGTATCACATTCACATTGCTGGAGCAGATGACACAACCATGACTCGTACATGTATATTTGTGTGTGTGTGTGTATCAGACTGTATGTGTGTTTGATGTGGCTGTTGTATATTTATGTGGCTCTGTGGCCATCTGGTCCTACAGGCTGTTTGTTTTAGGTAGGATGGACACCGGAGGGAAAGACCTTCTAGCCGACTGCTGTTTGTGTGACTCTCTTCCCCCTGTCTCAGCCTTGACCCACAGGGATCTAGCTGTCTGAACTTGACTTCTCTTGCTGTCCTTCCCAGTTAGTTTTAGGACTTTAGTTAAAAAATTGGATAGCATTGGAATGTTAGTAATTTTGTATCTGTGTGTCTTTTTTCGCAGGAGTTTGTTGGAGCGACAGACCCCAAGAGCTCTCGGATCCTGATGACCAAGCAGGCAGACTGGGCTAAGAGCAGCAAGGAGCCCCGGGCAGCAGCAGAGATGTACCTGTCAGCAGGAGAACATCTCAAAGCCATAGAAATTATAGGCGAACACGGCTGGGCAGACATGTAGGTGTCAGTCTCTTTAGAAAACCCTCTACATCAGTATGCCACCATAAAATTTACTCAACTGCATTGTTAGATGTGTGTGCATGAATTTCCTAAATATACGTCTATGTGTATGTCATCCAAAATACGAATATAATACGCACATTTTCTAGTTCACAACTGAAGACAATAATGTCAAGTTAACATGGTGAGAATAGACTTTTTAGTGATGTAGGACACATCTTGTGTCCAGTAGTTCAAGTTTTGAAATGAAACATATTTGCATATTTGTAGATATCTGGATTTTTCAATGAGGAAGAAGGACGATATGTCATTTAAAGAATTTTTAACTAGGTCACTAAACTTCTGTCTGGAAAAATCATATCAGACACAATATGTGTTGCATACTTAGTAGCTCAGGGCAGCAATAGTAAGTATCCAGAGCATGTCTCTCTCACAGAGGATCAGTATTAAATGGTATATTTGACATGCTGAGTGAAAGCTATGGTAGCTAAGAAAATAAATAGGGAACGATGACCTTTCTATTAGCTTTCACTGATACATGCGTTGTGGGAATATGGGGTGTGAGTGTGTGTTGTTGAAAACCAGGCAAAGTGATAAGCCAGGTCTGGTGGTCATATCGGAACTCCCCACTGGGTCCATCTGACCTATTGTCTGCATGCTGTAAGCCTCCTGTGGGGCTGCCAGTGGGTCAGCGCTACCAACCCTGCCGCTGAACAGAGTCAGGGCACTTTAACCTGAATCTGATTCAGCTTGTGACCCTGGTTCATGTTCTTTTTGGGGTCATGTGCATAGTTTAATTCAACGGACCTTCATGTAAGAGATTACCTGCACTCGCCCTCTCTGTGTGTGCGCTTATTCCTCTCTCCTCTCATCCAGGCTGATTGACATCGCTCGTAAGTTGGATAAAGCCGAACGCGAACCGATGTCGAAGTGTGCGCTCTACTTCAAGAGGCTGAAGCACCATGGCTATGCCTCAGAGACTTATTCCAAGATGGGAGACTTGCAGGCTCTAGTGCAGCTGCATGTGGAAACCAGGCACTGGGAAGAGGTCTGACACACTTATGTACACGGGAGGCACACCTGCTCCGCTCATCATGGCTTATATATAGAGTATCCTGAGACAATCACATAAATATAATGTGAGCCACATAGGACTGTGCTAAATAAAATGCTGTGGTACTCAGAAACCCATATCATAAACCACTTTATGCTCATGGCTTTTTCAATTTTTGTAGGGACATCCATAAAAGTATATTGTATTTATTTAGTAACCACAGCTGAATGCAAACAATAAAACAATACATCTGCCTAATTTCCTTATACAATGACAAACTTAAACCATGCACACACTCAATCATCCAGCTTTGGATTTCTCTGAATCTATGCCCACATGATGATTAAAGAGTGAGAAGCAAAAAATACTCTTCTGCACCGAAGGAGTATCAGTTTAAAGCTCTGTTCTGCTTCCAATCAAATTCCTTCATCGTGGTGGATCATGCAAAAATACAGCATTTCTTAAATCCATCTGCAGTCTCTAATCAAATTAAAGGCGTTACAGAGATGCACATTGATGAGTTGCATGCTGAAACAGAAGAGCCAAAAACAGAACATCAAATAATGATCACATGGTTCTGTTGTAGTCTCTCAGGAAGTCTTCCTGGATATTATTTGATCCTCAGAGAGGAAAAAAGAATGAACAGAGGGAGGTAGGCAGAGGTTGAGACAACTGTTAGGCTTTGTGTGCTTCACTCGGGGAGGTGGACACCAAGACAGGACAGAGCACGACGAGAGTTATAGCATGGGCCATATGGATGCTATTCACTGCACAAACTCCTTTCTAAAACAAAGTATTTCTTCAAATGACTTTGGGCACACAGGCCTGGGACACACACACATTCCCTCTTTTACTGTATGGTATGAATGGTGTGTGTTTCTTGGCTCAGGTTTTGCTACAGGACATGTAGATTAATCAGTCAGTATGTGCTCACAGGGCACTATAACAGCTCTTTGTATCCTGTCATTCAAACAGTGTAAGAGCTGCAGTTGTGGTTCTAATTGAGTGTGAAATCAACCGAGCTCATTCACTTTTCTTAGTTCTCATCTAATTAATACTGCTGTAGCAATGTTTCGGCAGGAAGTAATGTGTGTTTCTCTGAATAATGTGTGGCAACTCGTATGTCCCTAATCAATTCCAGTTCAGTTGTAATTACCCAGGGCAGTCTGATACTCTTTTCTATATTATGTTACAATCTGTGGGTCTGATTATATACAGTATTACACTCTCTTCTTTCCCCTCTTATTTGCTTTCACCTGTCTTTCTCAGGCCTTCTCACTGGTGGAGAAGCACCCCCAGTTCAAAAATGACGTCTTTGTGCCTTATGCCCAGTGGTTGGCCGAGAACGACCGATTTGAAGAGGCGCAAAAAGGTGAGTTTGCGTCACCACCAGGCTACACCTTGAGTATGCCTGTATAGGTTGCTCCAATGTATACATTTACATTATTTTTTTAAATGTTTGTCTCCAGGATTATTTCACTGAACATTAAAGTCTACTGCCACAGCCAATGTTTACACATGGAAGTGATAAAGCCTGGCCAGCTCTGGATGCAGATATTTTTCACTACTTCCTTAAGATTTTCTGTATCCACTGTAAAACATGATCCTCTTTGCTGGAGCAGCGCAGAACAGAGCTGGGCTGCCTGTTAACTGAATGACATGCATGCATGCCTCTAATCACCAGTACTACAAGCGGCTCTGATGATGATTACCAACTGTAACCATAGTTATAATCAGCTCATAGATTTATAATTATGATCTCAGCAGGCATATTTCCTCTTCTACATAATCTTTCTCTGCCTGTCTCGACATGGGATACACGACTGAACAGGCCTGATTGTATTGGAGCTTGCTTATGGTCATGCATTTTGCTGATTGTGTGTATTTTTGTCAGGCGGTGACGCAGTATTGTGTTACTTGTGATTGTAATTGAGTCTAAGATTCTGGCTTGTCCCCTGTCCACTGCACTGGTACTTCTCAATGACAACTTTAGAAAATGGTTAACACTAGACTGAATTGGTTTGGTACATATTTTGGTTTCTAGTGGGTCTGCAGTATTTTCACCATTACCAAAAGGCTGTTTGACTGTTTTCTCATTTTTTACTGATTTCCATGTCTTTAGTTTAAAGATACATTTGAACAGTTACATGTTTATCAGTTCTGTTCATTAAAATCTTTGCAAAATTGGATCACTCTAAAGTCTTCTAATTGATTGATAAAGGTAATTCACCTCTGTAAATGAAAAACAGACAGCTTGTGTTTTGTGATATTGTTTGTGAAAAGGAGTGTGGGCTCCTTCTTAACGTTAACCAACAGCAGCTGAATGTGGTTTTTATCCAGTTAGGTAGACCGATAACTATTTGCCACTATATGTCCTGACCCCCGCTGTGGTTGCAGGGGCGGGTCACTGGTGGGGTCGACTCCCTAAAGCTGCTTCTAATTACCCTCCAATAGGAACATGAAGAATAGAGCTCAGGTTTATTAGGGCTTTGGAGTCAGTGTTTTGGTGTTTGATATTCAGGAGAAATCGCCCTGTTTGGAAAAGACGTATGTTAATAATTACATGTAAAGAAATTAGGAAAACTTTGTCATGTATCAATGAAGTACAAATTAATCCTGGCATTTAGTTAGTGTGTGTGTGTTTGTTTGTTTAAGTATATACCTGTACACCCTTAATATTCTTTTAAATTTTTTTAGGAACAATAAAATGAAGTAGTTTAAGAACATAATTTTATCGGAACACAGCTATTCTTTAATGATTCTTTATATAGGCACTTGAGTATGGACACAATACATTAATTGAACGTGCATCATCAGAAATACCTTTTTCAACCTCTGTATTGTGACCTAAATTTTCATAAGAACTAATGATTGCTTTTGTTACTGATGTAATATAGTAGTAGAGATTCAGCCCAGAGCCAAATCATGAAAGCTGTAGTGTCTGGTAGCTCTTTCCTGTTAGAATTCTTTGCCAAACAGGACACGAGAGGCACCACTGCTGAACAGCCAAAACAAAGAGCACTGCCTACTCAAACTGAAACTTTATTAAAAGAAAGAAAAAAAAGTTGTCATAACACTTGCCTAGTGTTCGATTGTGAAATCATTTCTTGGGAGTACAGTGCAAAAACACTACAACATTGACAACTTAACACCAAAGATGTCCCCTAAATATAAATAAATAAAGCAGGATGTCTTGGATTGCAGCATTGCCTCAAGACTAGACAGTTTTTTTATGGGCACATCCATCATCATTTTCTATCTTTCACTCTTTAGCATTTCACAAGGCGGGGCGACAAAACGAAGCTGTGAAAGTCCTGGAGCAGCTTACCCACAATGCAGTGGTGGAGAACAGGTTCAACGATGCAGGGTATTATTACTGGATGCTGTCTATGCAGTGTCTGGACATCGCTAGAGGTGAGATCCATCTTCTCCGCACTGAAGAGAAGCACAATTTAAAGCTTGATGCATTTCTTGGTCCTTACTAAACCTTTTGCCATGTCTGTGTTTGTCTCAATCAGAAAGTGAAGACCAGAGGGATGAAATGCTGAAGAAGTTTGATCGTTTTCAGCATCTTGCTGAGCTCTACCATGTCTATCGCTCCATTCAGCGCTACACGGTGAGAACATGCTACTTTGTCAACCCTAATCATTCATAGCTAGACCAGAAAAGTGACCAAAAGTGGGAGGAGGCCTTTGAAATCATGTGGCAGCCATATGATTGGCTGTCAGATTAGAAGCCCTGGGAACAGCACCTACTATGTGGTCGGATTTCTGTTTGTGTACAAACACATTCATGTTCCTAATATATATATATATATTTTTTTTTTCATTTGAAGTATACTGACAGCCCCTCTGCATTTCTGCCCACTTTCTAATCAATTTTAGTACTCAGATTTCTTCAGACCGTTTGACAAGAAGGAGGTCTGGCTCTGCAAGATTATGTCAATCCAAAAGAGACTCAGGGTTAGGAGAAATTAAAATATGCACAGAGGTTGTTAGGTAAAGTGAACAAAAGAGAGTTGAGGGTGTTAAGTTCATGTGGAGACCACTGAAGAGGAATTTAGTCAGCTTGAACTCTTCAGCAACCACCATTATTATACTTTTTTTAGCAAATGTTCTACTTAAAAGTTGACTGACATTTCACTTAGCCATACTACAACTGCCCACAGTGATAGATATGCCCTTAATGCAACCGTCAAAATGGTTTGCTTCCTGAAACCTCCGTGACCCCTATGACCATGGTAGCCAGCTGCTTGATTGATCATGATAACTACCTAATCAGTCGTGTTCTCCGAGCCCCCAGCCCTAACCTACTTACAAACAAGCAATTCCTGGTTATGAGCACTATATGGGTGACCTGGCCTGTGTCAGTGTCCTCAGTTTGTTGTTTCAGCTTTCTGCTCGGCTGTGGTCACACCCCTGCAAAAGTGAGGCATCGCTGTGATCCAGACCAGAGCAGGAAACCTCTATATCTCATTTTAACTTTCATGGGCAGGCGCTATAGATTTGAACTATCAACTTTTGGGATAAGGTGCTGTTAGTGATTGCTCTAGAAAATTCTTCTTTTTCCTTTCACTGAGAGGTGGGATTAAAAGATGAAAAATTAAGAAGGAGAGATGGAAAATGGAAAACTTTAAAAAGAGTTTATTAGAGATTTCTCTCATTTTATAATCCCTTCACCTTCCAATCTCGCATTTTTTAACTGTTTTCAGGATGAGCCTTTCAGTTCCCACATGCCAGAGACACTCTTCAACATCTGCAGGTTCCTCCTGAACAACCTCACCAAGGACATACCACCAGGCATTTCTAAAGTGTATCCTTCCATCTGAGAAAGTAGAACTAACATAGCGTAAAATATCAAGCAAGTATTTTTAGAATGGTAGTATTTTGAGGCCCTTCCTCTCTGGAAAACTCTCAAGATCTAACATGCCAATTTGAAATCAAGACTGGCAGAGACAGTGATGATAAAGTGGTGGAAAACAGACAGAAGTAGAGAGAAAACGGAAGAGTTGGCGCCACTGCGGAAACCATGCTGCTGCTGAGAGAAAGAAAAAAGGGGTGATGATGGGGAGGAGGAGACGATGCCAGCAAGAGGCACATTCTATGTTATCTAAACAAATGCTTTGATTACTGAACTTTGTACATACGTGTACATACATAAACACACGAAACAATGTGCTTTAATTTGAAAAAACACACACACAGCCACCCACAGACACACAAATCCATGTAGTCACACACAGTGGAGGCAGAGTTATGAGGAAGGAAAGCCCAGCCTTTGAGGAGGAAATAAGGCTGAGCAGCTGGGATCCTCTGTGGCCAAACCGAGGTGTTCCAAAAACTTTGAACTTAGATTTATAGACTTAACTGGTTGTGTTGGACTTGGTTTGAACAATTAAACACAATGTCACAGAAAAGCTGCGCTAAACAAGTTACACAATAGGAGGACATGCATTTATCAACAGTCCCAGCCGTGAAACAGAGCCGGGTGTGTGGGAGCTGGAGAGTAACTGAGTGGAGCGGAAAGGAGAGGAGTAGTGTTAAGTTTTAGGTGATGGAGGAGTGCCAGCATAGAGCTTTTGCAGCTGCAACTCATTGACCTGTCATTGCCACTCTCAGAGCTGCACTCTTAACAATCTGTCTCCATAAAAATACAAACAAGCAACAATTTCCTCAACTCAAACACAAAAACAGGCACACAGGCTTGTATAAGCAATTACACAAGCCCACAAACAACCTTACCAAGGTATTAATTCCAAGGCATATAGCCAATGTTGCTAGCTCAGCATGGCTGTTCCACTCATTAAGAGAGATGAGGGGATATAGTGTACATTTTTCCACGTAGAAAATACTACATTTCGAATATGACATCTAGAATAAATCCCAGTTAAACTATATTTAGACTGCCATCTATTTCTCTCACATTAGTTTCCCTTGACCTGATTATTAGTAACACCTTGTATGCGTTGGCCAAGCAAAGTCGAAAACTGGGTGCATATAAGCTTGCCAGGTATTCCTACGAGAAGCTCCAGGACCTGCACATTCCCTCACGCTTCCAGGAGTCCATAGAACTGGGCAGCCTCACCATTCGCTCCAAACCGTTCCATGACAGTGAGGTGTGTATTGGATGTACATGCTGGTATATTTAATAACATTATTCATAAATACTCTCTGAATATTGGAGCAGTTGTCCCTGCCTTTTGTTATTGAATGGGCAGTATATGTTAAGCTTCTGTGTGCTTCCTGCAGGACCTGATTGAGGGCATGATGTGCTACCGCTGCTCCACCAACAACCCACTGCTGAACAACCAGGGGAGTGTGTGCATCAACTGCAGGCAGCCTTTCATCTACTCAGCTTCATCATATGGTCAGTGACACACAAAACACATGGTGTGCAGTACTTGCACATAAAGTACTCCATATGTGTTTTTAATGAAGCGTATCTCCTTGTGTACAGAGGTGTTGCCTCTGGTGCAGTTCTACCTGGAGGAGGGCATCAGTGATGAAGAGGCCGTGTCTCTGATTGACCTAGAAGTTCCTCAGATAGATCAGAAGGATGCACGCTGGCACGATATGGACAACGGTGGTATCCTTTGTCTGAACTATGTAACTGCACATAAGTACTTACTCACACACACACACACACATGCACACACACAGTAACAGATGATTCGCATGCTTTTTATGAATTATTAACTCCTCTCTCTGCTGGTCCTGAGAGCCTGTATCCCTGACCTAACACGCTGCACATCTCTTTGAAATGAAGCACGTGACTCCCCTCCGCCTTGTGACAGTTCTAAGAAGCTGTTTAGTCTGTGTTGCCCTCGATTCTGTGCTGGTGGGTAAGCTGTCAGAGCTAAGTCATCTTAGCTCTTGAGCTAATAGGGTTAGCGAGGCTCTCCTGTCTCATCTTAATGACACTAACCCTCCGAGAGCCGTAGCCACAGCCCTAGTGCAGGGATTAACCTGCATTAGCCGGCAGACACTCAAGGGCACTGAGGTCTGCTCTGTTCCTCCAGAGCCACGACGTGACTGACAGGCACGACTGATTGGCATTTTGAACACACTCACTTTTCGAATAGTCTCTGAGGGATCATTTTATAAGGGTTTTTCCAGTCTATAGTAAAATATATAATTACAGAAATCAAACATATAAACTAAAATATAATGTGTGAAATGAATGCATTGCTTGAGCTATTTGTTCTTAATTAACACAAAGAGCTGCAGTCTTTGAGAATGGATGATGGTTTGGATGATGCAGAGGAGGACCCATTTACAGCCAAAATGAGCTTTGAGGTAAGAAAGGACAGAGATGAGGTAATTAATATTCCACTAACTGGGCAAACCAGCTGGAGAGGGTGAAAGGACGGTCCATAATAGAATGTGGATGTGTTTGTGTGTGTGTCCAAACAGCAGGGGGGCTCGAACTTTGTCCCAGTCAAGGTGAGTCGCTTGGTGCTGCGCTCAATGAGCAGGAGGGACGTCCTGATCAAACGCTGGCCCAGGCCGCTCAAATGGGAATACTTCCGCTCCCTGCTGCCTGATGTGAGCATCACCATGTGCCCCACCTGCTTCAAGGTACAGCATTTATGAGACACACATAACCTGGTGTGAACCACAAAGTTTATCCATCTTTCTTTGTTTCTTTCTTTCATTTACACTGTTTTTTTCCTGTCATTTTTCTCATCTTTTATAAATAACATTTCTTTTCAGATCTGTTTATTCTGGGGTGTTCTAATGTTCCTATCTTTGTATTTCCTTGTAGATGTTTCATAGTGAGGATTATGAGCTGCTGGTGCTTCAGCACAACTGCTGTCCTTACTGTCGCAGACCCATCGATGAACCAAACTGATATACTTGAAACCGGAGCAGCTATTTTAAACATATAAAATTTTATACCCTCAAGCTAAACTATTTGTCTTTTGGATCATTGTTCTTTTGCATTGCAATATCATTGTCACCGTAATACACATAATCTGTTATTGTCAAATTAATGTGAATGTGTTGCATGTTATTCCTTGAGCTCCCTCTCAAGAGCAGCCCATTGTCCTCCAAGCATGACTGACTGAAGTAATACCTGTAGTGTTTGTGTGTTGGTCATTATAGAGTGTAAGCAAAGTGCACCATCAGCCAATCAACCCATTTGGATTATTAGGATCAGATTAGGCTACTTCAGGCGGTCACTCATTATCATCATTTTAAAGGGAACATGGGTGTATAGTGTAAAAAAATATTGATATAATAACAAATTTATTTAAAAAACACCATTTTAACCTAATAAAATACATTTATTTGTTATGTAGATAATGTTAATATTCCCAAAGACCAGATACATCTGCCATTCCACGGGAAGTTGTACTGTGTTTTATAACAGTATGGGACATCTGTTTATTAATCCTATTGTATTTTTTCTAATGTAACAAAGGGAAAAACAAGACTTTTCAATAAAATATTTTGGTATTTTTTATTATAGTGGGTTTTCTTAATGGTGTTACGAGGACAACTTGGATCATATTTACTTCTTATTCATCCATATTGAACTTTATGATTTGTGTCCGTGAAAGAGAGAACTAGAGTGGAAGTGCATGCTATGAGCAGCATGCCCCACTGATTCTAATTACACTTAAGGCTATGAGTTGGGCTCTGCATTATGCAGTGGCTAGGGATTAAGTTTGTTTTTTATGGATGCAAATAAGTTGGATTGCTCAAGAAATTTCAAACTGTAGTTTGTCCACTCTGAGAAGTTCAAATCACAAATAGGCTGGTTCCGTCTTTGCCTTCCCTCCTACTCTCATCTCATTCTAACGATGCATTGATGCACATGACAGTAATGATGGGGTTTGGATAGCTATGGCTGTAACCTCTCACCTTGAAAACGCTGAACATACTGCATAGCTATTTCTGGAGATTCCTACTGTAATGCTTTATGTGTGTGCCTGTGTGTGTGTGTGTGTGTGTGTGTGTGTGTGTGAATGTAAGAGAGGGAGACTGAGATTGAGTGTCTTAATTCCATCTCTGCTAACACTTTGGCCCCTGCACGTCCCTAATCCGGCTGCCCTGTTAAAAGGTGCCGCGCAACGTCAGGGGGCTGCAGAGCACGTCTCACTTCCACAAGATACATCCCTCCAGCCTTCCTTGCTGCCACATTTGCACTCCAGCGGCACGACAAGACTCCCTTACAGTATTTTAATACTAGGTACAGACTATTTTATCCAGTGACAAAGTTTCAGAGGAAGAAAAAAAAAAACATCACCAACTGCAGCCATGAATGGCACAGAAGGACCCAATTTTTATGTTCCCATGTCTAACAAGACAGGGTTGGTTCGCAGCCCATTTGAGCACCCTCAGTACTACCTGGCTGAGCCCTGGAAGTACTCTCTCGTGGCTGCGTACATGCTGTTCCTCATCATCACTGCCTTCCCCATCAACTTCCTCACCCTCTATGTCACCGTCAAACACAAAAAGCTGAGGACACCTCTGAACTTCATCCTGCTCAACCTGGCGGTGGCCGACCTGTTCATGGTCATCGGGGGCTTCACAGTCACTCTCTACACGGCCCTGCATGGATACTTCAGCTTAGGAGTCACCGGCTGCAACATTGAAGGATTCTTTGCCACCTTAGGAGGTAAGAGATGGGGATGTGAAATTGTCAGTAGTGGAGGACCTAGTCAAATCATTTACTTAAGAAAAAGGACTAATACCAAACGGAAAATACTCAACTCAAGTCCTGCATTCACAATCTTACTTGAGTAAAAGTATGTAAGTAAAATCAGCAAAATGTACTATAATGTACTTAAAGTAAAAGTATTCATAGTGCAAGAAAATGTTACCTGGTGTTTAACTATTCTATCTGATGTTTTTGGATTAATATTGCTGCATTAATGTGTATTTTGCATTTTACTGCTGTAGATGTATAAGGTTGATCTCATTTTAACTACTTTATATACTGGTGGGTAGTTTGGTGGGTAATCAACAGCAATGCATCATATTCTATAAGATCATCATATGATTGTAGTGTCGCTCCCCTCTGAGAACCACCAATCTCTATAGAGTCAACTTTCATGAGCTCAGAAAAAGAAAATGTTTTCAGCTTGGTGACAAGGCATTTTTCCAGTAAATCAAATCGGTTTTAAATAGTGTACGTAGCTTAAGAAGTAGGAGAATTTTCTCAACTCATAAAGGAACATTTTATATTTCAGTCTATCACAAACATTCAAAATCACCACATGTGGAGATACATGGTTTTCACAGAAAATAGACAGGAAAGTGAAAAATTGTCATCTGTAAAGTAAGCTGTCAGACGAATGTAAGAGAAGTAAAAATATTTACTTCTGAGATGCAGTGCAGTAGAAACTTAAAATGGAAATACTAGAGTAAAGTACAAGTACTTCAAATTTGTACTTAAGTACAGTACATAAATAAAAGTACTCCATTTCCATTCTACCATTGGAAATTGTTTATAAATTTCCTTTGTGTATTAAATATTTTATTTAGATTTTGATTATTGTAAATGTTCTCCCACTTTTTAAACTACCTTTTGTAATTGAGAAATTTTGGGTGTGAATACTTGAAATCTAAAATACCATGTTTATTTATTTAAATGTACACTTGCTTTATTTTATGTCTCAGGAGAGATTGCTCTCTGGTCCCTGGTGGTTTTGGCTATTGAACGTTACGTTGTGGTCTGTAAGCCAATGACCAACTTCCGCTTTGGGGAGAAACATGCCATCGCTGGGCTGGCATTCACATGGATCATGGCCCTGACCTGTGCTACTCCCCCTCTGTTCGGATGGTCCCGGTACTGTATGTTTCAGTGTCTAGACTGTGCTAGCCAGGCTTTAAAACCATACAAATATTGTACTCATCATTTGGACACCACATAACTTCAGAAATTATCTTTATTTACTTCCATCACACTTGCTCAAAAACACATATCTAGTATCAAATACTGTGTGTGATGGTGTTGATGGAAAATCTTAGATTATTATTGTATGTGTGAATGCAGGTACATCCCAGAGGGAATGCAGTGTTCCTGTGGGATTGACTACTACACTCCAAAGCCTGAGCTCAACAACACCTCATTCGTCATCTATATGTTTGTCCTCCATTTTTCTATCCCCCTCTTCATCATTTTCTTCTGCTACAGTCGCCTACTCTGCACTGTGCGAGCGGTAAGAACACCAGCGCCAGATGCAATATTAATAATAAGGATGAGATACCTTGTTTATCCTTGTGGAGAAAATATTTTTTTTCCCCTTTTTTACCTTTATCCCCTCCACAGGGAGGTTAGCAGCATCACAGAGCAGAGTCTCTGGAGATGTGAGGGATTTAATGGCTCAAGGACACTTGCAGATCATTGCCAACATGGCAGCTTATAGCCAGGTTCTCCAGCTGGAGCGCAGTCTGCCTGCTCCCTGAGTCATCCTGATGCCCTCATTAATAATAGTATGACTACATTGATAATGTATTAGCAGTCATAAATGGTTAAAAAAATAATTCTTAAACTCTTCATTAAAGCGGCTATAGTTGATACTTTTGATACTAACAATTGGCGGTGGAATGTAACTGAGTAAATTCAAGTACTGTACTTAAGTACAAATTTGAGGTACTTAGACTTTACTTGAGTCTTTTCTTTTCATGCCACTGACTACTTCTACTCTACAGCTTTAGTTACTAGTTACTTTACACATTAAGATTTTTGCACACAAAACATATGAAGAGCTTATAAAATGTTTTCTTATAAATTAAACTACCTAACAGTACTTACAAGTATATCTGAAATGATTAGTCGCTTAATTAATTGACAGAAAATTTACTGGCTACTATTTTGATAGTCCTTTCAGTCATTTTTCATGCTTGAAAAAGGCATATTTCACTATTTTCAGATTTTTTTTTCAAACCAAACAATAAATTGATAAATAAAATAAATAATCAACAGATTAATAAATAATGAAAATAATCATTAGTTGCAATCCTATACAAAATTGTTCAAAATAATCCACCTCAACCAACTACAACGGTAAAATCCTGCTTTTACGTTAATGCATGAGTAATAATAATCTAATGATATAATATGTAATAGTATCAGTCACATGGGACTTTCTGTACTTTAAGTACATTTTCCTGATTATACTTACATACTTTTACTTTAGGAACATTTTCAATGCAGGACTTTTACTTGCAACCGAGTATTTCATTCTATATTATATAATAATGTATTAAATAACAATGTGTAAACAATGTGACAATGTGAAAGGGGTGCTCTAGTGATGGCGCTGTAGATTCTCTGTAGGTTCATCACTAGAGTGGCCCTTTCACATTCAGTTATTGCAGGTTTAAATCTGACAAAGCAGCAGGCTTTCTGTTCATAAAGGTTCAATTTGTAATTTCATACATAACAGATATGTTTGTAGAGTTTGACTTAATGAAAAATAAGATTTTTCTTTTACTGCTCCGTTTGAAACCATTATAGATATAAGAAAACCTTCATTAACATGACAACACATGACAAATGTTCTTATGTTAGACCATTGAATAAAACACCTGTAAATCAGTTTAGTCTAATCCTGTGTTTTTCAATTGTGGTGATGGGCAGAGCCTTTTGTTTACACTTGGATCACAGATAAGTCTTTAATAAGTTAATAACCTGCATCTGTCTGTGCTCAGGCTGCAGCCCAGCAGCAGGAGTCTGAAACCACCCAGAGAGCGGAGAAAGAGGTGACACGTATGGTTATTGTCATGGTGATCTCCTTCCTGGTGTGCTGGGTTCCCTATGCTAGTGTGGCTTGGTACATCTTTGCCAATCAGGGAACTGAGTTCGGACCAGTATTCATGACTGCTCCGGCCTTCTTTGCCAAGAGCGCTGCTCTGTACAACCCAGTCATCTACATTCTGCTAAACAGACAGGTATGTGAAACAAATATCCTGGTAACACATTTTTTCTATGTATCTGTACTTATCTCTGTCCGTGTGCTGCTGCAACACCTGAATTTCTCCTCTGGGGATCAATAAAGGCTTATCTTATCTTACATTTTGCGGATAATACTTCTTTACTTTTGCACTTTCTGCACAACCTTGACTTGTAATGGAGTGTTTTTAAATTCATATATTGGTACATTTACTCAAGTAAAGGACCTGAATACTTCTTCCACCACTCAGGGAAGGTGTAAAACTGATTCTAAGTCTAATGTTCATCTTTTTTTTTTGGCCTCCAGTTCAGAAACTGCATGATCACCACGGTGTGCTGTGGAAAAAACCCATTTGGAGACGATGAGGCCATGGCCACTGTCTCCAAAACTCAGACTTCATCGGTCTCCTCCAGCCAGGTGGCCCCCGCTTGACCTGTACCACCTCACCCCCCCCTCGATGTCCCATCTGTCCCTGCACACCTAGGGACCCACCACCGCCAAGCAGCACTACGTTCTATTGGCCAATCCTCTTGACTTACCTCTCCATGTGTCTTCACTGCAGTGGCACGACCTCACTTTTGGTGGGACCGACATACTCAAGAGCCAGCATGTGTATTTTCAATCCATTTAATCATGGAAGGTGTTCAGCTGGCTTCACAGAGTTTAACCCAGCATCAAGGGGGTATTGTTCATGTGATGATCCAACTGAACACATTCCAAGTTGCAATTACCCAAAACACATAATAGGTGAAAATCTAATTCAACAAACCACACTGCATGATTTCATTCACATCAACTCTTGTTCAAGTAATTGTTGCAGCTATATAGCCCCAAAATGCGCTTCAAACAATCCATTTTATGAATACTTAGGTGAAATTAGATCTTGAATTTGTTTAGATATCTCAGATGAGTTTTTAAGGGATCAGGCGGGGCTGTCCTCTGGTCTCTCTGTCTCACCTACTGTCTTTATTTTGATAAAGCTGAGGTTTTTAGTTTGCTTTTGGCATCGACTGTTACAGAGTGTAAACAGATGGACCTGAAAAAAGCCTCTGCAGGGAGAAGGCGCCTCCTGTAAGAGAGTGGATGCGGATGTGTGTGTGTGTGTGTGTGTGTGTGTGTGTGTGTGGTGGATGTTTATGTGTCTGAATGGATGTCAGAATGTCAGTGTGTGTATTAAAGAGATATTATTTTGTTCATTGTGTAAAGGCTAGGATCTTGTGGAAGTTGTTCTGTGTCCTGCAATAAAAACAAAGCTAAATGTCTGCACGACTTTTCCATTACTTCCTTTCCTCTACTTTTACAAGGCTTTCTGAGAAGTTCCAGATGCCTGTTTGCGGGCTTTCGGGTGGCAGGCCAGATCTTAATGGTTTACAAATGTTGTTAGAATTTGCTATGCTGCAATGCATTTACAAATGAAGCACTTTGAGACTTAGTACAATAAACATTGTCATCATTGGACACATTAAAATCCTAAATACTGTAATTTATTTCACAAACTCTGACAAGTCATTTGGCATCACAAATACAGTCTCTCCTCAGATTATATTGAGCTCACTTTTTTTTTTCATAAATGTAAATTTCCCTCTTAAATTTGTCGGAAACCAACATGAAATTCATTCATTTACAAGCACACTGATCAACACTGATCAACACTTCTATACTTATGCAGCTCTTCCCAGTGAACTACATTACATCTGATTTCATAAATTTCAGTCATTTATATTCCTCTCTCCTCTCCTCCTCAACCCATCATCAACCCGCAAAGCACGTGGGGACATATTGTTCCTAGCACCGATTGGAGCCAGTGACCCATCTTCACCAGTCACACCTGAGAACATTGCGGGCTTTAGGAGATGGGAGGAGTTTATCACGGTCCTTGCTACTCATCCTGATGAACAGGCCCCTTGAAAGCATTATAACACATCTATAAATATTGCTATGGACATTATAATACAGTACAGTGCATCATTGGCTCGTTCCCTTAAGAAAAGGGTTCAGTGCGTTAAGATTGCCACCAGGGCTTACTGTAGGTCCCATAAACTGTAAAGACATCCAGAAAAAGCCTCATCTCCAAGTTCCTACACCTTCCCTCTAAAGCATAGCTGAGCCAGACTGGAATTCTGTCCCTGTCATGGGGAAATATTTGGGGGAATTGCTTGGCATTCCCAGGTCAGAGAAGGAACACCTCGCAAATGTATGGCGTTTGAGAGGCAGGTTTAAGTCTGTTGCTCTGCCACTTTTCGCGCTTCTTACAGTCCGCGGGAACAATAATGACACTTATGAAGGCTAACTCCTCAGTGGCCGACGTTCCCAAGTAACTATGTAGGTAGGAGAAAGGCAGCTGTCAGCAGGAGAAAGAGATGGCTAGTAGAAAAGACACTGGCAGGTTCAGGCTTCACTGCAGCACTCGTAGATGTTGTCCTCCACAAGGGCAATGACTTGCTCGAACTTGTGGTGCAGCTGAGTGCGACGTGCAGTGGGGTTAGACTCCAAGGCGCTCACCACCTGACCGAGAGGAGGTAGAAAAGAAAAAAACACAACAAAGATGACTTTCAGTGGCTGTCGAGCATTCATGCATCTATCCATCTAAGGGAGGCAGGAAATCAGCCACCTGCCTGGACATAGAAAGTTGAACGAGCGAAAGGGAGAGCAGCAGAGGAACAACTGAAGTGCTTCAGCCTCTTCTCAAGCCTTCACGCATGCCTCCACACCACAAAAGCGTTTGCTCTTCACATATTTACAAAACCCACATCTGCTCTGTTATTCATGCCCAATAGTTGTCACCGTGTCAGTGGGATTTATGGGCTCTTAGCAGCAGTGTGCTACCAGGCAGAGCGAACTGAGCTGGGGCGAGAGAATAGGCAATCAGGGGCCATTCACAAAGCTCTGTGAATCAGAGTCTAAGCCCCTGGCCCACGTCAGTACAGTAGCATGACAGAGGAAAGCAGCTAAACGGTATTATCATGAGGGTGCTCCATTAAGGCACAGTCACCACTGACTAAGCCTCTCCTGAGAAGAATCACAGCAAGGAAACATGGGGGAGGACAGCAAGGGCTTGAAGAGGGCTCGTTCAAAGAGAAACGGGAGATATGAAGCAGCAACTTCCCAGTGTCATTAAGCAGATAGGGGCGGTGGTTAAAGAGAAGGTAAACAGCTCATTGTTTGCTTAAAGTGAAAGATATATGTGGGCTGGAAGGGGATGATTGGACACATTAAATGGTGGCTGCTGCTGGAGAGAAAGTTCACAGTTATTCAGTGCAGATATTTGACCAGGCAACTGTGAGAGACAAGTTGTGAAGTTGTTTACAGTGTGCTACATCTCTCAGCATGCACATGATTTTCCATGCTGATTCGTCACGGCCTGATACCCGTCTGCAAAACTTGAAACATCAAAAGAGGTTGACTAAGGTTGCAGAAAGGGGCCGGTTCAAACATGAGTAACATATCTTATCCGAAATCTGAGATCAACAAAGAAAGTCAAGTAATGGAAGAATCTCTTCTCTTACCTGGCTTCTGTATCTCTTGGCATATTTGTAGATTTCTGTCAAGGCCAGGTTGGTGTTGAATTCATTTCTGTATTTCTACAGGATGGACAACACACTGTTACATTCAGTCCCAAAATATAACTTGTATGTAATTGCAGGCTTTTGTGAAGCCAGATGACTAACACTCTGAGACTTTCTGAACATTTTACTCACTCGTGACTCCTCAGCCAGGTGAGCATTCATCTCCTGCTCGCTAAGAGGTGACATTTCCTGTATCTGCCTGTAGTAGCATTGCACCCTCTTCTTATACTCAGGGATCTCCTTGGCATACAGCAGCTTGTTGGTAGGGGAGTCCTGACAAAACAAAAAAACACATTTCTGTTAGGACACTCACATCATAGTTTTAACCCTTTATTGCAGCAGTGTGCATTTTAATTTGGCAGTGTGGCTGTACTCATTTTATGCTCTGGAACACATCTGAGCAAGCTTGACACATACTGTCCCTGAGCCCACTTGTATTGCTTGTATTATATTTTATTTACGCAGTGGTCTCTAAATCCATTTTCAACATCCTGTTTTGTCAGTCCCTTGTAAAGCACTTTGAATTGCATTTGATTTGTTTGAACGGTGCTATATAAACAAAGTTTGATTGATTGATTGATATGACTAGAACCAATGCGACGCTCCATATATGGCATAACTTCAACCTTTAATGCCATACTGAGGGTTCATTAATAATAAAGCACTGGCTCTCAGCCTTTGTGCAGTCTGCAATCAGGTGCTAATGCCCTAATAAAGAGCTGTTCAATGAGACTGTTATTTGCTGATGACCCAATCTAAACCAGCCCAAAGTGAGACAATGGGGATGTGGGAACAGTTTCCTTTCCACACAACAGGAGACTCAAAAACCCAGAGTCAGAGAAGGAACATTCCAGTCTAAACAATACTCCTTCGTACCTCTGCCACTCTCCCCAGTCACTTCAGGCTCTCGCACTGGTGCTTATTCAAGCAGGAAGAAAAGTAGCGGGGCTAAGAGGTTGTGGGCATACTCTGGTTTTAGTGGTGACTACTGTTGCGAGCGAGTGTGTGTAGGTCTTTGTGAGCTGTTTGCGTGCGTGTGTGTGTGAGAGAGAGAAAGGGATAGAGAGAAAGTAGGACAGGGAAAAAGAGGCGGACAGCCTCAGCTTTCAGCATCAGTGAATGTGCTTACAGTGCACCTTCATATTTCTATGTGTCATGAGTCACCTAATATGTATGTTTGTTTACGTGTGTGCATGTTTGCGTGTGTTAAAGGTGCTGGGGGAGTGGAAGGGCTGCGGCCATGGGCGCTCCATCTGATAGGGAACCCTCTCTCTTCCCGTCCACAAGGTCACTTCCTGCTGTTCGTCCATCTGCCTGGTAACCCCCTAGTGACCCTGTGGCCCTCCATGTCTGCATCTCGCCAGATAAGAGGGTTTCCGTGGAAACAGCAAGCGTTGCTCAGTTTCCTACCCCTCGTCCTCACCCCTGCTATGTTCCTGCTAATCCAGACCCTGTACCCTTCACAGCCCGGTCCCGAGGCCATCACACACTCTCACACACACGCACAAACAAGCGACGGTAAACACTACAGGAAAATGTAGAGGTGTGTCGTGCCAGTCTCCTTGACCTACAGGAGTAAACGTGGCCATGTCCTTGAACGTGGTGACTCCACAGTAGGTGCAGAGCCAGATGAGACATGTTAATGAGGAGGCTGCAGACAGACTCTGTGTGAAAATGTCTAATTGCTGGAGGTTTTGTGCTTTTCTTTGCATCCATAGTTATGTACCTGCCTGCATGTACATGTGAATATTGCTGCCGTGAGTGCACTGGCTCTTTGGCAGTGAACTGAAGTATATAAATCAGACTGTTTCTCAGTGAAAGAGGAGCATTATTTGATGAGTCCTCGGCTCCCTCCAGGGAGGAAGCCAGTCAGAGAGAGACAGGAAGCAGAGCGTGGTCAGGGTCACGGTGTCTGAGGGATGAGACGGATTTGTGAGCAGTGAGGACATTGACATGCAAGCACACACACACACACAGACACACACACACACACACACACACAGACACACACACACACACACACACGCACCCGTGCACAGCACAAAAAGAGATCCCTGGTGCTCATGACCTTGGATCAGCCGACTCGGCTGAAATAACATGAGGAGAGGTAGATGGAGCTGACAGTCTGAAGGCTTAGGGATAGGAGTTCACAGGGGGACTCAGGAGGTGTGTGTGTGTGTGTGTGTGTGTGTGTGTGTGTGCGCGCGTTAGATACATATGATGTATAGACAGATACATAGATATGTAAAGTTTATCGGCTATTTAAAGAGGTATAGTACAATAGATTAGAGATTTCTCAAACTGTGGGGCATGTCTTCCCAGAGGAATGCGGAGGGAGAGATCTGAGGCAAAGATACTGCATCAGATGAAAGGGACAGGTGTGTCAAAATATGTTTTCCTTCTCGGAGTCAAAACTCAGACAAATCTTAACACACAGACCTGATACACATATTTCTTTTGATTCAGTGTGACTTACACTTTCCGATGATATCATTATCTGGAACTGCTCATAGCTAATTTGGCCAAATAATTTAGCCAAATATGTAAACAAATATTGCTAAATAGGGAGTATACAGAGGTGTTGGGGGGTATAGATAGATGGATAGATAGATAGATAATCTCACCTTGCCAAGCTGCAGGTCAGAAATGGAGCAGGCATCTATGAAGGCCTGAGCAATGACAGATAGACAGGCGTCCATGTGATCTGTCTTATCAATGTCAAACACAAACTGAGGATTCTTCAGGATGTTCACCCAGAAACGCAGAGGTAAACTGCACAGAGAGGGAAAGATAAGCTTTTAAAGCATTGCTCTTGCACAGTGAGGTGACCAAAGGGGACTTAAACCTCAGCGTTTAGTCAGCTACCTGTTGGTTTTCCAGATGTGCAGGGTGTCTGGGTCTGTGATGCCCCGTTTGTCAGCCTGCTCCTCCAAGAAGTCAAAGAAATATTTGACAGCCAGAGGGGGGCGGTCCGGAGGGATGCTGAGGATGGCTTGAAAGAGGTCATCCAAGAACTTCTGAAGAGTTCCCTGTGGAGGAAAAGAAAAAAAGGCTGCTCATACATACGCCGAGACATGGTTTTCATGGGATGTTGGAATTTCTAGATGGCTCCTGAGGCTAATATGGGCCATAAAACAAGGAAATAAAAAGATGGCTTGGATATCAAGCTGTAACTTAAGTCTCTTTGTAGTGTAGACAAACAGTCTCTTGTTGCTTGTGTTCACCTTGGTAGACAGCAGGCGCGTCAGGTAGATTTCAGGCAGGACCTTCTTGCGGTGGCTCTGCCTGTGTGACCTTTTGTTCTCCGTTAGATCATCATGAGGTAGGACCTGGAAAAGCAAAGACCAGAGGTCAACATACTGCACACAGGCTGAAGTAATAAACCCCCTCGTGAGCAGCTAAATGAATGCTCTACTGTCTCTGCTGTCTCAGTTGTCAGGGGGGAATTTTCTGTTTCTTGCATTAGACATATGATCCAGAAACCACATCAGGGTATTTTGAAACACAAAATACAGAATTCAGGAAGTGATGGGAGTTGGGAATTTCTCATGGTTTTCTCTGGTTGCTGTGTACTGGATCATGTCTTTGACTTGCTCATACAGGTCTAAATAGGGGTAGGGGAAAAAAATGAAGCAGTCAAAATCCACCTACTCGTGTCATAAAAGAACTACAGAACTGTCTTTAAAACTAACTATTCACCCGGCAAATTGTGTTCCAAGGAACTCATTATTTTAAAGTCAAAGGGCCCATATCTTGGCTGACGTTTATAAAAGAGCTTAAGCAGCATTAGTGCTGTCATGTCCTCTCAGCAGCTTTCCCTTTCACCTCCATTCACCCCCATTCTCTCTGTCGTCAGGCCTGCTCCAGGCTGACTAACAGTGGCACACACAGGAAACGCTCCGGTAATAAATTCAGAGCGCACTTATAGAAACATTCTGATTACCTATAAGCAGATACTCACCAAGTGTACATACTTCTCTGTATCCAGATCTTTAACTAAGGAGAAAGAGACAAAAAAAAAGGAAACATACAGCATGAAACAATGTGCAATCAGCAAGGTGGAGACCTGAGAGAATGTGAGGAGACAGGAGGAGGGGGCACGGAGGAGTGTGACAGATAGGAGGAAGAAAAAAAACAAAAGGGAGATTGACAGGAGAGCAAGGGAGATAGAGTACATGCGAGAGGAGAAAGTGATTAAGGTGGACTGTGGGCCGGTAAGGGAGGGGAGCTGTCTGAGAGAATGAAAGAGAAAGATTACGAGTGAAAGGAGAGAGAAAAGAGAGAGATTAGGGGAGACAGACATACAGAGTCTGTGATTGGTTCTGGAGCCGGTCTAATGAGATGGTAATGCTCGGCCAACGCTGGGAAAGAGCATTAAACCTTGCTGGTTTATATATAGATCCAAACACAAACATACTCATACACACGCATTGTATGAACAGGTATGACTACATGCAGACGCATGTCCAAATACAAACTCAAAGCAGACACAAGGACAAACAAATACAGTAAATCATTGTACACATGCACACACCAGCAAAAACAAAGACAGGCATTTGTGCAGATACACACACAAACACACATATACAACAGCATAGTGAATGTGTTCTCATTACAGCCTGCTCTGCCAGAGATGCTCCTGCCCAGCGGGCCTCAGGCCAGACCCTCAACACTGATCACAGGCAGGCAGGACAGTGTTTTATATTAGCCAGGGAGCACTACAGGCTCATAACACCCCCTTGACGCTTTGAAGCCGGAGCCAGGTTTGGTCCACATAAGCCTATTTTTGGCCCAGTATGAATGAGAAGAGATGCTTTGATGGACAGAGCCTGAGCAGAACTGAGCTCTGGTCTGGTACTGATTATGTAAGGTAGACCCTAGACAACGAACAGACAAGCCCATTAAAGGCTGCATGTAAACTCATCTGTCAACAGGCAGAGCAGTCGTTATATTCCGGGTTGAGGCTGGACAATGGGCAAACTTGTGTCACATTTATTCCCACAAGCTGACATTTGCTAATGGAATACATCTATAACACTAGAAAAAGAGCAATGAATGAAGCGGTAGCATAACGCTAGTGTAAAGCAGGAAAGTATGTGTTGATTTATTAGGTGGGAGTGTGTTTAGATATCCGCTGTGTCTTTTGGGGACCGGAGGGTGTGTGGTTTCATGCACGTTTACATGACCCTATCGTGTCCTCGTGATCACCTAAGCATGTGCTGGGTCCTGTGATCCAGTGAGTTTGTGCATTTATCCAAGTGTGGGCGAATGTGTGTGACAAAGCGACAGGGAGTGGGTGTGTTTGAAGGTGACGTACCTCTCCCTAGGGTGTTATCTTTCTTGTCTTTCATGCTCATAGCCAGAGATGCCCCCTCTGGGATCTGTGAAGGGAGAGAAAGAGAAGGAGGGAGGGGGGAAAGACGAGAGAGAACAGAGGGCATGGGGTCAAGGGTGAGCTGGGGTGCACCAGAACAGCGTCATTAAGCATGCCCTCGAGGGGAGTGTGGTGTTGAGAGGTGCATACGTTTGCGTGTGTGCTTGTGTGTCAGTCTTGTGTGCATCTAGAGTGGTGGCAGTCTGCAGGAACCTGGCTGGGCTCATTAAAGTCAACCCGTGGTGAAATGGATTGAACAGCCTTGCCAGTGAACCCGGACTGTTAGTACACGCTGCAGCTCGCTGCTTTCACAGCTTTGTCCCCATGGCTCAGCAAAAAACTAAACAGAGCACTTAACAAGAACAGGTAAAAGGTCAAAGGTTGAGGGTCACTGAGCGAATGTTTACTTATGCACAAATGAACATAGACATAAGAAAACACACATACACATAAGGACATTCTTAAAGGGATACCCGGCACGACATTTTACTTGCGTCTTATTTTCTTTATATATTTATCTTATAAAAAAATTGGTTCTATAAAACTTCATAATGACCATTAAAAATGCTAATAATTATTTACAATATATTTGTTGGAAATGTAATTCATAATTATTTGATTTGCATTATTGTATAAGTAAAAGTAAATTATTTGATGCACTTAAAGTTATTTGTAATAATGAATGTGAATTATTATTATTATTATTATAAAAAGTAATGCATATTAAAGTACATGTATTAAATATGTAAGTGGAGATAGTAGTATGCAGTATGTAGTAAATTATTACAGTACATATTAATTAATGATCATAAGTATCATGAATGTTCAATACAACTTTTTAAGAGCTCCTGTAATATCAGCTTTTACTATTCTTGAATAATAACAATACTAATAATAATCCTTAAAATTCATGTTTTAAGATATAAAAAAATACTATGTTTTGAATAATAATTTGTCTGATTTTCCACAACAAAAAATTAGAAACTATTTACAAATTCCTACAGTGACATTTACTCCTTCTCCTTGATTGAAAGTCTGACCACCAGACACAAGATATCTCCTACTTCACTAAAAAGTACGCTGGAAGCTTCAAGTTTCCACATCACACTTGTGTAAGTTGCTTATTAGACTTCCAAACTAGCTGTGATGTCACAAAATCTTGTACATACAAATGTTCATTTAAGATTTAAGGTGAGCAAAAAAAAAAAACTTTCCCCCTTCAGCCGATGTATAAGAAAACAGCCTTCTAGTGTCAAACTATGCACAGTGAAGGTCAAACATTCAACTGCTGTACAAATAATCTGCAACACTGGCACACGTGATTAAAAATGACTTTCAAGTCATTAGTTTATCATTTACAAGTACTCAGCCAAATATTTAGGTGTCAAACCTGACTAATACATTTCAATTTCCATTATTAACGACTTAGTCTTCAACAGTTAAAACAACATAAAGTCATTCAAGTACCTCCTCCACTCAAAAATGTGTTTTGCTTATTTTTACTTCACTTGAATGTTTGACCTTCACTGAGCTGAATGATGTACTGTCTGTATGTACACAGGTTTTTCTGACATTGATCTCCATTTTCACCTCAGTTTAAGTTGTGTTCATACAAGCATGATTTTGTAACTTGTAACTCTCGGGAAGCCAGTCGTGGTCCAGTTTGTAACTTACACAAGTGTGATGTTGAAAATTGACCTCCTGGCCACATGCAGTGAGAATGGACTTTTAAGTAAAGACAGACATGCCATATTGTGTGCTGCGGTTAAACATTTGAAAGTATGCACATCTTAATATGATATCAGGCAAAAAGGCAAAAAACATATTAGAAACAAATTATTATTCCAAATATTTTTCTATGTTTTAAAACATGTCTGGGGGGAATTTTTAAGTTAAGTATTAAAATGTTTGTTATCTGTGATTAAATCATGAACATAAATCATTAAGGTTATCATAGTTAATAAGTAACTAATTTGATAATAACATCATTTTGTACTTAGCAACAGTTGTTAAACAATATAATTAACTGAAAGCAATTATTTTTTATTATAAAATGCTACCTAATTACTGTACTAATTACACAAACACACTGTGTACTGTTTGTCTAAATCCAGAAACTGCATAACCACAGTGTATTGTACAAGCAGCAGCTCTGCTACAGCTTTCCTGCAGTAAATGACCTCAACAAAACAACATATAACAGCAGACAAACACACAAAGAAGCACCAACTAACTGCGTACAGCCACATAGAAACCAAGAGTATCCTCCCACCCATGGACAGCCAGTGACACCATTTATAAGGAATTCTCACCTTAAACACCCCCGCTGTTGCTGTTACAATATCAGGGATATACAGGTAAGCCATGACAACACCCACCACAGTGGTCTCATACAAATACACACACATACACACCTGGTAATGGAAGACTGTGTTGAGTTTCTTCCTGCCATCCTCCATCACTGAGGAGTTATCCAGGTCCTGCAGAAGCTTACTGTTGCTGCCAGAGTCAAACCACTCTGGAGGAGAAAGGACACAGGGGGAGGGAGGAGTGTGATATTAGACAATTTCATCCTAAATTTGGAAAATAATATGCGAGACAGTGCACTAACTTTCTGTGTCACGACCTGTGGAAATATTCTTGGGCCATTAATCAAATCAGCTCTGCAGGCTCCACAGCTTTTGGAAGCAATAACTCTTTGTGATTATGACTGTACACTCTCTTCGATGCATTCTGTCATTTATTATATTGCAGCCTCAGGTTAGTTGAGCTTCATGAGAGGAATTGACCTTTTGCAAAGGAGATTACTATATCTCAGAGGGTTGGGAAGGGGAAAGGAGGAAAATTATCAGAGAAAATGTGCTCTTACCCAGGTCTACATCCTCTGCGCGGGGCCACTGGGAGAATGGCAGGTTTTTATAAAAGGCCTCAAGGATTTTTTCCTTCACCTGGCAGATTGTGTCTGTATTCATGACCCTGACAGACAGCGAGTCCATGCCACAGCCCTGGAAGGACACATTGATGTTCTGCAAAAGCAAACAGAGACAAATTTATTTCACACTTTGAAAAAATGAATTTCAGCATGACTGAAACTTTCTGGCAGTCAACTTAATTGAACATGTGAGTTTGACATGGACCTCTGAGCTCTAAAAAGCCAAACTGAGGACGTGAATGATGAACTGAGAGAGTGTGAGGTATCAGACCTGTGGCTTAGCCTCAACATTCTCGCGGAGCAGCCACTCCTCATTGAGGGTGTAGCGGGCCTTCCCTGTGATGGCGTCTATGGAGCCCTTGTTGATCTGCTGCTTGATCGCACACAGCAGCAGGAAGAAAGGCTCACCCACTGTTTCCTGAAGAATGTGGCAAAGAGGTGGAGTCACAAATCTGAGCTGTGGTCATTCTTTTTAATCAAGCCTGCCTCATAACTTTGCTGAGACTTTTTCCCATCCTCACCTTGAGGTAGCTGTACATGCAGATGGACATCCAGTTGGTCAGCATCTTCTCCACAACGGACTCAGTGCGGCGCAGCATCAGTTTGGGGTTCTTGGAAGCCGAAGCATCAATCAGGTCAACGAGCAGATCTTTCATGATACTGGTGTAGTACTCCAGTTTACCATGAAGGGCGATGGTGAGCAGAGACGCCAGGCTGCATCTGAAGGGTGAAAAAACAGATTAGCAGAGGAGACAGATGAGCAAAAACATGCTCTTGCAAACATGCCCTGTCAGTGTGTGGTCAGTGGAGATTTAAAAATAACTACGTTACAGAAACAACAACAAGATTTGGTCCTCCACACAGCACCTGTGACTGCAGAGCCAAATAAAGGTCTGATCTAATGCAGGGAGTGTCTGGGTGAGTAAATCCAGAGGTGCAGGGGATTTCCCTAACAAAGCCCCCTTTAATCCAGGGGAAAGAGGCCACTTCAGTCAGTAAGTGCTGACGCTGAGCTGGGACAGGGATGTGGTCGTGCCTCTGGAATTTTTCTCTGATTCTCCACAATGACTGGCTAGTTTTAGGACATCAGGACCAAAACAGCTACACTGACAAATGACCACGTATTTATAAAGATGGAGCAAACACTTTTCTGAACAGTTGAGATATTTTTGTGCTGTGTGCAGCAGCTTCAGACAACCTTGCACGAGAAGTAAAGAAGCTCCTGTGGTGAACACTGGCAAAATAGAGACACATTCTGTATACAATATAATGCAATGCAATACAAAAGCTGCACTATATAATAAAAATAAATAAATACTACCGTGCTAAAAAACAAGTTAACTTTACTTTGGTTTTGGTTGTTTATGTGATAAGGCTATAGTTTGTGCTTCTGTTGTATTGAAATGTGTTTCAAATATTTTGTCCCCTTCATTTACAAATTGTTATAGGAGTTGTATTAATTAATATAATATTAACCCTGAATTAACAGATTTTTCTAAAATCGTGGGTTTTCAGAGGTTTTTTGCTGAAAACAGCTGCAGCTGGAAACAAGGTTGATGAGAGCAACGAAAGTAAGTACTGTAAAACCAAAAAGAGCTGAAAGATGATAAAATGCACCATAGAAATGAGGGGAACTGCAAAGTCAGGCAATATTTCTCTGTGACTTTGTTACAGTGACATCTTTCACATACATGTCGTCATTTGATCAGTTGTTAATTTACAAAAATATTAATTATACCAGATTTAAAAACACCTCACAATATTAAATTATATTAAATAAATCAAGTCAGTCTGGTCGGATGCTTTTTTGCATTCATCCTTGCCAAACAAACATCAGTTGATGCATTTACCTGTCTCGTACAGCAAAGTCCTTCTGCTGCTCCAAGGCGTGGACGAACGTGATCAGGAAGTGCTTGTTGTTGAGAAGAGTGGAGAACAGAGTGATTCCCTCCTCTACGTTAGGCCTTGTTGTGTTGGTGGCCTGATGACAGAAGGAGGATGACACAGTTATTTGCCTGCGCGATTTCACCTAAACTGCATTACACACCTGCTGCGCCCTCCCTAATCTATTTCACCTCCTCTTGTCTCGAGTGACCCTTCTAGTGAACACTCTATCACAGCTCGTCCTTCTACTTCTTCAGGCAACCCCTCTCTCTGGTTCCCTCTACAGTATCTGTATCTCTCACTCTGGTCCCTGACTGTGTGTGATTGTCTCTAAATGTGCCGACTCGACTTAATGAGTATGGCCTATCTATGGGTGCGACTAAGCAGCAGTGTGATGAAGTCTTCCCTCTGGACTGCAGCCATATGGTGTGGTTTGCAGCCTGACAGAAGGAGAACAGGGGTGTCCATTAAGATAAATGCCCGCCTGTGAGATTTATTTGCTGTGACCTGGAAAACACTTCCTGGGAAGACGATGTGGATCCAAGGCACTTCATCACGGTTAGACAGCCTCCCCCGGCTGCCGACCCAAAACCAGCGCTGCAATCGTTACTTTCTCTCTTCCCAGTGTGCACGCACACATGCACGTGCTTTCACTTTCAGCACGTCGCGCATTCACACAAACGTGTGTGAAAGTGCGTGCTCCCTCTCCCACTCTCTCTTCATAAGTCCCCCTCCTGCCCGACCCCTACATTTCCACACTGGACAGACACACCCACGCACACACACACACACACACACACACACACACAGGCATACTGACCAAGAGCCAGTGGGAAGTGTGCAGTGTGGAAAAACCTGCCATCAACTGGGTATCGTGTTTTTCGACATTTTCTTTGTCTCGCTCACTAGAAACCACTGACTGACATGCATTAGTATTCACATGCAGGCACACAAGAGAATGTGAGTTCACCTAAAAACACATACAGTACACTCACATACTCCACACACATTATAACACAAAGCACACAAAGGCAGAAATGCACAATATGCTTTTCTTTACTCCTCATCAACAACAACCCCACTGTGAAACCTTAATAAGCTTCAGTGTGACCCAGTTGAGAGGCATGGGAGTGAAAAAGGACCCAAATCGGGGCACTCTGGCAGAAGAAAGAACAACCTAACCCAACATCCTAATGGCTTAACCCTTCACCTGCCAGTCCTGCAGTAGTGGGTGGGTCTCTGGCAGCGCTCGAGGTCCAAAACCATCATTCTCATAGGCGGGCTGCACCAGACTCTTCTCGTAATCAGAACACATCTGAAACACACATAAACACACACAGAAAACTGTAAAACAAAGTCAGCTCTAGTCATAAACACAGGAAGATGGATAGACAGGGAAAACAAAAAGAGCTGGCCATGGAACTTTGGCAGTAATTTTGCAGTCAGCAACCAAAGGGCACAATTTCTTGTCTAGGCCCTGAATAGGTCCTGACTAACCATGAAAAGGAAACAAGACAACATGACACGAAACGTCATGAGCTTTAGAGTTGCGTCCTTAGAGATAAACTGACCCAGAGCCAAGAGGCTGCCTTTCAACACAGTCTGTCATTCCAGGAGAGCTACATTTGGCCTGTATTTTGACTGCGTCTGACTGCCTTTTTGTGTGTGTGTGTGTAATCTAAGAGAAGCAGAAGCTCTTGTGGAAAAACAAGAGCACAAAGGGCCGTAAGTAGAGTGTTTGCTGTCTTTGCGGAAAACTATGGAGAGACGATACTTAAGCACACTTGAATTTATGTTTCACTTCATAGAGATTTTCAACACTCTCACCACTCACTTCCTTCACAACAAAAACAGTGTCCAGTGTCCACTGCAACAAACCAGCGCGGGTGCTGTTGCGCAAGAGCATGTATACTTGCAAAACAGTGTGGGTGTGTGAGCTGAGTAAGGAGTGTGTTTTGAGAAATCAGGGGGAAAAGTTTCCTTGTCTCAGTGCCTGCCATTGTTCTGTCTCCTTGAAAGTCCATGCCTGTGGTTGAAAGACAAAGCCTGCTGAGCTGTGTCTGTCTATATTGGTGGGAAAAACACCCACCAACAGATAGACTCACAGTCTACCTTCAGGGTGGATCACGCATCAGAAAAATGCTTACCTATAGAGAACACATTAACTCTCCGGCAGGGTGCCAAACTGAGCAACACTTCGCTAGACATCTAATATATGTTTAAAAGCTTCAAGGTGAATTTTTAGACTTTATATTACAAGCAGTGAAAAAATGTTGAATGGGACATGTAGGGAAAAAATATTAAAACCTCTTGAGACAAATCGTATTGTCAGTGTGCCAGTCGAAATCAGATAGCGGGGAAAAATAGGTTTTCTCACCTTGGGGAAGAACGTGCGTGTGACAAACTGTTTGTACTCCAAAAAGGGGATGCCCTGGCTGCGATTCAGCTCCTTGGTCAGGTCTGTCATATCCGTCTGCAGCTCTGCAAAGCCTGAAAGGACAAAAAAACAAAACGGAAAAGTGCTTGAATCCTGGGACAGTTTTGAAACCTTTCCTGTTTTTGGCTCCTCAAGCTTCAATTTTTTATGAAGCAAAATGAGTCAGAAATCTGTTCACAGGCTAATGCAATAACCATCAGATTATCCCAGGCTGCCATTGGATCTATGAAAATCTGGCTGATTTCAGTGGAAGAGATTTGAGATCAGACACAGAAATGTATCATTTAATTTCCTATAACTAGTGTCATGTTCTGGTTGAATACTAAATAAACACTGATCTGAGCACAGATTTTTTTTCTCCCTCTCTCTTTCTCTCTATTTTTGCCAGATTGTGCAGTTCAGCATGGCATGCAGGCAAATATTTACCAAACAACAGTCAGAGCAGCCAGATCCAGTCTGAGGCCCTTATCCAAAACATGTGTGCAGGCAGAGGTTTACATGCTGCAAACAGTATCAGCATGTCCAGACACTGACTTGAATCTGCATGCTGATATTGTAGCCGCGTTGTTGGATAGCATGTTCTAGGAGAGGATAATGTTCTCCTCTAATGAGACGCTGGAGATGCCTTTATGGAAAAGCTCTTCCTGACGCAGGATGACAGACGTATTTGGGTTACAATGCCTGTTTCTTCACACTGTGTGTGTGTATAAAGAAGGGAATACAAGACCTGAGGGATTTAAAACATATTTAATTACTCCTCCAGGTTATTTATCACTAAATCTCACTGAATCGTCCTTTAAAACACCAGTCCGTTCACACCACCAACTCCTGATTAGAGGCAGCATGCCCGAATACCAAACCTCTGCCTCACTTTTCAGACAAATACCAAAAATCCTCCCATTCCTGTGACCTGGAATATGTCAACTTCCCATTTTCCTCTTCTTCTGCTTTTATCACATCTTTCGTCTCTGCAGAAACTATCCCTCGCTTTGTGCACACTCACCCTGAACTCGGCCACAAATCTATCTGCGTCCTCTGACTAAATAACCTCTCCTCTTCTCCTCCTCCTCCCACGCTTCGGCTTCTCCCCGGACTCACGGCCCTGACTCCCGCTCCTATCTCTTCCTCCCTCCACTTCTTTTTCTCTATCCGTCCCCCCCATCTCCATGCCATAAATCTCGGTGCACAGACATGGAGTGGCCTTCACACGGCTTTACTTTAATGCCCTAGACACACACACACACCCACACACACACACTGGCGTTCTTACTATAGGGTAAACACAGCAAAAGCAATGCGGCCACTCAGTGTGTCTCGCGTGTGACTGATCATTTGTCAGACGCAGTGTTTTATGAGTCATGCTTACTAGGCACAAATCTGTCAACTGCTGTATCTCCCTCCCACTTCAACCTAGAAAAAATCTCAAACAAACACACATTTTGCACGCACACAGACACACAGACATGGACCTGCACAAATATATGTGATCAATATTTCTGTCTCCCCCCGAGCTCTTTCTTCATGTCAATCAACACAACATATAATTTGTGACCTAAACAACTCCGGTAGAAGTGCTTGTACAATAGTAGAAGATGTGTGTGTGTGCGTGTGTGTGCATGTGTGGATTCTTGTGTAAACACACCTTTACGGATCTCATCTCTGATCTGGGACTCCATCTCCTCCATTTGGAGTAGAGTTTTCTGCCAGTAGCGTTCTGCCCTTCGGCTCTTCGTGCAGTACACTACAAGAGCTGAGATAGACAAAATGCAGTTTATATACAGCCTGTTTCAACCCAAAGACTGTTATCACACACTGACAGCTTCCAGTAAATCAGAATATAATTAATTGGATCAAAAATGTGTCTAAAAGATTTTGAGCCTGTAAAAAAAAAAATTGTTTGACTTTGAGAGCATGTAAAAGGAACATTTTGTAAGGTGTGAATGTTTGTAAATACAATTAAATACAACTATTTCAGTCTAACAAGAAAAAAGGGTTCTGCGAATATCATATTCAAAGCAGAAAACTGAAAATCACTTCAAGCCCTAGCACCAATTTTCACCTCTACACCTGCCCTACACACACACTCACACAAAGATTACAGAATACAGCACACACACACTGACACACATAAGCACTCAGACAGAGTAGACAGCGAGGGGAACAGTGAGGTCTTTGTGCTTCGGGTTCTGAGGAGGGATGAAGCAAGTGCGGGAATCTATGACCCCCGAATTCCTTTTATCTGTTCAACATCTGGAGCATCCATCGCTACAGCAGGCACACATCCATCAACTGCTGGTAAGCATGTGTACACAACCTACCCACAGTGCACACCAGCAGCAGCACGCAGCACACCACAATGGATACCACGATGGCCAGCTCGCTGCCACCAAGCTGCACTTTGGCGATGGTGTGACGAAAGTTCCCAACTTGCACCTAGAAAGAGAAAGAGCAACAACAAATGAAACTGGGCTGAGCTGCTTCAAACTTTGTAAGCCTCCTCTTTTGTTTTCTTTTATTGCTTTTCTCCTACAGTTCTCATAATTACCTTTACATGTTACACTTTATATCATCAGGTCATATGTATTGTTTCATTTAATTTTCATCCATTATTTTTTTTTTTTTATCATAGTACTATTTGTTTAATTGGGTGAAGCCCAATGGAGATCAAATATACTATTTCAGGGGTGAAATAAATCAGAAAGATAATGCAACATCTTACATAAAACCTTATTGTAAACAAAAAACTTAATAAACTTAAATTCTGCTTCACATAACGTTCTATACTATAGATTGTTTTAACAAGACAATAAATGTTATCATATATCAGCAGATCGTTCCAACACACAAGGAAACATTTGCATTTTCTGAAATTTACTTTAAACAATGACGAAAAGATTAATGATTAAATCTCACTAGTGCAAGATGCCCGTCTAAAATGCCCCACCCCAATTATAAGATCTTTCTGGTGAGCTGCTGTTCAGACATCGTCACAAGTCTACTCCAAAGCTGTGCAAAGATGCGGAAATCTGAGTGATGTGATCTGTTTTCCTAAAGTTTTTTTAAAACCCAAGTGGCAGCATTATGGATAAGCTGGAGGCAAGCCATTGATTTATAGTAGAAGTAAAGAGAATTACAGTAGTCCGAGTGAGAGGAAATAAAGACATAAAGTTCTTTCTCTGCAACTGATAAAAACCTCCCTGGATACTTGGTTGTCAAATGATAGGTTGGAGTCAAATGTAATCCTTTGTTGTATTTAAAAATAAAAATCTGCACTCTACTATTGTAAACCTTGTACATCAGCTATGGCAAAACTTTTTTAATCATGATCGGCCATAGAGGCAAATTTGATCATGCAAAAGCGAGACAAAGACAAAGGCAGAGACGGACAGAGCAGCAATGAGCAGAGAAAGAAGGTGCATTAAGTATTTTCTTTGTATTACAGCGTAAAAATGCATGCAGTATAACATGGACAGTTTTTAATGGGAACACAAGTGCCTGCACACATGCACAGACACATCGTTTTTTTCATGGACACAGGTGCAGACACAGAAAAAAATTACACACTGTAGATTTTGAAAAATGGTCTCTCGCTGCAATGAGCTAGAAGAGTCACCCAGTTCAGACTAACCCAGATGTGACAAGAAAAGGACTTTCACTTCTGCCTTCTGATTAGTCAGCAGGGTCTCTGTGGTCCCTCCTCACATCTTTGCCTCTCCTTCCCCAATCCGAACATACTTCATAAAAAAAGCCTCAGATAAAAAGCCTCCAATCCTCAGACCAAATCCCTCATACACTGGTCTTACTCTGAGAGGAAACTGGCTCACTAGTCTCCCTTCCTCTTTCTCTTTCTGGTCCAGGCAGTTATTTACCCAGACCAGCAGGAGAAGGCCTTCTTCCAGAGACTGCAACAGCAGGGCCTGGTGTAATGGAGGGGAAAATGCCATTGTTCCATGTTCCTGTTTCGCTCGGGGTACAAAAACACTGCTTCCCCACATCCACTTCTGCAGCTCAACTCCACTTCAGAGCCAAGCAAAACACAGGCATGTAAAAATAGATCTGCCACCAAAAGTGAAGAAACACAAATGGCCATAAGCTATACAACAGCCCAACATGTATGCGTTTATTCAAATGTGCCAACACGAAGGAAAATGTACACGCGCTCTGTTTATGCCCCTGTCGAATGTGCACACTTATCATCCTCACTGCTCACGTGCGGTCAGCCCACCCATTTGTGTTTTGGCATCTCATTTGACCCTTGCCCTGCCTTTATGTGTTTGCTAATTGCCTGTGTTTATTCTCAGACATCCTGAGAGACAGACTGTGGTGGGTGGGTACGAGAGCGAGCCACAGGTACACAACAAGAGACAGAGAAAAAGACAGAGAGAGAGGAAGAAATAAAAGAGCTTTCCCTCTATTTCTGTGTCAAAGTGGGGATACGTTTCTTACAGTACAACTTAACTGACAGACAGAGACAGACTAACATATGTTTCTGAGCTATTTCAGCAAACCACTCACAGTCTGGCTCATATTTAAATATAGATGAATGCTCCCCCCCCCCCCCCCTCAATAAAGCCCTATCAAAACAGACCAGAATGGGCAACAGCAGATGGGAAACGTGGGTAGAGGAGAGAGAGTGTCTGGTTTTATCAGGATCGGGCAGGGCTCGACCAAGTCTTGATTAAAACCTGTAATTGCGATGGAGAGAACTCAGGGACAAAACAAAAACACAAGTGAGGAGTGAGATCACCACTGAGTCAGAAGACTGGGCTCTCGCTTTGGGCTGATAGCATCTGTGTGATAGGTGCGATTGTGCTGGTGATGATAGACGGACCGAAACAAGATTAAAGAGATAAAGGGTAAGTGGTAAACATTTCACTGTTCTACTGTGGCATTGTGGCAGAGAGTGTTGGCTCACCACCCCCACTCACTGCTGATTCATGGTGGCATGCTCAGGGACTATAACCCATTCATAATGCACGTCGAGAGAAACACACATATCACCAGTTGTGTGTGGTCACAGATGGTCTGGATTCTGACTGCATATTTTGCTTGAGTACTGTGTGACAGATGGGTGATATCCTAAATTATCAGGGTCTATCCAGCAATATTTTCAACACGCGGTTGTGTGGGTATTTGTATTTTATTTTGGTGTTTTACATGCTCACATACTTACAGTGACTGGCAGCTCGCTCTCGCTGGAGCTCAGCAGTCCGTTGATGGTGCAGTGGAACAGCTGGTCGTTATGGAAGCTGATGTTACAAGGATAGGAGCCAATCATCACCGAGTATTCCTCCGGCACCAGTTCCAGATCGCTCGGCCCTTTCTGGAGCAGAAATGAACAAAAACGGCCGTCAGCTGGTCAGTGGTGAAAGACCACAGGGGCCTGGTTTGAATGGGGACAGATAACATTCATAAAGACCACAGTAGCTTCAACGCAAACATGTGCAGACACATACGAATTCTCGTATATGCACACACATAGAAACCGAGCCGCGGCAGGCCTGTCACGCAGCTGTCACGCAGAGGAAGCCAGCAGAAAACTCATCCAGTTTTGGCTAGAGTTCAGCTTAAAGCAGCAAACATTCCCGCTGCCTCTCTCACATGGCCAGGGAAGTTTCTACAAACAAACCCGCTGACAGTCCTCCCTGCCTCTGCCCAAAATAACATTCTCAGGGCCTTTACAGGAGCCCGTTGGAATAAGCTACACAACCTTTTTTCTTTTTCTTTTTTTTTTTTTTTATCAATACAAGCCCACTTCTCAGTTCCTAGTTCTAGTTCAATTAAAGGGGCACTCCACCAATTTTACACATGAATTTCACTTCACCAGCCATGGGGAGTCCCACAAATGTCAAAACTGAAACAAACAACAAAATATTTAACAGTTAACAGACTTTCTAAAGTCTGGGAATAACCCTGAAGTCAAAGTGATGTCATCAGGGTTATCGCAGCTTGGGTTTAGAGACTACAGATTTATAACAGACAGCTGCTGCTGTTAAGTTGTATCATCATTTGTTGCATAAACGTTGGGATATCTTGGCCTCTCCTGCACCAGTTTTGACCTATTTTTGTTCATGATCTTAATGGAAGTGCAATACTAGATCACTGAAATATCCCTTTAATGTCAATAGCATCAAGTCTCTACTCTCAATTTCTTCTTAACAAGTTTCCATGTTAATTTAAAACGGCCGATTACGAGGCAATAAGATTGTATAGTGTGTTTTTGTGACTGAATGTTTTTTTCACAGGACACTCTGATCTTTAGGTTGCAAATTAGTTCTTATTCTAAGAGGTTTGGCCATCATTGTGCTCCCAAAGTGACTGCTGAGATCAGGGAACGCGTCAACATCGCTGCAGTTAGGGACGAAAGGGCAAGAAACATGAGTGGACAATCAGACCAACAGTTTAGCTACATATGTAAAGCACTTTATTTGGAGGTAAAACCGAACCACAAAGTCAGTCTGTAAACTCTGATGGATGTTTCAAACAGACAATTTGGGTAATAATTTTACCATTCCCCTAAGCTTTCTCTTCTAAATACATTTGATAACCTTTAAAACCTCTATGATCATCTGACTGCTCTTGTTTCTTGCTGACTTTTAGCGATGTCGCAGCATTCCTAGATCTCTGCGATTAACCTGGTATGTACCATGTTATTTTTAATGTATAGAAACAATGACCAAAACTACGAAAATAAGACCCAATTTGTATGAAACTGGAATTTCCCTTTAATATAAGAATAACAAGTAAGGAAGTGTGTGTGTGTGTGTGTGTGTGTGTGTGTGTGTGTGTGTGTGTGTTTATCCCTAGTGTGCTTCCTTGCTTTGATTACACCCTTAGGGCCCTGTCCTGTCCCTACTGCAGGATGCCACCCCCTGGGTCTCTGTCAACAAATGCTTCCTAACACAGACACAACACACACACACACACACATTTGTAATACACACATCCAGAAAACAAGAACCATAAAATTATCATACAAAATATGTTTGAACATATTGTAGGATATACCGTATAACAACCATATACAACACATTTTCACACTTAAACTCATTGAACCAAAACAATGGATTCTAAAGGCCAAAACAGGATGAAAGCAAACAAAACCCACCCACATTCCAGCTCAGGTCCTTAATATAGGATCTGGCTGACTAACAAGCTCCCTATTAAACAAACACACACATTCTCTCTCCAGCCTCTCTCCCTCCTTCAGGTCCACCAAGTGGAATCCACCTCAGTAAAGAAAACAGGAAACAACAGACGAGTTGGCCATGTAGACAGGCTGAGGCAGCGATTCCTGCCGGGGCCTCATCCTGACACACACAAACACATCAAGAGGAAGCTGCATCATGTTCAGACTTCCCCGTCTGTGCTGTTAGCATGTGCATGTCGTGCGGCGTCACAGCCAGCAGCCCTTTACGGTGATGAATCCATGCAGACAGGTGCTTGGATCAGCCAGGCCACATGAACGTGGGACCTCCCACTGAGCTGCCACAGCGCCCTTCCCCCATTCAGACCCCCAACAGAAATCAACACGTTTCAGTGGACGGGGCCTTTGATGTGTTTTATGTGCCTCTGGTTTATGTGAATATGAATAAAGGAACGTTCAGACTTGTCTGCTGTTCACAGTGGGGGCAGTCACAGTCAGTTGTCCTACATTGAATTTGAAAATGTGCTTTTGAAAGCCGAGATTTTAAACAGCAGTGTTTTCTACTGATAGTATCTTTAAGGGGACAGTTCACCCCAAAAAAGAAAAATACATATTTTCCTTTAAACTGTAGTGCTATTCATGTAAAATCTATTTTCTTTCTACCGAACAACACCCGCCAACCGTATCACCGCACACAGTCATTGCTTCTGATGCTGTTGTCTGTGAGGTGGCTCAGTGGGGGGCTTGGACCAAGAAGACGCTGAAAAATAGCATGAAAATAGTTCCTACATGAAATTGTGGTTGGTCAGCTGGTCGATCCACGTCTTTTGTACAGACTGAAATATCTCAACATTTTGTGAGTTTATTTGTTAAATATTAGTTTATTTGTAATGTCTGTAGCTTACCTAAATAGTTAAGTAAATCAAAAGGATTCAGATTTGACATGTAGATTGAATTCTTGATTCATTTATGATACAACTGTAGTGCTCATGCAAACTATTGTGTTGAATCTGAAAATGTTGTGTAAAATACAGTTTAAAGGCTTCCGTAACTACTGCTTTTACCAACCATACAATATATAGTATATATGAATAAAACAGCATCCTATACCCATCCAATTAGAGGTTGATAACATGGACTTGAAAGCATAAATGTTTTTCATAGAACGTTAACATTTGCTTGACTTATCATGATACCGATATAACAGTGAAGCTCTCATCTCAACTTCCTGTCTCAGCAGTGTCACTCACGTTGATGATCAGTGTCAGTGCCTCTCCTGGGTGGTGTTTAATCAGCTTCTCCTTGTTAGCAGTAAAGAACTGAGGGTCCTCCATGTACTCTAACAGGAAGTGACCTTTATGAGGCTCCCCCTCCTCTTCCTCCGCCTCGCTGTCATAGGAGAAGGAGCTGTCACCCGTGTAGAGGACTCCGTTCAGGAAGAACTGCACTGAGGTCTGCTGGGACTGGCTGGATGCATGGGATGGGCAGGTGATCATGGATGGAGAGACCACTGAGCAGCGCTGAAGAGGGACCAGAGATGACAAAGTAGCTTAAAATGCATTGCATGGCTCTTCCATAATTCGCTTTAAATTGTCAATGTGTGCATCTTTCTTAAAGGGATAGTTTGACATTTTGGGAATACGCTTATTCGCTTTCTTGTCGAGAGTTGAATGAGAAGTTCAATACCAAAGGTAAAATCTCCTACCAGCATCTCTAAAGCTCATTAACTACTAAAAGCATGTTATGTCTCATTTGTTCATACAAAAACTGTAAAAATGAATTTTAAATCTTTTTTATTTTCTAGACTATTTCTTGGCTGGGCAGTGACTTCTTGACACTTTGGCTACGTTTTTCACCTTTGTTTCCTTTGGACAGAGCAAGACTAGCTGTTTCCTTCTGTTTCCAGTCTTTATGTTAAGGTAAACTAACCAGCTGCTCGCTGTAGCTTCACATTTAACTGACAAATTGATGAGTGGTATCAATCTTAACTAACTCTCCCAAAGCAAGTGAATAAGTGTATTTCCCAAAATGTCAAACTAGTCCCGTACATTTTTTAGGTTGCTAAATATAGAAACATATTTTTTTATTTTGTTCTACTTAATTATAAACTCCCACGAGTCTTATATATGGCTGAAAGAGTTTTATCAAGTACAAAAGGATACAAATGAGTTGATTACTCACTGTTTGTCCAATTCCCAGAGCCTGCATGGTGACGCTCTGCACCAGGTCAAAACCCTGGCCTGTCACTGTGATGGTCCTGCCACCACTGTGACACACAGACAGATACACACAAGGACAGAGAGTCACCTCTCAACTTCAAACTGGTATGCAAATACTTTGGGACAATACACCAAAACAAAAAAGAAACAGGGGACAAGATCATAATGCAGTTCGACTGCAGTGAAAATCCACACACATCATCAAAAACATGCCGCTACCCTGTCACACACATGCTGTGCTATTTAGAACACAATAGGGAGAAAATGCTGCACATCAGGACGACATTACTGTAATGGCTTATGTCAGTGACTCTGAGAAGGGAACCGCAGAGTCATCCAGCTTGAAATGTGTTAAAGACATTTTGGCTTTAATGCATGTGGTGTGTGTAGCAGTCTTCCTACCTGAGGTAGCTCTTTTTGGGGTGGATGAAACTGATGGTGGGGTTCTTCTCGTAGGTGTAAGTTGTGATGAGATCTGCACTTTCGCAGGGAAGGTTTTCAAACTCCACACACACTGCCACTGAGTCTGTGTGTGCGTGTAAGGCAGGAGGCATGGTGCACTCAATGGTTTCATCTGTTTTCCTAAAAAAGGAGGAAAACATCTTATGATGTCTACAAGTGCTGTAATCCACTTGGAATCAAAGTTAATTTTACTACAGTTACAAAAAATACAGCTTCATGTAGGCCTTGTATAGCCACATATATATGTAATCATTAGGTCTATGCATACATAGCAGTTGGTGGAAAAAATAAACCATGCTCTGACAGACTTGAGACTTGACCTGGACTTGCCTCAAAGATTTAAAAAGGACTCAACAATTTAAAATAAGCAGCACTCACTCGGTGATGGTACATTCCAGGGTGTTATTGACCATGACTCTGATCTTGGAGCCAATGTCCAGGTGTTCCCCCGTTATGGCCACTATAGTTCCTCCAGCACGAGAGCCCTTCCTCGGCTCCATGGAGAGCAGCTTTGGGACCTGAATACAGACGAGAGATATAGCACATGACTAACAAGACATCAAATTTATCACTAGACATCTGTCAACTTCTGTCACTGGAAAAAAACAGGCTTACTCAAACTGTTGATGCTTTTCTTGACACAAATAAAATCTTTCCTCATCCTTTGAGGTTTAAAGATCTTGTCTTTACAGATTGGTTGAGACAGGTGCTGACTATAACAATAAATTAGTGAAGAAAACTGTCAAGACAGCCCATGCTGCAGTATGTTAAAGTGCTGCTGAAGCCAACAGGCCTTGGGCCCAAGCTTGCAGGACAGCTATACTGCAGGTATATGTTCATATATACAAATGAAAAACTGCATCCATACACAATCATATATGCACATGCAAACACATATACACATGCGCACACACACACACACACACACACACACATACATACACACACACACACAGAGGGAGAGAGGCTCCTTGGGCGAAGATGAATATCCCTGTCCAGCTCTGCAGCTACCAGCATCAGCATTCCTGCTCTTTCTGAACTTTCTATCCCCGCCATGAACCTCGCCTCCAGGGAAACCTCTTATCCTCACTGACAGGATTCACTTCCTCAGTTTGCACGGATGGAGGAGACCTATTGTGTGTTTGTGTGTCAGGGTGGGCCTAAGGAGGCAGATGTTTCCGTCCAAAGGTTCAAGGAAGGAGATGCAGTAGAAGCACATTTCCTGTCTCCAAAACAGTTTTCCCTTTCTCCCACATCTTCCCCTCAACACCCTGCAGTAAAAAAAACCTATTTCACACTGAGCATCTCAGAGTTGGATAAGGAAGCCTGAGAGGAGTTCCCACAACAGCACAGCGTAATGTTTGTTGTTCTGGATTTACTTTATCCTCATGTATCAAGAAGGGCTTCAAGATCAGGGTGATTTCTCTGTTGGATGACTCATAGCCAGAGCCGCTCCTATGATAGACCGTTCCAGCACTGATTTATGAAAAACTCTTTGTCTATAAACAGAAGAAACAAAGGGCTTACATGTGCATTTCCACTGGATGAATACTCTAAATCCAATGGGAGACTGTGTGGGTCTAGGTCCATTAACACAATGCTGGCTAGCTCGCCCTGACCAATGATGAATTCAGAGCAAAGGGACATTCCAACAATCGCCATATTTGTTTTTGCTGGCAGCGAGTGCAGAATGACAATGGTGCAGCTCAGATGAACGTTTGAAGATTTCCACACACTTGCATTCCTCGGAATCATAAAACGCATCTGCTAACACTCAACTGACACACTTGGGAAGGCTTTCCCAGTGGGGAACAAGGAACAAGAGAGTGTAGAAGAAGAAGAATGTGGAGGGACGGAATAGAAAGCAAAGATCAGCAGGAGAGTAAATGCCTGGAGAATACTCACTAAGTATGAGAAGCTCTCCTTTGACGTCCCGATCCCACTCTGATCCACATCCACTCGGACAATATCAGTCCTGTCATATGCAGACCGCCCAGTGACACATAGCAGCCTGGGGAATTTAAAAAGAGTGTGACCTCCTTGTTTGGTTGTCAAAACACCATAATTAGACATCATTTAATAAAAAAACAACGATAACGGATAAGAAAAAACTCAAATATGCAGCTCATAATTTTAATTTAACAAACAAATTAAAAAAAAGGAGTTGCTCAACTCAAATTGAAAGTGAGTAGAACCAATATAAAGATGAAGAAAAAAATCTTGACCATGACTGCTAAACAAAGACACATAATTAATCTTGTAGAATGGCGGTTATGAACTAATTCATCAAACCGTAATACATTTACATATGGAATGCAATAAAGCCTTGAGATATCAGATAGAAGAAGATGTAAAGTTCAAAGCTCCTCAGACCAGATGTGTCTAACCACAAAGGAGATTAAGGGGCTGCTGAGGCTTGTTCTCTCGCCTCCTGGCTGTGATTAAGCCTCTACAGGGACGTCTCATATTAATGACACAGTGGTGTACCGAGGCACAGGGATCTTCTGTTCTGGGGCCTCACTGGGATAAATGCACAACCTTTATCAACTCACATGATCCCCCTCCAGCTTGACACCCTGTCGGTTTATTTAGTCAGGTGCCTGGTGCTACAGTGGTTATAAATTCTCAGCTAGTGATCAGATGATTGACAGATGAATTGTTGGGAATTTACATAAGCGGAGGAGCTGTGTTTTGTGTAGGAGGACCTGGCAGGACATACGGTAGGATGAGGCTGGGCTGGACAGATCTGGGCTTGGCTGGGGTCAGGCTGTCAGGTCTGAGACCAGAGAGAAAGTTGCATCTGAATGTGTTTTTAAATGTCAAGCCTTACACTGTTCACACAAATTCTGTGTGTTTTTATCAAACCCAAGCCCGAACCACTGCAGGATTTAATGAGCCCAATTAAAACATGAATTTTCCTTATAGAACTGAAAAGCTTTTATAAATATTCTAAAATAACCTGCAGTACCAGACATCTGTTGATAGCAGGGTCTACATTTCTTCTCATTAATTACAGGAACATCAGGTAAAGAATGTCATTACACTCAAATTACACTCCTGTCAGTTACGTGCCATAATGGCAGAAGCGCACCTGTTTGAAGAAAATGCGTCATTTCACATGTTCTGATTTAGGGTATAAAAAAAATAAAAGGAAACGTGACTATTCACAAGCCGGAGGGAAATAAAAGAAATTGGAGACTGAATCAGCCTGAACCCTTTAGGGTTGCTTCAGGCCTAACTGGAATCAAGCTGGGAATCAAACTGTTATCATAACAATACATCACATTACATGCTAGCTGCTATTAAAAAATCATGTTGAGGATTATTCTGTGGAAAAAGACAAACATAAAACCAATATTTCTTGAAGACTACAGACAAAAGGCTTATCAGCAGATAAACATTATGATGAAGTCAGCCTGTAGCATTTAAACAATACACTTACAGTACACTGGATTTCTGCAGGGTTTACCAAGTTAAATTTAAGACTTTTTAAAACCTATTTAATACCACATAGAGAAAAGTTTAATACCTGTTTAACAGTCATACCATCCAAAATATGAAAGTATGATGGAAAAACAGGGCTGCAACTAATGATTATTTTCATTATCAATTATTCTGACAATTATTTTCCAGATTAACAGTTTGACCTATATAATGTCAGAAATAAGTGAAGAGCAGGAAATCCTCACGTTTGTGGAGCTTTAACCAAAAGTTTGGGTTAAAGTTTCTGTCGATTTTGATTAATCAACTAATCGCAGCTCTGCCTGCGTTATATAACAATTCCCAATGACATAATGATTGATTAAATGAACGTGACCTCGACCTGTAATAGCTGCAGAAAATGGATTGAAGCATTAACCAATTAAAAATGATTCATTCATTTAAGTTAATTTAAATTTCTGCTAAATCCAACATTTGCAGTAGTTAACTTCCTATAACTACAGTATCTAGCAGTAATGACAGTAGTTGCTACAGGTCTGATGGTGCTGACTGACACGCCATTAAAAAAAAGAATTAGACACCCTCCTGTTTCCCCATTTCACTGTTTTAACAATCCCACTTTGACTTTATAGGTGTGTGACATCTCATAAACATACAAAAACATTTTTGTAAATGACTTACTAGACTTTATAATAACTCTTTTTCTGAGGAAACATAATTCCATGCTTTTCTAGGTTTCTGCAGATACCCTAGTGTGTGTGTATGTGTGTGTGAGCGGAGTATGACGTTGATACAGTGTGATCCCAGTCAAAAGACGAAGAGCAGACAGGGCCTGGACTCACCCCTGCCCCACATTCCAGCACCGCCCCACTGTGGAGATATTATGGGTTTCAGAGGGCAATATTTTGGCTAGTTTTGAAGACGTCTCTGATCATTCCCCTTGAGTGGATGATGAGGATCATCAACAATCAAGTCCGTGCGTGTTTGGATGTGAGTGTTGTCTGCAGTTAAGCTAAATGGATGGGACCAACGCCACTCAAGGCTCATATGAAAATGATAGGGAGGGCAGCATGGAGTACCTGAGCCAAAAATCCAGAGAAGTACTCCAGTAAATGAGGTGTGCCTAGACTGACTGTGCCATTAATTAAAATGTTGACACCGAGTGAGTGGAGCACAGCCTCTTCAGTGCTGCACATTTTCCTTTTGGCACACAGATGTGAACTTTCACCTCTCAGCACACGAGCAGACACCTGTCTCAACAGCCCTGGTAAATGAGGTCACATGTGCAGGTGTGTGTGTGTGTGTGTGTGTGCTGCTGAGTGTGTGTATATGGCATTTATGCAAGAGGCTGTTGGAATTTTAAATCTTCTGAATGAGTATATTTTTTTGTGAAAAATAAGGTTAATAAGGTTTTCAATAACAAGATAAGGTTGAATGTAAAGGGTTTAAGATGACATACTGTTGGATAGAGTCAATAGGAGGTCCCCACAAGGATAGAAATATAAAGACATACGTGTGTTCATGCTTGTGTGTGTGTGTGTGTGTGTGTGTGCAAGTCAAATGTGCTGACATTGTCAGATGCACTGACGTGTTATGATTTGTCAGTGCCACTTCCAGCAACGAGGATATGCTTTGCTGTCATAACAACCAGCCTCGGGAGCCAATGAGGAATGACGACACGAGATGAGAACACCCCAGGAGTGAAATGCGATTCGCTGTTTTCGACATGTGCGGTTTCGGGGAATGTGTCAGGCAGCTGGAGTGACAGGTAAGACCCACAGGTCACCCTCGAACTGGTCTTAATATAATGATTGGCTTCAGTGGAGCAAGACCAGATAAACAGTTTCATTCAAGGGACATTACAGATACTGAATGGATGTTTGGATGTAACTGTAGAGTTACTGACTTCCACTGAGCTCTGTTATGCTGGTGTCAAAGCGGGGTCCTGCTGTCTCCATGGTGACAGTGTGATGGTCCCTGAGCTACGAAGGGATGGCGATGGAGTCATTTAAAATGAGAAGTGTGCTGCATAATAATATTTGTGAAAATTAGCCTCATGAATACATGAAAAGTAAACCATGCAGGGATGATTGGCGTTCTTTTAATTTTCAAGACTGATGGACATGTATATATAAGAGGCAGATTCCGGTAATGATCTATGATGGTGATTTGTGAGAGAAAGTTTAGTAAATTATTGATATCAAAAACTAAAGTATCATTGGCTTACATTACCCACAATGCAACTGAACCACCAACAGTTCAGCTGGAGCTTCAGATGTGTTATGTTAGTAGCAGCTCGAAGTTCCCCATTAAATATACTGTAACACCTGTATTACACGTATTCAAGATTTTGAAGTGGTTCCCAAACTTTTTTTTTTTTACACATTTGGCACCCCTTAATTTTTTTCAGGTTTTTCCCTGCAGATAAGGCCTTCCGGTGTGGGACAGTTGGCTTCCTCTATCCATTAAATGTAATAAGTCAGGTAGCTCTCACTGTGATGTCTGATCCGAATTCTATTTTTACTGGTTCAGGTCTGGTTTCACACTGTTCAGGGCTGAGATGTACTCGTCAGGATTTCTCTCAGGTTTATTACCTGTGACAAATCTTTCCGTCACTTGTTCTGATACTCTCTATTCTGCCTGCCGTCCACCTGCCTTGAAGCATGTTGCGTTACCATGACGATGCATAATTGTAAGCTATAATCTCACCAGTCCTAGCTGCTGCATAACTGCATATTTAAACAGGGTTTTAAATATGAATGATACTGATGTACAGGACATGCTCTTATTTCTTCCATCTTGTCATTTTGACAATGTAAAGGATGTAAAGTGTAATTAAATAAGTACAAGGTAATGGAAATCAAAAGGAAAAAGTGCCTGCACACTGTTGTCCTTCAGGAAACACTTGACAGTTGACATAAGCCCATATGTTACAGTACTTACTCTACAGAGACAGTGTAGCGCTCAGGCAGAAGAGTACATGGCACATCTCCAATGGAGACCTTTACTGCTCCAGCCCTGCGGCCCAGGTTCCTGCCCTGTACTGTCAGCATGGTGCCTCCTTCCACTGGACCCCTGAGGGGAGAGATCTGAAAAAGACAGAGTGAAGTAATGAACAGGGGGGAGAAAGAAAAGCCCGTGAAAACCCTGTAATACGCACAATAAATTAGAGCTCATTAGTAGATTACCTTCCTAAAAATGTTCCACTAATGACAGGTGATAATGAACATGACAGAGAATTAGGAGAATGAAGATGCTGTCTCTGATGTTGACATGGAGTGTGGCACACAGAGAGATAAGGACAAGTGGGGCGTGTAAGTGTTCTTCTGCTGAAGACTGAGGTCTAATAGAATAGACACACGGTTTAGGTGTACACACACACACAAAGCAGACTCTTAACTGTGCCAGTCTGAGACTCTTCAGTCTCTAATCCTTTACAGCACATGCAAATAAAGAGCAGGCTAAGAGCCCCCTTCACATCCCACAAGAGACAGACAGAGTGAGAGAGAGGGCTGGAGAGGCGAGGTGGAGAGCACAGCAGAAAGGTGGATGAGTGGGGAGGCAATTTAGGGAACTGAGTGTCGAGAGGAGAGTGAATGCTGATGGTGGTGGTGAGAGAGCAAAGCCTCAACAGGGGAATTAATGCACTGTGCTATTGCCTTTCATCTGTTTTTCTGTGTCTGCTCTGTCAAATTCCTTAGTTCCATTTGTGCTGTTGTTCAGAGGCATACTCCAACACATCATTTCAGCTATCGCCTTTGGTCTCTTAACTTTCCACTCAGGAGCCGCGGAAAGAAAGGAGAGGACCGTCTCTCCCCAATCACCACCGAAACACAGCTTTAGAGATAGCATCTCAGACGCCCAGACAGAAGCAATCTTCCATCATTTTGCCACTGTAGCATAGCTAGCCCGGCAGCGTGCATGCTTTCCTGAATGACCCCGTGGCTGAGCCGAGGTCAGTGTGACCCCTCTGTGTTATTAGCCTGGCTCCGGCTCTATCAGGAACTGAGCTTAAGAATGAAAACAGCACTTCTGTTTGGTCTAGGTGAGAGGACAAGGTTTGGCTTTGCATTCAGATAATTTGAAGCCTGCAAGAGTGACAGCACGGATAAATAAACCATATATTTCCCAGCTGAAAGGGGGATAACTTTCAGTATAGTGTGAAAACAAACAGTGGGAAACCAACCCGTTCCTTACAGTATTTCTGTGGGATCTAGACGACAGGAAATGACGCCAATGTTTTTGTGGTTATATCATGCTTTCGGATATCAGGTGTGACCATCCTGTGCCTATACTTACACAACATATATATATATATATATATATATATATATATATACTGTCTTTGACAAAACCACATACCCATATTGTTTCATACACATGTAATGTACAAACACCACATATATACATGTATGAGCATGTATTCACATAAACTGCAGCACGGCCGACAGACACACAAAAGCACCCACCCTCTCTACAGAGCTCAGCAGTAAGCAGAGTTATTTATTATCACTATGCGTCTTATAGCACCTAGTGTGTCTCTGTGGTGCCATTGAGCATTGACATCAACATCAGCTGGCATGCTGTTCATTTACACCTCTTACAAGTCTGTGAGTCTAGATTTACAGCACAAACTCTGCCAGGCCTCCAGGGAGATCACATGGTGTGAATGTGTGTCTGCAAAAACCCCCACAAGGAATGTTGGAGCTATTAAACGCATTTGAGGACTAAATTATTCCACGTCCTTGTGTTCACATCAAAAATATTACAAATGTATTGTACATGCAAATATGCAACCTGTAGATAAACCTCCAGATAAACTACCTAACTGATAAAATCCATATGTTTTCTTTCTGTTATTTTTTTGTTGCGAATAGATCGCTCAGAGGTCAGAGCTTTCATCTTTCTCTCCTCACTCCAGTTCTTCGGCATCACACTAATCAAGGAGGACGTGAGGACAAAAACAGGAAAAGGCTTCTCACCATACTGTACCCTTCTCCACCCTTTCTCTGTCCGAATAGCTCTCCATCCTCTCTCCCAAACCATTTACGTCTCACCCAGATCCCTCTGTTCTCTCTTTCTTTTCATGTTGTGGATAAACTGTGTTTGGCAGTTCCTGTTTTGGACACCGAAGTACCTCTAATCAATGTTTTTTTTTAAACAGTGAACTAGCCCACACATGCCATGAGAATGAAAGGCCTGCAGAGATAATAAATGTCTCCATTGTCTTACGTCACTGCATTGAATAGAGAGCATTTTTTCACAATTAGGTGGTGTGTGACAAGTTTAGGGAATAATTAAATCCTCCATATTATTGAAAATTTGGTGCTTGAATCTTGTGATAGAGATTGTAGGTGACAAAGCAGAGCAAGAAAAACACACTTTATTATACATTGTACACACAGTCACCAGGTCTATATAACATAGAGCTGCTGCGGCATGACTGTGTGTGAATGTTTAAGGAGAGCTGATCTTTTCCTCCGTAAGCCGGAGTACTCAGGGCTCAAACCCCTGTGGATTCTCTGGGAAAACATGGCTGCCAAAGCATTGCATCACACACCCCACAGAACCACAGCCCCAGTATCCTTTCTGCAACCCACTCTCCTGAGAGAGCCAGTGGGTGTGTGTGTGTGTGTGTGTGAGTGAGAGAGGCGGCGGTGGGGGGGGTATTGCAACAATGGTCTACCCACGCATACGGCATCTCAGCCCAACTTTGGTCACGTAAGAAGTCCACATAAGTTATACTCACACAGAGCATCCTGTTAGTCACAGTATGCTGACAGCTACAAAGAATGAGGGATAATCGTGAATGCTTCAATATGGCCTATTTGTGTGACATACTGTGGGCCTGTGTGTATGTGTGTAAGAGAGTGTGTGTGAGTCCGCCTGCTTTGTTCTGCTTGCTTATTCTCCTGGTTTTATCGACAGGAAGTACAGGCCGACTGGGTCTCATGTGAGCCGTGCTTCCCATGACCGCCTACCGTGGCTGTGCAGACATACAGTATAACGTTCGGTAGCGGCGGAAAAGGCCTGGAGGACGGCTCTAAACACACTCCCATTACAGTTGGACAAACAAATGAACATGATCATACAAATAAGCCCCATAAACAGTTTAAAAAAAAAAGCCCTGTGGGTAATCATGATGACCATTGTGACGTGACCACAGCTAGATTGTGTGTAACATAAACACTCCTTAATTCCTCTTTACCAGTGTGGTTTTGCTCTTATTGTGGTCACAGATCTAAAACCCCTCATGGTTCTTGTTTGCTTACTTTTAGTTTTCTGTGGTTTTCTACACAAAGAGTCCTACACATATACTGTAGCTTGCATACACTGTCCACACAGTTTAAACACATACTGTAGTTACACAGGCAGAAGGTGTTCCCATGCCTTCCTGAGTGATTACAGATTGACTCTGCTGTGTCTCCTGAGAGCTGTGGCTAAGTGAGTGTTAGTGTTATTACTGACTGAACTGCTTTAATGAGACTCTATTCAAAAGCTCCCTCAGCAGCTGACACTGGACAGACAGGGCATGGGGGCACCGCACCATGTGAGTGACCTCATGATTCATCATTTTATGGCCTGAAAATAGAGACGGGAGGCTACAGAAAGGAGGCGTTGAGTGTAGGAGGATGAATGCAAACATTTGTAGCCTACATTCATACATGTTTAACCTGTGATCTTACCCTGTAGATCTCAGGGGCTGGACATTGATCCCTGACTGGCTGGCAGTCATCCCTCGGCTTACAGCTGTTTTCACACCAGCCACAGAGGTGGCCCTGGTCCTCCCGGCCCCAGCACTGGGAACAGTCCGAACTTCCCACTTTACAGTTGTACACCTCCACTAGAGGGAGGTGGGTGGTAGGGGAGAGACAGAGAGGCAATTATTACAGCATTACTGACTGTGTTTGGCTTGTCTGGTTAATGTAAAGTGCTGTAGACTCTTAAGTTTCTTTTATAGCTCATACGAACCATATGGGCTGCGTGCTTTGAATAAACAACATAAGCATTTGCAGGATGATACATTCATGGCTATAAAAATAAATCAGGAAAAAAAGAGAGCTAGTGGAGTGGAGGAGAACAAAGCCAGTGAGAAACAGATGATTATGTTCATGTTCCAATGTGCCTCCCAGTGAGAAGTCCCATTTGAATCACTGCATGTGCATCTGTGCATACATTTGTGTGCACATTAAGTTGTGTGTGTGTTTGTGTGTGTGATAAAGTGTGTCTCTTTTTAAAATTTGATGACTCTGCATGTTATGAAGCGACCATCATGTCCGTTAACAGTGCAGAGTGTCTGGCAGCGGCCCAGAGCTGTTGTTCACATGGTAGACACATGGACTGTGAACAGCACATCTGGGACTGGGATAGGCAAGGATTGGCTTGTAGCTGCACTATAGACAATGGGCCAAGTTCAACAACATGCACGCCACTTTTCATCATCTCACTGTTGTCAAGGAGCTCAAACTGTGTTTTCAACAATATATGGACATGGCTTGTAAGAGGGATTGATAACACCTTAAATTGCTGCTCACTATGTTCTATAATCATTATGTGTAATTAGATGGTAGCAGAATATGATATTAAGGTAAATTACTGGTTGTTGGCAAATTATGTGTTGTAATACACAAACTATTATTATTGCAAGTGAAAGGTAGTCTAACACTGTAAGCTATTCTTTATTTTTCGTCAGGTTTAATTAAATCCACCAATCTCATCAAAAAACATTTGTGCACAGGTGAAATGCATTCTGGGAGCAACAGTGGCAACTATGTCAGATTTCTTTCTTGTTTTTGCAATGTATAATTACACTGCAAATACAGGAGAGCTGAGAAAACAGCTGAAGTGTAGAGGATGGCAAATGTATTTTTCATTTGTTTGTTTTTTTCACGTCTACATAACCATGAGTAATGCAATGTCTTACCTCTCATGGGCTGAGGGCTGTCGACAAAAATATCCTCCGTCTGTCCACTGAAGTATCCTCCCCTCCTCAGGTTGAGGTGGTAAACCTGACTCCTCTGACTAGTGGACAGCTACATGGACAGACAGGCAGGGTGTAGAGACAATAAAACTGGTTGTGCTCGCCATCTTCTCAGTGTGAATGAATGGGTATTGTAATTTTGCCTCCTCTAGATAATAATGGGTTCTTAGTCAACTTATAAACAAGGGTTTAAAATGATTGCAATAAAAACAGCTTACAAACAAGGTTTTAACCTAACAATAATGAGCACACTGATCCAGTAAATGCACAGTAACTGGGCCAGAGCTTAACTGATCTTTATTCAGACTTGGAAAACTGACTAGTTATTTCTGGTAGGTCATTGCTATACTTACTGTTACTCCACTGCATTTGACAGTTGAGTTGTTAAGCCATGTGGCTTCATATCGCTGCTCTGTCCCAAAGTCACACTCCAGCTTCTCCCCCTGTTACGCAAAGCACTTATTTCAAACAACATGCAGTATTTCAACAATAGCAAGCAAGCAAATTGCGATATTATGTTGTTCTCAGAATGAGATAATTACTGCTTTAGTACCAAAAATGTGAGAACTGGACAAAGCTTCTGCAAAGAAATGCTCTCTTAAACATGTCTGGTAACAACTGACAACTCTGAAAGAGTACCAGGAAACTGAAATAACACACAATAATTGTCCCTGCCAGGAAATCTATTCAGAATTCATATTCATAAACATCTGGACTCCCACAACTCAGCAAGTCATCTGGGAGGCAGAGTAATGAATATGAATTCATTCTTCATAAAATCAGAACCCTGAGTTTAAATGAGCCAGTGTGTGAAGGTAAGACCATAAAGAAGCTAAGTAGCTAAGAGCAGTAAAGGCTTTGTACTTAAAGTTGAATAAATGATTTGTCTGTGAATCCAGCCACCTTAAATTGATCTACTTTGACTGACCTATCCAGGACTTTGCTATTTCTTTGTGCTTTTGACACCAGAGAATCTTGATTTTCTTAGCATCTTGCAGGTTCTTTTACCCAGAAATACTCCAACATACCCATACACATTAAAGATGTTCAGTCTGAACTGATTGATACTGGAGGAAAAACTGTTTATCACAATTGAGTCTAAACTTATTTTAGGTTTGTCAAAAAAAAAGTGTGGGAACCAAACAAAAAAATCCCCACAAATTCCAGAAGGGTCTGGGTGATGGTGATGATTTTTGGAGCGCACGCAAATGAGTGAAACCACATTTCCTGCTGTATTAATTTGCTGACAAGATGAAGACATTATTCCAAAAACATCCGTTTGTACAAACTTTCATAATAAAGAGCAGTATGAATAGCCAACCACATCCAGGCTGCCCTGAGGAAGTGTGTGTGTGTGTGTGTGTGTGTGTGTGTGACTCAATGTCTGTCACCATAGCAACACACCAGGAGAGGGCTCTGAAGGCCAGCCAGGGTTAGGCGTGTGACTGACCACGCCTGGCAACTAGTCAGCACCGGAATTTTTGGAAGATCCCAGTTGTGTCCTTATCAGTGATGCAGGATGAGCGTCTAACTCGCTCAGTGTGGATTAAGGATGAGAATAGGAGTTTAAAAAAACTGATCTGGAAGGACTAGCCGAATTTAAAGTGAACAGGAGCGAAATAAAGCTCCTGCCGCGTCTGCAGCCTCAGACCGACTGCACATTGTACACTGTGCTGACGAAGGCACAACTCAGCTAGTCACAGTTAGATACCAGATGCATGGTGGGCCCAGACAGCTGAGCAGTGAGCAACATAAGCATAATGATAGTCGCTCATTCTTCATTTTCATATCTGTCTCACAACATGGAGATCCCCCAAACTCAGGTTTTCATTCATTCATTGACCCAAATCACAGCACACAAATTTCCATCTGTGTTTAACTCAGCTAGAAGCAAACACACCATATGCTTCGGTTTTACTCCAATCATTTTCACAACATGCATTTTGGACAAAGTCCAAGTCCAGCTCCATAGCTGGAGGTTGGCTGTCGTACCTCCTGGATGTTGCTGAGGGATAAAGTGAAGTCCTGGGTCATTCCTGATGGTGATGGAGGAACCTCTGAGGCAACCAGACTGGGACAGGAAGCTGCATTCTGTGGTGAGTTGACGTGGGGGTGGAAGGGGGGGTAGTGTTGGGACAGGAAGTGACATATAGGAGTTAAAGACAACAATGGATCCCCAGCACACATCCGCAACCCAAAATACCTGTCCTGTTTATCTGGAGGAGGAGGAAATGAGAGGGTAAAGTCTCGCTCTGAGGGAAACAACAATAGCTTCAAATAGAGAGACGATGAGGGATTACAAAAACAGACCCACCGGACACTGTGATGGCCTCAGCAGAACAGGAAAAACCCACCTCCTCATCTCCTTATGACTTACATTAAAGAGAACTAATCGAGTGTCTTCACTTTTAAAAATAACCTAAAGTTTAAATAACTAAAAGTGACAAGCCTCTTGTGCTTTAATATGTTAGTTTTCGTGCATCCTGGGATCTGAAACAGCACGCCTGAGTAGAATTTATTGCGTTTGCTCTGAAAAATGCAGGATGTCTTTATTACACCAGTTGTTTAACACAAACAGCTCTCTCCCTTTTCAGGGGGTTTTGTGATATAAAGCATTAAACACACACAGCAATAAAATACTTCAACACAAGAACAAGACCAGTTGACCAGCAGCTGACCACAGGGCTGTGAGTCACAACCTCTCTCCTCTCACTGGGACCAGTACTGTGAGCGGACATAGTCAGACTCCCGCGCCCTCAGGGCCATAGTGTGTTGGGAGGATGCCACCTGACGTGGGCCGTGGGACCTGGCTGGGCAATAAAACTCCAGGGGGGACGGGAATAATACGATGGCTGACTTAGTCTTGATGTTGTCAGAAACAGGCACAAAGGACAGTGGTATCTGGGGATCTGTAATTGATTTAAATGAGGCTATTCTAGTTTAGGATAATTTTCCCAGTTTCACAGCCTTTTCATGTGCTCGTGCCAAGCCTTTTACACTATACGGTTTGTTTGCTTTTCAGAGTAGTTTCACCCTTATGGGGCTTTACACTGCCAAACATGAATCTACATAAACCATTTGTACAGTCACCTACTTATAATGAAGTGATATCTAAAACCATAGCTGAAAATGTAGGTGTAGATTTATTCTCTTCTCTGGCAACAAGCAGTCTTAACGTTTAGTAATAACTCCATATAAAAATAGGGCCACTGTGAATCTACTCTTCCACATGCTGGGATATCAAACTAAACTGCCAAAAAAAGAAACTTTAGAGGAGGTCTGAGGAGCTTTAAATGGTACATTACCCTGTAAGGAGTCTGTTAAACCAGAACCTCCTGAGATTTTATAGCGGGTTTCAAAATTTCTACATACTGAAGTTGAGACACTTAAAACCTCACACTGAATCACCACATGATTGCTCTTGCCTAACCTGTCTGGACCTCGATCATTACAGCACACTTGGAGTTGTTGGACAGAAGAGTCTGGATTATGTCTGAGGCTCTGACTAGTGAGATCTTTATATTAAGAGATCCTCGAGGAATCTGTTTGGTTGATGCCCTAAGAAAAAGGAGAATTACTCACCTCTAGCAGGTTGTGCGTTGACTCATCTTTATTGGAGACACATAGATGGTTTTCTTGGTCCCAATAACATTTCCACCTGGTGCTCAAGCAGCTCACACATCTGCCATAGATAGACACACATACAATGAAAGAGTTTGGAAACAAAGATCAAATGTAGTCAGATATGGCCTGTTTTTTCTCCCCTTTATCTCCCTCTGATCTGTTCCCATGCAATAAATACAGTCTTTTTAAAAGTGTTGCCAACTCTGACTCATTTTGAGAGTAACACAAACTGAGAGGACAAACTGAATACAGGAATCAAAGTTTATCGCTAATAAAAGGAAGTAATGATTAGTCTCAGTAGCAGACACATTCAGTCCATAGTTACAACACAGCCGGTCAGGAGGTCAAACTGGGCCAAATGTGCTGAGATGAAACAAAATACTTCTCTATAAACACCCAGGCTGGTAAATGATGATGTGTGTGTGAGTGCTGTCTCCTGTATTTCTGTCTTTGTGAGTACCATTTTGAGTTTTGCACCAACTAAGTGAGGAAATTTTGGCAAGTAGTTCCATCAGCAGCTTGTAGACATTATACATTTCATGCTCATCTATCCAAGACATGCCCACATATACAGGTTAAAAAAATGCCCCCATTTGAAACTGTTATTGGGAGTGACTTATGGCACATCTGAAAGCTGCAGATGTCTCTGTTTGTGAAGCAAAGCTGTTCTGGTCAGTCCTTAGCTCTTCAAAGGGATGTTTGACGGCTAGAAGCTGGTCTTAAGGTTAAAGGACAAATCTCGTGATACTCTTTATTTTTGTAATTGTCCAGAAATCCCATGAAAAGACCAAACCCAAAAATGACTTGATCCTGCTAAAACAAGGATTGTATGTATATTCAACTGTAGCTTATTCCTCTGTGCAATATTGCTCCAAACCTATTAAAAACACATCACACACCATTGCACTGGGTGTTATGTTACTTCATTATGATCAACATGGGCACTGTAGATTATTTTGCGTCAATCCCACATACATTGTGCTGCTAGCATTAATACTCACTACACACTCACAAAATCTGCAGCTAAAGAAAGTCCCCAACAAAAGCACTATTTACTCCTGTTTGAGTAATGTTTGATAAAAACGATGGCGCTGCCTTTTAAAAAAATTAAACTGTACATTATTTAATTAATGACACAGTGGCAGCTATTCAGCAAAAGATATATCGACTCATTATAAATTTAGAATTTAGTTTAAGTGAGAAAGTTAGTTCACCCAGATCCTTTACCCCTAGTGGTATTTAGCCATACAGATAGTTTTAGTTTAGTTTCCCGAGCTTTAGAGGTCTCAATCTCTGAGATTTCTGTCTCTGCCTCAATATAAATATATATGAACATTTGCTTTGCTGTGATTTTGGTGATCTACCCATTAAGAGTTAGATGTGTAATTGAGGAGATTAAGGGTAGTGCTTGCAGATAAAGTACCCCAAGTGTAACACCTCCACTGTACAGTATGTGCATGATTCGAGTGTGTGTCACTGTATTGCCTCCAGGAAGAGACAGATGTCCCACACTAGGACCGATAGCGCCTCCAGTGATAGCAGCTCTCTGAGGGGGTCTTTAGGACGGGGGATGTGGAGTTGGATGGGTGTAGAAACGTAATTGAAACATGTTCGTGTTTGTGTGTGTGTGTGTTCTGATTAGAAACAGACGACCCCCTCAAGGTTCTTATCAACTGCAGCGTTTCTGTTTTCCCTGACTCCCTTTTTGTCCTACTAAAACACCTATACACTATCACGCACACACACATTCACACACACACACACACACACACACACACACACACACACACACACATACATGTTCTCTCTCTCACACACACACACACGTACACACACATGTTCACAAACACAGATTGTTCGCACACACTCTCTCTCTCTCTGCTTGACCTAACACTGACAGTAAATACCCTGTGACACTGCCCACCCCGAGTCATAATGACCATGCACACACACACACACACAACACACAACACGCACACACACACACACACACACACACACACTAAATACACAGTCAGGCTCACACTCTCAGGGCCTCTCAGTGGACACAGCGGTTAAACACACATCCTCAATCACGTCTCTGTCAAAGAGAAATACGTCCATAAGAAAAGACCAGTTTTAGGCGGAGCGACAGAGAGGAACAGAGAGAGAGGGGAGCAAACGGACAGAGACAGTCGAGGGAAAGGGGGAAATATAAAAGAGAAGTTCCTACACTTGAATCACAAGGAGAAACATAAAAAGCAAATAAAACAGAGAAAGAATGTGTGTGTGTGTGTGTGGCTGAGAGACATAAAGCGAGGGAGAGAAACAGAGTGAGAGGGCAGGTTAGGCGGTTGTCCTACTGGGCTGTTTGGCGAGACTGGAATGCTATCGTCTGGTTGTCATTAACACTCTGCCTAGTGACCACTTTGAATGGGTCATGGGAGAACTGTCTAAACACTCTCTCACACACACACACATAAACACAGTCACACAGATTCTTTGAAAAACACACAAACGGATTCAACACACGAATTTCATTTCATGAATAAAAACCTTTTAAAGCTAAAATCTGTAACTTTCCATCACATTAGCGACGTACTGGTCAAACTTCAACCAAAAATAATTGTGATATTTTTCCACATTTATCTTGACAATGATAAATGTAGTTTTACTACATCAGTGGATGACAGCTCCTTTCTCGTGTCGTCTCATTTCTAATATGTTTAACCTAATTAATTAAGGTAGTAATACCCTTTACACTATTAACAGCTACAGTATGTTTTTGTTGACACACACAGAGGTAGCATAGACACATTTTCTAATATAACAATAACTTTGTAGTACCTTACTTTTTTCATACTTCCTATGTGACATTGATTGTTCAACAGGCATTATTAGCATCGATGTCTAACACTCACCCATACAGATGGCCTTTAACACTTTAACATGTGAAAAAATGTAAGTGATGGCTTTATTCGCATAAATCACAAAACGAAAAAGAGACGATACTATCTAGTTTCATTGAGGAAAGTGACTCATGAGACTCTCTTCAGGGATTATTAAAAACAACAGCTTGAAGTGATTAAAATCAGATAGAGTATAGCAGCTCCACAGTCTGCATCCCAATGCTCATCCTGTGAGAATGGCACTTTGCTCATTATCACCTTCAACAAACCACCGTCTAATTTCACACTCCTGGACCTTGCCGAGCACCGAGGCCATGTGCACATATTGGGTGCAGTCTTGCACACATGTACCTGCAACTGCTGTGTTCACACCTACAAGCTGTTTTCAAAAAGTGAACAAAAGGGACACACCCAAACGATTTCAATCCAAGGGAATCAGTCAAACACACACACACACACACACACACGCTGATGCCCCTCTAAGCCTAAGATCTGCCCATCAGATAAAGTGGATCCCCTGACATGGTCCATGCAAGAGGAAGCCAGCTGGATTGCCTCCAGATATGAGAAAACCTTCTTTGTGACCAGGCCATACAAGTCGAAGTCCTTCACAAAGACAAACATCAACATGACCAGCCAGACATACATATCCAATTTCCCTTGGCTTAACATTTACAGCATATTAATCCCACATTTGATCCTGCACTGAGAAACCTTGAGCAAGCCAAACACACAATAAGCCCTCCAAGAGGACGTGTTGGCAATGTTTACCCACTGAGGCCTAAATAGAAAGCGGGAGAAAAAACATGAGAGGAAGAGGTTAGGGACAAAGCGGAAAGGCCTTTGAGACAGAGTAGAGAAGCTTTGCTGTTCTTTCAGCTTACAGCTATAGGTGCACATCTACAATGCCATAGAGACTCCAGATGACATTTGAGGGATACTATAGCTTGGCAGAACCACCTGTTTATGGGCAGCTATAACTGTAGATTATTGGTATTTAGGTCTCATTCAGGAAGATCTGTTTTGAGGGATCGCCAGCAAATCAAGTCACCAGAGGATGAAGGACCAAGCAGTGGTGGAAGAAGTACTCAGATTCTGCACTCGAGTAAAGCTCCAATAAAACGATGTTAAAATAAACCTTTGTAATTACAAGTCCTTCATTCAAAATCCTGCTTTAAAAGTAGAAAAATAATATAAGAAAAACTTACTCTTTCTGCAAAAAATGGCCCCTGTTACTGATATAGAATTGGATATTACATTATTTAATTTTTAATACTGATGCATCGATGTGTAAGCAGCATTTTACTATAATAGCTGATCAATGCTTTTTCATAAGCGGTCACAAGCCAAAAAGGTTGGGAAGCACTGGTTTAATCTTTAACAATGTAGTGTAATGTAGTGGTAATAAACATAATGGTGAAAAAAGTAAAACATGATCCTCTGGAATGAACTGGAAAATAAGTATAAAGTAATATAAATTAAACCACCACTGTATTAATGAATGAATCTGGACGTTAGGGATCAGAATGACGCTGTAAGTTGACCAAGCATCAACAACCCCGAACAAATCAAGAATTTGAGATAAGCAGCGTTGACAATGGATGTGTGACTTACGACGTCTTGGGGTGTATTGCTCCGGTCCTCTCGCAGTCATAGATGATGAAGCTCCCAGATACCACGGATGTGCCATTCACTTTTATTGCCACAGAAACAGTCAGATGATCTGGAGAAACAAAGGCATGTAAACAATGCTGCTTGTGTCAAGCATTCAAGATGGTATAACTGTCCTAACACAAACTACACAGCAGACATCCTCTTGCTACACTGACTTTGCTGCATTTTGACAGTAAAAAGGGGAAATTTAATTTGTTCTAATACAGCACAACATCTTTTAAATAAAAAATGAATCACATACTGTAACTGTACTCATATTGTGTGGAGAGATATGGCTGGCAGCATTGGAACACAGCCAAATGGATGCCTGTTCTCAGTCTCACCTGTTCCAGGGAGGATTGGTTGGTAGTTTTCTCGAGGGAGCAGGGGACAGGTCTGGATCTGAGCGGGACCTGAGTCCAGGTGCACGGTGGCAGCTGTAGAAACACCCGGCCCATATTCACACTCCACCCGGGAGCCGACCAGATCAGGAACACTGCCATTTATTAGAATACCGACATCCTACAACAGAAACAGTTATAGGAGCATAAATATAAATAACTGCTCATCTTAACAGAAATTAATCACAAATTCAATTCCACATATACTCAAATCAAGTGTATGTACAGTCTTTGGTAGAGGGCAAACGGTGCTGGCATTACTTCAAGTTTGTTCAGGAGTTAAGGCAGAGAAAAAGGGAAGAGGAAGTTATGTGCACTGAAGAAACAGATGGCAATGTGCTACATTCACATCTAAATTTGGCTATGTGATAAAGTATGACAGACGTATAATGAGAAACATAACACCTCACTGACATGACTAAATTTCAGCTAAATGATTTCAATGTAAGATAAAAAATGAGAGGGGGGTCTGAGGGGGGCAGGTAGACTAGGACAGCTATGCAGAGGGAAAGTGCAAGATGACAAATTCTGTGGCTCAGCAGATACGAGCTGAAGTGACCAGCGACATGTGCTAACACGTCTTAAAAAACTGCTCTATTGTTCTGTGGAATTGATCATTTGCAGGATAAAGCCCCAACTTCCTGCCTGCTGCTTCCTGTTTGGGGAGACAACCTTGAGCTGAGCTTCCTGTAGTTCTGAACGATGCCTGTGCATCGGGCAGCTGGTAGATCTATTACAGCCCAGCCACACTGACCTACATAACAAGCAAATATCCACAATTAATGAACCAATTAATGACCTGTCGTCTCTCAGCCTCGTCTAATTACGAGCTGTAATTAAAGGTCAAATACATTCCAAGTGTCAAATTTCCGTGAGCTAATTATCATATCATTATTATGCTTCGGTTACATGATATACTGACTGGAAGGAATTATTGAAAACAACAATTTGCATGTCATACCCTACGTATGATTGAAGTATGAAGTATATTACCCTGCTGGGTTTGATTACAATCAGACTGGTGGTGATATGTAGCACTCAATATTTGACCGTGTCCCAAATCCATACAAGATATAGCAAAGTTTATATAGATGACATCGAAGTCAATAAGTTTCTTCATTTTCACTACAGAAACTCATGTAAAGGGGATTGGACTCATGCACTTTATGCTTTTGATAGTATTGCTCCTTTTTGTTACTACATAGTTTCACAATATTTTTAGGTTTATAAAAATGGCATTGGTTTGTCACTGCAAATAATCTTCATAGTATACCATTTCTGCAGTTCCAATTTAATAAATTACTGCACTTAAACATTTCTTAACAGGAAATGACAGAATATTCGCACCAACAAACATCAATCAAGCTGCTACTTTGGAAAGCCACTGCAAATTAAACTTAAAAAGTTTATGGAAAAAAAAAGTAAAATGTTTTTCCTAAGATTCAATTAAAAAAAAAAGAAGATTCACATACACTGTTAGAACAGTGTTACCACTGTCATAAATGTGCTGGTATTCCTCCCAGGTGTGAGTAGCTCCTCTATTTTCATTGTGTGACAATAGCGTCCATCAAGAGCAAAAAATGTAGCAAATTTGGTATGCAGTGACATTTTGCACATACTTTTTTCACTTGTACTCAAAACTCAGTTAGAATAACTATGTAGAATTGATTTGGGATCCAGCTGCAGATATCAGCACTGCAGCCCTTCAGACTAATTAATGTATTTTAGTCAGAGACACCACTGTACGTCTACGAATTGACCATTTTAAGTTAATGAGATTTGGCTAAAAAGGTTCTGCTCTTTGTACTCTAAATGTTGTCACATTGTTTTCATGTTTTCATTTGATATATTTCTATTATTTAAAAAATATAGATTATAGCCACTTAAACATTTGATCTTAGTAAAGTCAACTTAGCACACACTGTACGGAGGAGGTTGCGGTGATGGAGGTAGCTGCTGCAGCAAACAGCGTTGGCATAACTTTAACAGCAGAGTAATAATAATAGTTAGTATATTAATAGTGAGACATGTCAGGTTATAAAGGTGATCATGACGCATCAGTTTTAAATACACTGGCATCATGGCAAACATAACTTGATGAAGAACAACAGTGGCATCTATTTGAGTTGTTGTTGAAAGTTGTTGCTGACAACAATGATATGCAGGGATTACATTTTACCTTGATGTCTGCAGAGATGCTGATCTCTGGTGGTGTTAGGGTCATTGAGGGACACTGCTGGGGGCCTTCACCCATGCTGATCCAGGAGCGTTGCAACAGCTCATGAGCACACTCCTTCTGGATGGTACATCTGGTCAAAGTGAGAGACAGAAATGTCGGTACAGTAATCATATTTACAATATGATATGTAGGTGCAGCACAAAGAGACAGGGATATTTGGAGATTTCCTGCACTGAATATTTCATGGAAAGAGTTATGATGGCATGACAAAATAAATCAAGATATAGAAATTCATCAACACATTTTCTGGTTAGCATGCACAGAAAACGTGGCTGCAGCTGACAGGTTAGAGTAACCTTTCAGGGTTTGGATTTTCCTTCAGTGTCCCTTATCAGATTGTGATTATCTCCTATATTAGCTCATGCTTGTCGGTGCTACAGCTGGTAATCGAGACCTAGTCAGTGATTGCACTACCAGGCTAGTGTGTGAATGCAGAGCTTTAAGGCCAACATTTTATCCTTTGTGAGGAGAGGACAAACTTTTGAGTTTCCATTTCATTCCAGGAGTTCTCACCGTTGGGTTTCATGGTCTGCTTCCCACAGATTTATGAGGTGCTGTGGTCTCCTAATGCCACATTCAGACCTCGGCTGTCAGTTTGGCTTGCTGAACACAAGAGACTACTTGACTATAGGTCACACACATTGCTATGGCAACCCATCCCACAGGCACTAAGACCAGGGGCCAGTTACAGTTAGTTGAATAAAAATACTACTGATTCTTAATCTACATGGACCAACGTTGCACACATGAACGTCTGTGTTTGCGTTGACATGCAGCGAGCACACATTGTGCCCATCTGTGAGTATAATGAATGTGTAGGACAGAAGGATTGTAAGAGGGCATTCAACAAGCAAGGTGGCCTCATACTCTGACTTCTGCTTCACTAATGAACTTCGCTGGCCGCTGGCACAGAGCTCAGTTCATCTGCCGTGCACACTGGAAGGACAAAGTGACCTCAGAGTAAGGAGAAACCAAAGAGGCCCCATTTAGCAACGTCCTAACACGCCACATAATGAGTTTGGCACATCCCACTTCCCTCTCACACGTTCGTTGTTTTAAAATAAAGCGGGTGTCTGTGTGCCCGCACGGCTGTAAGTGTGAGTATTTGTGTCCGGAAAGCGAATGTCCAGATTCTCAGTCCCATTGGCACTGAGGGACTGAGAGCGGCCATGAGGTCAGCTGCTGAACTAAAAATAGAACTGAGTGGCTCTGCAAGCCCCACAAAAATCCCCAAGACACAAACAAACTCTGAACACACTCTCAGCAAACTCAACAGTCCCGCTAAAATGGATTAACAGATAAACTAAAACACTGGAAACAAACGACTTGTTTAGCTAGTGATTTAATTTTAATTCTGAAAGTTCTTTGAACAGTCAGTATTGTTTGATACTGCTGCCAGTATGATACCTGAGTTTCTGTACCAAAATTATCTTTTTTTTTTTTTTGGGATACCTTACTTTGAGAAATATAAACACTTGTCAGTTAGTCAGTTCACCACTTTGGTCCAGACTGAAATATCTCAGCAACTATTGAATGGACTGGTACAAAGCTTTGTACAGACATGGTCCCCAGACATATAACATTAGCAAAGTCATGACTTAAATCAAGACGTATCTGACCTGAGAGTTTCTGATGCTCGATGCTACAGGCACATTTGGTCCACCATCAAAAAGTATTGAAGTTCGATATGCCAGCCCTATCTTTAAGAATAAAATTACAAACATTTGTGCAAACTAACCATGAATTATGGTATGTGTTTTGTTGTATGTATTTATTTATTTTGAAATGACTTCCTCTTGGGTAGCAGTGGGTCAAAAGCACCCTCCTTGTTTTCCATTTAGAAGAATATATTTAGATTATCAAGTAAACCGAAGATTTTATCTTTAAGTACTGTATACCTCATAGATGCCACTTAGTATAAACTGCAGTAGGCATCCAGGAAACTTCATCTTACAATCTCAAAAGAAAAAGACATACAGTCTCAGATGAAGATCAACAAACAGCGTGTGATCTGTAACAACTGGCCACAAACTCACTAAGTCACTCACATCATGATATCTTTTCCTTTCTCTATTTTTTCCAATTCTTTCTTAAAATATATTCATGAATTGCCTGAAATAAATTCAAAGCACTTCTCTCTTCTCTGGAACAACTAATTTACATACAATAAACATACAGTGGGCTAGACACACACCTAAACACAAACCTCACAACGGCATGCTGACTTTTCAAACAGCTACTTAAAATAAACAGAGTCAACATATGCAGCTAAAATATGACCCGAGAAAAATCATCACCTCCTAAGTGTCTGAACGTCAGATAAGGTGGGAAACCAGTGGGACTGTTAAACAGCAGGAGAACATATGAGCTTCTAACTGCACACAGACACAGAAACACACACAGACACACACAAAGTCACTGTGACACAAGCACACTCAGATAAGCTTGATAATTTGTGAATAGCAAAGACTGCACATGACGCATAATTTGATTCAAATAGAGATATTTAAGTGCTTTCTTGTGACATGTGGCAGATTAAACCAGCTCCAACATGAAAAGAGTGATCAAGGACTAAGTTTTATCTCTGGCGGAGAAACTAGTTCTCTCTTTTTCTGACAACAATGCAGACTCTAACAAGCGAACAGACATGTTTTCATGCTCGCTCTACATGCAGACGTGCTGGGAGACGTCAGAGACATGCATAAAATCAAACAGACACCCACAGAGACAGTTGTGGTTTCACAGATTGCGAGATAGTTCTCTAGTCGTCCTTTTTTTCCCTCTACTCTGTAGCTGCATCAGACGGCGAGGTGATGGAGGAGACCATCCACCCCCACACATCAACCCCTGATCCCCCGGGCTCTGAGGCCATAGTGCCCGTCCTGCGACTGGCATGACTGGCCAAACAGTGTATCAAACACACACACACACACACACGCACACACGCACACACACACACACACGCATACTCATGACATCAGCTCCCTGGCCTCTGAGAGCCAGACAGCGACACACACTCACGCTGACACTTACACACAGGCTTACACACTTTGACATTTCCTTGTCAAAAGAACCAGTGTGCACTCTCCCTCCCACCACCATCATCACAATCAACGCTCCTTTGTAGAGGGATAGAGAGGAGGACAAGGGCACTGGGGGGAGGAGGAGATGAGGACTAGTAAGACAGAGAGGGAGGTTGAGAGAGGGATAGCTAAATTCTCAAAGCTACTGGAAAATACGTGAGCAGGAAAGGAGAAAGAAAAAAAAGGGAAGCCGAAGACAGAGAGAGAATCACGAGGGTGAAGAAAATGCAGTGAAGCGAGAAAGGGACTGGGATAAAGAGACGACAGATAGATAAATAAGTAGAGGAGACAGGGAGATGACAGCGAGACAGTCTGACCACACACACACACACAGACACACAAACACACAACTCTCATCAGTTCCACTCTTCCAGCTCTCAATGGCCCCTGGCAATGCCAGAGCCTCCAGAGCTGCAGCACAACTCATCACAAAATTCACTATCTCGTCTGATCTGCTTTAATCACCAAGCAACCAACCGACTCACACACACGCAGGCAACAACACACAAACAAACACAGCTCAACGCCACACATATTCTCCCCGAAAGCCAGCCGGTGAACACGGAGCCAGAGAGCCAGTCCTGACAGAGCCACATTAATCACAGTGTACTCTCGCTCGCTCACAGTAACGCTTCAGCCAAGTCACTCCTCGCTGGGCGCTCCCAGCCTGTCACTCTCTCCCCGAACTACCAAAGAACCAGGGGACCACTCCGAACAATGATGTTACTCCCCAGTCTGGGGCCTAATGAAAAGCAAATCAATTCTGCTCGATCCAGCAACAGCTTTCCAACCCAAAAACACACTCTGTTACTGCCAAGACTCACTCAGCCGGGCGACATTTTGAAATTGAGAATGAGGATGATGAAAACCGGCAAACGAGTCCCAGTGGTTTTATTGATTCAAAAGCTATCAAAAAGTATCAAAATGACAAGCTCAAATCATTTCATTATGCCATCAATCTGATCCTTTATTGCTTCAAAAGGAGCATTAACTTAAGTCCATCCAGTCAAGCTGCAGCTGAATCACCGCTTAAATATAGACAGTAGACATTTCCACATTTTCTCGACAGTTTATGTCAAAAAGCATGCGGCATGTGCGTGACACCAAAGCATATGATAATTTGATTGAATTATATGTTTTGCTGGCAGCAGAGGGCAGGCTGAGCAGGACAGAGAACAAATCTGAAGAGGACAGTTAACTGGATGGATGGAGAACCAATAGACAGAGAAACAAAAACAAACTGTGTGTGTTTCTTACCGATTCTCCAGAGTACACCAGCCACAGTGGGCGTCGCCTGCTCCCAAACAGTCACTGCAGCGCCTCCACTGGTCACATTCTGCCACTTTCACCCTGAGCATCTGTACACCATGGCACAAACCAAAAAAAACACACACATTGCACAACATTTTAAACACATGATTTTTCAAGATTCATGCAGGGCTTTAATGGAGAACTAGTGGTGAAACATCAATTTTTATAATTCATTATCAATTATCATTTCTCAAGCAAAGACACCAGGATGTGTCCAGCTTCTTAAAAGAGAGAATCTGCTGCTTGCGGTTAGACTAACAACTACGTGCATTTGCAGTACAACAGACCTGCAGTAAGTGCAGCCACATCCTGTCATAAGCACGACTGTTATGGAGGATATTGGTTTGAAAATGCAGCGCCGAAACCTGTTGATGGTCTGAATATGTGGTCACAAATGTGTGAGTCTTCAGCTAAATTGAGATGAGGAGGATTCAGTGGATGTGAAATGGGGTCTGATTGTTGTTATTATGATTCTTCTTCATGCCCAGGTGAATAAATTGCTGAGTTGAGGAAAAATCAACAGACGTCTTGAGGCCAGAACCTCGCCTGCAGCCACGTTCTTACATGGTGAGAGGTCATTAGATAAAGGAAGTTGCTGTCGTTGGGGTCGAAGGTCATGATGTGGTGGACTGCTTCGCTGGCAGGCAGCTTCAGTGTCCACTGATTGGCCAGGGTCAAGTTCGCCAAGAGGGTCAGCTGTGAAAAAGACACCAGAACAGAGGACACAGGTTGGATGGCAGCGTTGGAAAAGGTGCAGAATGGTGCAATGATTATTTTCTCATGGTGAATTCAACTAGGAAAGGTCAACTGAGCAACATTTTGCTTCACATTCGAACAAAAGAACTCCACAAATATTGAGAATTGCTCAGAGGTTTTTCTGTTGACCAAGCAGCTCAGTTAGTGCACATTCAGGTGTTTTGCTCGGCAACAACTCAGAAGAAGCAGCTTGTTTATTTACTTCCTCCAACTATATTTGGCAGAGGCTTTACACCAGCAATTCACATCATGATCATTTCAAGCAACTGCTACATAGCACTAAGGTGTTTTAACATGATAAATACATTCTTTTTTATGGAACCTTTAATCACATATGTTCCTATATTTTATTTCAACATAGTTTTATATGTTCAACCCTCAAATATATTTTGGGAGGCCCTTTGTTCAAGCAGCGTGCCTAATCTTGTTTTGCTGAGCAGTGATTTATCTACACACTGGCCTTCCTACAGCTCAAGATAATAAAACGGGTGACATGTTCTCACGTACGCACACACAGACACACACACACTGAACTGCGTAGGAAAACAAACTGTGCAAAGGGAGACTTCCTGTCACACAGACAGTGAAGGCTCTTATTTCTGCGATTTGTCGGGTCTCCCTTCAATGGAGACATCCTGGCATCCTGAGGAACTGGCGAACTGACCGGCATCTGGTGACAAGCACGAGCTGTGTCACTTCTCCATCCCTGAACACACAAACACCCTCTCTCACACACACACACACGCGCACACACACACACACACACACAGAACCATCACCACCCACTGAGACGTGCTGGTTAATGTTAAACCAGAGCAGACAGAAGCTTAGTAAACCATTGGCTTAACCTGTGATGAGAGGCATTATCTCAACCTCCAAATATCACTGTCGTTTTTATAACACCACCCACCCACCTGCACACACACACACACACACACACACACACACACACACACACACACACACGCACACACACACACACATACGCTCTTCTGCCTTGGAGATAGTAAGCAGCTGTGCTATGTCTTCACCCCACACCCCAGTGACTACAAACACATATGCAGAGTGACACAGTGAGGAGAAGTAAACAGCAGCCCACACACCTGGACGGGGAGCAGAATAGGAGCAGAGAAGTGAGGAGAGCTGTGGCACAGTGCGCCACCAGGTCAACCAACAAAACACCTGCTGTACTGGCAGGTCGCTCCGACTCTTTTCTCTGTCTATCTGCCTGCAGATGAAAGACCCTATTCAACCAAGGAGTGCTCAGCTGCTGTGCACTCATTCTCTCTGTGTTTGTGTGTGTGTGTGTGTGTGTGTGTGTGGGGATGTGTACCTGGGTGTACAGGAGAGAGAATAAAGACAGATGGAGGTGGGTCAGGAGATACAGAGCAAGAAAGAGAAAGAGATAAAGTCTGTTTATTTTCTAAATGAATCAAAGGGCCTTTTATATTTGAGATGGAGTAGAAGAGGAACAGAGAGAGGAGACAATGAAGCGATGAACTGAGGAGTGGAGGGGTGGACTGACTGAGGGAGCAAAATTGGACGAGAGTGAGTGAGATAAAGGCGGACACTGCGAGAGGCAGAAAATGGAAGTCAGCTGTAATGGGGAGGGAGAGACTTCATTAAAAAATGCATGTAATTACAAATTACTTCACTGAGGGCTCTCTCATAGACAGTAAAAGAGGCCTAACTTAATCTCAACCACTGTTCCCCTGTGTTTAGTCTGAGCCAAACTCACAGTCAGAATCACATTACACACACTAACAGCACCATTAACCTCTGTAACAGCTCTATCCTCAGGGCACACACACACACACACACAGAGGTACACACACACACACACGCAGATATACGCTGCCACACACACAGATACATACACAAACAATAAAAGACACATAAAGCTAAAAAGCACAGAGCATGTTGTTGCCCAAGGTCACAAAAGAACTGTGCTCCCCATATAACAAGGTTGATGCACATGCTGAGAGAACACACATATAGCACATAATCACAGGGTATGCATTCATCTGAGTAAACAAATGAAATCACTAAACCACTCGCACTGGACTAGAGACAAAGTCAAACACCTAAAAACACAGTCAAACCTGCAATCAGGCAAACAGACGTACACAAACACACTCATATACACAGTTGCTTACTCCATCCCAACCAATGTTGTGCATCCGGCATAAACCATCCAAAAACCAATTACTGCATGCTCTGCTGGGGCTAAAACAGTGCCTTCATCTGGGGAGGAAAACAAGGAGCTTTTTCAGCGGGCCCAAAATGAAACACCCCTCCAGCAGAATGTTTTTAATGTTGTAAAAGGTATCAGCCTAATGCAAAACAATAGGGTCAGAAAGCTTTCAGAGTTAGTTTATGTTGTTTCCACAGACAGCTGAGGAAGCTTGTGGCCCTTGCAGGCAGGCTGCTGCTTAGTAAGCTCAGTCAGGGGTGACTAGGAATTTGGTTGAGGCAGAATTAAGGAATGCTGTTAATTGGACGAGAAAGGTTTTCACGAGCCGGACCCTCTGCAGATGTTCTGAAGCTGAAGTCGCAAACCAACACACGGCAGGACTGAGTCATACGTCGGCAACCGATCTTGTTAAAGAGCTTTCTGGTGATCTCTGAGACAATAACCAGGTCTGAGGAACATTAGAGCACATGATTAGGACTACTTAATGGGCCGTGATGTGTCATGCATGAATGGAGCTAGGGGGTTGAGAGGGTGACAGTGCTGAGAACCTACGAGATGAAAGCAGACATTTTTGCTTGTTCTGTTGTGGCTGTGAGTGGTTTCATCACACACCTTAGTTTGGTTTATTGAAACACTCATTAGCCACATCTGAGCAGCACCACGTAACTGTTACTGTTGTAGTTTTTCCAAGCTCAAGGGCTCGATCAAATTAAAATTATTAACTCCATCCAGTGGTGACTGTTACATATGCTGCAACTGCGTTTTGACCGGAGGTTATGTTACTGTAGTTTAGAACGTTTCGTGTGTGTGTGTGTGTTTGTGTGTGTGTGCGCATGCTTGTGGTCATCTTTACGTGTCTCACCTTACGAAGACGTCCATTACTGGTTCCCAGAAAAACCACAGTGTGGTTGTGCACATTGTCCACAGAGACTGAAGTGAGACCTGAGTATTCAACCAGAGGAATGGCCCTCAGGGGCCTCCGGAGGGCCAGAGGGTGCTGTAGGTGGGCCGCACCGCAGTCCAGCTGCTCGGGCTGCAACTGGAATACAGACAAAAAATGAAAGGGAGATCAATGCTCATTAGCTCTCATATGGAAGCACACCATACAGATTAGAAAAAGGGGAGAACAGATCAAAAAAAAAAAAAAGAGTGCCATATGATGAAAGTGAAGTGGAAAACATGAGCTGATAGTAGCTATCACAATGGTGCCGCTCATTCTTCTAAATCACTTTTTAGACATCTCAGTGAATACTTGAAAAGGGCTTACAAGGGTCTTCAACACTCATAAGACTCTGCTTTCGTCAAATCCTCAGCGGGCAATGATAAAACATTAGTGCCATGCTTGGATGAGCACCAGGATCTACTGGGAATTCTCTGAATATTTTAGAGCACGCAGAGGCAAAAAGAAAAAAAAAAAAGAAAAGAAAAAGAATTAAGCGCAGTGGATATTTGTAGAGTCGTTTCCCACGGGCCCTTCGGCTCGCGGCCTCGTCTCTCTTATCATAAATTGTGTCTGGCTTTCCCTCAGTGCCGGCCTTCAGATTGTCGACTACAAAAAAGATCACATTTCAGCGGCCATGGCAACATAAATGTAAAACTTAAGAAAGGCTAACTTTATTCTGTGCGGTTGTAGTACAGCAAGAGAATGAAAACACACAAAATCCCTCTGAACTGAGCAGTTGTCTATCTTCGCAAGGCTTGTTTGCCAATTGAGATAGTATTCAGAAAACTGGTCACAGGAGAAGTGGCCCCGGGGGCCACAGACAACAAGCCAGTGCCAGTGAGGAGGGCAACTTTGTGACCTGACAGCACAGCGGTCATGGGACAACCTCCTCTGACCTCAGCCCTGTCAGTCAAAACCACCACAATGAAAAGCTGGAATTTCATTGCATTCCTATTAAACTGTGCAAAGCTTTCTCTGTCTTTATTATCAGATACCATCAATACAGAGGGAACACACAGGGGGCAAATACAGTGTGTAATGCTTAAGTTTCCTTAAGGGCAAATATTTTGTTTGGTATGCGAGTGGAAAGCATGTAGATATTAACACAAGATAATATTACACCGTGTGTTTACGACAAAGCTGCTATTTATCCACTACCGTTGTGGTAAATTTGTGGTCGAGTTACAGTTAGCAACAGACTCAATAAAAAAAAGATTGAGGTTAAACTGAAAAACTACAGAACCCTTCCTGTCTTCATATTTGAGAAGATATGAAGCTGCTGGATGTGACAAGACTCTCACCCTTCCCATAACCCCCAGACTGGCTCTGGAGCATCTTTCCAGCTATCATGACCTTTGCTCGTGACATGGGAGATCCTCTCTCCAAGTCATGAGCCTCAGGGCTAAAGAGGAGAACTGCTTTAAGAAAAAAACTGCCAAAAAGATACATACAGCGGTGAGTGAGTTTGTATTATTTTGCAGGGCAACAATTAAACTAAAGCTCCAGCTTTAATCATCTCTATGTCCAATGGGTATATATTAATGCAATAATGTTTACAAAATAATGCATAAATGGGAAAACAAAACATAAATTAAATAATAAAACCATTGAGCTTTTCTTTTCTTTTTTTTAAATGAAATGGAAAAATCTGCTGGTGAGGTTAATCATTTGTCTGTTGTTCCCATGCTGTGACTCATTCTGCCCCATCAATACACTGAGGCTTGTTTATAGGAAACTTGGATCAAGTGAAACTACCACACTTTCTGGATTATTTCCCAATTTTTTTTTTCAGTTAAATGAGACTTTTAGACCAGTGTCACTTTATAAAACGTACATTTCTGCATAATACGCTCACATTGAATCAAACTAAACTAAAATATAGTTTCATGTTGTTTACGTTGACTGTTAAAAGAGCTGCATAAGCCCTTACCACCAGGTTTCCCTTCTGAATGCAGGCTGCCCCGGAGCCCTGGATAACGCTGTCCAGCACCTGAACATCGCTGCTGGGGGAGTTGGAGCAGTTCCTGCGACCCTGTCGGATCTCCTCCTCGATGTCCCCGAACCTGAAGGCGCACAGGGCCGACTTTCTGTCGCCCTTGGAGAACACCCCGAACAGGTAGGGCTCCGCGCTGCCCCCGTCGCCGGCGTGGATCTCCGCGGGGTACACGGACAGCAGGCGGTTGTAGATGTTCCCGTTAAATCCACACTGCAGAGGCATCTGGATGTAGGACTCGGTGAGCTTCCTGCTCTCCGGCCCGGAGGGCTTCCGGGGGCTCTCGGTATCCAGACAGATCCTGGAGAGGATGCTGTTCGGCTGGCTCTCCTTGTGCCCCATTTTCGCGTCGTTGTTGAAGGCGATGTAGGAGTACGCCTTCTGGGTGAACGCGTGGACGAAGTTGAGCTTGTTTTTGGTTTTGACCTCCTGCTTGATCTTGAACACGTTGTCCTCCGACGGGTTGATGTCGTAGGTGAAGAGTCGGGAGAGGTCTCGGATGTTCAGGGAGCGGATGGCGATCTCCGGGGTGTTCTCGAAGCGCAGGTCCTCCTTGCTGTGGTTCTTGGGGAAAAACTGGGTGCCCGCCCCGGTGTAGGTGGCCCCGACAAGGAGCCGGGTGTTCCCCCCGTGGCTCTTGAAGATGAGCCCCACCGTGGACGCGTTGGGGTGGTTGGCGGCGATGTTGAGCATGCTGGGGAAGACGGTCTTCTCGCCCCGCGGCGGGAACTCCACGGCGATCTCCGAGATGTTCTCCATCCTCCGGAGCTCGCAGAAGCCCTGGTACACGGAGCCGCACACCACCAGGACGCCCTGGTCCCGGTCCAGCTTCAGGAGCTTGTTGTAGTTGTCGGTGAGGGACTTGGGGTGCTCGCACGGCGCCTGGGGCAGCTGCGGCGCATGGCACAACAGGTTGTCCTCCACCGGCCCGGTCCTCTTCTCCACCTCGACGCTCAAGGTGCCGTTCAGCTGGTAGACGGTGTTGACCGTGGCCAGGTAGACCCTCCCGGACGGCGGGTCCACCACGAAGTTATTGGTCTGGTTCGGGGACGCGAACGCCTGCTGGACGCGCGGCGCGCTGGCGCTCCGGCGCGTCTCCAGCGCCAGGACGCCGAGGATCAGGACCGCTGTCTCTACCCAAGGAGGCATTTTTCCTTCTGACCGGCTTCCGCGTGTTCTGTGCCGAGGGGTGCATTGAGCAAGGACTAAAATTGTTGTGTTTGTGTTCCCGACTGCGACAATCCGAGAGGAAAGGCTGTTTCCTGCTCAACGCCTCAGCCCGGAGTGACGCGATAAGCGAGTCGTGCTTCCTTTTGCAGGCTGCCTCCTCTCTGCGCACCGCGCGGCTCGGCAGCCCCTCTCCTCCCCGGGCTCACTGAGCCACAGTGCCTTGTTGAGATTTTTTTTTTTTGTTTTGTTTTTGTTTTATGATCTTTAAACAATAGCCCATTGGAGACAAACTCAAAAGCTCAAGTTAATTCTGTTGGGGCACAATTGCCGGACAGTGGCACGACCGCGCAGGGGGGGGGGGGGGGGGGGGGTCAGACTTTGTTTGGACTCTGTTGGTCATCGGGTTATTCCGCAATCAGCATCATTAAAGTGCAAATTGAAGTGAAATTGGGACTTTACTTGCAACATGGGTGTCAACTCAGTGACCCTGAGGAGTGGCATTGCACCCCCCCACCCCCCCACCCCTGTAATGCCACATCCCGTTAAAGCGCTCTGTCGGCCCAGTCTGCCGTGATTGATCATTGTTAAATTATCAGATGTAGCTCACTGAAAAAAAGTGTCCCGAATGTCAGTTTTTCTTTCTTTTTTTTCCTTTTTTTTCCAGCTACACTTGAAACTAATTTGCTCTCATCCAGCTACAAGATCACACATTCACTGTGTCTGATATTAATCAGGTCTTAAATGTGAACTTCTTTTAAGCCGTAACATGAGCTCACTCTACCATCCACTGTTCCGTTTCAGAGACGGGACCATCTGATGAATCTCCACCCCTGCGTGGTTCCGCTCATCCCGGGGTTAATGACGGGTCACCATCCCACCTCCTGCGCTCCCCGGTCCCTCCACTCTCACATTAGTTCTGCAGATCCGGAGGGTTCCGTTTTTTTATTTTTTTGGGGCGCATACGGCACGGTAAGCACCGTGAAAGTGCTACCAGATGGGCACATCAGCGCACCTTTCCGGGTTTTTTTTTTTTTTTGACATTCACATCTATCCAACATAGCTTTCTTGCGGGGCTTTTACCTCATAAATATTCAAGCGCAACACATGCGCCCCCACTCAAAAATGCACGAATATGGTTAGCATTTTTTTTTTTTTTTTTTTTTTGTCTCTGGATGGAGCGTGCATATGCTCACACCTCGGAATAGAAATGAATGATCCCTAGTAGGGGAACGAGCAGGAATGTGTCAGACACTGCATAAATCAGTTTGCAGGCGGGCCCGAGGAGTGTTATCTCTGAATACATGCAATAATTAAAGTTGATGCTTAATCGTGCGCAATCGCTTGTGCCTATTTACTGTGGACTCCTCTGGGGACAAACTAACTCTCTCCACTCGCGGCTTTCAGTGGGGCAGATAAGTGCGCCCCGTGTTTACCTTGGCGCACAGCCATGCGCATCAAATCTGCCGGTGCAGGAAAAAGGAGGAAAGCGCTCTGATAAAGTGCAACATAATGACCCCCCCCCACCACCCCACAATGACTGGGCCGCCAGCAGTCTCGACGCCGTGTGTGTGCGTGCGTGCGTGAGAGCGTGCGTGGGAGCGCGAGCCCCGGCAGCGACAAGCCGAACGCGGGGTCCTGCGGGGACCGCGTGCACGGTGCGGGTCAGAGCTGTCAGCATCAGATATCACCGAGGAGGTGCGACCGAGTGCGGCTCAATCAAACACCACATTCAACGGAATTAAGGTGTGTGTGTGAGTGAGAAAGTGTGAGTGTGTGTGTGAGAGAGAGAGAGAGAGAGAGAGAGAGAGAGAGAGAGAGAGAGAGAGAGAGAGAGAGAGGACGGTAGAGCAAAGTGGGGGGGACGTGGTCTCTCCTGTGTTTATAATGAAAATATTGCCCCCGTTGGCCCCCTCCTCGGCAGTGAGACTGCGGTTAAAGGGGGGGGGGGGGGGGGGGCCTTCCACCCGACCTGTTTCCTTCCTGATAAGGCGTGACACCTCCCTGTGTTCAGGCCCCCACCTCCCTTACAACACAACGCTCACAGAAGCTCAACACAGCCCTCCACGGGGGCAAACATCCTGAGGACATACGAGGCAAAAGATCTCCATCTAGTGGTTCCATGCACAACCTGCAAGAGGTGACTTAAAAAAAAAAGGGGGGGGATTCAGACCACAAAGTGTGTGTAGTAATTCCCAAATCACCCAAACACACAGACATGAATGAAAACAGGTTTAAGAAATAGTGACGGCTCACGAAGAAGTCAGGAATGCACTTTTATTTATTCCACACTTAGAAAAGGACATCAGAAGGCACTGGAGTGGTTTAGCACACAACCCTACACCATAGGTGTTACTGCAAGGTCAAGCTAAGGTCAAAGGTCAGCTCACTCTCAACTTGTCTGCTGCACCAGCAATGGCAAAATTGAAATAGCTCCATACATTTACTCACTGCCATTTTAATTGCATGGATGACTTGAGAGGAATCGGGTTTATCAATGTTGCGACAAGAAAATTAATTAAATTCCTCTCTGTGGGTTTTATCTTTAGACAAGGATGACAGTGATCCTGACCTGAGTCAACTCTTCTTATCCCGCGGAGAACTACTGTCTTAAGAGTGACAACGTTTGAAGTCTCTATCAAAGGTTTCTCAAGCCTCGGCCCGACCTATTTGTTATCTAGCTGTGTGCTAAAGTGCAGCTGTACAGTTCAAATGATCTCGCTATCTGCTAGGAAATCAGTTTCTCAGCATGAAATGCAGGGTGAACTCTTTCATTTGCTAGGTCATCTTGTTGCGTCCTTGAAAGTGAAAGAAAGAGAGTATAAGAAAGACAGGACGCAGGGAACTGTACTCAAAGAGGCAAGGTGCGGAAACACACAACTGAAGATCTGGAGTCAAGTTCATGTACAGATTGTGAATTCTCTAATAGACTTTGCCTTGCAAAAGTGATGTATCCTCAAAAAGGTACACCATTTACATCCAGGCAAGACATTCATGACATATCTGAATAGAAGGACGACCTGCTGAACAACCTCTCCCCTTTCTGTCTTCTCAGCTTCGACCCTTTGGGTGCTCAAGCATCCCTGGGTAGACTAAGGTTTGGCACTAGGTGGTTACACCATAAGATAGTGTACTTGTAGAAAAAGGATGTCTACAGAGATAATACGCAGGGAGAAAGTCTGATGAATAGTACAATATCACATACAGGCAGTGTCCTTTTGACTGGCATGGCAGTGGAGACGACTTGCACTGTAGATATGAAGCAGCAGCATTCCTGTTCCAACTGAGATGGAGCTGGATAAGCACCAGTGGTCTCTCTCTCCAAACCTGATCACATCAACTATGGCAGGGGGGGGCAATTATCCTGGCAAATCGATTTTACTTGGACCATGGCCTTTTGACATTGCTTTGGAAAGCAAAGTTGGTTCCTATGTAATTTTCTTAATGAAAACATGCAGCATTGTTTACATGTTGCAAATATGGCAGACGCTTAACAATAACCAGATGTTTCTGTGTGTGTTTTATGGTGAGCCGCCCACTGTAGCTTTTCCCTCTAAAGTTGTCCCATTCTGTCTTATTGTTTCATTGATAATCTCCCCATATTTAACACAGTTTTTTTTTCTTGTTTTACTTAAAAAAGGAAATAAGTCAAAACATGTGATCTTTTCTATTAGAAATGATAAGGAAGCACAAAACATTTCTAGTCATCATGACACTCAAAGGTAATGGCCAGTCCTTCAAAATGTTCTGTCTGAACAAATGTCATCACAGCAAAAAAGGGAGCAACTCCCAGGGAGGTTTTCAGCCATGGTTCAATTCTACCAACCACAGGTAGGTAAGATTCTCTTCCTAAAGGCAATCAACCACATTATCACATTTGCATGTCTCTACAAATAGACTGGGCCTTTCCTTTCAGCGTATCGCCAACCCAGTTTCCTGACTAAACTCCCCTTCATGTAGAGTGAGAGGAGCGTAATGCTACATGGTACTGAATAAAATAACATTGAAAATAAAAATAATATTATTAGAAATAATAACATTATAATTGATTAAACTCTAAAGATAAAAACAGTACAGTGCTGCATTATGTGAGGGACAGCAACACAACAGTTCATTTTCAAAAATGTAAACAGTCTCGTCCTTTCTAAAACACAATAATGAGTGTTCACAACATTACTCGGTTTCTTCTTCTTTTTCTTGATGCCAGGCCGCATCCGAATGTGCTCAGTCGTATTTTCATTGCCCGGCCACACAGCCATCTTAGCGGCAATCACATTCGTCAAACGTTCTGCATGACTGCAGCTATAGTTACATCGCTTGGTGTCAACAACGCAGTAAGTGCTGGCTTCACTCTAGTCATCCTGGTGGCTGCAGAGCGCGGTATGTGTACCCCGAGAGAGCGTCCCAGTTTCTCCACAAGAAGGCCAGCAGGAGAATGAGGAGCAGGGTGGTGAGCGAGCGCGAGCGTGTCTTCATCAGGGGGACCACACAGTTGGCCACAGTTGAGACAAAGACCAGAAGGACAGCCATAAGGGCCAGCAGCACATTGATAAGTTTTCCCAGGAGGGTCCGCGCTGTGGCATTTTCCAGCCCCTCCAACTGGACGACCTGCTGTTGCTGCTGCTGGAGCTCCATCTTAGAGATCCTGGTCTGACACGCCTCCAATGCCTCCTGCAGAGGACACACACAAAGAAAAAAGAAAAAAATCACTCAGCAAAGTCACCTTCAAGCATAAACATATACAAGAACTAAACCCACAACGTACTAAACACTCAGCAGCCACTTTACTGTGCTGGGCTGCCATATGTTGACATGGGTTTCTAATATCTGTCCCCTGTCATGTTTGTAAATGGGGTCTGCAAAACAGTAGAAACACTTCTTAGTATAATGCAGTCCAGTTCAACACCACTGCAAACCACAACCTCAACAGTAAACATACTGTTAAATGAATACCTCTCTGACAGTATCAATCATCAACATTATTATCTTTGTAAATGTAGAATTTATAGCTTAACTGTTGTACTGGATTGCATTATATTTTACAGTTGTCCCTAATAGAGAGGGCAATGAGTGGAGATTTCATAGAGCTCTATCACCCCCTGCTGTGGGGGAAAAGAAATGCAGCTAAGGGGCAACTTGAACTGTAAATACACTCAATGCAGGTAGACGCACATGAAAACACACAAACATAAGCCCTCACAGACAGTCAGAGTAATTTGAGTCATATCCAAGGAAATGCTTATGTTCCAGAAAAACAGATAAGCCGATGGACGGACTGGATTCTCTCGTCTCATCTTCCTGTTTACAGTGTACACATGCACAATGACATAATGCCTTTAACTTTTGGAGGGTGTATGACCAGCTTAAACTTTCAGCTCATTTAAAACTGACACCATGACGTCTAGTCTGAGCAGCCCACAATAGCTTACTGCTTTAATACATAAGTAAGTTAGAAAAACTGAACTCTCTAGCAATTTTCCTTGCAAGACCTCTTAATGTGGAACTCCAAATGGCTGAATACAGAAAGCCCTTTTATATATTGATAAGAATATTTACAGAAAACTAAAGCAATTTGTGATATAACTTAAATGATAAAAACTCAAATATTCATATTCAATATCATTGTGAAATTGTAACCCTTATTTTAACAGTAGTTCAGGATTACCTTGGCATTGTTGTTGATCTGTCTAATAGGAGCCACCTGGCTTAATTCAGTAGCAGTTGCTGAGTGTGCTAAGAGGTTGGGAGAATGAGGTTGGCTGACGAGCCAGGGAGCAGCAATTAGTAATGTCATTAAGTGACATTATGACACTAAAAGAATCACTGTGAAAGGAGACTTCTGACAGGGGCATTTTGAAAAAAAAAAAAAAAAAACGATTACATACAGAATGGAAAAAAAACTAAAGACAAAATAACATTTCATGATATTGATTTGAGTTTTAATTAAATACGGAACTATTTCAAAGATTATTTGTTAATATAAAAAAAGAGGTTAAATATCAGTATGAGTAAGTGCAAAACTGCGGTTAGTGCATTGCTGCATCCATACAAAATGTAATGCAGTTACTTGTGTATGTGTCTATCATGTATTTTAAAATTGTTTTCAATGACTAAACTGGTCAGAAATGAGGACCAGAACTAACAATTTAATTGAACACTTTAACCTATAAAATTTGGTATCATCCCCTTTTGAACAATTAATTTATACAACAGACTGCCTATTTTGAAACAGACAATTTAATTTCAATGACAGAATAAGGAAATGTCATTCTGACTGAGCTGATTTTTATAGCTGTAAACTTATTTCTGACATGAGCGGAGTGCTTGTGGATGTTAGCCTGGCAGACAGACCTGTATGTCTCTGGCTCTTTCATAGGACTGGTAGGCAATCTTCTCCTCCATGCTGGCCAACTCCTGCTTGAGGTTGAGGATCTCGTTCTGGTGAAGTTCTGTCAGGTCGTTCAGCTGTTCCTCCAGTCGTTCACACCTGAACACACAAACACACACACGTGAGAATCTGGGGCACAATTAGCTTAGACAAAGAAACATATGCACAAATTAGAAGAAACAGACCCTGAAGGAATCTGACCATACGGCACCTGACTGAACTGATGACTCGCCCTGACAAGATTACGACATGCTTAGTCATCTGCTGATCCAACCGGCCAATCAGAGAGAGTCAGCAGTATGAGAGAGATCTATACTGCTGCTTATTTTGGCAGGCACGTACAATTGGATGAACATAGGACAAGAATAGACAGGAGACAGCCAATGTGTCTGTTTGTCTGAGTTTGCTTCCTGTTTAACAAATTTAACTGAATATTCCATATAGGTAATATAAACAACACACTGCATGTTATCTGGGTGACTGGAAGTAATTTAAAAAGCTTTGTGTTGTACAAATTTTATCTTTAGAAATTGAATACTCTGGATATTTTGATTGTTGGCCAACATAAACCACTTTAAGACATCACATTGGTCATTAAAACACTTTCTTGCAGTTTATGCACTAAACTAAACTAAAAGTAATCCATTACTTGTGAAAGAAAACATACATCTAAGGCTGTAACTAATTTAACTCTAGCCATCTCCTTACCGTGTTCCCCTTATTTAAAAAAGATAATTTTAGTGAAAATAGGATTTAATTACTAAATGTTCTATTACTAAGGTAATTAATTGAATTACTAATAATCAACAGATTATTTTCCTCAGTTATTTGCTTGGTCTATTAGGGAAATATTTGAGAAAATCACATTTTCCCAAGGCCCAAGGTGATGTCTTCAAAACCTCAATTTAGAGCTACATTCATCGACAAACAAAATAATCGTTATTTACAAGAAAGTCGCATTTTAGGCATTGCTTGGTTAGGCAAAGGATGGATTCAGACCCTGAGGAGCTATTTAGCAACATGATTAGTCTATGAATGATTATTCCCAGCGGATGAGCTAAAAAGAGCTCCTGAGTGGTCATTCTGTTCTACTCGCTTTTATTTTGGTCTTAGAGGACAAACACAGAAAGCTCTGGACTCAGATGGACATTTTAGGGAGAAAAATGCTCATGTTTCTTTCATTATGTAAGCTGCTCACTATATCTCCCCTCGTTGCCATTGTCCTGCCCTCTTAATCTTTGTGCCCTCTTGTCAAAACATTCTGCAGGAATGTGAGTGTGTTTTTTAAAGCCAACTGCCCACAAACAGACCAAAGCAAAAGCTGCACCGAGACGTCTGAGTCTAAGACAACGCCTGCAGAGCTTGGACAAGGGCTGTAATAGCACTTGTGAACTGTGCAGGTGTGTCTGTCACTTATGTGAAGGGCTCAATTTAAATGTCAACTGCATCTGTCAGCATTTTCCTATATGCACTGCTGAGGGTAGTAACATTTTAATATACAGTTCAGTCTCAGTGTAAAGCAACAGAGTTAGTTATTGTAATAGTACTATAATAACATAATAAGACTGATACTCAAAATCTGCATAATGCATGTGTCAATGGTACCTTGGAGACCAAATATAAGAAGAGCACCTCTATGCAAGCTTTACACATTTACGTAGAGGAGGTCCAGGTCAAGGTTTTGTTTTTATCTAATATGTGCTAGCTTTGATAAAAGAGATCGGAAGAGCACAAGCAGGGTGTGTGGGTTGCACGTGATTATACAACAACAATCGGCACAGCAGATGAATGATCAGTATGTATTGAAGAGTATGTTTCCAAAAATAACAGTTCTTCCTGATTACACACTGTTGGACTTTCAGGGGATTTCTTGTGCTTAACTAGAAAATGCTTCCCGTATGATTAACACATTCCTCTATGCTCCCTTTTCTCTCTTTACCTGAAGCGTTCCTCCTGCAGCGCTTGCATAACAACTGTGTAGTCTCTCTGATAGTGGCTCTTCAAACCATCAAGGCTCTCCTCTAGCCTTGCCTGGCCCTCCCTCAGCTCCTGCACCTCCTGCAGCAGCATGTCCAGGCTGGAGCTCTGGCTCCTCTCCAGTGTGTTGCCCTTGGAACTGGGGGGACCTCCAGGGGCCCCTGTGGTGCTGTTGGCCCCCGCTGAGCCTGACGTAGCACTAGAGCAGTCGTCCTCACTACCGTACTTGGGACTGGGCTGGAGGTGATGCCCAGCGCTGCCCAGCGAACGTCCACCAGCCCCCGTCACACCTTCTTCCACCGAGGGGTCGTCCAGAGAGTCTTTGAGCGAGGGGATGTTGTCAGCGCTGCCAAATTTGTTGCGAAACAGCGAGGCGATCTCCCGGGGTTTGGAGACGACGGCCCCGGCAGCAGAGTGGGTAGCCTGGGAGAAGCTGGAGAGGCCTCCCTTTACACTGTCAACCACACCTTCGCTGAAGCCTGTGACTTTGGCGCCGACATCCTTCAGGCCCTGCTGCATGTCCCGCAGAACATCCTTGGGCTGGCGTGGGATACCGTTGTGCTCCACTTCCCGCAGCTTCCGGTGGTAGTGCTCCAGTTTCCTCTGCAGCTGCTGGATGGTCTGCGCCGACTTCTGGTTCTTTTTCTCAAACACCTGACAGCCACAGAACAGGTTTTCATTAGTGAGGGGAATAAACATTATACTGCAACAATTCACTCCACTTTAATATATTTAGTATGTTCCCGCCTACCTCTAGGGACAAACTGCACAAGTTTAGTGTTAATGCACTATTTGTAACCTACTTTACCAGCATATTAAAATATAAGACAATTAGTCCCCTGAATTAACCTTTAGTCTTTAAATAATCTTTATTAAATATACTTGTTGATATGTTTTATAAAACTATTATAGAGTGCAACAACTGCTCATTTTACCTGTTTGATGCGTGTGCTTTGCTGTTTGTCTGCATTGTTGGCCAGTTTGAGGTACTCTGCAACGTTGTCATCCCTGGCTGTCTGCTCGATCTTAATCTGCTCTGTGAGCTTGAGGATTTTCTGCTGCAGCTGGGCGATGGCCTGCTTAGTGCGCTGAGGATCTGGGGTGCTATCCTCACCTCCCGGAAACGAGCTGTCCGCTCCACATGAAGCAGCCAGGGGAGTTTGGCCAAGCCCGCTCACCTCTAGCCGGTCGATCTGAAGTGAGGAGACGGGAGAGGAAGAAAGGGGAGATTGGGGTAGGCAAAGGGTCAAAGGAGGAAATGAGGGATTAAAGAGGAAAATAAAAAGGGGGGGGGCAGGGTCACAAAACAGAAAAAGTATGAGTGGCATTTTGAAGGTTTTTAGTCATTTTGCTGACACACACTAAAGACAGAGGCTTCTGCATTTCTGCAGTCAGTCGCCTGGAAAGAGGGCAAACTGAGTCAGTTGAAAAGGCCACTAGCGGTCAGCTCCTTTAAAGAGGAAGATGCAAGATATAATTTTTTCATTCAGGGCTTTACAATGAAAAGAAAGTGGAAGAAAAAAACATAACCCTTGTAATTTCAGCGCATCCATACAATACTCAATTCTTCCAGGTTTGAATCCACAGCTATCCGAGCTACGCAAAGTCTCATTTTCTTTGGTTAAACTGGCAAGAACAGAATGAAAAGAGTATCAGCCTAATCTCTTTTTGTGTTTGTTCAGGCAGCGAAGATATAGTAAAAACACTGGCAGGATATTAGATTTTTGTTTACAACAGTTTCACAGATTAAGAACATTTGTCTGTGTTGCTTTTTTTCCCAGATACTGACCCTATTATCTTATTGTCAATAGGCCACAAAGCATTTGTGTAAAAATCAAAGCCACTATCTAAATTGGGTTTTCTCAGTATTATCTAAAACTGTATAAACTCAACCTGAGAAGATGATGAACCTAGCACCTTCAATCACAGGAAGCTGATGTGATTCATTTCCTCAAACACCTCGAGGGAAGAACACACCAAAACACTGTTACTGCAGGAGCTCTGCGCCTCAGGGAGGGATTGTGATCAAAATATTCCTCTCATCACCGAGCACGCACGCAAAGCAAGCAGCTGAACCTGACAGCACACCATGAGGGGGTCAGAAACAAGTATGAAAGGCTTGGCATTATTACCGCTCCAGAACAGGTAAAAACGAAAAAAAAAAAACAAACACCTGAGGCTCACCTGCATGCGCAACGGCATGACTAATTGATGACAGACACCACAGTCAACAACAGAAACCACAACGCGTCCGGGAGGGAAAAAAAAAACCTGAACTCCACTCCCTTCTTTCTGACGAATCGTTTCAAATACTGAGAAGTGACCCCGGGCCAGCGATCTCTGATAAACCATCGTCTGTCTCACAGGCGATCTCCTCTGAAAGCCGCTCACCTTCCCGTTGGTCAAACGAAGAAACTGTTCCCAGTGCATTGTTCCCAGAGTGAAGCCGGGCTGCGTGTGTTCATCCGCCCGGACACTTTGCTGAAGCTTAAACTGGCTGGATGAGAAGCCCGTGGGAGTTTTCCCGGGACAGCCGGCTCTCTCGGAGTCGCCCGGCTTGTTGTGAAAGTTGAAGCGCACCTGAAACTCAGGCAGCGCGAGGCCCCGCCCCCCCCGGGGCTGCGGGATGACATCATCCTCAGAGCAGCTGTCAATCATCCGCGCTCAGAGCAGAAATAGCTCCTCAGTCACTGACTTTGTTTTTACTGTACAAACTACATACACAGACAGATAACGATACTACAACGCTTTTTAACCGATATTACCAGACTACAACAGTAATATCCATCAGTATTACAGTTAGACTCAACTAGTAGGCTTCTACTTTCACGGTGCAGAGCGGTGGTGGAGTACATTTACTAAAGTACTGTGCTAAAGTACCAGTTTGAGGGTACTTGTTCTTTACTTATGTATTTCCATTTCATGCTACTTGATACTTCTATAAAATGTAATACTTCTTACTATACTACATTTATTTCACAGTTGTACTTATTATTATAATTTCTCACAGGGGCCATTTTTCTGAATTATAAGTACTTTTACTTTTGATGCTTTATTATTTAATGTTATTATGTACTCTATGAGGCTTACTGGGCCTTGGTAGAGGAAGAGCAACTTGGGAATTATTAGCAGAGAATATCATTAATAATTGATCTCATCTCTTCACTTTTTACAACTAATGAATTACATGGACAAATGAGCAACACTAAACCACACAACCCCCCAAAAGTATCAGTATCTTAGACTTGCACTACAAAAAGTGAAATGTTCCATGGTTGTTTTCTGTAATCTGTTAAATTATAACAGGCAAGGCTGACAAAGTTCTTGCAATCAGACATTTAATATGTGAAGTGAAATCCTGTAATCAAGTTTAACAACAGGCTACACAGCAGACTGGGAGTCTGGGCCCCAATCTGAGACTGTATCAACTCCCAGTCTCTCTGTCTGTGTTTGTTCCAGCCAATACAGAGGGCAAGAAAAACCAGTCTGACATCCCTTTACTACTACTGAACAGACAATTAGCCAAGGGCACACTCCTCAGAGAACTGGGAAACCCCACAGATTTGGCTGGTCATTTAAATCTTTTTTGGTGATTTGGCTTTAAAATTATGGGTTTTTCATTATGTTGGTTACTGTACAACAGCATTAAATACAGGAAGGCCAACAAGCACGAGTCAATTTACCTAACAAATGTTGTGTACAGTAAGTCTAATCATTATTAAATCCTCTTGACGGGCAGCCAAGGCGATCAAATGAATCAGAAAACTAGAACAGTCTAGTGGGCTGGCACAGCCGAGAACTAAGAGGTGACGTGTCAGAGCTGCACCTGCTCTGTTCTTGGCTATAAACAAAACAGTATTAATAGCTTTGTGAAGGCAAGCATGAATGAAGTGCCAATTTCATCCATGTGAGCACTCCATGAACTAAATGTTAAGATTTCCCAGTTGGCTCTTGTCTTACAGATGACTCAATAATTTGAATAATCAAACGTGACCTCTGATTAAAGATGTAGATAAAGAGGGCAATGGCCGAGTCAGCTAAACCCTGAACTGGAGTACCCTGCAATATAGAGTAGATAGAGGTTTTAGATATTGTGATAAGAAAGCCCAGTGACCTGTACACACTGGCAGCGAATCAACACCCTTTAATTGATCAGAAAATTCACTGTCAGCAGAGTTCTTCAGTCACATAAAGCAAAGGAAGCACACACAGCTGGTCAGTCAGGTGGTTTACAACGGTGTACCCTCTTTTACAGCTCTACAGACAGCTCATTTATTCTCTGACAGGCCACTGCACGGTTATGATCACATTTTTATACACACTCACACTGTTGGTGTTGCTACCACACATAGCAAAGCAATGCTTCATCCCAAGCTTTCTGATGCAGATAAAGAGTTCCAGTTACCAAACAAATTGTCTGTACGATCAGTGTCATCCCCAAATAGTCGACTTTTTCTGCGACTAATCATGCATGTAATTAAAGATGGTGAGCAGAAGGATTAGGCTAATTTCCCAGGGTTAACAGAGCCAAACACGTTGATGTGCTGAGCCACCGAAGCAAGAAGCCACAGGCACTGCATCACTGCAGCTTGTGTAGCCCTAATGATGGAAGCTGAGTGTGTGTATGTGTGTTTCTAATTGGGGTGCTGCCTGATCCCACATTGATAAGATTTTATCAGTAAGAAACACAAAAGGGTCTACATGGACCTGTCCCCTGCCCTATGGCTCCTTGCATGGACACACATACACACCCTTGAAGGAGTCGGTCCCCCCCCCCCCAAACTGGGTCCGCCTGCTGGAAGGCCTGATTGTGCAACAGCCTCTGATCCACGTAAAGCTGGTTACAGCTGTGAAGGGCAACCCAGACTTACCTTAGATCCAACAGAGGCCTGAGAAAAGCCCAACCAAACTGAAATACTCAGAGCTATGGCCATACGTCTCACACAAACAAAGCATTTAGAAAGCATTACCGGGCTAATGTTGTTAGATATGCATCACACATAATTAGATACACGTAACAAGAACATCTTGTACTGCCCCATCTCATTCTCTGTCAGCCACATGGTACACAAATATGCCCCAAATTCCTGTGTGCTCAATGTAGTCCATAGAGCAGAAAAATGAACTGATGCGGTCATAAGACCCTCTCCTATTTTTTGAGTAACCTCTCAGTTTTCAGTTCCTCAGACATCCAATCCCCTTTTTCTTCTCCTCCAAGTCCTGTTTAATGTGTTTGTTGTTTTGTCACGTGACTCAGGTGAGTTCAGGTTCTGTTAACATTGAGATGTTCTGATGACCAAAGAGTGGAAACAGGACACAGTCTTAAGCTTCTTGTCACACCACGATTGATATCTATACCCTAACCAGGTCCGGGTGAGTGGAATTTTAATCCCATTTCCACCCTTGACTGCTGATTATTGTTTAAAGATGTCTGGATTTTTACACCACATGTTTAAGAATAAAACAAAATCATCGTAACATTTGTTATGTTTTAGACTTAGAGCTTATATAGTGGTCTTAGATACAGTATTTAGCGTAAACAAGGCAATCATAAACTACTGCACTGAGCTGTGCTTGTTTTGGATATAAACATCCTGGTATGAAACACCTAAGTAAGCTTACCTTCTTTCTATTTACTTTTACATAAAAAAGGTACGTTTTTGCTGTTTATATGTGTGAGTGCAAAGGTACAGTACCTTGTTGGTTGTTATGCCTCGCATTTCTGCCGAGTGGTTGTGAGCTTCCTGTGATGCCAGTATGTGTTTCTTGTGAGGCAGGGGTTTCACCAGCCAAGAGTGATACTACATAGACACTGTAAGTTCAGGTTTCTTTCAGAGAAATCTGCTCTGCTCTACACCTCTCCTATTACAGCATATGGAAAAAGCGCAGGGCTGATGTGTCACGGCACATCCGAGTTTTTAGCAGTTGTAGGCTGAATAAGCTGACTCTCCAACCCTGCTTATCTACAGAGTCCAATATCCATGAGAGACAGGTACGTAGATTCATGGTGGACATACACATTTTTTAGGTGTACGCTTAGTGCTGTGCCTAAATAATTTATGTGATCCGTCCACCTGTAAGCAGTCATTTTGCATTTTACAGCTGTCTTCATTGCATTTATACCCATGTATCTCTCTGACCTCATCACTCATCAGGCATCCAAGCCAATCATCTCTGACTGACTGAACTTCACACTCCTGATTAGTTGGTTTGATCTTTAACCCTGTAGTCTGGGGATCTGAAAGTGGTTGCTGTAGCAACAACATGATAGTGCTTAGTGATCCCGACCCTGCTGTAGTTTATTAAACAAATAAAAAAGTAGATTGCGACTGACTGTATTGCGTCGTTAGTGTTGTATCGCAAAGATGACATACATATGCATGCAGTGAAATCCATGTGGGTCCATGTAGTGTGAAGCTGCACTTATTAGTTATTTATTGTTATTCAGTTGTTAAAAAACATCAGTGCACGTGACAAATCTGTGCCATATCCAACCCTAAACCTTTTTTCTTTTTGCTATCCCCTTTTCATTTCCTCATGGTTTTTAGTTTCCACCCAGGAATGCCAAATTAAGCAGTGTTGAAATTGACACAAAAGAGATGTTTTTAATGGAAATCCTCTTTTAGTTCCCTTTAAAGGGGTCCAATGTGGCAACAATGAACCCCATTCACAGGATATGGAAAATTACATAACTCTGTGTGAGAGGCAGTTTACTCAACACATGCATGAATTAGCACACAACATGAAGTTGCACTAATAATCATGCACAACACACACACACAAAGAGCCAATGTCTGCCATTGCATTTCTTAAGGAATTTAGAGGGTGTGAGAAAAGCCCTACGTGTTCACATCCAAAAGAAACACACATAAGCAGCTAAGAGTGAGTGCAGGTCTGGGGAGAAAGAGAAAAAACAAATAAAACTGAGGCTCTTCTTAGACTCCACTATCACAACAAAGACTTTCAATCCCTATGATTTCAAGACAAAATCCTTTTTAAACCAGGAGATTGATCTACCAGATTTTGTGGCTTCCAAGTCTCTCTAAAGGATTCAACACAGTATTATATTTAGTTACAAATCACAAGGCATGTAACAAACCCATTTTAACAGGTGAGGAGCCATATAAACACCATATCAATGTAAACACATGGATTAATGACATGGGCTTGAATAAGTGAATAAAATTAGTCAAAACCTAAAAAACTAAAAGTAAATTGATGACCACGAACACAGATGCACACACTATATAAAGGGTAGAGACTCACGGTGGCGGGAGTAGGGAGTGGAGAGGTGTCAGCGGTTACCAGGTTGAGGATGACCTCCATGGTGGGGAGACGCATGCGCACGACTGGAGTTTTGTTTGGTCTGTCTATCTGTTTGTGTGTCCCTCGGGAGACGACCACAGCCAGGAGAGAGGGGAAGAGCGCGGCCCTGGCAGAGCAGTCATCACTCTGGACACTTCTCCCAAACAAAATCCACTTGACTCAAAGTCCACTGGACAAAGACTCCGCTTGGCAAAGAGGAAACTCTTAGGAATTACTGTTGGCTTGAATGAATATCCAGAATCCAGTGCTCATTCCCTCCAGCAGTGAACCATGACTATTGATAGCCGCGGAGTCTAGGTAGTGTTGTGCTGCTGGTTCACAGAGTAGCGGCTCCGCAAAGCCCATGACCACGCTTCAGTGCTAACACACGCTCCGCAGTACACAGCAACCGGCGAGAGCCTATGGAACACACATATATGCGCTTCGCCAAGCACGACTCCCACAGACAGCGTGCATCAGGGGGAGAGCAAGGACTCCTCTGGAGCAAAGGGTTCGTCTGATGTGGGTTCGGGGTGACAGAGCCGAGACAGTTAATCGGATGAAGACTCACGGGTTTGGATGGAGGCAGGGTTAAAAGAAGGAAGAGTTTACTGTGAAGTTAAGCGTTCAAAGAGTCCGTCGGGGATAAAATCCTCAGAGGGAGAGAAGAGAGGCAAGAGACCAAGTGGACGGATGTGAGGGGAGCGAGGGAGCAGACAGGGAAAAAAGAGCCCACCAGGAGCTGTCACTGAGAGGGAGACGGAGCGAGAGGGAGCAAAGGAGAGAGGGGTTGTGAGAAAGCTTTGTGAAGGGAGCAAGGGGGGCTTTTCTTCTGTTGGAGTTTCTAGGCCAGCTCAGCTCCGAAACAGTGGCAAGCTCGGGCAGAAAGAAAGGAAAAAAATATTGCACTCCCGCCTTTCAATTATCACACAGTTTGATTGTCGCAGCCAATCAGTTTCCTGAGTGATCAAGCTGGAATGAATCACCGTACTCTGCCTGTGTGCGCTAACAAACAGGGTTAGACCAAGTGTTACATACTGAACTGCCTGAACTGTGCTTAAAGTGGCATGTTTTTTTTTGCATAGGTTGTATAACATGAAATACACACATGCAAAGGAGTGGACGGCTTTGGATTAAAGTGGAAAACAACTCACCCAAGTAAAAAAAACCTAGATTACACAGATTACACAGTCATATGATGCTTACAAAGCTGCTATTCAAAACTGTGCATATGTGTGCATACATGACTATAGCTTATGACCACGTCACTTATCCACTGACGAAACTGCTTCAAAACTGTTTTGGTAATATACTGCGATTTAACATCATGATGATCACAGACGATCAATGAATTATGTTTACAGTAAAAAGTTCACAGGTACCACTAACTGAAGGAACATTGGCAATGTAGATTTATCTCATTCATACAGGTAGTAAAATGTCAGTTGGAAATTTAATTCAACTACAATCCAATGGATATTTTCATTTCGACCTGAGGTCACGATTAAAACACAGTGGTTAACAGTCTTTACTGCATTAAACACATGCAAATTCATATTCAAATGCTCCCACAGACACCATTTTCTGTTTTGTTCTCCACGATAAAGTCTTGGTGTTTGTGAACCATCACTTCCAAAAGTGTACAAACCAATTAGGGAGAAAAAGCAAAGCAGGGAGCATAGGGGGTAAGGCAGGACAAGGGCTACTAAAGACTTCTGTGCCGAAGCCGACGGGAGGGAGGGGGAGAGGAGAGCATGAATACAGGCTTTAATGAGAGAGAAGGAGGAGTTAGGGGACCAGGAAAAAGAGGGTAGGATTTAGGGAAAAGGCTGCTTATATAAGAACAAACCCAACTTGTGGAAGTGTGTGACATGTAGGTTTGACCCCAGTATTGAATCAAAAGGACACATGGCATCAGTTGTTTAAAGTCTAAACCCATGCAGTCCTAATATTGCAAAAGAAAGTCAGTTATTCCAAAGTTGCACATCACTAACGCTATATTCCCTTTACTTTCCTTCACCTGTAACACTTTCCATTCACACACACATACACACACACACACACACACACACACACACACACACACCTGGATTGGGTTGCTCCAGCTATTTGTAAAACCAACACTAAGTTTGTGTCTAAACTCCTTTCTAAGATCTTAGTAGCTACCATCTACTTTCAAACTAGTGATTTACTAAATCGGGTTGCACCATTAAAAATTAACTAATGTCTTAGTTAGTAAAGACTTTAGTAATGTGTAAGTTGGTTGCCAGAAAACATGTAGCACAATCTAATCAAAAACAATCAACTATGTAAACATGTCACTGTAGAATCACAAGCTGTAACATAACGGCCAAAACTTTGGGGGCAAACTTTGTTTTGTTTACATACACGTGCACATGTGCATTATAAACAGATTTCAATCAAGTGTCGGGTCAGACATGTCGACCACATCACCTCTTTTACTTTTTTCCAATCTGATCTGCAAACACTATTAGCAACGTCAGCTGTAGTTCTGTCAGTTAACTTAGCGAACTAGTTCATATAGTTAGTTATATCTGGCATTTAGTGAGGGTAAATATTTAGTAACAACAAATCTATCTCTCTCTATGTGTGAATGAGTTTGTGTGGTGCAACCTGTTCAAATTTAGCGATGGATAAATCTCCACATAGTAAACACTTATATTATAACAAGGCTACGTTTGACTTGAGAACAGCTGGTATAACTAGTTCTTGGACTATAAGTAAATACACATCATAGTAAGTAATAAAAGTTAAATCATCACATCATCTTTTGAAAGATGACCTAACTGTCAATCATTAGTCACGGAGGGGAATCCCACACTGGATCGTCTGACTAACAGGTTCCTTTCAGACCCCAATTTCAGACATTCATGCTCTCAGTGTCATTCCAGCCTGAAGTCTCACATGGAGGCTATGTGGCCCCCAGCAACTACTGTCGGTCCAGAAATACTCAAGCTTTCAGGGTGACTCAGGACATCTTTACACATTCTCTGGTAGCATGCCTTAATAACATACCTCAAATAGCATAGTGGCTCCGCAATGACAAATTCACAGAGGGGGGTGTACTCATGCCCTGACAAGTGACTGATGATAAAAACAAAATGGAAAATGGAGATGTTGACCGTAGGGCTGTTTTACCTTATTAGTGCCACATTAGCTGGTCAAAATTAGGGGTGACAGCTGTGACCTGCCTTAGGTGTTATTTACATCAGCAGAAATGAATGTTGCTACATGTTAACTAGATGGTAAAAACAATTTATCATTGCAATGTGTTATTAGAATTAAATTAAAAATTCAACTAAAATCTAATATTATTTCTCAGACGAAGCAGTCCAATATCTAGGGGAAGATTTGGAGTAATTATGCATCTTATTACTGATTGCCCATATCGTTCATTAGATGTCATGTTTTCTGTTCGATTCTGCACTTAACTATAAAGTTGAATGTAGACACTTTCTACAAAGACACATCTGGGATCTGAATTGTTTCATAGTCCTAAAAATGTCACTAAGAGTTGCATTGCACTGGCAATTAAGTTAATTTATAACATTTACAATAGAGGACTATTTAAGTGCAAATGTATCCTTTTGTGGTTTCTCATTTCATAGGTTTGAGACAGAGGTGCCTTGCAGACATAACAATGAACACATCTGATGAATATATCACATTACAATATCTCTTTCTCTCTCACACACTTACACATGTGTTAAGGGGACATGACCTGCTGAACTGGTGATGTATGTGGCCAATCCAGAGCAGGCATGCTTATCTAGTTATACAGACACACCCAGCAGTAGGACTTTAGGCTATTACAGTATCATGAAATCTATAGTTTAGGAGCTCCTACTGCAATGAATGTGGTGACAGAATATGTAAGATATTCATGCAAAAATCATTGTCTAAAGCACCACTTCCACAGTATCAAATCAAAAGATGATATGCAGCAAATTATTTTATTACTAAGTATGTAGGCTTGAGCACAAGCCAAAAAATTTTATGTTAAATGACTTAAGATGCCTCCTCACCCCTCTCTTAATAAACTGCGATTCTAAGCCTGCATTTTACTTTGAAAATTTTGGAATAAAACATATTATGTTATGTTAAATGTACACTACTATGTAACATACTTAAACTACAATATGGACAAAAACAACTAAGATGAACTAATAACGCACCTAACTAGATGATGTGCAAGTTGTACGGCTCATCACTGTTATGGAAAATTAAGATTGAAAGACCTAGTCTATTAGTCTAACAGACTAATGTCTATTTCAAGTGTGGGCTGGGCTATATGCAAAAAAGACAAGTATTGGTATTACTGTTGAAAATCAAGTATTTTCAAGAGACAAATTAAAATGATTTATTTTAGAGAATATTGGCACTTGTTAAGGATGCTAATGTGAGCCATTAATTGTTTGCTATTGTTTGTAATGCAGCAACTGACTTGCATTTATGACAGCAAACCAAAGCACAACAGTGGCAAGCTTCACCCATAGCTCCACCATTGTAAAATAGAAGTGTTGCCATACTTTTGCATCAAACTACTACTGTAAAATTCATCACAAAAGTTGATCTTTTATCTAATCTTTTACACACAATATATAAATAGAAAAGCCTTTATTGTCATTGTATTTGCATACAACGAAATTTGGAGCGCTTTCTTGTTTCTGGTTCGAAAACAGATGTATTGTACATTTTGAATGGACAATGCTCTGACTGATGAGCTCATGAGGAGCAGTGAACAACTTGTGCGGAGATGTTTCCTCAGCCGATGAACAGAGGCAACAAGATTCTCATAATACAAAATACTCGTTGTCATTCGGAGGACAGAGCCTGCTGCTGAACTCAGGCCAGACGGGTGCTACACAGCCAAAAAGTTCTGGAAGAATCCAGAGGAGAAAGGGCAGAGGCTGGCTATGATGTAACTGGACTAGAGAAAGGGTGAATTGAGTATGCACGATAAACATAGCCATATAGAGAGTAAGAGTAAAATATAAAGCTTGAATTAAGTTAACGGTGAGAGCTATTACAATTGGGACTACATGATGGTATAAGGCTTGGTTCAGGTAGAGCTCTCGTCTAGTGACCGGAAGGATCCCTGGTTCGATCCCCGGCTCCTTCAGAGAGAGTGTCGAAGAGTCCTTGAGCAAGACACTGAACCCCCAACCGGTCCTAATGAGCAGGTTGCCACCTTCCATGGCAGCCTATGCCATCAGTGTATGAATGTGTGAATGTTGGCATGTGTTGTAAAGCACTTTGGTCAGTAGACTAGAAAAGCGATATATAAATGCAGTCCATTTGCTATTTACATTAAACATCCAAGTGTAGATTTAAACACCATTCTTTTTCTGGGCCAACACCACAGTCCTCTCCATGTGATCGTAAATTGTGATGGGTTAGGCTGTGGCATGGTTTGGGGGGTGTGAGGGGTTACGTAAAGGCAGAAGAGTGAGAGCTTTGTATGCACAGACTGGGGGTAATTCAAGCCTGAGAGAAGAGACAACCATGACTCGGGGCTCAGGACTAGTTGAACAATGCTTTCCCCATAAAAAGAAGCCCCCTGTCCAACCCTGGCTGTCCAGTCCTCCCTAGTCTAAGCTCCAGTATTATCAACAGCCCTATTAGCAGTTACATAAACTACTGGGCACTTTATACACAGGGTCCATTATGATGGGCGAGGTCAGAGAGCGTGAAACATCTTAGTAGCCAACTCTAATACTGGCATGTACATGAGCCAGGCAGGAAGGAAAACAAACAAACAACAATAACAACAACCAATCCATTAAGTGTTGTCAGTCTCATTCCCTGTCTGGACACAGATAACAATAAATACAATCAGTTCTACGTCAGAGAAATACACATGTCTGCGCCATTCGTACGTATTCATATGTTTAAAATGAAATGGAAAAAAAATCCTGTAAACTCAAATCACATACCTTGCTGTTAACTGTTTTCACTGGAACTACTTTCTACTAAATAAATAGTATAAAAACCCTACAGCTGATCTGTGGTTATGTATACATGTGTACAGTATGAGGGTTTGCTTATGTACGGTATAACATTGCCTGTGCATTTTGAAAAGGTAGGGAGAAGACACTGGAAAATTCTTGTATATGGCAGGCCAATTTACCTACAGTAGAGCTAGACCAATAAATTAGTGGGATAAAATATAGGCTGATATCAGCTTATTGCAGATATATCCATTACAGGGTGTATAATGGTTAATAAGTAACAAGAAATTCCAGTGCAGAAATACCAAAGATAGGTTTGGGGTCATTTAGAGGTAACTTATGTCCATGACATATTGTGGTCACAATTCTTTAGAAACCAAGGAATGCTTGTTTATGTTATTTGCTGATGAAAAAAAACTATCTATCTGTAATGTAACTATAATTATAGCTGTAACTATAACTATAATGTGCAGGTGATAGTGTGATATGTGTAGGAGACAGTGTGGGCATACGGGGTGAGACAAAGTGTGTATGCACAGCAAAGCAGTGTGTGGGTACGTGTCCATTGGTGATGGTTGGTATTTGTTGGAGCTGCTTCTGTTTACACTCAGCCCATCCTGGTTATGCAACATGAACATAGAAAGGGCACTGGCCCCAAAATGCAGAGTTGGTTTGGCTCAATGCTGTACAATACCCAGAGTACCACTGGGCAGTAAGCAGGCCCAAACACACTGCCAGCCTATTCATAAGCAGGAAGATGAAGAATCTAAAACAAACAGTCCCAGCTTTTTGGACCTGAAAGATTATTTGGTCTGGCCCCTTCTCAGTTTTCTTGTTCTCCTATCCACCCAAACCCCACACTGCACATTTTGGCCCCATGTTGACCTCACTACCCACTTTGAAACCGACTTAATGGATGGTCTGGGGCCTGGGCACTGTTTGGGAAGTTTTAGCAAGACTACACTGTGTGAATTAGGCCACTAGGAATCAGTAGATTTCATAACAGGAGGACAGATAATGAAGACAGGCATTTGGCTAAAAGCGCTCATCAGCGCTTGAGGGCTTTTATCTAATGACAATCTTAGAGGGTATTCTCTGATTGCCCATTCAAATTATTGAACAATGTAATGAAGACTGTCTCAAGTTCTCAAGATAACTTCAAAAAGTGAGCTCACAATCATACTGGTACTAATTTCCATGATTTACACAGGTTAATTCTTAGGACTCACCCTAGAGAATGATTGTACTCAAGATCAGAGTTGAGATCAGATCAAACTGAAAGTTGAGTGCTTTCCACATTCTCCATGTCTGATGCACCATATCGTCCATCATACCGATCTCAAAAAGTAAACAAACCTACTTAATTATATTTATATCAATGAAGCGATGGGAATATTCAATGGATGAATGTGGATTGTTATACCATTAAAAAAAGAAAAACACAAGAGGATATTACAATAAATGAATATAACAACCAACTACAGACAATTTAACTATTACAACCAACTACAGCATCAATCCACGAGGGGGAGCTAGACCACAAAATATGCTACACAGTGTGTGTCATCTGCTGTATGGACTATTGACTCTGTAACAGGTCTGTCTTTGACTGTTTCCTGTCAATAACCCTTCTTTTTTATTGCATTCTTTCATTATCACTCCTCCTTGCTGACAGACCTTTATATAACATAATTCAGAACTGATGTGGAAATCACATCATGGCAAACAGGTGCTTTGTGGTCTGCTACTGAGAACAAGGAGGAAGGGAGGATATGTCAAAGAGACAAATAGCAGAAATTACAAGAGTTAGGGCGGCAAATGGTGTTACCCTTATGGTTATATAATATTTCAAGAGATCATTAGAAAAAGTGAGAGTTAAGGGTAGATAATGTTAGATCATGAAAGAAGTGTGTCTATGTCAGCATGCAGTAAAACCCTATTTGTGGTGTAATTTTAGATGGAACATTTTCAACCAAGTGCTTTTATTGTCTGAACAACAACAAATATACTGCAATGTTCTTTCAGTGGTCAAGAGGTCATTTTCCAGTGGGAAAATGAGCCTCTCTGATGGGATGCAAACAGTGAAAAAATGAAAGATTCCTAGGATTCCTCCTGGTTGACACACATGAGATTGAGAGGAATGGCTCTGGTAGTGGAGAGAAAGTATGATGATATTTCCCCAGAGGTTGTGATCAGATTTGAATTGTGTGTGCATGTGAGTTGTAAGTGGGTCAGTGGAGCAGAGCTGAGCTCAGCGATCTATAGCTTCATCCATAATTTATAAGAGTCACACAAATGATACAGACTGAGCAGGGAGTGGCAGGCTTGCAGAGCATGCCCCCTCTGAGTCTGCCTGCCTGCTTTATCCTCTCTCCCTCTCTCAGCATGAGCAATTTCCCTTTGAAAACAATCTATTGACCACCCTGAGTAAAGAGAAGAAAAAAAACAAACACATACTTTTTCATAAAGGAAGTAATTATCTGACCTAATACTGACAGTCGCTTCAGTTAAAGCAAACACTGAACCGCCAAGTAATTAACCCATCCAGAGGTGTCTGAGGAACAGACATGTGGGTCAAGGTTGACCAGAACATCATCAGTAACTGACTGACTGAACAAGCATGTGGCAATCCTGCAACGGCTGAGAAAACATATATAGATACACGTGCCTGCCCACACTAATGTCCTCTTTCACACACTTCAGCCCAAAGAGGAAGGACCAGCTGCAGGCCAAAAATAAATACACAAAGGATGACCCATAGTGACTCACTGCTGACATGTACACATAAACGCACATGACCTCCTGCCCAGGCATGCACAACAAAATTCTAAATAATAATTCAGGCTATAAGGGTTAAGTAGAATATTGTTAAAACAATTATTTCCTGGAAAAGTCAGCCGGCATTGTCCTTTGATAAACAAGACATTCTCCTGCACAAAGGAAAATATGTGGAAAATCTAGTTCTCAAGCCATGGAGTATTAATGTACAAGAAAGAAACATATGACTTTTTCTTTTCCCAAGATATATTAATACATTTAAATGCCCTTGAAATGTGAACTTGACCTGACATCTGTCTATTAATAGCAGCAGATAAACCGACAGAGAGCTGCATCAGACTCCTTCCTCATTCAGACCCAGATTAGAAACCTATAAAAGTGACTGAGAGCGAAAAAATGGCTTTAAACTCTCAGTTTTATCTTCCTCTCTCTTTCCCCATGACTCCGTTCATCCTGCTGATCAACACCCACCCTCACACATACACACCCATCTACATTTATCTTTCAAACATTCCTCCGCCCCATCTCTCTTTTGAGCCCTTCTCATAGTCCTTCCTTTCACACCATCACAAAATTTCTTGTTATGCATCAACTGTGAAGCTGTGATGTGTGTTAGTATTAGTGTTTGTGGAGTAGCCTAACGTGTTCGCACTGTTGTGAATGCTAATGGAAACCAGCACTGAATAAGGGCGTTGGCCTATATTTATAATCACATTTGAATATTCAACAGACTAATTAAACAGGCTGGGGCTACGCTTCAAAGGAAGCATAAACAGTTGTGTGGAGAGTTCAAGCACACACAAAGACACACAAACACACACGATGCATACACATGCACGCCTGCACACAAATACAAATCTGATTCAAGGCTATTTTACATGGTACAACAAAACATTTACATTGCATCAATTTACTTTGTTTTGTTCATTCTCTTTCAAGTGGATGACAGGAGTCCCATTGAGATCTGTTAACTGTCAAGCACAAACTTTTCTTTACTGACACTGCCATACCATTCACAACTCTCTTTGCATGTCATTCAGAGGACATAATTTAAACATGTATCATAAGAGGAACAAGAAACATCGGTGTGTCTTCAGCACTGAGATCTAAGCGATAGGGTGTCATTCCTACATGTCTCCTGTGTAGCTCTGGCATTCTGAATACTTCACAAAAGAAAAAGATTAACTACAAGGTTTAGAACAAACAGCATTTTACACAAAGTTGGCATATGTGCTGAATTGCATAGGCTTCTAATTTTAGAAGACACTTTTGCCCTTCTGTAAAAGGTTGTTTTTCCACTAGACAGGCTGATGAGGTGGCTGTCAGATCACACAGTGAACCTGTGAGCATTCAGCTGGGTAAAGCCGCTAAGGCCCTCTTTGAACATCCCCCTGTTACCATGGAGATGGGCATCCAGCTCCACTGTCTGAGCACTGGACACAGATGAGAGGGAGAGAAATGAAGAAAGACTGGAGAACAGTGTTTGATTCCCCCCAACAGATTTTGGAGACTTGTTGAATCTACGCCAAGGAGCATTGAAGCTGGTCTTTTGCCTCATGGTGGCCCAACACCTTGCTTAATTTGTGACCACTCTGAATACAAAAACATAAAGTACACACAGACACACCGCCAACTGGTAACAAGTAATGGAATTAAGGAGAGAGCTGTGAACAGGACAGGATAAAGGGTCAGAATAAGTGATCCATTAATTCACAGTCAATACTGGTATTTGTTCTTCTGATCAATGACTGCCTCCCTGCCACACATGTATACCCACACTATAGAATACACAGTGACTACCACACAAACACACCACTATGATTTAGTGGACTGACTGCAGGAGAAAAGGAGGCAAGGCTATATTTACACTTGACTTGAAAAGATTAACGGAAGAAAGGAGGAGTTTTCTGTTTGTCTGAGACGAGGGATAGACGACTAGTGAGAAAAGACAGGAAGGAAAATGACTGAAGGACAGATAAGGAGGCAAGAGAGGAAGGAAAGATTACAGAGCGGAGAAGGGAGATTAACACAGTTGAGAAGAATACGTTTTTGGTCCTCCTCCGAAAGTCAGTACAAACCACAAACTGCAGATGGGCCAAACCCATTAGCGGCTTATGATACTTCCTTTTATCTGTAACACTGAATTAAGCTCTCAAGAACTCTTAACCACAGAAAGCCATGATGCTGCACTGACAACAGCAACACACACACTGTTCCTGAAAAACAATTTGCTACGGGTTGGTAGTTGGCAAACACAGCAGTGGGATGACATCACCTCCAGTGTGGGCTAAGAGCACATGCTTCATCATCCCCGTGGTTGTCTCTCTCTCACTGCTCAAAGTCAGTCGAAACTCAGTTGTTTGATTATACATGGGTGTGACTGTGTTTACTTTGACTAGAAGGCAATTTGCTGTTGCTTTTGATACGACTTGATAGTTATCATATGCATCTGCAGGCCTGGTTGTGTATAAGTGAAAGTGACCTAGCAATACCCATGTTTGTCTTTTGCAGCTTTTCAAATGACTCAATGTCACTAAAATAGTTCCAGGACAAGCCGCGGTGTCCTGATGCAAAGGGCACAAACGCTTTCATCAACACACAGCCAGTAGCCTGGGGATGTGAGAGATGATGAGAGCGCAGTGATGAGGATGTTAAACTAGCAGGGACGGAACAAGCCCCAGGGGACCAGGTGATGTTCGGTGCCTCCCACTGACACTTCTCGTTACTGCTCTCTTACAGGACAGAACTGGTGGAATTACAAAATAGGAACAAATCCTTCCTAACTGAGTCTGTATTGTCAAAAAAATCAAAAAATGAATTCTGTTTGTTACAAATCCTATTAGTGGAAGCCATTGAGTGTATTATAAATACATGGTTGAAATCTGACAGTACAAAACTAATCTCTCATACAAAACATGGCTTTAAAAAGCAAAACAGCATTTAAAGCGTGAGTCTTCTCATGGTCCTGTTAAAACAATGAATTTATTTAATCCATCCTACAAATTCTTCAATAAACCTACATGCCTTTTTTATGAGATAAAAGCAAGTTTTCTCTGTATCTTAATTTCCCTTTTAAGTTATGTAGAATTAACTTGCTGTTAGTTACAACTCACGTGTGGTCTCCCGTCCTTTGTCCAGCCTTGAGTTGGATTGTGATATTACTATACAGATAAATGAAATTCAATTTGTGACCTTCCGATGTAACATACGATTTTTAATGTTTCTTTTTAGCAACGTTATCTCATATGATGATCTAATTAATCTTACCAGTTTTTAAATGTTGGCATATTTGGACCCTTTCATTCTTTAAGGACCAGCCTCATCAATACCCATACATATATTTGTCTGTATTTGATTCAACCCAAGTACATTAGACGAATCACACCATAAAATCTTTCTGGTTTACAAATGGTTTAAGGATACAAATCCCCACTATTTCTTCAATGTGATTCAATATTTTTGCCATATACATTATGTACAAACTGTTTTTCTCTTTTTCAATGTTTTATTTGATTTCAGGAAGTTATAATTAAATTAAGCCAGATGAAAACAGGATAAGGTAAAGTGTACATGTTAAAATGAGAAACTGTATTGCACTGTATAAGATACTGAGCTGAGGAAGTTTTTAAAAATGCAGGCATTTAATATCACACCACATTGCTGAGAGTATTTTCAGTCTTAGTCTGAAGACAGCTGCATGATTCCAGTTCAGCTGGATGTTGCTCCTCTGAATTGTTTTAATTTAAGTCATTTTGTCTTGAGCTTGTTAGGGATTGCTGCAGGAGAACACAGGATGTTATCTCTGATATGGGAACCAAAATACGTTGGTAGACAAAAGAAGACAAAGGATGAGCAGGAAGACAGATGGACATGTGGAAATGTGCCTGGGGTAAAGAGACACCTACCCAAGGGAGACAAGGTTAGTGAACATTTGCAGACAGGCCCTGGAGGAGGATATGTTCTCCAAAAACAAACATAGCTTCAGCCTCTCACACAAAATTCCTATTGTGTGAGAGGACTAGCCTCAAGACTTGGCTTCTGTTTTATTTCAACTCAGTAGCTCATATCCCACTGGAGCCAACTCCCTGGTTCTTTCCCATCTCCTGCCTTAAACAAGTCTTCCATCCTGACACTAAACATTTTGCCCTTGCAGCCCTTCACTTTCTCTGTCTGTTTTTACTCCTGTTTTATCTCCCCATCCCTCCGAGAAGAGAGGAAAGACCGGACTAGATCCGTCTCCATCAGTCTGGGATCAGGCCTTCCAGTCTGAAAGTGAGACTGTGCCTCTGTCTGCCCATGTGTTCGCATTTGTGCGTGTACATGTAGAGGCTTCCGGGCATATGAACATCCACCGACACCATTACACAGAGCTAAAGATAGTTAGGAAAAGTATAGTCAGTCAATCAATTAATCAGCAGCTAATTGTATTTAATCCCACAGACTGCGCACCAGCTGTAGAACAGCAGATTCTTAACGGAGCTAATACAGAGTTTTAACACAGCCCCTCCACTCTCTTTAGCAGCATTACCAACAGGGGATCGATATATAAAACTCATTTAAAGTAGTGCACAGTAAACTAGCCTGTTATTGCAAATGAGTCATAAATGCTCCCCAGTCAGCAATAATAAAACATAATATTTACCAATAATTAAATCCCTTGGTGACGGCTCTGATCGACCTTATAGACTGCTGCTGTTACTCCTGTAGCATAAGTTACTGTTTAACAACAGTTGAGATAAAGGGCAAAGACGGACCACTCAGTTGGATCGAACTTCCAAAAAGTGAATGGAAACTCACAGGAAAATATCTGTATACCAAAAAGAAAGTTGCTATATAAAGAACTGTGCAGACAATGCTATCTCCCCAGCTTTCAACTGGCTGATATACTAGTGTATATATTGTTTGTGCAAATGACAACAAAGTAAATTTTTACCATTTTGACTACTGTCCTTAACAAAGCACTGATCAGGCAGCCAAAAACCAAAACCAAAAATACCAAATAGCTGGAAGAAAGAAAGAAAGATAGACAGAGAGGTAGAAAAATATATGAAAAACCATCACACAAGGCAGCAGCAAAAAACTAAGACAACTGTGCTTTTAGCCAAGTATAAGCTGCAGCATGGAGATGAAAAGACACAGACATGGTTTTAATTACTAAACATTAAAGCTTACCTTGGAGTACTGTCTACGAAGACTGAAGCGCTGCACCATCCTGACTGACTGACGTTCCCACAGCTGGAACCCCTGTTCTACTCCTCTCCACTGATACCCCTCCAAAACACACACCGCCTCACATAGTACACTCTACATTCACACACACACACACACACACACACACACACACACACACACACACACACTGAAGGTACACACACTACCCTCCTCTCCAAACATCCATGTGCACACACATTTCGAGTCCACACCGCAATCGTCTACTGTGCAAACACAAGTGAGGAGAGAGAGAGAAAAAGAGGGAGATGAAAAAAAAAAGAGAGGGAGAGCAAGCAGAGATAAAGACAGCTCAGCTGTGTTGCCCTCTACTCATATTCACAGTGATCCCCGGAGTTCTGTCTCTTTCTCTCACAGACACAGTCACTCACACAAGATGCTCACAAGCACATGGCTGTCAGTGCACAAATTATTTCCAGTACACACACACACACACACACACACACACACACACACACACACTGAGTAGACAAAAATTAGGTCTTACAGTCACACATAACTGATAACACATTCACACAATACGCATCACACACAGCCACTGCCTAGCTCTCACTCATCGAGGACGAGGCAAGGTTGCCTCCTGCTTTCTGTCAGGGAGCCGAAGGGTGGGGTGAGGAAGAGGTGGCGGTGGAGGAGGGGGCGGGGGGGGGGGGGGGGGGGGGGGGATGGGAGAGGAGGAGGGACAAGCTGACTGTCTATACTAACTCCCTCCAGGGACAGAGGGAGGGGGACAGGCAGGGAAAGAAAGAAAAAGAGGAAGGAAAGGCAAAGGCAGTGCAGGAGGGAAATTGTTGAAAACAAGAAAAGAAAAGAAAAGAAATAAATAAAGAGATTCATCTTTCCTGATAACACTCAAATTTACAAGCTATACAACCCTCGACCTCCACTAACAGCAGGATGTCACACACCTCCAAGGTCAACCACACTGTTACTATGGCAACCCACGCAGGGCATAGTCCTAGGTGGCAAGTTTCAGGGTAACCACGGCGACCGCTCGGATGACCTGAATGACACTGTTGTGCTGCTGAGTGGAAACGAGGACGTGATGTTAACTAAAGATGGGCGAGACAGGTTATAATCTCTGCCAAGGGCAGTTAACAGACCAGAGAAAGGTAGATGGTCGTCAATCACAGCAGCAGGACTAATGGAGCACAGATGTCTGGCTCTCTGCCCTGCTCATCATCTCAGGTGAGGTCATTCACACAGAATACATGATTTTTCGGACAAAGAAAGGGGGAAGGGGTATATTAAATTTAGCTCACTGATTAAAGCATTCAGTTAATGTGGATATCAACACCCACTGGTCTAGACTTACTGCCCACTATTGTGTGACACACTGATACGGAGTCCTTGGCACAGCTTATTTCATTAACCCAAAGATCAGACTAGTCTACAAGCAAACGTGAGCTCATAATGCAAACACAACCTCCACATGAACCAAACCCAGTGCTTCTCACAGCAGGTTAGCTGATCTGACAGTGACCTCTGGTGGCAAACAAGACACACTGAAGTCTGGGATACCTAAGGTGATTAAAAATCAGTACTCAAGGTAAAAGATTAGATTGTGAAGGTCTGTGTGGCTCTAACAAACCAATACCAATTACTTCTTTTTCATTATGGAAGTTGCAGAACATGGAAGCCCATCCACTACTGTTAATGATCTTTGGATTAAACACACTGTAGTCTTACAAAGAAGGCAGAACCTTTTACACAGCAGTTATATGGCAATCAAATGTATTTCAAATACAGTGCAGTAAGAGGCTTCAGCTGTCTGAGTTGGTCAATATCTTTGGATATATATTTGGAAGTATGTTAGGAAGGAATCTTTTTATGGCCGGTATGAACAGGAGGAATGATTACAGCAAGCAAAACCTGTTTCAGTGTTCATATGGGCACCTGACTACTATTTTAAGACAGACTTGAAGAATGGTGAACGTATCCTTCAACATTGGCTGCCCTGTTTACTGTATTACTGTGTGTCTATATGTGTGTGCATGCATGTGTTTGTGTGTTTTATTTGCTGGAAAGCTGCACCGTGGATATCTGGCCTCCACCTTGATTAACGATGTTTCGGTCATAAAAAATATATTTCCACTTGATCGATAGTCAGCACTGGGTAAAATCACACAGCGGTAATGACAAGACAGCAGTAAAGACTCTTTCTCTGCGTTCACAGATAATAAAGCAGGGGATGTTACATCAGCATCAAGGTGAACCTCAGCTTTTGATTGACAGTTCACTGACAAACAAGGCCTGACACCAGTGGAAGGGTAAAAAAGACACATTGATCAGCCTGTCGAGTGATAATATGATTCACGGCTGCTGTCACTCACCCTGTCCGTCTCCTCTGTGGACTGGTACTCTGATGAGAGCACCACATCGCCGCCAGTGTATCCAGGTGTAGGGCTGCTGGGTGTGGTGTCAGTGGTGGAGGAGGAGCGCGGACGGCTGGTATGCTGCTGTGGATCGTGGGTGTTGCGGCGGTGCGGGGCCTGGGGGCTACCTCTCAGGAGAGGATCGCGGTCTCCCGACACGGATCCCTTACTGCGGCGGCTCTGCAGGCTGGTCCCACGCCTCATCATGCCCACAGCGGCTGAGCCCTGCCCAGCTGCAGAGGGAACCACAGGAGCAGAGAGGTGGTCAGATTCAGGACAGCTGGGCCCAGAGGCATCCTCAGGGGCAGAGGGGGAGGTGCCACCTGCTGACACTACAGAGGAGGACGAGGAGGAGGACGAGGAGGGGATGGTGGAGCGAGAGAGAGACAGACGTTTGCGCTGCTGCTGGAACAGCTGTTTAAGCCCCTGTCCAAGAACTCCCATGCTCTCCTTGGCGTTTTGGCTCATCTTACTGAAGGAGGGTTGCTCTGACTGGGATGAGGCCCTCTTCAACCCTAGTCCTTGTGACCCCCCTGTCTCTCTCTTAGCTCCAGGACCTGAACTTGGGCCCACCCCCTCTGGCTCCCTCTGACAGTCATCTCCCTGCTGCATATGGCCCTGCTGATCTCTCATGAATAGTAGGGAGAAACTGTCCTATAAAACAGTCTGCCACACCCCCCTCTCTACATGCAGAGGGTCAGACCAGGACAATGGCTGGGGGAGAGAAGACTAGAAAACAGTAGAGTACAGAAGAGAACAGCGGAAGTGGAGATGGGACTGTCTGATGGAGGAAGGGATCGGCTCAGTGATGGTCAGAATCCAAAGAGGGAGCATGCATCTTTGATTCAGGAAGTCCATGCTGGTCTAGCACAGAGAGAGAGATGGATTATGAGAGGCTTGAATGTTGCCTTGATCGGGTGACATGCAATTACTAATTTTCACTTTAACTCATGACCATTGGTATCTTTGATTACATTAAATAATATAGGATAAATAATGTATCTTCATTTGAAGATGGTACTGACAGGCTGCCCCAGTGACAGCTGTGCCAGGCGTCTGGATCATTCTACATTCAAACAGGCCAATGTTTCATGAGCAAATGCAAGTAATAAAAGGAAAACAAGCTGGATCAAGCTTGCTAGCATGATCACAAAATGAAGCATAAATGAATTCAAACATAAGCAGTTACGTGCAGGATGAGAAAATAAACAACAACCTGCAGGGGGATGGAGTCAGAAAGGCACAAGAGGTTGGTAGAATAAAGGAAAGGATGCAGAGAAGAGTAGGTGTGAGAGAGGGAAAGAGATAATGAATCACATCAGAAGAAGAAAAACCCACCTACCATCAGCCCAAGTGTCAGCCTAGAGTGACTCACTCTTGTGGATTACCTGAGAGGGAGGTGGATAGATGGAGGGAGACCACAGACAGAAAAACAGAGAATCATTTTTTTCAATTCAAAACTTCAATATTCAATGATGTTAAGATCCGCAAAAATGATTCAATCATTCTGTTTGCAATCAATAATAATTTTCACTGCAAGCTATGAACATGCTGGGCATATTGAACAGAACACATGCAATACTCTGTGACACAACTTTGTGTGTGTGTTTGTATGTGTGTGTTCCTTAAGGAGCTAATTTAGTATCCCCAATCCCTTCCTTATCTTGTGGCGATATCAAGAGACAAGGGTTTCCACGCTAAAAACAACATACAGTGCAGTGTCACAAACACAGAACTCAGTGCATGATCGCCTCCTGCAGCCTTGCACACTGTCTGGCTGAATGTGAGTCAGTGACAAACCCAACCGAGTGGACACCGGATAACATACAAGGTGTCTTCCTCAAGAAAGAACCTTATTGGTGGAGCAGTGATCACCTCAGAGATAGCCCCACCGACAGACAGGCAGTCAGCCCGAGCCTCCCTGCAGCATCAATAGCTGCTCCCATTGAGGGCAGCAAAACAAGCAAGGCAGGAACATTTAGAGCCCTGGGGAGGGACAGTTACTCAAACTATATTACTTCAGCTGCACTGTCTGGTCATGAAGAATAACACAAAGTTGAACGGACAGGCACATGCATTCACACACACACACACACACACACACACACTTCTCACAACTGCGAGAATGTAATCTATGCAAATGAAGCTGTGACAGGCTTGATTCACACCGCTATGAATACAATCAGCTGTTCAGTTTTACACTAGGTCCACAGACAGACAGAGAATGAGCATGAAACTACTTGCAGGTAGCATATCGCTATTCACAATGGCCACACTGTCACTGCCAAGAAAAGGCGCATTCATGCCTATAAACACACTCACAGAGCAGCTTTTACTTTCTCTAAATGCTGATCTCAAATCTGGTCTTGTTTAACCTTTCCTGTTCAATAGGCAGATTCAGACCAGCAGATACTAATGTGCTTAGATCTGAGGCTGTGTGTTAATATGGTGGTGACAATCCGTTTAATGCGACGGTAGCCTGCCAGAGAGAGAGGGAGCAGGTGTTGAACAGGTTCACTTTAGTCACCTGCTAGCTGGCTGCTGCCTGTAGATATTGTGTTCTCAACCGTTAAGCAGCGCCTTTCATACTAATAATAACATAGAAATACAGTTCATCATGATGCAACAATGACATGATGTTATCATAATACACAATTCTGTTTTAAATACTAAACTAAATATACCTCACAAAATATGATATGAAGATAAGTTTTTATAATAGAGTTTAATATTACCATGGGGTTTCAATGCAATGCAATCAAAACATTATTCAACATTACTGAGCATCTGTTTGTCAGTTTTCTTCTTTCTTAAACTTTCTTTGAACTTCCTGTATGAGAAAGTGAACAGTCATGCACACGTGTACATAATGAAGTATACACGCATACTTGATTATGCATGCATGCACCCTAACACTGAGACAGGAAGTGGCATTTCTTGGCAGTCACAGTGAAGCATAATTGATTATTATAGAGCACTGTGTTTCTGTTGTTTCAGAGCTGGTGAGTGGAGGGGTAAACCCTAAATTAATCCTGTCCTCAAGCTGAAGCTGAACCTGAAGCCCTGCCCCGACCCTGGTGCCCATCCCTCCCTCTGTGTCTGTAAATCCCCTCCTTCATCCCCAGGCTGATCCCAATGCTGGATTGGATGTTTTCTTGATTGCCTACGGTTTTATATTCAAACTAAATCCTCTTTCAGGAGCCTTTAGAGGACAAAGCTTTATTGTCAGACTTGGTGTGTATGCTTGTGCATGTGTGAGACTGCATATTTGTTTAATTTAAGCGGGGCTTTTCATTCCACCTTGATGAGGTGATGACGCAAAAGAACGAATACCAGATGGATCTTTGTATGACGACTGTCCTATTCTGACCCAAACAACTCATTCCACCACATTACACTACTCTGACAGTGCACCAAAATACTACTGCAAAAGACTGCACAGTTGAACATGAGCCAGTTAGTATTCTTCTGAAACAGGATTTTATTTTATTTGAAATCTGAGAAAACTACAACATTTTTACAAATTTGTACTGTCCTTTTCCGCCCAATTTGAAATTACATTGGTGATCCTTTTAGGAAAATTCTCTCCTCACATGCTCCTCGGATCAGCCTCAGAGGCATGTTTGTGGATGGATGTATTTTGGTGTATCTGTGCCCCGTCCATCACAGAAACAGATAAGTGATTATCAGTGATTAACAGATGTCAGTGACAGCCAAAGTCAGCAGGCTCAGTGAGTCAGCATGTTTCTCAGAAATTTGAAAATACTGTCAAAGGTGAATTACAAACGACCACATGGACAATGGCCTCTCTGGAACTGTGTCACCCTCACTCATACCCTTGTCTAAACACACACACACACACACACACACACACACACACACACACACACACACACACACACACACACACACACACACACACACACACACACACACACACACACACACACACACACACACACACACACACACACACACACACACACATCCTTGTCCTTAGCTCTGTAGCTCATTCCATTCAGCTGAGCTGCCAGTTGTCCAGTCCTGCTGTCATTGTCTTTGGCCAGCTAAACTAGAGAGATGGTGAAAGCTCAGAGGAGCTCTGGCACTGGCTGACTAGGGGGAAAGACTAATCTCACACTAGCAATTTGTCATTTAGCAGATAGTGACAAGCATGTGTAAGTGAATATGATCGACCCAAGATTCTGTTTAATAAAACAAAGAGGTATCCTGATAGTTAACAACAATCATCTTGTTTCTTTAACTTCCTGATGTCTTGGCTTCCTGTAAACAAGCTCTGTCAAGTGCTAGTGTTTAACAACGAAGCACAATATCACAGCTCAATGAAAACAGCTGCAGCTTCATTCAGGCAGATAAATTATATTGATGAAGATGCGGCACTGAAGTGTTCTAGACTCACGTCCATTATCATTATTGAACAAAGAAGACAATCAAAGGTGATTATTTAAAAGGAGATTAAGCCCCTGAGTTACAATGGTAGATAAGTGACAAAGCAGACAGGCTGCAATCTAGCATAATGTGACATAAATTATGTATCAGTACTGTGTAAAGTACTATAGTCTTTTTATGCAAATCTGCAGTAGTTAGTCGTTCCAAACCAAATATCTTCTTGACAATTCTATGTCATTCTTCTCGACATAAAAGAAGTTGCAAACTGGGCATGACCAACACAAGTGGAGGTCAATCTGGCCTGTGCTCTTTGACACTGAAGCAGCCATGTTGTTGTTCACCGCTGAACATACAGTCGTTTAACTCAAAATATGGCCATAGCTTAAACAAGCCCATGCAGTGTTTCCAGAAGAGTCTGAGAGCTGGCGTGGAATAGACCACTCTTTGTTCCCTGTGAGCCACACACAGGCCCATCGCTGCTCTTTGTGCTGCGCCTCTTTCACTGACAGACACACATCAATAAGAGGGGAATTAGGCCAGAGAGTTCTGGCAGTGATGTTTGTGTGAATGCATGGATGAATATGTGTGTTTGTGTGTTTATCAGACAAAGACAGAAAAGTAAGGAAAAAGAGAGAGATAGCTGGAATTATATTGGGTGGAAATGTGCATATGTGTACATACATACTGTATGTGCTTGAGTGTGTTGTCTTTGAGCAATGGAAATTGGACCATATCTCATTCAGCAGCTGCTAAATGACAGCATAGGCAGGAAACAGGAACAATCGTTATTGTACTTATGTGTGTGTGCGTGTGTGTGTTGCAGGGAGGCAGATAATAGCACAGTTGTGTCAGTTCTGACAGGAGATGACTTCAGCATACTGCAAAGAGTGTGATACGAGACACAACTCTTTGTATCAGGCTGGGGGAGTGAGCGAGTGAGAGGAGAGGGACGGAGGGGTTACAGAGGGAGTGTAAAGGGGCCAGACCGGATCAAAGGCATCCGTCCAAGGCGTGTTTCACCTGGCCGTGTCGGGTTCAGCTCAGGCGCTCAGCACAGAGTGTGTCTGAATGAGGAGGTGAATGGCAGGTAGTTCCCTGACAGAAGCAGGCACAACGCACTATTGTGCAAGATGAAACCCACAGGGAGGCCCCTGCTGCCAAAGTTGGGCTCAGCTTTCCAGGAACAAGACAAACCAGAAGACACACAGTGGTTTACTCACACATGCACACATAAGCAACCACACATCCGTGTAACCTTAATGGCACCACAGAGTTGTATTCCAAAGTTGAAGAACAAAAAATGAGATCTGCCAAGAAGACTATTATTAGAGACTGATTCACACCTGCTATCTGTGTTGAACCAATCTGGATACACTTTTTCCAAAATATTTGTAATATATATGACTGCAAGCTTAAATAAGGCAAAATCTTGTGTGGGTGTGGAAGTCTGCATTACCTAATATTTCTGATATTTATTTAATCCCTTAGGCAACAGAAGACCATCTGTAACTACATCCCTCAATACGGACCCCCATTCAGATTGCTGTGAAAACCAATAAAAATGTTGATCACAAAAAACAAATTGAAAATGTTTATATATGCACACAAACATGTATACTCAAAACACACACTCACACACAAAGGGAACAATAAGTGGTATTCTGGGTGTGAAGCAAGTCTGAGTCATCTACACTACGTAACATAGTCTGTGAGGTGGAAAGCTGCAAAGACAAAGTGACAAAGACACACAGAGGAACTATTATGTTGATCTTTTATGGATGTACAGGGCTGTAAGTACATATTACACATATCTCTGCAGTATAGGTTGTACAGAGGGGTTGGACAGTGAACAAAGCAGGTCACTGAAGTGAAACATAATTGAACACCGGATGCGAGTCATCAGGCTGCATGTTAAACATTGTGATGGACAGGGCTGTACGTTTACTGGGGCAGCCTTGTTTAAGGGACACCTCTGCATCTGTGCTCAACACCACAGCAAGTGTCCTAATGAATAATTCACCATGTGCATGGAACTGAAGCTGGTCCATGTTAACTACAACTACAGTACAACAACACTCAGACCTAATGAGTCTGAGCTGATTGAGTGTGGCGGTATTGATGATTGATGATTTCATTCTTTTGCTGTTAATTAGTAAGACAAATGTTCTCAAAAGAGGGTTTCCAGCAGACAAGAGGAGAAATTAGTAGGGTATGTAATTAATTTCAAGCCCTGGAAAGTGGCCTTCACTTATTAACCTGAGAGGTGTTTAACAGTGGCCAGGCCTCCAACTTGGCCAACATAGCTCATATTCCACCAGCTCTGGCAGGGCATCATCAACTGTCGAAACGCTGGAAACCACCTACACACCAGCTGCGATCTCATACCAGAGATTGTGTTAAAGGCGCACGGCCATAAGGAATGGGAAAGGGAATGCAAGTCAGGGTGAACGCACACTTTATGCAACTGAAGAGGGATACCTGCCAGGTTATCAGGCCATAGGGCACCTGGCTCTTTGTGGCGCCAGCAGGTTAGAACAACTTTACGCAGTCAGATATATATCATCCCCATCATCACCTATTTAAATAACTCTTCAGTCAGATCTCTGAGCTCAGGTAACCAGACACCTCTACAGCCCACTAGGGGGGTTAGCGGGGATCAGCACATCCAAGCGCTGGTCTTGAAGCTTTTACTATGAGGGTAATATTGGGCTCAACACGTAGGCTGTGGGTCAGCAATATCAAGTAAACACTGTGGGAGAGGATTGAAAGAAGAAATTCCTCCTGACCTCCAAACCTTAATATCCCCTCTTCTAAAGTCCACCATCTAAAGGCAATAAAAAGATGTAAACAAACTGAAACGAAGGATGATCATAATGATGCAGTTTTGTGCAGAGGGCAATGTCTATCTAATACGACACTGGTCTGAATATAAATTCACAGTCCTCCTTCCCTGCAAAAATGTATTAAAAAGTTTACAAATCAACCTTTCAAAGCTACAATCTTTTTAGCAAAAAGTTTTTGACTAATGAAGCCTCACAAGCTTCAGATAAGCTTGGAATATATTTTCACACAAAATGAGGACTGTGGATTTTGCCTTTTTCAGTGCTCATATGGGCCACCTATATTGGGAACCTATCCTCTAATACTAAAACATGGACCTCAGCCCTGTTTTAAAGTGCAAACACTTGACACGTGACGCTGTGTGACCCCTGCTTCTTTTCTGCCTCTGTCTTCAAACAGGAAGGGATCAGAGGGAAGCAGGCAGCTCGTTGCCACTAGAAACCACAGCTTTTATAAAGGAATTTCACCTTCATTCTGTAAGTGTGGGAGTCAGTCCTACTGGAGAGAATAAACCCAGTCTGTCCACAGTTACAGGATGAGCAGTATGGTACAACCAAATGTTTCACTTGTACATGTTTCTTGATGGCATTAGCAAAAACCTCTGATTGCAGCAGAGTTAAAGAAAGATTTCAGTTTGTGGCATCTAAATTAAGCTGAGCTATGACACCTCTGCTACCCTGTGGGCTCTCAAACAACAAAGCCCTGCTGGAGGAGGAAGAACGTGAGGGAGAGAGAGAGAGAGAGTGAGAGACACAGACAGAAAGAGAGAGAGAAAGAGAGAGAGCGTAAAGGAAAGGAAAGAGTGTTTCCTCTCTAAGATACAACACTTCCTCTTTGGCCTTTGGTTGAAAGAACAGAGCCAAATCACTGCCTGAATGATGGTGAGCTTTAGATTCCAAAGGGCAAAAAACAGATTATCTGAATCCTTTTGAATCCCTTACTGGACATTTTTACATCATTTGTTTGGGGGAAAAAGGACAATGAAATTCATCACTTTACGTACATTAAAACCAAAACTTCGCAAAACGTTGACGGGGTATCAACCGTCATGATGTGGTTGTTTCACTTCAATGCTGTTCAAGCGCAGTAAAAATGACATTAACCAAGATAACATGAACCCATTGAAAATTTCTCAGTAGAGTACTGAGCATCTTCAATAATGATAAATTAGCATTTTTTGTGTGTTAAAATACACTTCACCATTTAGATGAATATGAAGAGGTGATTCATGATAAGCTTAGAAACATTAAATACATAATTTGAGCTGATAAGTGCTAAGTTATCAAGTTTTTACCCCACTTTCACTCACACATTCCTTCGTTCTGTGTCCCATACCACTGGTATCACCAGGACGTACGTATACAGCCCTGTGCCTCCTGTGACACACACATATCCTATTCAGGGATGCAGTGTGCTGCCGCCCCTGCATGGCATACATAGGGCGAGAAGTCTGGTAGATCCTGGATACAGCTCATAAAAAAAGACAAACACAGTCACACCTATGGGCAAATTTGAGGCAACTTTATAGCCAATTTACCTAACCTGCATGTCTTTGATCTATCGGGAGAAATTGGAGCACACAGAGGAGATTTTACTTATTTAAACAAACACTATAATATTATAAACAAGTTGTTTATGCAGGAGCTTCACACTGATCGTAAAAACTAATTGAACTACTGTATAGGATAGTAGTGTTTTTGGACACATTAGTGGCATGCAGAACAATAACTTCCTCACTTCATGCATGACATCACTTATATCATTTCACTGTGTTATCTGTTACAACCCAACTCTAAATTATACATAGCCAGTTAAAAACATGTTATTATATTTAGTTTAAACAATAAGAAGGTCACAGCTAGTCTAAATACATAAAACTATCATATGTATAACTTGAACTGTAACTCATGTCATCTTTCTAATCCAGTGTCTGCAGAGAGAGAAATGCAGGCTTCCTGTACACAGAGCCAATTAATCAGGCCCTGTGGCAGCTAAGCTAGCCTACAGCAAGCTGTGTTAATCTTGGATCTGATCTGGGATAAGCACATCTGCACCACATCTGATGCTGAAGTGCTGCATGAAGCTGAGCACACATCAGAGGAGGACGCAACTCCATCTTTAGGGACCACTGAGCTCTGTTTTGTAAGCATTGTGCATGCAAACACACATACATATACACAAAACACATTACACTCGTACAAAGACTCTCAATTCTAAGCTTGCAGGGAAGGCACAATGTGAGTGCAGCGGGAAGAGGAGGAGGAGGAGTGGGAGGAGGAGGGGGGCAGCGTCATCGTGGTGGTCTGACCGTCGGAGTGAGACATGAATGGCTGCGTTAGCAGTCCCCTGAAGGGGCAGACAAGCTCTCAGCCACTTAGCAGAGTATGCTGAGCAGATAGATACATCATGTCATCCCGGGACACTTCTAACACTCGACATGTGTATCTACTGTACATGCAGTGCGGTGTCAAAACGACCAGGTTATAAAACTGGTCAGAGATTCAGCATGAGAGATGGAAGACAGTTATCAGAATGGATGAGTAGAGTAAGTGGATGAAAACACACCTTCAGTCCATAATCATGTGGAGTGGATTTCCTTCATTGCAGAGGAGATGACAACCTGCTACATCAGGCCCACGGGTCTTCAACAAAGAACAGAGAAAGTGAGATGGAAACTGTAATCCTCTAAATGCTTCCTTGGCACATTGTCCTCCCTGCGTCTGCTCACTTGCCTGCTGTACGCCTGTGTGTGAGAGTGCGTACGTCTCATAATAATAGTTTGAACAGAACAGAATAAAATGCTGCCCTGTGAGGAATACTAAGCATCGGTTTTAATGAGGCTGCGGATGTCCATCCTTACCAGGCCATTAAATGTCTTTAGCCCATCAGATTGAATTAGATATTGTGAAGACTAAAAATAAACCCTGCTGAGGGTTTATCAAAACGTATATCTTACATCATAAGACTCAGAGACACATCAATATGACAGGATCACAGTAAATAAAAGTAAAGTTTAATAAATGAACCTGGAAATTAACACCTGCTCACAACTTTTACTCTGCTCCAGAGTCCATGCAAAGTGTAAAACTAGAGGATAATGTGAGAGCAGGTAGTCATATTTCCAGATGCCAGGAATTATATTTAATATACGTAATTATTTTTAGTTAGTTTTTGCAGCTTATTTCCTACTATATAGGCAACGCGACCAACCTGGTGTACGTAACTTCAAAAATCCACAACATTGTTAGTATTTTGTTACTGAAGTATGACACCACATGAGAGGAAATACAGCGCCCGTTACGAAAGATAAGTCCAGAAAAACTCCGTGATGAGCAACACACAGTTAACGCACTTTGCGCCTCACAGAAACTGAAGAAACAGCGGACGAGCCTCCGTGTACCTGAAGCGGCGTGTGCGAAGCTAAAAGCCGGCGCCGGTCAGTGCTGTCAGTGAGCCGCAGCGGCGTTAACGGACCCGGGTGGACGGTCCCGTTAGTGTCACCGCGCGGAGCTGCGAGTACGGACAAACATCCACACCGACACTCTTGACAGCTTTTCCCCGTCGCGGAACAGACACGCAGCGCACGACGCGCACGCAGGCAAACACTGACGCTGAAACAACCCCCCCCCCCCAAAAAAAATAAATAAATAAAAACAAAAACACAAACCAACAATATGTTTCACACTTACAAGGGTGATGGCAGAAGTGTTTGGGGCTGACGCGGGCGCTGAGCGAGCGGCGCCCCTCCACCGACTGCCGTCCCGTCCCGCCTCGCTCTGACGTCACCACGCACGACGTAACGTAAAGGGAAGTTCCCCAGAGATTGTGTCGCAGTCGGATGGCTCACTCGTGTGTTTAAAACCGCATACCGACACCTCAAACGTCGGGGTGTGGACTGGCCTGGCAGAGTCAGGTCAAATTTGCAAATGGGTTTCAGTCTGGAAATGCTCATACTAAGTATTGTTCATTTTTGATTTCCAAGGTGCGGTATCGACGGGCGGAGACAACCGATCAGAGCGACAAAACGCCGTCCTGTCAGAAGTTCGGTAGACATATATTTGTTATCGACATAAAGTTAAAGTGCAGTTGTTTGTTCTTCTTTTAGAGAAAACTTACCGTCCAGTCCGTTTAATACGGTTTAATACTGCCGCTGCGGCCCGCCAGGGAACTGGAGCAGCCATCTTGGATATTTACAAATATACCTGAATGGTGCTCCTCTCTGTCAGTCATCATATTAAACCCGCCTCCTACTAGATAAACGCTTGTGATTGGTTAGCCCGATAACTCGGCAGAGAAATCAGTTTGAAGGGGAGAGGGGCCAGAGGTATCTGCCAGAGCAAATGAACATGAGCTCACAGATTCATATTCATATTCACATGAGTATTTCAGGAACTACTCACTACATACATGCAGCTTTATCCAGCAAGCTAAAGTAAAATCTGTGCATAATTTCATTCAAAAAATGTTGTGCTTTTTTTTTTTCACAATGACATAGAAAACTGGAAAATGAGATCAGGAAGTCACCAGTTCAAGTAACAGCTATGTTAAACTATTAGGATGACATAAAAGGATAAGTTCACTTTTTTTAACCCTGACCTTTTATTGATGTTTCCAATTAGAGCGGAAACAATTTGCAAACATGCCAAACATTACCCAGTTACTTCTTCTCAATAGTGAGAATGTGCTATATTTGTGAAATTAAAAACTAAATATCTTTGGATTTTGGATTGTTCGTCAGGAAAAAAAAGCGTTTTGAAGATGTCACCTTGGGCTGATGGGCAATTTTATCATTTGCTGACTTTTTATATAAACCAAACGATTAATAAGTCAAGAAAATAACTGGCAGATTAGTTGCAGCCCTATTTCCCATAATTAAGAAATATGCATATCATAATTTAACGAATAGCTTTAGTTTTGAGAAACTAACTGTACTGTGAGGAAATCTTTTAGGTCTTTAAAAACTATGATACATCTTATTTTCAAATATATCATTGTATAGTCAGCAGTTCAAAGTTAAAATAAAGCACCTGCACAATGCAATTAGCACGTATAAAACTGAATGTATGATAACTAGTATTTTTCACTCTATTTTCTGTATGCACTGACTATTTGAAACCATAGAGATTTTGTATTGAAATAGGGGTCCCATGAGATTGTGCAATGCCAGGTCATGAATAAAACAAACCTTTACACATTTTGTTGTTTAGTTGAATTCAATGAGCTTGAATCCTTGAAAACAAGATGATCTACAGGGTTTCACTAAAAAGATACAAGTGAAACCACTCTCTTCAGCTAGACACTAATGTTCATCTCTACTGAGGAGAAACAAAAAACAAAACTGATGATTACATAACCAAACTGACTGCTGTCTGCGCAGTAAGAAAATAGCAATTCAAACATTTCTGTATAATATGCCACTTGTTTATCCCATATTTTTTATTCTTCCTATAATTTTCAAATCGGACACTCAATTTCAAGCTCTATTACCAAAGCCTATTATGCAACTTCATAGTCTTAAAATCTCCAACAAACTAACAATAATTCATATGTATTTTTAAAGTATATAGGCTGATCATATATGACAGAGTATTGCTCTAGTGCAACAGCAGAAGTAAAGTGGCCTTGATCAAGATTGACTGCGGAAGTGTGAATGGGGAGAAATGAATAAGTCATCCGCTACCCTTTTGCAGTGATCCCTACCAAGATGTCCTTGATCAAGACTCCTCTAACTGATCCAGTGGTGGTCCTCAGTGATCCTCAGTAACAGGTGAGAGGTAACAGGTGACAGGGGTGATCTGGTGGTCTGGGAAAAAAGTGTGTTCAGTTGACCTTACAGGGCTTGACTGAAAAGGATTGCTGAAGTTAAGGATACAACATAAACATATATAAAGACAGAGGATACTGTAATTGATTACCTGTCAAAGACCACTCTAACCTTTCTCACGTCTCCTCTTCAGTACTTCTCATACAGTGGTCAAAAGGAGTCTTTATTCAGGACCCATATCCACTGTATGCAATCAGACTGAAGCTAGAAACCTGACAAAAGAAATGTCACCATGTCTTATTTCAGATCACCAGTGATTCCACAGAAACCTATTTTAACACGATTTCAGTCTTTCTGATCTCTCACCCGCTCCGAAGAAAGCATGATGTGCTGGTAGAAGTGTTTCATTTCTGGATAATAAGTGCAAGATCTCCTTCTCATAGCCTCGGTAGCTATGGCAACATAAAATGTATCTCCAGTATCAATGCTTTGATATTTGCTTTGCCTGCTTTGCCTTTGTGTTTTCAGTCCACAGCTTGCAACACATGCATTTTCTGTCAAATATAAATAATTTCTGTGGCTGTGTCAGCACTGCCCAATTTGTCAGCTGTAGTCATAAGGAAAGCTATAATCAAGGACAACTATATGAGCTGAAGACCATCTTGGAGCTGGTGTTAATTCAAGTGTTTTAATATTTAAAGATGCATATTTTACATAATTCTTCACATTCAGTGTTTATTCTTATATAAAGCAGTCATCAGAGAAAGTATGCCCTTTTGTCCAAAAGTCATCTTTTTATTTAAAAAAAAAAAATGTTTATAATACAACTGCTCCAAAATATCAAACATGGATTGTTACTCCTTAAAACCTCCTTAACTCAAAGCTGTAGCTACAGTATATCAACATGTTTAATTTTCTAAATTAATGTGATCCAACACTGCTCTGTAACGGCATTTGTTGACGTACATGTGCTCTATTTTTTTTCCACTAGATGGCTACATTGACACAGACATGCAGGTGAGAGCAGTGTGTTTTTTTTTTATTACAGACCTCTGTCTGAACATTGCTTCAGAATTTAAACTTCACAGTGATTGTGTCTTATATGAAAACGTAGTTATTAATTAATTGTAAATGGGTGTTTGGGGTTTTTTTTCTCTGTTTCCTCACCCCACTGCATTTTCTCTTTGGATGTTTTATGTTCCTGCATTAAAATCCTTTTGTTTTGTGTGTGGCCTAATGTTTTGTAGCCTAGGTCAACATCAATGGTCCACCCAAGTTTGTTGTTGTTGTTTTTATACTGCTGTGTAAATCCAAATTCCAACACATTGTTCTGCACATCCTATATGTCATTTATACGCACTTCACAGTACCAAAAGTTTGGGAATATTTTGCACCTGATGCGGAACAACTGGACCTGGTAGTGTTATTGGTGTGCTTAAACTCACTGAGCATTACAAGAACCTTGTTGTTTATTAGTGGCTGATTGGCTCAAAATAAATGAGAAAAAAAGAAGAAGTAGAGCTTAGATGTTTTTCACTTTAATTGATTTTGTAGACAAGATGAATCAGACTCTTTATTTGAAGAATATAATTTATATATAATGTTTTCTGATTGATTGATATTTTTTATGGTAGTCTTTAGATTTTATAATGACAAAAAGACTTTCAAAATTAAAGAAAGGTGAGAGTGTGAGTCACTGAATGTTATGTCATTCAAGTCAATAAGGAGAAAAAGAGGGAAAAATCAATTGGGGAAGCATTGAGTATCGACTGTAAAAGTGGCCATGGCTAAAAAAAAGAACGACTTTCAGGTTCACTTGTTTTAAACACTTATTTGCAAACCAAAGAACAAGATTTGCACACCCATCCTTTTTTATTCTTTGGTGTTGAAACATATTTCTCTATCCTGTGTTTCAGTACCAATCAGCTGTGCTATTGCTTCAAATTAGACAGTGCTGGGGGCCATAATTGCTTCATCTAAAAATTTCACACGCTCATGCTTCAGTTCCTTCGTAAGGATCTGTGAGGTTCTTCAACGGGTTACTCTAGAACACATGCAGTGTAGCTGCAGTTGAGATATCATCATCATCATCATCATCATCATCTTGGCTGCAAAGTGCCCTTTTCAAATGTTAAATCAGAACATTTTCCCTGCTACATGTTGCCTGTATTTACTGTATCATCTTATTTGAGCAAGAACACTTTAAATAATGAAAACACCTTTTTAGCCATGCTAGCGGCATTACCCTAACCTTAGGGATGGTCGGTTGGTTGGTTCACTGTTTGGTCGATACTGGAATATATCAACAACTATTGGATGGATTGCCTTGAAAGTTTGTACAAACTAAAAATTTACTACTTAACTACTTTACTACTACTTAATTTTCCCCAAATTAAAAAAAAAATAATTAAATTTTGTCAAATTTTTGGATTCAGGATAAAACACCATCTATGCAGAAGTGTGTTTTTTCTTGAAAGACTTACAGTTCCTTCAGAAAAACAAACATTTTTCTGATAAAGGATGCAATTTTAGTTTAACTGCTCAAAGTGGAGCTGATGTTTGTTTGTCACTCTCATTTTACAAAAAAAAAATTGGGTTCACCACTTTAATCATTAAAACCCAATAGAAAATACTTTAGACATATTTCCACTGTTTATACCCCTCCATCCCATCTAGTACCTCCTTTGAGTCCTGCCCTGACCCTCTCTGACCCTAGCGTCCTTTTTCTGTTTGTTGCCTCCGCACCGGATTGAGTCGCCACTCCACCACATGAGGGAGCAAGTAAAAATTGTTTCTAATTTCTCATTAGGCCGTCAAAGATTTTAACTGACCCTGCAAATTATTATTGCCATGCTGTAAATTGCTTCTATTTCTAAATTAAAATGTCCAATCATAATGATTAAGGAATTAAATTAGACACAGGAGAAGTATGAATCACCAGAGGAACTGTGAATGAAAATGAAACAAGTCTACTCTCACTAGTGACAGTTAAGTGAAGAGATAGATGGCAGATAGGTGGAGTTTGCAGTATTTATGTGCCACCCTGCCGTAAAAGCTCTTAATGATTGCATTAGAGTTGTTGTTCACATAACAGGAAATGCAGTGCTAAGTGGCAAAGCAAGTTCAGATGAAAAACATCCCGTTAAACAGAGAAAAATAGCTCAAGTTTGTCTCACAAGAATTACCTCAAAGAGTAAGCTGCCAACAAATAGATGGCTGTAATGATGTTCTGTTTTTCACATGACCTGATCAGACCTGTGCTCCCATTAGCCAAAGGACTCAAACAAAGCTTACACACAGTCACACAAAGACAGAGACACGTTTAAATATAACATACACCACACACTCAAAAACACACAAACCACAGCCTGGCTGTTTTTCCTGCTCCCACAGTACAGCAGAGGATAATGGGAAAGATTAGTGTGAGCGGCTGATGCCTGGCGACCCTTTCTCTGGGAGCACGGCAGACGAAGATGCTGGCTCTCAGTGGCCCTCGTCAATTAGAGCATCCACTCTATGAGGCCGGGCCTAATGAAGAGTCCGGAGCAGGGAAGTGGAGGCGGGCAGGCAGGAATCGATCCCCAGACTGGTGAGGGCACAGCTGGGGGCCAACATGGGAAAGCCTGGGGAATGAGGGATGGCATCTTCTTCTTGTATCATACATAGGTCGTCCTCAGGCAGATTTGGCTCCATCTTTGTCCGTTTGACCTGTCAGCATCATTATACTCACTCCTTTTCACATGTTGTAAATTGTTCTCCCTCTTGACCTCCAAACTTCTGTTGTTGATGTGCATAAAGACTGCAAAGCCTAAGGATGGATGCTGGTGTGTCTCGTTGTAAGTCACTCGTGTCTCCAGCTTTGTTACGTCAACCTAAGCTTCAGGGAAATCAAGTTTTTCAAGCCTCACATTTATTACAATTATCCCGCCAGAGCGATAATTGTTCATCCAGTGGGAGTTGCTACATCTCCTGTAAAATTTAATGAGCTCACTTACACGACGACGGGCTGTCCATAACCTGTAGTTACTGTTTTAAGCTTATACTGTAGGTAGATCAGAGACTATAGTATCCACTTAAAGGATAAAGCTGCTATTATTTTTATATTTTTAGTAGCCATGCTGGCAGCGTGGCTCTAGGGATGGTTATGTCGGTCGGTTGACCACTTTGATCCAGACTGAAACATCTCGGATCTATTGGATGAGCTGCCATTAAATTTGATACAGAAAGTCATGGTCCCAAGAGGATGTAGGCTACTGATTTCTCCTCCAGACATTTTTAGTTCTGACTAACACGTCTCCGCCATGCAATGTGGCTTCAAGTTCTCCAGAGGATGAATTTGAATGACTATGATGATCGTCTGACTCATCCTCTTGTGCCACCAGTATTCAGTGGGATATTGTATGTCAACATCTATTACATGGATTGGCACAAAGTTTGTACAAATATTCATGGTTCCGAGATAATAAATCCTAATGACTTTGGAGATCCCCTGACTTTTCCTCTAGCGCCACCAGCAGGTTAACATTTTTGGTTCAGTCTAAAATATCTTGACAACCATTGGATGGATAGCCATGAAATTTAGTACATACATACATAGACATCCATTTCCCCCTCGGGATGATTTGGAATACATTCGGTGATACTTTTCATCTAAAACAATCATAAGGTCAAAATTTGAATGTGTCCAATACTTGGGCTTATGAGTGAATTCCCATATAAATGAATGACATTATCATTAGCCTTAGCTGTACCTTGTGTGTGGTGCCTATTAACAAATGTTTGCCAGAAAAAAAGGTGAACTAAGATGGTGAACCTTGCTGGTTTTCATTATGCCTTCTAAACATCAGCCATTAAGCATTTTCAGTAATGGAACTTAATTACTAAAAATACAGTTTTTGTTATTTTTGGTTTTAATGGTATTTGTTGATAATTCAAAAGAAGTTAAAACAACACCAGCCTTATCCTTCAAATGCTCCATTGTTACTAAAACACACCTGGAAACCAGGGACTTCTAAAGACTGAAAAACGTGCAGCATTTCTATGCATAATTTTCACGTTTCTTCACAAACATTCACTTTATATTCTGAGCATGACCACTGCCGCTCAGTCTTTGATAAGGTCAGGACCCACTGCCTCCTCAGTGTTTCTGCATCTCCACAGTGGTCAGCATGCTGATGGCGCTAATTGCCATTTATAGTTTTGCATTAACATTCAGAGGGAAGGGTAGCTGCTTCTAACACTAGTGAAGACGTTCCAAATCTTTCTATTGGATACCATCAAGTCTACAACGTGGACAACAGCAGTCCATGATGGTCACTGCCAGACCCATTACACAGGGGGCTTGATTATTATTATCAAAAAGACCTCCAGAAACACCCGTCACCATGGTTATTACTATTCCAAAGTGCTATATTTCTTTGATGCCTGAATCTCAATATTGTTCAGTTAAGGATGGCAATATCTGTTTGTTGTGTGGTTTTTCTAAATATTTAAACAACTATCAGATGGATTGCAATGACATTTTGTGCAGACATTAATGTTCCCCAGAGAATGAAGGCTAATGACTTTGGTGATCCCCTGACTTCTCCTGTAGCGCCACCAGCAGGTTGACATTTTTGTTTTCTTGTGAAATGTCTCAACAACTAAAGTATATCCATTTGGCATAAAAAAAAAAAACCTATGTCAAATCAAATGTGCGGATTATTTAAAAAAATCAGATATCCGCTGTAGCGATCCCTAATGGGGAGCAGCCGAAACAGGAATATTGCCATCATCAGGTCAAAATTTCAATGTGTCCAATATTTTGATTTACCTGTTAAAGTAATGACGTTCCCATCAGCCAAGTTGTCAACACATTTTAGAAGAAGCTCTCTACACAAATTATTACTTTTTTACCTGTTAGCCTGTAATCACAGGGTGCCAGTATGATTCTGAGTTGCAGTCAGCAGAGTTCATTTTTCACTGGTTTTTATTTTTCTAGTTTTTATTTTCAATTCAGTTTAGTTTCCAAAATGGGTTGTGAAGGCAGTTGACTCACAGTCATGTACATGTCCCAGTCTCAATAAATATATGCACCAATGCCTCGTCATGCTTGTTGTGTTGACACATTTGACCAAATTAAAAGACGAAAGTTAAGGCCATTTCCTGTATATTTTTAGTTTATTTTAGTTAGTTTTGTAAGAACGAAATAACTGACTATCTTAGTTAGTTTTCATTTTTTTCTAAAGTCAAGTAACTAAAAATGAAAGTTGCTTTATTCTCATAATGTGTCTGCAAGTTGGGAGATGTTGAACTTCTTAAAAAAAAATCAGAGCAAGTATTCAACACAAAAGTTGAAAAAATTTCACTTTTACAATTCAACTTTGGTAGAAAATGAATTATCTGCAGAGTGCTTTAAAGAGGCATCTGCGCCATCAGGAGCTTTTATAACTGGTCAATTTCAATTCGAGGTGTCTGACAAGACACTGAATAAAGCCAAATATTCTCAGGGTAGATGAAAAATTATTGATAGCCATGGAACAAAAGAGAAGAGGCTGGTGAGATATTTTGAGAAATGCTGTGAAGATAAGGCCTAATTGCTTTTCTTTAAACCTGATTTACAGCCGTCGGCTCTTATGGGTGTCCTCATCATCAGGGAATAGTGGTGCGCTGTGCTACAAATACTTCACGATACAGCGTGATTCATGGTTTGAGTTGTATCAAACTTCAAGTTAGACTAGAGAGTGAATCATTAATGAGACTACTATAGTCCCTAAAGGAATCTTTGCCTGTGTGAGATAAACAAGAAAGATTCACCAAAACTCACTTCTAACACAAGCTGATGTATGAATGTGGAAGCTACTGCAATGATGCCATAATTTCCCTTTAAAAGCCTTAAAAAAATACTGGCATCAATTTTCTTTATTTGGGTGGCAGCATATGTTCATTTGTGCTTTTCATATGACAAAACCATGTTCATTGTTGTAAATATTGTGAGTGTCACATAGCTATTGGCGAGTTGATTTAATTGGCTTTTAACCCTTAAGTGCAAAGCAAGTACAAGAATTGCTGGTGTGGGTTACAGTAAGCCACAGGATACCTTATTGATCTGAGATAATGTAATGAGAGAGTTCGTGGGAGAACAGAAGTGATTCATGTGGCATCGGACCAATATAATGAACTTGTGTGTCAATGCAAATGGGAGATTCCAAGCCGAGTCAAATCGTAATTGTTGCCCAGGTTTCGTCACTACATCGAATTAGGTGCCAAATTCGTTGTCCTTGTATGGATTATTTGATCAATGGAGAGAACTAAAGAAATGGGCAGAAAAAAATCAACAGACAGATAAATTGATATAAGATGCTTCCCTTTGCAAACAAGTGTACTGTAGGTGCAGGGAAAAAAATTTGGTAAGTTGGATCAAAATCGAGACACAGGCAGAGAGTATTCGACTGAGGACGGTGGGATGAAAAAGTAAAAAATGAATGAGGGATAAATACCCCAGATGGTAACTTACATTTTAGTTTCAATGAATGTTGAGGGTTAATAGAAACAGCTAAAGCTGCAACTTCACCTGTCTTTTTGTCTCACCTAAACTGAAAACAAACACAGTGTGAGCTCCTCATTACCAGACATCAAACCACCAGATCAGCTTGGGATTATAAACTTAGATGTATTTGGGGGAACCTTCACCATAAGTAGTTAAAAGTGATTCCTAGGATCTAAATTGGCATACATTTTCAGAAAAAGCTGGGTTTAAAACTCTTTTTTTTCATTCTCTGTGACTCATCACCTATTTTAAATTGGAATAATCAGATTTTATCTAATGTGTGTTGTGAAGAGAACAAAACAAAGACACCCTTCAGTAAGGGTGAAAGTAAAGATCTCTTTCTTTTCGTAGGCTACAACTTTAGTTATAACAAATGCAGCCTAAAATTAATCATTGCAGAACATCAGCAGCATGTTGTTTTGTGTTTACATTTTGGGAATTTGATTTCTTGCTGAGAGTTAAATATGAGGATCGATACCACTCTCATGTCTGTACGCTACATATAAAGCCACAGCCAGGTGATGTTTCCCCTCGTTTCAAATCTTTATGCTAAGTTAATTAAGCTATCTATCACCCAGTTAAAGTTTCAAATTTAACGGACAGACCTTCTTATATACAGTCTATGGGACAGACATGAGAATGGTATCGATCGTATCATCAGATATCAGAAAGCAAATAAGCTTAGGTCTATTTCCCCCAGATGTCAAAGTATTACTTTAAGAATACATAAGCTTCCCGGTCATTGTTCCGTTTTCATTCCCTAAAAACATTTCACAAACTAGCGCTACTGTGAACATGTTTGTAATTTAACTTATTTAAATCGCACACTGATAAAATGAAATGTGAATGTATCAGTCAAACACTGAGGAAATGAGCTTGAAGGAGGATAATACCTGTTCCCTGTCCCCATAATAGTTTCCGGAGATTGCCCAGGCGACAGGCTGACTTATTTATTGCACTTCAGTCCTGTGCCAGTGACACACTGAGATTTCTCTCTTTACGTTGTGCTAATAGGACATGCCACTTTGGGTTTCAGCCATATTCTGTCTTATTAAAGTTCTCAGCTGAAATCCTGCAAGACCCTTTAGGACATAATGGTGAGAGCAATTACAAGCCACATTCACAGTCTGTTGGAAGAGAACGCATTTCTGAAGACAAAAAAACAGTGTCTCAGCACCTTAATGCTAATATTCACCATGCCTACTACCACCACTAGTACTTATACTACTACTACTGCTGCTCGCTACTACAACTGCTTCAAGCTGAGTGCATCCACAACATTATGCAAATTGGTCTTCAAAGTAATATAAAATATAATATTTACATTCATATATGAAAAGATTATCATTCCATTATGTAACTAATACAGCTGTGCCAGGCTGAGTGAATATACTGAATGTCTTCATCTCGTTTGTTCTGATTCATTCAGAGCCCAACACCCTGCACGACGATCTTAATAAATTCAGAGAGCATTTATTGGATACACACACACACACACACACACACACACACACACACACACACACAGAAGCACACCACGACAAATACATGTACAACACACACAAGCAATTGCTAACATACACGTGACAGCTCTGACCTTCCTAATGACAGCAGCCTAACACCTGCTCCATTCAATTCCTTATTACTTGGTCAATTAAAGTGGAAGAGAGTGGGCGGCCCCACCAGTCAGCAGTTTGTGCGTTAGTACGTTTAATGACATGCAGATCTATAGCACCTTTCCAGCGTACACTCCTCCCAGTTTTAGTTGTAAAGTTGGCTGATTAACAGAACTCCCGGAATCCAAATTCAGCAAAGTCATATAATTTCTGTGACATCTGACCACAGTGGCAGTCCTGGCAAAGCTGTCTGGTGCAGGTGATTATCAGCTCGCTCTTGTCATCCCAGGGTTCACATAAAAGAGCAGAGGTTTGCGTCGAGAAGACAGTCAGGTGCAACTTTTATAGCCCCTGTGCAGCACATTTACCACATTTGTCAAAACTACGTTCAAATTGCTTATATTGTCGCAAGCTAAAAAGGCAGAACGAAGGTCAGAGTTAGAACTGTTACCTTATCTTGTGAGACGACTCCAGGAGAAGAGGAACATCAATCTAGATACGTCCATCACCACAGTGCAGAGTTGGCATTATGTCTACAGGGCCCCATCTCTCTTCCTTTCTTGACTTGGCCGCATTTTTGAAATGTGGATGGATGTTGAATTAAACAGTTGTTTCCAACCATCTTCTAGCTGCTCCATTATTCCTTATGCAGGTAAATCTCATCAGGGCACATGGTGCATCCAATCCCCCATCTTTCTCTCCTCTTTTCTTTCAGCCGTATACTATTTAGTAAAGTAATAAATGCCAAAAAAGTTGTCCTCTAAAGATTGTGTGCGGTGATGAGTTAAAGGTAAATAAATACAAACTTCCCCCGAGTTTGGAGTAACTGTAGTTACATGGATATGCTGAAGTGAGGTTGGCCAGTGGGATGTAAGCACATTAAGCATTGGTGTTTGAGACTTTGGTTAAAATAGAGACGGGCAAGAAAATAAAATTCTAATAAGTAAATAATTAATTGAGGATATACACGTTCAATCTTATTTGCAAATCAGCAGTTAAATCCGTTTAATAAAGTGCAGGTTTGAGATCCTTTGGCGCAAACAATGTGACAACGTATGTTGGAGGTAGCTGAGTAGAGAGTACAGTTTAGGTAATTGGAGTGAGTAAATTGGAGTCTCTCTCTTTCTCTCCCCATCTCACCCGCACACACCCACACACACACACACACACACACACACATACATAATGCTGTGCAACGAAATGAGCAACCTTGTTATCATTTGCCAGTTCTATTCATTTATTCATGAACTGGATCCTTAAGGGGGCTAGGGGACGACCATCGGCACAGAGATGAATCTTTTAATACAGAAAACCCTGCTGAGACCAGCGGACGGATGGAGAAGGGATGGGGGGAGACAGCAGGTAATATTACTGAGGGCCATTTCTGGTTATATAAGACTCAGCAAGTGGGAAAGAGTAAGATGAGAAGAAAAAGGTGGGATGGGAAGTGCAGGAAGGAGATTAAAGTAACAGGCTTATTGTTAAACGTTGAACGTTAAACATAATGATGCGTAATAGTTAAGTACGCTGTATGGGAGGCGTCGGGGTTGGAGCGAGGTATCGCTCACATGAGTCACTTTTGAAGTACGTTACAGCAGATAGATGTGTGCATCTGGAGACGTCAGAGCAGCCATCTGTAACTTGCTTGTAAAAGGGTTTTAGTCTAGTCTGTAGAAGCTAGTCTTCTGCCAATTTACTCTCAAAATAAAGAATTTCCTTGCACATTCCTGCTTGTTATTGTTGCATTTGTCTTACAATCTTCTGCACAAGTTACTTGTTGCTGTATGTATTTGAATGTAAAGCACACTGTAATGAACTGTCCTACAATAAAAAAGTTGCCTTGCCTAGCAGTCTGTGCATGGGAGAGGACAGGCGGGAGAGAAACAGGAATTGTTTGTGTGTAGGAGAAAGAAGGTGTGACTCCCCTCTCACTCCGCTGATTACAGATGGAGAGGACTCTGTGGAGTTGTGCTGCAAGTTCCTGCTGCCTCAGTGTTGAGTGTGCCTAATGCTCTCTCCTCTCTATTACAGCCCACAACACAGCGGCCATCACACACACACACAGAAAGAGAGAGAGAGAGAGGGAACAACAACCCCTTGCTATCTTTATCTCCTTAATTCTCTCTTGCAGATGTCACACTGGTGCCTCCAAACAATACGAGATCCTGCTTGGCCTTTCTCTTTCCTTCTGTAGTTAATGTTAAAAAAATATGTGGGTGGCAATTGCTGTCAGGAAACCCTGTTAATTATTACACATTATTGCAGCCTGTTACATGTAAACCTACCTTACACTAACAGTGAAGACCCTCAATTACTGCTCGTGTATTATAAAGGGAAACTTTCTTCAAACACGGTAGCAGAAGCTAAGCTCACGATCACTCAATGCTGCTTACATAGATGAGACTCACGATCACAGATTTATAGATGATGACGTGTGTGTGTGTGTGTGTGTGTGTGTGTGTGTGCGTGCAGTATGTTACATATCTGCATCAAAACAAAACTCCCTGCTATAGCCTGTAGAAAAGATAATTAAAGGCACATTTCCATCCACAGTGAGGACTATATACAGCAGCAGCAACACAAACACTTTTTTAATTAGATGTAAAATTCTTGGGATTTTGGTTGATTCACAAATATATCTATACAGTCTCCAACTAAACCTCAAAACCATCAAGATGACTAAATAATTAAATACAAACTTTTGATTTATATTCATTTTGACAACAGTATAAACTGGATGAACTGTAATGGGATGAGAAATGAGAAATGGATTAAAGCAGCTATAATCAATATTTTTATATGGGTCACATGGCTGCTTGTACGTGAAAGTCGTCGCTTGTGGTGATAAGGCCAGAGAGAAGGATACTTGACTCGACTGTTTCCCTGCAGCTATACGGAGTGTTTAAGCGTCTTTCTTTTTATTGTTTTGGTTTTCCGGCCCCCACCTTTGTTTTGGTTGAATCTTGCTGGTCTCATCAGCTTTTCCAGATGGAGCAGACAGCTGTTTTCAGTGGAAAAGCTCTACTGTACTCTTCCTGCCCGGCACCAAATGCCAGACAAAGCAACTAGCTGGTGGACGTAGTGGAGCATTTAGCAGATAAAGAGCAGGAGTTCCCACAGGAGTTGTTGGAATTAAAAGGAGTGTAAATATTGGAATTACATTCATAAAGTTGCTACAAACACATCAGCTGAAAGGTTATTCTGTAGACACTTTGTTCAAATCTACAATACATTAATGGAATCAAGAGGACACCTGTCCTGGAGTGTTTAAGTTTCAACTGGTTGAGGATAAAAGTGTGATCTTGGACATTTGTGTCTTTTGTGTGTGTTTTTTATTTTGCCTACATGAAGTCCATATTAAACGGTATTTGGAAAATAAATCTGGATAAAACACAAACTTTCTGTAGACTCTGTTCCTATTTGTGGAGGGGGGTGGATCGTGTACGTACTGTTCTTTCAGAGGTTAAGGGTGTCTTTAGAGAACCCATTTGGGGCTGGTGAGTCACCATGACTGTCAGCTTCGCTGTTTCTCAGCTCCATCAGTGTGGCAGCAGGCAGGCGTCCAGTTGGCAGGGTGGCAGGACAGCAGGACAGTGACAGGGGTATCTGACAGGGAGCACGGACATGTGGCAAGGGAGGCAGAGGATGGCGAAGGGGGCTTGAGACTGGTCACACAACAGCATGAAATCTAGACCTCTGTTAGACCAGTAAACAACAGAGGATACTGTGTGCATCGTATGTCAGGGGCATGGAAGGGTAGGATAGATATATTAAAACACAAAATGGTCATGTAATTAAGCCAAACGTACTGTTAAAGTGACCAAAAGACAGTCAAGTACAGAGTAGAATAGGCTTAATTTCGGTTTGAGTGATTTCTCTATTTCAGTCATACACTGAAACCAATTACAGTGAAACAAACCTTTTGAAAACTATCATCTCAACTCTCCAACACTCCAGTGTCTCTCAACAAAAGTCCATCACATTTTGACGGCCGACCAAGAATCAATCTCAGTGGGCGTGTGTGGAGCGTGGCCTTGGTGAAAGATTGGAAGTCTCTGTTCTTTGAGCACTGGACCTGATCACAAAGCTATTATCTGTGAAAGCCAAGTCACATAAACTGCAGAGAATCAACTGTCCTGCCGTGTGTCCTTAACTTTACAGCCAAAGTCCTTACCCATCTCAATGCATCAAACTAACAGATTTTAATGACAAAAATGGAGAACCCTATACAGTTTGGAAGCAAGAGGGAAAGTGATGAAAGAGACAAAACATTGTAGGAATACTAAAGAAGGTATTTTTTTTACAGAATCAGGATTGATTTTTAATGTGACATTTGAACTTTTTCCCACATGAGAATAACTGCATCAAGTATAGACAGGGTAATAGGTCAGCCACAAGTAAACAAGACACCGTAGATATAATTCATTTGGGGCATCAGTTTGAGCCAAACAATTGATTCCTGTTCTTTAGAATCTGCATTGGGTGAAAAGAAGAAAAATAAAATCCTGTCTCATTCATAGCATCAATCTCATGAAACAGTGCATGAGTGGCTATTTGAGCAAGCCTGTGAAAAACAAAACCATGTGTTGCTGCAGTAGTGGACAATAAGGAAGCCGCCTACACCACAATCACCACGTCATTATGTTTTCTTTAGTGGCTCTTTTACTGAAATCAGCTTACTTTCTGTGAAGCTCAATAGTGTGCAACAAAGGGCCAAAGTAAAGTGATTGTGGGATTCAGTTGACTCGCATGTGATGAGATCCCATCTGTCCCACCTTTGTCAGCCTTCCCCCTCTTAACTTCCTGTCCCATACCCATCTCATTCAACTATACAAAGACTCTGAATTAATCAGGCCTTATTATGAGCAGTCATCTTCAAATAATGTTGTTTCAGACATTCCTGAATATGCCAATGACTGATTTGCTATTGTTCTGTTGAGTTAAAATTCAAAGAGCAGGAAGCGGCACATTCTTAAAGAATAAGGCTGGTCACATTCACCATTTTTCTTACTGTCAACAAATCCCATTAAAGGGACCAAAACCAACAACAAACTGGGTGGTTGATGGCAATGTTGTTAGTATTGCAGGTATTTCATCATAAATCAAAGTATTAGACATATCAAAATTGATGATTTGTTCCAATCTATCTGGCAGATGTTGAGATATTTCACTGGATAGGTTAAAACTTTGACCTGGTGGCAGAGCTGGATGAAAGGTCAGGGGATCACCAAAATCATTAGGATTCATTCTATGGACATTGTTGCTATTTATACCAAATACTATGTCATTATCCAATTATATGTTCAGCCGTTTTTAAAGTTTTACATGCTTAGCAGCAACTAATAGGCTTGTGGCTGAGTACCACAGGCAGGATAGGGAAGGTGGAAGATAGTGAAAGATGGACCAATGCACTGTTGGTTTTGGAGATTTCATGGGATTTGTTGACAGTAAGAAAAATATAGAAAAACACCAGCCTTATTCTTTAACACTGTAAAACAGTGACTAAAACGTTTATTTCCACAAGACCGTTATGTTATTCCATTTGTCTAATATAAGCCTTCAAGAAAAACGTAGCTAATGACAATAAAAAGCTGAGTACATACATTCTTCAGGAAATCCAGTTTTCCTCCATCACGACTCATTGTAAAGCTGCTGGGCAGGAAAACAACACACTGAACATTTTTAAGTTTAAAACATAATACTGAAGAGAGTGGCTTCAGTTAAAACAGTGTGGTACTTGAAGAATACTTGTCTGTCCTGCGTCTGACTTCCAAGACTGTATATCTCTATCGCTGTTTTACAGAGCTGTGACAAGAGTTCAATCACAACAAAACATGATTGTCTGGCCCTTAGAGCCACTCTTTGCAGTCTGACCTTTACAACCTCTCCAAACATCGCAGAGAGACAGTGTATCTTCATCCACGCCTGCGGACAATTAGGTTGGTGGAACAGATTACTCTGTCAGTGCTGCTCTTTACTGTAAACAGCGCAGCTGTGTTATCGTCCCAGGAGACCACAGACTTGTCTGATGTCAGAGTGATACAATATGGCCCAAATTCAGATGGAATGACAATAGCTGCTGGAAATGGCAGCAAGCTTCGACTGAACACAACCTCATTAGCAAAGATAAAGCTGGAGAACAACAGTTGTGACCTAATAGGTTGTGCTTTCATTTGACCCTAACATAATGAAAACAACGATATTAGTACTGATACAGGTGCATCTCTCTCTGTAGTGGCAGCAAATGAAGATGTGGAGTATTGTTTTCCGGCTACAGCCTCACCACATCTGACAGAGCAGACACGACCTTCCTCTCTGCTGTCTCCTGGGAATAGGTCAATAGGGAGAATCCCCACCTGCTGCTGCAGTCACGTATCTAAGGGGGTTCCTCTCTGATTCGATTGACCACCCAATTAATCTTTTCAAGCATGACACCCGGAACAAGACAGTAGGATTATGCATATTCTCTTCTATATGTTTCTATATACGCTAATAAGTAAAAGTAGTCCAGTTTTTTTCATGAAGCAAGGTAAGATTTCAGAAAACATGGGAGAGTAGGACGTATTATTCTAGTACTGTGCAGGTTAATTTTCGCTATTTGGATTGGTTTACGCATGGGAGCCTTTTCATGGAAACCCCAGGAGTCCATATCTCTGATTGTGTCTGTTGCTCTCCTGTCCTCTATGTGTGACGTAAATTGGGGATACATCTTTTCCCTATTCTTGTAGAGGTGATCTGACATCAGATCTTAGATCCATGTGTTGCTCATCAAGCCCATCAGTCACACTCTTCCTTTGTTAGAGGCAGACATAAATAGCTTCTCGCACTCTTCTCTACAAAGACACAATCAAGCGGTCCTTAGCATGACTCATGACTCCACTGTCTGATCAAGAGCTCAAAAAAGCCACAAGAACAGATGAAAGAAGTGTGTGCTTGTGTATGTGTTTGCTTGTTAGAAAGATAAGATTTGGAAAAGATGGAAAAGCCAAAAGTAGAGTTAACTTCTCGATGACATCACTCTTGCCACAGTCTGTATACTAACATGATAAGAAGACAGCAGAAATTAGACAAAAAGAGAGCAACATCATGGAGGAGACCAACCATGTAGAAGAGGTTTGACTACTTCTCACATTGCTCTGCATTTTTTCTTGCAGTCAATACAAGTCTAAGTTTTGTCTGGTTGAAGCAAGTCAAGTCTGCAAGTCTTTCAGGTTGCTGAATGCTAACCATTCAACCCATCATCTGCAAAAATATTCATGGTGAGCAAGTCCTACCTGTAATCGTCTTACCTTTTTTTAAATTGTTCAAGAATTTTATCAGGTCAAAACTTGAGTTAAGTCTAGTCAATTTTATTTATAAAGCCCGATATCGCAAATCACAAATTTGCCTCAAGGGGCTGTACAATCTGTACCGCGCACGACAGCCTCTGTCCTTAGACCCTTGATTCAGAAAGTTTAGTTTTTGCAGTTAGGACTAGCACAGACTTGTATACTATACACTGTTATTTATTTTTATAACATCAAAAAGTGATATGTAATTCTCTCTCCCTTCTCTGTAAAGTCCATCAATATGTTCCAGCATGCCCAACACTGTGCTGCCCATTTATTCAAGCACACCTCTCCCCAGCAATACATCACACTTCTTGGATTTGAATTATACTGCCTCAAACCAGTAAGCTCTTTCCTTCAAGGACCTTAATGCTCCCTTTGAAAGACCCTGGGGTGAAAACACATACAGTAAATTTCCTGTCAGAAACCTTGCAAAGTGCATCTATAGATGTTTTTTCTGAGATAGCTGGAGGCTGATGGGTCAATGTAGTGTGAATAGTGAATATCATCTTTACTTGCAGATAATGATCTTTTGGCTTAATCAAACCATGAACTTCAGGGGCACCAGAGCACACTAGAGAGTGTGAAGAGGTTGGAATGCACCACCAAGTCTGAGGCCAAAACACCCTGCCAAAAAACTTTGGATTGAGTTTCACCCAAGAGTGGAGTCCCTGAGTGAGGTGTGTTGAAGCGGCAGATTGACAGGAGGATTGGTTCAGCGTTGGTAGTAATAAAATTGTACATATCGATTTTAGAAGTTAAAAGCATCTGCGGACGCTCTTAATTTGTTACACCCATTTCCCAAAGCCGCTCTTAAGAGCAAGTGACGGACATGACATTAAAAGCGTCATAACATTGGCTGAACGATGTGCTGAAGAAAATGCTGAATATACTTGAATAAAGTAATGTGGTGGATTTAACCGTAAGTTGTGCTAACATAAATCACAAAATGTAAATGTTGTACACCACACTTGTGGCACGTCTAACCAGGAGGAGAACCTGGGATAGACTTAGAACATGCTGGAGGGATTATGTATCCCAGCTGGCCTAGAAACACCTTGGGATATCCCAGGAAGAGCTGGAGGATGTAGGTGGGGAGAGATATGTTTGGGTACCTTGCATAGCATATTACTGTGGCAACCGGACCTGATTAGTACTAGGAATAGTGATAGTAGCACTCTTGTAGAAGTAATAGTTATAATAGCAGGGCAACTTTAGAAGTATTTATTGATCATCCAGACTCATTTCATTTAACTTTCTATTATATTAGCCCATGTCACCTGAACATCCAGCCCATTTTACCACAATGCAGAGTGAAAACCAACTGATAGAGGATGACATGACTAACTGTCGTTCTCAGACAGTTCTACTTTTCTTGCATTTCTCCAAACAGAAATATATAAAAGGCTCATTATGTTTCTGATGAGCCATCCCTGAAAACGCTGTTTGAGTATTTTTCTCAGAGAGTCTGCAATAAATATGATATAACTTCTTCATCCTGTGCAGAAGAAAATGATGGTGAGGAAGATAACAACATTTGCATGTTGTGGCATTTACATTTGGTGATAAATATACTTTTAATACGCTTTGCAGCTGCCTACCATTTCCCCCAATTAGATTAACTAAGCTGAAGGATTCCAAGTGGGATACTAGAGAAGACTCTGTGTGTGTCTGCGATCTCTCCCCCCCCCCCCCCCCCCCGGTTACCTACGCAAGATGGATGGCTTGCATGGGACTGCTGAACACCTCAAAGCTACAGCTTTCTACATGTACGGATAGTGATACACTGGTTGCACAGCACTATCCTGTTACATCCTCACACATTCCCACACAGCCACTGAGGACCACTAAAGGCTGAACATTTTAAATCCAGCACCGGATCTCTCTGAGTTGCAAGTCAAATATAGGTTAGTATAGCCTCGGGAAGGATAATTTTGTACTGTAGAGCTTTAAGGTTTGAAAGTCTAAACCTCTATAATATCTAGAGGCTCTCTGATATGCATTGTGTTTTATAAATCTGTCTTCATACTCTACTAATATTAATGTTAATCACAAAAGCACCGTGCAATTGGTCTATTAACCCCTTATGGGCTGCATAGTAACTGATTTTCTGGCCACTTGGGAGCAGCAGGATCAAGCTTTAAACACAACACTGACATATTATCACCAAGCTGGTGTGGATATAACTTGTTAGCAGTTGTTTGTTCACACATCCAGCAGATATGGAACAACATGAGCATTTATCTGGAGTTGTGTTACTGGTCATCTGATGAATTTAAGTCCAATATTTACTTTTGTATTAGCTCTGTTTTGGTCACCACTGAGTATGAATTATGTGGCATATATGTTTGCGACTACACAGAAAAAATCACACCATTTGTTCATAGCGATCCAGCCAAACCGAACTGCACAACTGTTTTCTCCAACCATCCAAACAAGCCAGTGTGTCTGTTATCGAGTCTTAAAAGCAAAAAGTTGGAACAAGTCAAAATCCATGAGGGGTTGTAAGATTGTTTCAGCCTCAAAAATCTGCTGGTTTCAACAATTTCTATATACGAAAGGTGTTACTATCTTAGAACAAGACAGATAATGTCAATTATTGCAGTGTTATCAAGAAATAATTGACACTTGATTCTCAAATATTCTTTAAAAAATTGATTTGTAAGGGCAACAGGTTAATAGCCTGGTTCCACACCTGCCCACATCTCTTTTCAGTAATTCAAATAGTGATCCTAATGAAGGATTAAGTGAAATGAAATGACAACTCAGTCTGATCCCTCAGGCCCAGAGGTTAGAATAATCTTACCAAACTGGCATTTTTATATCCATTGTTTTAAGAAAATAGAGGTTTTAGGACTCAGTTATAGACAAAATGGCTTGATAAGATAGAGTTTTTTTCTGCAGTGCTCTGATTAGGGTCTCTTTATGGAACTTAACATATTTTCAGGGAAATATTTTCCATTTCATCATTCCTGAAGAATGAAATATGTAAAACCTCACATCTGCCATTTCAGCCGAGCGTGTGACTGAAAGCCCAGCTCAATCTACCATGATTACGAATGGTCCCAGACACTACCTGACTGTGATGGTGGGGTGCGAAGACGAGGAAGGACAGACACGGAGGGAAAGAGAGGGAGTGTGATGATCAGTGAGCTGTAGCATGTGGTAGTAGTGCACTAATCATGGTCCCCGCCTGAAGAAACACACAGCCGCCTCACAGGTTATTGAAAGATAATGGGATTCTCAGGGCTAAAGACACACAGCTAAAGACAGAGACAAAATTTGAAAATAAATAATGCAAAATCTTCTTTCTCTCTCCTGCTGTGTGTGTGCCCATGTGTCTATGTCATGTCCGTGTGTGGGTGTGTGTATTGTGACTCCAACTAACTGTTCTGTGTGGTGAAAAATGAGCAAATAAGGCATTAGTCAATATGGGAACAGAAACAAACCCAGCTTTCAGAGTTTGAATACTGATTTTAGATTCCTAGGCACAAAATGGCAAAATAAAAAAGGAAATAGAGTTGCATAAACAATATTTATAATCTTCTGATATCCAACGACACTCATGACTGCTACTTCTGGATTTGTGAGAAAAGAATAAAACTTTTGTAAATATGCATGTGAAGGCTAAATATGCTAAATGTAAATATACTGTGAAAAAAAGCATTTTGCCCAAATGCTTAAATGCAGTGTTGAGATGGTTTTCTAAATCATTTTTTTAGATTCATCACATTGTTCACACAATACTGTAGATGGCAAGGTTGTGTGACGAACATGGTTTCACTTGATGTCACAGCCCCCTTTACTGCCATTTTGCAGCTGGGTTGTCATCACTGTGATGGATCAAGGTCTTGTGACAGTGTTGTTATTTCATAAACAGCTGCAGGGGGCTGCTGTAAAAGCACCCACTGTGTGAGACCTTTAAAAACCCATTTTGATATTTACTCTGAGTGTATTGCCAGTGAACATAGACTCTCTGACGCAAATTGCCCCAGTCCCTCATCCCCACTTTTCTCATGATTTGAATCCAGACACCCACTAAGCACAAAGATTATAAAAATATATATATATATAAAATAATATATTACCGCATTTTAAATCACATCTACAGTATCATTTGGCTTTTTAAGTTCCTTAAAATGTATATAAAGAGAAACAGTAGCGAGAAATCATTCATACAAAACAAATCATGCACAACCATGAATGTCTATTTGAATGGACATGACAAAAGAAATTTTAATTGGAAATAATCACTACTGAGAAGCTTTCCTTTGAATTTCTGCATGGAATATCCATGCAAGTCAAAGACAACAAGCTGGCCACTAAAGCTGAGTCTGTCTTCCTGACCTGTGACACACTCCCCCTCCACATACACACACACACACACACACACACACACACACACACACACACACACACAAATACACACACACGTCCAGCCAGTCGTCTCCACCAGCGCACCCTGTAAGCTGTCACTCAGTCCCTGCCCCAGTGACCCCTGTCAGGCCTGTGTCACTTTTGGGGGAGAGGGTTATCACGCCATCCACACACACTCACTTTTCCATTTGTTTATTTATTTGTTTCTGTCACTTTGTTTTCTGGTGACTGCCTTCATGCTGTCCGTCTTCGACTCCACACCCCAGTTGTCGCAGTCAGATGTCTTGTCTTTTAACTTGCCGCCTCTGACTGCTTTGCTCTGAAGTGTCTATGAAGACCGAGGTGTTGGATTTGACCTGTCTACAGATCCACACTCTACTTTCAGTGAGTTTCACTGAACTTTATGAGGACTTTTTTCATTGACTCTCATTTTCTGAATTCATCTGTTTTTGTGCAACCAAGACATTTTTTATTCCAAGCATTAAAAGAAATACTAGAGAATTATTGAGCAGTAAGTCATAAGACGCCGTGTGTCAATGTGACTTTAAAACTGCTAAGAAGCATTGTTCACCACTGTGGCTTATGGCTTATTGCAGTATGGTTCGTTTCAGGTGCTAAACCCACCTGCTACCCTCTGACTGTATACCTGCTGTGATAAATATTTTTATATTAACAATAGGTTAGTTGACTACATGTAATGTGAAAGAGGCATTCTTGGTGATGAACCCACACATAATTATCATGACTCTGCAGTTTCCCTCAGCTCTACAGAGCATTTTAGCATCTTTCAGCTTATTGTTTTGGTTCACTCTTGACGCTCTCATCAGCCTTGTTTCCCAGCCACAGCTTATCAACAAGTCCTCAAAACGAAACAAAAAACTACGTCATTTGTAGCTGTTCTTTAGAACAACACATAGAAGTGCTTTCCTATCTGACGCCACTATCGGCAGGACGACATTGTTAACCATGGGCTTCAAAAACTGTTACAAATCATCTGTTTTATGATGCTTTGGTTAAAGTTTGGTTGCCTTTAGGCACAGACACAACTTGGGAAGGTTTAAGGGAACATCATGGTTTGGGTTTAAGTAAGTTCTTTGTTCAGTGGAGTATTTAGCAGCTAAAGAGCCAGATATTTCCCTCATGAGTTGGACAAAGACCAAAAACAGAACTAAAAGAAAGTGAATATTGGACATTCATCAGGTGACCTGAAACATTATGAATGATTATGTTGCTCCATGTCTGCTGGATGTGTAATATGGTCTTTAAGTTTTCTAACACATGTGCTAACTTTATGAGGTCAGTGTTGTGTTTACAGCTTGTTGCACTGCCCTCGAGTGGCAGAAAAAAAAAAATCAGTTAATGCAGATTAAATATTAATGCCCCAACTGAAAGCCACTACTCAACAGGTTCAACATGTCTGAGCCAATCAAAGAACAGGACTAGATGTCTGTTTTATATGTTTAACTCTAATTTTTACCCTCGTCTTTTGTCAGTGAGTCACAAAAAATACATATCATGAACCAAATTCAGATCACATCCTGCTTGATTAAACGGTCAACCTGACACAAAACACCCAGCTGACTGAAATTTGCCTTCATTTAAACTAAGCTATGGTCCATTACTGAGAATAAATGTAAATGATGTCACTGAACAGCGTAATATGTGACGGAGTTTCTCAGGAGATAGCATTCAAAGCAATAATGTCTTGGTCTACATCTATAGTGAAACATCCGATCATGCTCATCTTTCTAGTTGTGGTTGTGTCTGTAATGTTCATGGTGGTATTATACTGTGGTGTTTTTTTCTCTGAGGGTATTTCTTCATCCCAGCTGGCTTTAACTTCCCAGTACTGAAAGACCGAGGGATGAAGTCTGCATGGATCATTAAGCACTAAATTACGAAGGAAAATGTTTTAGTCTCATGAGCTGCACACTGGAGAGACGAACAACAGGACCTTGGGCCTGCATTACGAAGCAAGTTCAGCGTAGTCTGGCTCTCTTTCCGTTACCTGGCCTTGCTGAGCCAAACATTGTTCATTCCGTATAACCGGTATCACAAAGCTGGTTATCAACTGGCTCTGTTGACTCTGATACTGACACTCTGGGTTTCCCAATCCAGCTGTGAGTGTGTTCATGTGAAAGAGGTAGGTTCTTAATTACAAGCAACTTAATCAGAACCATCAGTGGAGTATGTCATATGATATGAGATGAAACTGAAATATCAAAGGAAATTAGGTCATTGAGGGAGTATTGTGGAAGCATATATATGTGTGTGTGTGTGTGTGTGTGTGTGTGTGTGTGTGTGTGTAATACGATCACAGTTAAAATAGTAAAAGAAGCTACAGGGTGACAGAAGTATGTTTTCTTGAAAGAGTACTGAGAACAGCCACCAAACTGTTACACTCTTTGCTGATTTATTCCCAGTCAACTGTCCTTGTAATTAGTTTGAGTTTAGTTTTAGATTACCCAAAATCCATCCTACTTAAGATAGTCAAGAACTAGACAGCTTTGTATCTGAAGTCTGACAATTTGTTTGGTTTAAGCTATAGTCAAAGTCGATCTTCATGAAACCATCCCCTGATCCTCTGAGGTTACCTGTGCAGCATAAGTTACCATGGTGATCTAATCCAGTTAGAAAGTAGACTTCGTGACACTGAAAAACCTGGTTTAAACTCAAAGATAGCTGCAAAACCACTAATCTGGGTTTGTGATGCAGGCTCCTGATCTGTACAGCATTAATCTGGATACACATACAGGATGCCATGTAGCCATGCTTTGCAGAAACTTCCTTTACACACTGAAGAAGTTCACCATGCCTTTAAAAGATATATAATTAACACCAGCAAGAGTAAACAGAGGACAGAAGCTAATGAGTCTTATTATTTTCTCCCATCGCACAGGGCGTATACTTAACCTGTCCTCTTCCTCACTGCATTAGGTACATAAAGCTGACGAGAATACTAATTGTTATGATTTCCCAGCTCTGAAAGACTCTGATAGCGAGTTCTTTTTTTTTTTGTGCAGGATGAGTGAGAGTGAATCAGGAGAAAGGAGGATGTATTTTAATCACAGCCTTACAGTGATAAAGGGAAAAAAGTGACAACCTAAATCCTGCTACACCTGCAGCCATCATTTAATCTGCTTTAATTGTTCTACATCTTTAGTATCAGGACACAACATTCACTAAACAGATTCTGCAGATTCACAAGACTTTCACTTGTGCTGGCCTTTTAAACTGCTTAAAATCCAACATACACATTCTCTTGGGAAATTAATTGGTTCCTTTGAGTATGTCGGTACACACTTGGCCTAATAGGAGGGAGAAGACATACATGACAAACGTAAGAAGGTGGATTTCCATACAAATCAGACATGTCCGTCTGAGGGAATGCAGCGCAGAAAAAAATCACTACCACACAGAGATTGGTCTTAGGCTCACAGGTTCACACAATTATTCTTCCTCCTTCATACTGTGACTTTAACTGAGGAGAGAGACGCTGAACTTGCCTGGAGGGGTTTAACAAAACACTCTTTCAACTATTTTTTTAAACACATTTTATTTTAGTGTTTAAGTGCTAACTAAAATGTTAATACTCTCATAAACCTCAACTTTAGAGAGGATATTGATCTTATTTTATTTTCATTTCAAAATTAGAGAGAATGTGAAACAGAGATTGCTATTGTTTCCTCACAAAGTAAAATAAGACATATCATATTATAATTTAATAGCTAAAGATTTATGACACCATTCAATAAAAATCAATCATAACGCTGACTTCCACCATGATATTGATGTTTTTAACTGCAGCCTCGGCAGGAGTCTAATCCTGCTTGAACTATTGGACATGACAGCATGTTGAAACCACGTAATTATGTTATTTCACCGCTGACTGAATGATTTGAATCTGCATAATGGACAAAGATAGAGCTGCGGATAGTTTCATACGGGTGGGTGTGGATTAAGAAGTCTCATACTGAAGTCCAGTGTTGCTCAACAACAAGGTTTATGAGGGCCAAATCTAAAAAAATAAAAATACTTATTTTCTCACCAGGAATCCCAACAGCTTCATCCACATCCACAATTATTGTTGTCAATAATTTAATTGAGAACTTCTTCATAAGTAACCTGCCATCTGTCTGCTCATCTACTCGTGACCAAGACCAGCTCAGTTGTGACAACACTCAAATAAAGTCACCAACCACCACTGACCTGATGCCCAGCTGAGACCAACACTGTGTGTCTTGTGGTCTCAAGCTGATACTGACACACTTCCTTCTGCACAGCAATAGACAGTTGGAAACAGATATTTTACAGCTGATATCTGCACTTTTAAACTTCAGCAAATCAGATATCAGCTATCTGAATGAAAAGAGAACACTTTGAGGGAAAAAGAAAAAAAATTTGTCTTTTATGTTGTTTGAATTGATCCTTTAAAATGTACTGGAATTGTCATGAGATTTGCTAATTGTTTAGTTTGTAAAATGTAAGAAAATAGTGAGAAATAACAATTATTCAGAGCTCAAAGTGACACCTTCAGATATCTTGTTTTTTTCCAACCAATTGTTTGTTCAATTTATTGTAATTTACAACCAGGAAAAACAGCAAATTCTCACATTTTAGAGGCTGAAACCATAAAATGTTATGGTGTGATTAATCAATCAATTATCAAAACAGTTGCAGATTTCTGATAATTGACTAATTGGCTAATTGATTAATTAACCAATTGTCCAAATGATACTTGTGTATAGTGTTGGATAGTTCTTCATATGTTTTTTTAATGTGAAATATGAATCTGCAGAGTAACCAGTAACTCTGTCAGATAAATGTAGTTTTGCAGTAGAGTACAAGTATAAAGTACCAGGAAATGGAAATACCCAAATAAGGTAGCCAATGTCAAATTTGTACTTATACAGTACTTGAGTAAATGTACTGTTACTTTTCACCACTGAATTTGACGAATTACATTAATAACCTTTTAAAAAAAACTTAAAAATAACATTTTATATCGGTGGTTGCTTTATCAGTCAAAATCCCTTGCTCCCACTCCATGTTAAACTTGTCACATCCAGCTGTGTTGAATTGTGAGCAGAGCTCACATTGTTTGTGCTCAGAAGAACCTGGTGGATTCAGCTCTCCCTCCTGAGTCCTGCGGTAAATGCGAAAAATAGGAGCTCATCTCTCTGCAGCCCTTACTGGCGCCCCATAGGAGACATGCAGTTCTTTTTGTTCAAACACATCTGTGTGGCAAACAAGCGACAATAAAAGCACAGAAGCCTGCTGCAAGGACTCCTGCTCAATATAAGTATTCTGAATCTGAATAAGTGAAACAATATGTATCCACGCCAAACGACAGATTATTCAACATTAAGAGAAAATGAATAAGAAGACAATCACTTGTCTAAAATTCACAGTTTGTACGCATCCATGTATCTTATCCAGTGCTCGTGCAGTAATGCATGCTGTCCATCTCATACTCAGGGGGTTATTTGTTTTTCAAATTACAAATTGTGCATCGGCCCCTATAGGGCGATACTTCAGGATATCCAGTTGCGCACGACCTGACGGCGTCGGTGGGGACGAGGGATCCTGAAAAATGACTCCAGCGTTGGTGTGACGACAGTGACCGGCGCGTATAAAAGCTGAGACGGAAAGTTGTCCGCTCATACCTCCAGACTTGGCCTTTACGGGTCACCAACCGCTGCGACGGGCTGAGAGCAACCTGAGCAACTAACTGCGCCCAACAGAAGCTGGACACTCCCCAGGTGAGTCTGAATAAACACAAAGTCAAACATGTCTATCTTCTGTGTTAGTGCTTCTGCTTCATCATATCTGCGAGGGTCAGATTTATTGTCCACATTTATTTTGGAGGGTTTTAGACCGCATGGCATTCAGTTTACATCTTTTCTTTTTGTATAACAGGTTTAAAATGCTTCTACTGCTTTGGTGAAATGATTTCGTTTGTTTCCGATGAGAACTGACTTTTTTTTTTTTGAATGTATAAGAAGTTGTAACAGGTGCACATTAAAGGACAACTAACAAGTTGAAACAAGTTGCAATGTGCATTGGAGAAATGATCTCCTCCGTTGGTTTCACCTTCCTTCTCTAATGTATGTTGAATCAAACAGCATAAGAAACATACTCAGCCTACTGAAGTGCAGCCGTATATTTAGAGAGTTCTCTTTGCGCCCACATCAGTTCCGTCTCTGTTTTATATATTTCCCATCGACCGTAATCTACTTCTTCAACAGACGACTACCTAAAGTACCATGAAGTCGACATGCCTGCTCCTCTTGGCTTCTCTCGTGGTCTGCAACCTGGCTGTCTCTGGAGGACAGGGCATCCCCGCGGAGGATGAGACGGAGCGGAGGACCATAGACGACATCATACTGGAGCGAGCGGAGAGCCTCCTGTTGCGGTCCATTCTCAAAAAGATGCAGGATGAAGACGGAAGAAACGGTGCGTAAAATATGAGTCTATATGTATGTTTTATTTTCAGTTGTTTTACCTGTCATTCGATTTAATTTGCCTCCTGACAAGATATTGATATCGGGGCTATTTCTCTCGTGTTTTAAACTGAAAGTCTTTAACTAAAGTGGAAACATGTTCTACCAGTTTTGAGCTTCACGCCTACTTTCCCAGTTGTTCCCAGTCAAAAAGTCATAGTCATGATAAATATATTTAGTATATTTAAATGATACAAAATAATGTTTGAGATTGTGTTTTAAAACGTGGGAATGGCAAAGAATCCGCTTCCAATCGCGCATGACGCATGGCGTGTGGACCAACCGCATTACGCACGGCACAGACAGACTGGGGAGACACATTCGTGCAGGAAAGGGACTCTTAAAGAACAGGCACTTGAGGTAACCTAAATAATTGTTTGCCTTTCTCCAGAGGGATCTTCCTCTCAGACAGAATGGGTGACAAAACGACAACATCCCGGCAAGAGATACAGCGAGGATTTGGAGAAGCGGCAGCACCCGGGGAGGAGAGAACAAGACGAGGACGACCAGTACTTGGACGTCCAGAGGAGACAGCACCCGGGCAAGCGCGAAGACGAGATGCGCTCGTTCCCGGAGCTCCAGAAGAGGCAGCACCCGGGGAAGCGCGCCACGGGACATATTTCTGAAAACCCCGCGGTGCTCCTGAGCGAACTTTCGAAACGACAGCACCCGGGCAAGCGCTTCCTGGTGCTGCACAGCAAGCGCCAGCATCCAGGCAAGCGCCACCCCGAGGATGAGGACGGCGAGGGGGACTGGGACGCGGATGGAGACGATGACGAAGACCTCGCTGAGCTGGAAAAGCGTCAGCACCCAGGGAAACGGTTTTGGGATAACGCCAGTCCGGATTTAGGCACAAACAGTCCCTGTGACGTATCGGACCCTACGGGCTGCAGCAAGACCAGTTTGCTGCTCGACTTTTTGGGCAACATCAACAAGAGCCACGCCGAGGAGAAGAGACAGCACCCGGGCAAAAGGTTTGCCGAGGAGGACTTGGCTGAAGGAGAGTAGGCTCGGCACAAGTCCGGTGCGCGCGTACTGCTGTATTGTAAACCAATAAATGTGTACATTAAAGTGACCAAAATGAATTATTAAAAAATGAAAAAAGAATTCACATCATTTAACCTTTTGTGACACCGTTTTTCTTTGGCAGACAGTCGCTGTATCACCGTCGCAAAAAACATTTATCTGTCGTTTGTTTCTTTGGAGAGCTTGTGCGTAATTGTCCTCCGAACTCACTATATCGCTGGGGGAAGAAAAAAAAAAAGGTTTTCATGAGAGTGCGTGCCCTAGATTGAACTTTAGTGATTAATTATTATTCAAATTATTAATATTTAGTATTTATTCCGTTAATTAGGGCACTACTCCAAGAATGAAAGCATTAATCTACTGGCCTTGCCATGTTGCCTCTGTGAGGCAACACACGCTTGTCAGTACAGTACATGCTTGAAATATGATAACGTTCACAGTTAGGAAATCCCTTCATTGATTGGTTTGTGTTTCTTTCTTTTTTTTACTTAAGTAAACTATAATGAATATCACAGCAAATAAAAAGTGTCATTGATTATTTTTCTACACATTAATGCATGGATTAAGTTTATTGAACCCAATGTTGTAAATTAAAAGCTACCTTTGCCTTAAAGTCAACCACCAATGTTTTTGTTGGACAATAAAACGCATTGGTAAAAATGTATGGTTTGCTGTAATCACTATTAAAGTCTATTAAACTGTTTATTCCCTACAAAAGTCTAATTAGTGTGTAGTCCAACAAAGCAGTCACTCTGCTTTAGCCTCATCTAGACTGATTACTGCAAATCAATAGCAGACAGAGTGTATCAGGTATCCTCTTCCCAGCTTAATTGGGCTCTTTCCATCAGTGCCTTGGGAGCAGCTGTCCACAGGCCTGATCAATATGCAAATTATTCATCAAGCATGTGACTTACAGATGGAGACTTAATGGTAGAGATGCTCCACTGAAACACACACACAACTTCCAGCTCCAGCAGCAATGCTCTGGGTTCAGTGGATTGACAAACCATTAAGCTGGAAAAAAAATGCACATTACTTAATAGAGGATGAATGATTTCAGATGAATTATATGTCATGCTTGAACCATTTTAGACTCCCCCAAATGCCTCAAGGACAGCAGGTGATAGACAATAGATATAATGTAGATGAATCCTTTGCGGCTTTGGCATTTATTTTTTGTTTAGATTATACATGTAGGAAATGTCTTTAAAAAAGTACATAAGCCTATCTGTGAAAAGCATGAGTGATATGCACAAACCCAAACACACATACACGCACACACTTCAATTACTCTGTGGTTAGTGTAGGTCAGGGGTTTACAACATTTTTGGCACGCGACACCTTAAAATAAAGCAAAGTCTACTTGTGACCCCCTTCATCACAGGTTATGTCCTTAGTGTGGATGTGAGTTTAAGCAAAAAGGAACTTTTCGTTTTAGATTGTTTCATTTGAAAGAGTTTTAGAGGTAAAATTAGTCAGGATTCACCAAGAAAAAAAGAAGCAAAAACTAGAAGAAATCCCAAATAAATCATTTTACACTGAACATAATTTTACATAACAGAAATATGTTTGTATTCGTAGTCCTACCAATTATACTTAAATATGCCCATGACTGACTAACCTGCAAGCGGGCCCAGGGGCACAAATGAGCTTTGGGCCCATATTGAGCTCATATTTCTTCCTATTCTCTGTGCATTGTGTATGCACCCTCTTGCCATCAAGTGTCTAACAAGTAAAGTACACACTGCGCACTATATATATCTTAATTGTTTTGCCCTAGAGCCCCAGAAACTGAGCGTTAGGCTAAAACTATGTACATTTTATAACTGAAACTGAAATAATTCAAAGTTTTAAAACAAGATTTTGAGACATGGCCACTCTACAATTGTCACACCCTGAGCTTCAGGCTTAAGTAATGGCACAGGATTCACCCCTAAGGCTATTATCAGTTTAGGTCATATTGTAGTGCACTTTCCTGAGCAAGTTAGCAATTAATTAAATTGTCCCAAACCAAATGACACACAGGGACCCGAGGCCCCTGGGGCAGTTTTCCACTTTGCACACATACCTTGCTTTTTCCAACATAATTGAGCAAAAGTTTGGCATGACACCATTAGTCACCACAAACTGCTTATGTTTATGTTTTAAAGAGGCTGTAAGCCCGGATCATTTAAAGCAGCAATTCACTTAAAACAAAAGCAGAATCAAACAAATGAGAAGTACAAGGGGAAACATTAAGACAAATACAGACTTGTTCATCAATTCAAGAATAATTTGTAAAAGGAAGAAATATCACCAGACTTTCAAAATAAGAGGGGAAAAGCCAACCAATACACCACACTTTTCATTATGGGAAAACATCCAACAGGTCATTGATCCGCGTCATGAAAAAGGCCCAGCAGAGCATATTATAAAGAAATGCAGAAAACACACAGAAAAGAAAGCGAGTGAGTGGAGGCCGGTGTAAAAAAAAAAAAAAAAAAATTAGAGCGTGGGAGGCAGAAAATGGCTGCTGGACTAATTACATGAATGGACATTAACAAATTACCAAGGAACACACCGAGGGGAAGCCTCTCTCCAGCAGGGGGCAGCAACGCAACGTGGAAACATCGCGGTTCTCCTCACGCACCCGCACGGTTTGTCCCTCTCCGCTTCCCCTACGGGCTGAGCGCTCATCACATGACCAGGCAGGGCTGCCGCCGCTGCTGCAGCTGGTGTTGGTGTTGTCGAGCTGTCAAAAAGACACCTTACTGTCCCCCCCCCCGCACCGTCAGCGTCGGATCCGTTTGTGAGTACAAGTGGTCCACCGCGTTGACAGGTTGCGCGAGCGTCTGTCCCCGCGAGGTTGGGCGTTATTGATCCTCGTGTTCGGGACATCGATCGGCTGCGGACCCGCTGCTAGCACCCCGCAGCTAACGGTGCTCTCTCTCTGTCTCTCTCTCTCTTCAGGACAACGGCGGCCCAAATATTTGCATAATAATATCACTAATATTGTCATGTTAAATAAAATAGTGCTGGTTTGCAGTCAGAGAAGTAGGTATTCGTCGTGTGGTTTGTGTTTCACGGACTGCGTGGGTTGGAGGTTGAAGCTCCCTGAGTGTCTTAGGTTTATAAACTTATCTGCTAAGCTAATGTAGGCTAATTTGAATGTGCATGAGGTCAAGAAAACATGTTTAACTTTTTAAATAACTGAATAAATCATTGTAAACCTGTGTGCAGCAACGGCGGCTTGTTGGTAAAACAATCCCAGAGAGCTTTACTACACGATAATTAGCTAAATCTGTACAGGTGTAATAACAATTATATTCTAATGTGCTGAGTAAGAAAAGTTATGTACTCACCTTCACAATCCTCTAATTTAGTTTGTCAGTCAGATATTACTGGGACGCTGTTTATTGCCCTGACACTCCTTTCTCCCGTGTTTTAGTCACATACAAGTCACATTGCAGTGAATGATCCATTAGGTTTTCGTAATTACAACCAGAATAGATGTTTAAATCTGTGTTCGATTTTTGGGCATGTTAGTACACATTTTATCTGGAATTTCATCTATGGATTTTGTTATATATGTATGCATGGAGAGAGAGAGAGAGAGAGAGTCTCAATCTGCTGTGTCTTGCTCTTCAGTGTCCCAGGATTTTCTCTGGCGTGATGGAGCTAACATGGGGTGGGTCGCACACCCCCTGACATGCGGACTGAGGCAGGAATCTCGCACCTTGCATCTCTGCAACAACACAGCCGGCCGCTGTCATGGCCTCCAGTTATCCACCCCCCTTTGAGGGCACAGGTGAAGTGAAGGAGGGCTTTCTTTGCCCACTGTGCCTGAAGGACCTTCAGTCATTCTACCAACTCCAAGACCACTACGAAGAGGAGCATTCTGGGGATGACCGCCACGTTAGGGGACAGCTCAAAAGTGAGTGCCATTAATTGTACTTGAAACTGTTTTATCGTGTTCTAGTGCAAAACAGTGGAAGAGAGTGTAAGAGTACTACAGTTCAAAGACACAAAAAAAATCTCTGTACTGTTTAGTTCATCAAAAAGACAGGGTGGCTTCCTCACTGAATCTGATATAAGGGCACTGCAGTGTTGGACCAGGGGGAAATTGTTGCCAGGATGAATTGGCAACATATTCTGCTGCAGCTACTCAGATAGGGACAGTAGATGAAATAGGAAAGTGATGAAATGTAGAGAAGAAGAATCTTGGTTGGAAACAGAAACATGCAAAGGGGTTACCTCTCTGATTTGTATGTAGTTGTTCAGATCAAAACAGAAAATTAGCAGATGTTCTTGTGAACTAGGCATACACAGATTATACATACATCAGCTCCTGTGTACATATTATCTTTTCTGCATTTTCCACGCATGGAAGTAGTTCTAATTTTCTTTTCTGCACAGATTTGGTTCAGAAGGCAAAGAAAGCCAAAGACAAGCTGCTGAAAAGAGATGGAGATGACAGACCAGATATAGGCAGTTATGAATCCTTCTACTATGGAGGAGTGGACCCCTACATGTGGGAGCCTCAGGAACTGGGTGAGTCTGGAAAACTGGACTGCAAACCGGGAGGAAATAAATCTCCACCCAGTGCAGATAATTATGGGGGAAAAAATGACTAAGAAGGACCTTTAAGCAGCAACCACATGCTGAACTCTCACTCTTGCGGTTTCCTTTCTCTTTGCTTTTGTAGGAGCAACCAGAAGTCACCTGGACTTCTTAAAAAAACACCGGGCAGCCAGGATAGATCACTACGTCATTGAGGTCAACAAGCTCATCATCAGACTGGAAAAGGTGTGCTTACACTAGCAAACCACAACTCATTCACACCGTCATTTTCTTCCTCTCGTTGTTGAAATTACACTTATGATGGGCTTAACTGTGCCAAATCATTAACCATGAAGCTGTTGTTTCAGTTGACATCGTTTGACAGAGCCAACTCAGATGTCGCCAAAATTAGAGGTTTGTCCACATGTTTTCATTACAAGCCTGACTTCTCTGTGTATGTAAATATGATTCAGTTAACATTATAAATTAATGAGTCTTCATCCTTTCTATAGCCATTGAGAAGTCAGTGGTGTCATGGGTGAATGACTCGGATGTCCCGTTCTGTCCCGACTGTGGAAACAAGTTCAACATCCGGAACAGGCGGCACCACTGTCGTCTCTGTGGGTCCATCATGTGTAGGAAGTGCATGGACTTTATCCCCTTGCCTCTGGCTCGTACGTATGAACAACACCCTTGCAAACTAGCGAGAATCATCAAACATCTAGCTGAAGTGTTGCCTTGTGTCTCAGTGGTGTGAAATGTTTTCTGTTTCTCTGCTCACAGAAAAGCTCATCAGTGGGACACGAGAGGCCCTGTGTGTACCTGGTAGCCCCGTTCAGACTCAGTCTCCCCCAGCAGGAGGTGGCGGCAGTGGGATGGGCTCCAGGAGAGGCAGCATCAGCAGCCTGAGCAGCGTTACCTCCATGCTGGAGGAAAAGGATGACGAGAAGATTCGCTGCTGTCACCACTGTATGGACACACTGCTGAAGAGACAGCAGAAGTTGGAAGAGAAGGACCATGTGCCAGATATAGTGAAACTTTACGAGGTTAATACATCAAACTGTCTCATAATTCAAATGAAAAGGATGTCTTCTGTTCCCACTAGTAGTACAGTCGATTCTGTGTTTTCTTTTCAAGCTGTCTTGAGTTTACACTGATGTATCCTTCCCGTCATTCAGTGTTTGTCTTTTGGGGTTTCCTGTTGTTCACTTGCTCAAAACTTGTCTTCCTGTCAGAGGCTGAGGATGTGCATGGAGAAAGTGGATGAAAGGGCTCCAGAATACATCAGAATGGCTGAGTCTCTCAAGTGAGCCCCATTAAAAAGCATTTCTAATATTAAAAAATAATTTCTGATTTGAGAGACTTGTGCTTACCACCATGGCTGTATGCTTTCACAGTGCCGGAGAAACCACATACAATCTTGACACTGCTGGTGGACTGAGACTGGAAGTGCAGAAATACTACGAACTAATCGATGCCCTGAGGTAGATGTCAGTTTGCAAATTGAACAGAAGTCTTCTGTCATTTTTATTTTCCTTTTTTTTAAGATCCAATTGAGTTCTGTGTTTTCTTCTCAGTAAGAGGATTTTAACACTAAACGCGAAAGATGATCCACCTCCACATCCAAAGGCTCTCCAGCTGCAGAGGATGATCCGCTATACAGCCACACTATTCGTCCAGGTGAGACCAAGTCCAGATAATTCTCAGCATGAAAAAAAAACACAAGTCCCATTCAGACAGAATAAATATCACACGGGGAGGTGGTAACAAAATATACTGTAAATTACTAATGCGGGTAAAGGGCTATCCGTAACAGTAAACGCAGCTCTATGTATAAAACCTCAGAGACGCAAAGTGTCTCTCCAGACTGCTGAAAACAGTAAGTAACAGGGGCTGTAACTATGAAAGGGATGGGAGGTAAGAATCCTATGTGAATGTGTCCTCCTGACATGATGAAACCACTCACTGACCAGCGCAGGTTATATTCTATCCTCCCAGCTCCACTCGAGAAATAAATCCTGTCCGAATGGACATCACTCTTTTTATACAGTATTTCTGCTACATGTGTCTTTCTCCTTTACTCCTTTCTTTCCCTGAATTCACCAATTCTTTGTGTCCTCCCTGTTTTAGGAGAAGCTGTTAGGTCTCATGTCTTTACCCACTAAGGAGAAATATGAAGAGCTGAAAGAAAAGAGGAAACAGGAACAAGAGAAGAGAGTCCAACAAGAGAGACTGGTGAGATTGTGTACCGATATTTCTCTGTTGATATTTTTCATACATATAAAAACATTACTAAATGTTTATACTTCATATATTCCTGCTCAACAGGTAGCCCAGGAGAGCTTGAAGAGGAGGCAGGAGTCTGAGAAAAACCGTCCACCTCCCAGCACTAATGGAGAGCTGCCGCAGGCCCCTAGACCGCCACGCATGACCAAAGCCGGTGGTTGGTTGCCCTCCGCAGACTCCGTCCATACACGCAGCGAGCTGGAGGACCCCCTCCTGCAGCAGATTGAGAACATACAGTCCTTCCTTCGTCAGGCACGGGAGGCGCAGAGGACGGACGAGGTGGCCATGTTGGAGGAGAACTTGCGTCAGCTGCAGGATGAGTACGATCAGCAGCAGACGAGCCTGGCCATCGCACTCTCACAGAAGCTGGCTGACGCGGAGAGCTTGCAGCAGGGGGAGCTCCATCGTCTGGAAACGAGGGAATGGGATGAGAGGGAGCACTGGGGCCCCTCTGCGGGCTCCACCCAACCTTCCTTCACCTGGGAGAGGTCTCTGGATATCAGTCCGGCGGTGGGCTTCCAAGGAGAGGAGGACACTGAAGCAGAGGACCTGACTCCTACAGCCGAGAGGAGTCCATCATCTGTAAGAGCGTGTCCTGCCCTCACGAGCCAGGAGGAGTCGCCTCCCAGGTTGAGGAGCTTAGGGGGGCATGTAACCCCCCCTGGTGGTGAAGGACAGACTAGCACCTCCCTCAACCCTTTCGATGAGGAGGGCTCTACTCCCATTGAGGAGGATCCATCCAACCCCTTCTTCGAGGACATCAAGAGGGAACACAAAGACGTAACCAATGGGAAGAAAGAATACAACCCATTCGATGAAGAGGAAGACGTCGAGGAGGACAAACAGGCTGAGACCGCACCCAGCAACCCCTTTGAGGACGACGATACCGATACAGGTAACCCTTTCCTGGAGGCCTCTGGGAATTCTCCAGTAATCTCGACCAACCCCTTTGATGAGGACGAGGATGATGAGGTTTTGCCCGACTTGGACATGATAGAGGAGGAACTACTGCTACAGCAGATTGACAACATTAGGGCCTACATTTTTGATGCCAAGCTCAGCGGCCGTCTCGACGAGGTGGAGCTCCTGTCAGAGAACCTCCGAGAGCTACAGCACACTCTACAGGAGCAGAAGAAAAAGAAACACTGACACTTTTCCCCTCAAAATCCCGCTGATTACCTGCTACTTACGAAAGACCTGCGAGGCTGGCTCACTTTACATGACTAATGAGCCCACTGATTTTAGTTTGGGGGAGGTCTGCTGCACCACGAAAAGATTAGGTTAGTCCCAAAATGAAATACGTACTACAATTCAGTAGTAAGGAGGGGCTCCCTTAATTTCCAAACACCTTTCTAAACCACTTATCCTTTACAGGGTTGCAGAGGGCTGGATCCTATTCCAGCATGCACAGTTTTTAAGCACTGCAAGTAAAAATACACTCGTACAGGCATGTTGCTGAAGACATTAACCCTGTTGAATCAGTGCAAACATGAACAATGGAAGATAGAAGAATGCCACTTAAAAGATTTTTTAATGGGACGGTCAGATGGTTGTTCGAGTTGAGTCTGGCTGTGTTCTCAAGGAAGTCAGGATGTATGATTTGGCTCTCTGGCAGGAGCCATGAACAAAGTCAAAATGTTGAATAATAAATTGCTTCTAGGGCTTTTCCCCTCTAAATTTAGTTAAAATAACACCCCTCAAGTGGGATGCAGAGGTCCGGTAAGCTCACTTCCTTCTAACTCCACACCCCCAGATTTTGTAGTCTTAAACGCCAGCTGATGCTGACTCAAGTCACATCATGTGATAGATATAACCATCTGATCATTTAACGAGAAACAAATTAAATTAGACTTTTATGACCGTATTTGGGCAGCCTGGTATTTGAAGGAAACAGATCATAAAATAAATTACTATGTATTGAAATTTAATCGCAGGCTTAAATGGCTAATTCAGTCACACGACTTGCACCATTTTATGTCATAGATTTATAAGGGAAATTAAAGGCACATTACACAAAATCAAGCCATTCTTGTTGCTCCAGTTATGTGACTGTCACTCATACTGACTGTGATGACATTATCACAAGGAAAAGCTTTTAATCTTTAATCATACTGTTACTTACATCTGCAATACAATATCCATGACAGCAACTGAATACATATTTGTTCTAACGACTGTTAATTTCTGCTTCAGTGAAAGTTGCTTTTTCTGTAAAACTAAATTCAAATGAACATGTAAACTTTTCTCTGTCTGCATGGTCTAGACAAAAGTTTTACCTAAGTAGATTGTTAATTAATCACTATTTTGTGCATCTTGTCTGTCATGTTGGCTGGCATGGTTGCAATTTAGACCTATGTTTTTATTTTTTCTTAAATGCCACAGTGAGCCAAATGAACCAAACGTTTTCCGTGTCCCACAGTGCAACCCCTTAAGGTTGTGATATTATTGTTTACATTGACCCTACTGATCCAACTGAGCACTTTGGTTGCATGTGTCTGCGTTTATTTGAAGTGCTGTTTGACGCCGGTCTTTATGTCGAAGTAGTGGCCAGGCTCGTCTTCCTGTTTTCTTTTTTTTTTTTTTATATATACATTTGGACAAACTGGCAAAATCTCTCGAGACGTTGCTTCTGATCCATGCTGTTGGCCAAGATCTGTATGTAAAGCATGTTATCCGTTCAGTGGTTTCATCTAAGAAGTCCATTCAAAGTTCATCCACCCAGGTCACCATGAACATACTAGACACTATTTGCCAAGGCAAATCACAGGCAACTTTATGTGAACAAATAAGACACCAGAATTCACTGAAATCCCAGTGTGTACAGACGTTTATCCATATTTGTTAAGATCAACTAAATACTAAGGTCAAAACAACATCTTCGATCTAAGGGGGTTTTCGTCAGATAAATTAGCACTACATGAATGCCAGCAAGTATTATTTCTCCCAGTGCTGCTAAGTCCTTACATAAAGTTGTCATGACCATATTTCTCTTCATGTACAAAAACAATGTTTTTTTGCAGTCTCTTGATCTCACACTGCTCATCTGTGATGTCCACAGAACATTTTAAGCAAAATGTGACACTGTAAACGTTTTGTGACAGCGTGAGTACCTTGAGCAGCTTCTTAATGTGTGTTAGCAGTTGATTTTAGCAACACGTGCATTTAAAGCATTAATTGCAACATTAAAAACATTTTGGAAACACAAACATCAATTTATTTACTTTGGAAAATTCTATTTCAGCATCAATAAAAAAAAAAAAATTGTCTCTGTAAAATGTTTTTATTCCTTGTCATAAATCTGGTGACCCTGTGTCTAATCAATCTCAACTTGATCCAGCCTCCCGCATAAAAATATTGGGGTTATGATTATTTAGGATTTGGAGCGATAATTACAGCCACACAGGCAAATTAGTTTTTATTTGAATCTCGTCCTGATGCATGGATTCTTCAACCAGATCACAAAATGTACAAAGACCAGGTGTGACGTCAAGTTATCCAAACCTAAACCGAAGTATTGACTTCCCAAATAACGTCATGTGTTGGTAGGTCCCTGCTGCTTTTGGTGGACTGGAGGGTCTCAGTCCAGCCAGTGGCGACCTCATAATGCATGCAGCATAGTGGGACCCATTTAGTTACACATATTTACAGCATAATATGCAAGTTGGTAGTTCTTTTATATAATTGTAGAAAATCTAACTTCACAATGCCATAATATTGTCCAGTGAATCTACAATAGTCAGCTCTCCTCCTCGGCTTCTCACTCCTGTGACGCTGCCATCTGGGCATGATATTTCCCCGTCATCTCCTTGGGCAGCGGCGTGGTGCCAGGACACGGCACCTGGCCCTCCACCTCACAGATACACTCCTTCAGACAGTACTTTTTTGGCCCGAAGTTGGCAGGGTTGGAGGCCTGCATCTTGGCTTGAGCCTCAGCTTTTAACACGTCTCTGTGAACAGAGGGGGAGTAGAGTAAATACATTTATACATCATGTGGTCACTGTGGTAATTGGCCTTTTTCTTTTTTTCTTTTTCACAGAAGACAGTTTCATGCTTAAAAGGAAAGTTGTAAATAATAAAACTAATGATGGCTGAATTCCATTTAGCTGCTCCTGTGTTTTGCATGCTGGCTCACTATCATGGCCATTTTTAAAATTATTACTAACGCTTTTGCTTTTCCTACTTTGACAAATCAAAATTTCTACTGTAAAAAGGGCCTGTTGGGCACCGAACACAAACATGCTCAAGGTAATTTACAGTAAAGTTTGACATTACTGCTGTGTCCATCTGAATTAAATAATGAAATTCTTCTCATGACTTGCCCAAGTACATTCATGGTTATTTACAGACATTATTTTGTCTAAATATCATGAGTACAAATAGCCACTGTCACATTGTCAATATCAAAATAATAAAATATTTGATTTATTTAATATCACCCAGCCCTAGGCGCAAACAAATATAGTCATGTGGGAGTCATGAAACATGATCCACACTCATTTCATAATAATTACAACATCTTACTCTGATTTGCCCAAAATCTTCTTCACATGTTGTGAAATCTGTTTGTAGTCCTTCCCTTCCACATCCACCAGAACTTGCTCCCCATCGTCTGCAAAAAGAGACAGAGGAGATCAGCCCAAGCTTGATACAATACATAACAATAACAATAATAATAATAATAATAATGATACAGGTCAAACAACAGTGCAATGCTACACACCCAGGTAGAACTTCAAGAACGGTGATGGTGTCATGTTTTTGAACATCATTATTTGGACCCAAGGGTTTTTGTACTGAATCTGAGGAATGTTGAAGAACACAAATTTTCTGCAAAACACAAGGAGAGAGTTAAGAACAGCTTCACTGACTTTCTCTAAATGGTACATTTGTGAGACACAAATAAAAACATTTTTTAAATTCCAACTTCAGCTTTTCAAAATTCTTCTTGGTTCTGAATGGACAAAAACACAAGTGTGTAATATTAATTTAAAGGCTGCAGTGACTTAAATGTGTTCTTCTAAGTTAATTGATTAAGCCAAAGAAATTGAACACGTATGTCCACATTACTCATGGTCTATGAACAATGATCTCTGTAATTATCTTCTGTAACAGTTATTTACATACATTAATTATTATAATGTGAAACACTAATTCATACCTATTAAAATATTCACAGAATTATGCATGTACACTGCTAATGTCTTGAGTATTTTTTTTGGTTTATGTGTTTGAACTTAACTGTTATTTTGGGGAGAAAACAGGTGCTGGTACTTAATGACTTTATTGTATTTGTACATAAAAATCATAAGTGACAGCTAGATAGATAAAAGATCTGAGTTTAAAATCTACCTAACAAATAAGCTGAAACGATTAGTGGAATAATCGATTAGTCAATCAGATTGTGAAAGGCATTTGGCACTATTTTTATGACATTTTATCGACCAAACAATTTACCGATCGCTCAACTAATCGAGAAAATAATCAGCACAGTCATATATATATAATGGAAATAATCATTAGTCACAGCCCTGTAAGTATAAGTCACAGCATTGACATTTAAATCGATGACACTTCATAGCAATAGAAATGTATTCTATGAAGTGCGCTTGACAGAATAATGTTTGCTCTTAATGTCTGTAGGTCAGTGGAAAGAAAGCGGTGGTACTCCACACGCTTTTCACACATATCTGCAGTGTTTTGGCTGTCTGCTCCGCTAGCTGCCGTTAGCTCTGACCTTGCTCCGTCGCTGAGCTCTCCGTTTGTGTTGTAATTGACCGTCATGACTTTCACTCTGTTTTTAAAGATGATGTCGCCCTTCTGGAGGTACTCCAGGGTCCTCCTGATCGGAAACCTCCCTTTCATTGGCATTTTAAAGTCCTTTTTTTTTTAATTATTGTATTTACAAAGATACCATTTGACAGTAGCCTGCGTCGCTCTGAGTCTGTCGCATGGACACACGGAGAGGCGTCTTTTGATGACGTCGTGAAGTCGTCGTTACCCGAGCGACTGACGAGCGAGCAGGTGGTTTGTAGTTTTTTAGCGAATCTTTACTTTTTTCCTCTTTTTTTTTATCGCAAGAAGAACATAGACACGTTTGATAATACTGCTTGCATCGTGTTGATACAGTATTGAACAGTGTAACATTGTGAAGAAATGTAGAAGAAAGACTAATGTTAAACAAAATACATCAATATTACAAAATTGATTTCACGGAGCACACTTTTTTTTTTACATAAATATTTTAATAAACAATAATGGCATGTTTTTCAATAGCTTCCATGTTATGTGACACAGTGACTCTAAAATCAATGCCAAAATGTGACACTCAACTTGACAAATAGGGCACACCTCTTCACACTAGATTTCAGTGCTTCTTCTATTTTGTGTAAATATTTTTATGTAAAATTCATGGTATTGATTTGGAGTCACTATGTCACAGAATATGGAAGCTATTGCGAAAAATAAATCCTGGATTTTCTATAAACAATATAAAAATACAATATATAGAGGTATGTCCTATTTGTCAAGTGTAGTAATAATTTTCTGGTATTGATTTGGAGTCACTGGGTCACGTTACATGGAAGCTATTCAAAAACAATGCCTTAATGTTTTATTAAATATTTATGTTAAATAAATACATTACACATTAGCAATCAAAACTAGAAAAGGCAATTTCTGAAGAAATTGCAGTGTGAATGCTGACTGCAGAAAGGCTGGCACTAAACTGGATTGCTGAAGTTGAGCACAAAAACTTGAATATAATATCAACAATGTAGGAAAGATGTGGAATAGTTTAAGGTTTGTTGAAAGGCTGGCGCTAAACTGGATTGCTGGCTTGAATTTGCTTGAAGCAGCTGAAGGGAGAATGAATTACTAAGAAAAGTGGGAAACGGTCTAAATATTATGAATGGGAGTTAAAAGTTGAATAACTGCTGTCTCAATCCTTGTTCAGACTGGTTGTCTTATGGAGGTTAACATGGCAGTAAGCTATCTAATCCAAGCTCATTACTCACAGTGCTTGAAAAAGTCAAAAAATGGCAAACTCTTGAGTGTGTGTGTGTGTGTGTGTGTGTCACATCCACCCACTGCTGTTAACTGCTGTCTCATTCCTTGGTCACACTGGTTGTTTTATGGAGGTTAACATGACAGTAAGATATCAGTCAGTGGTTACCATGGTGATGGCCACAGCCTTCTTCCCCTCTGTCTCCCTCCTCAACTTTCTGATCAGTTTAGAAAGTATGAATGTTGTGAAAAAGTTGAATACAAACAATAATGTCGTAATTGAGCTTAACGTTTTGATGTTTGAATGAAGTTTCTACGTTGAAAAATGTGAAAGGAGAAGACTCGCAAAAAAAGCGGTCTGAAGAATAATAATAATACATTTTTAGAATGCCTTCAGCATTCACAGCAACAACAAAAAAACGGGGAAAAAAACAACAAAAACGAAAAAAAACGACACTATAAACAACAAAGATGACAAAAAAACGATAAAAACAATGAAAACACGACAAAAAAGACACTATGAAGAACAAAACTGACAAAAACAACAAAAACACGACAAAAAACAACACTATAAAGAACAAAAAACAACAAAAACAAAAAAACGAAGACAAAACGACACTATAAACAACAAAAACAACAAAAAACGACACTATAAACAACAAAAACGACAAATAGCGACAAAAACAACAAAAACGACCAAAAAAACAAAAAAGACACTATGAACAACAAAAACAACAAAAACCGACACTATAAACAACAAAAATGACCAAAAAACGACACAACAAACAAAAAAATGACGAAAAACCAACAAAAATGACGAAAAACCAACAAAAACGACGAAAAAACAACAAAAAAACGACACTATAAACAACAAAAACGACACTATAAGCAACAAAAACAAAAAACGACACTATAAGAAACAAAAACGACACTATAACCAACAAAAACGACAAAAAACGACACTATAAACAACAAAAAAACGACACTATAAACAACAAAAACGACAAAAAACGGCAAAAAAACGGCAAGAAACAACAAAAAACGACACTATAAACAACAAAAACAACAAAAAAAGACACTATAAACAACAAAAACGACACTATAAGCAACAAAAACAACAAAAAACGACACTATAAGCAACAAAAAACGACACTATAAACAACAAAAACGACACTATAAACAACAAAAACGACAAAAAACGACACTATAAACAACAAAAACGACAAAAAACGACAAAAAAAGTCAAAAAACAACAAAAAACGACACTATAAACAACAAAAACGATAAAAAAAGACAAAAAACAACAAAAAACAACAACAAAAACGACAAAAAACAACAAAAAATGACAAAAAACAAAAAAACGACACTATAAGCAACAAAAACGACACTATAACCAACAAAACGACAAAAAACGACACTATAAACAACAAAAAAACGACACTATAAACGACAAAAACGACAAAAAACGGCAAAAAAACGGCAAGAAACAACAAAAAACGACAGTATAAACAACAAAAACGACAAAAAAAGACACTATAAACAACAAAAACGACACTATAAGCAACAAAAACGACAAAAAACGACAAAAAAAACGTCAAAAAACAACAAAAAACGACACTATAAACAACAAAAACGACAAAAAACAACAAAAAACAACAACAAAAATGACAAAAAACAACAAAAAATGACAAAAAACAAAAAAAACGACACTATACACAACAAAAACGACAAAAAACGACACTATAAACAACAAAAACGCCAAAAAACAACAATATAAACAACAAAAACGACAAAAAACAACAAAAAAACGACAAAAAACAACAAAAAACGACACTATACACAACAAAAACGACAAAAAACGACACTATAAACAACAAAAACGACAAAAAACAACACTATAAGCAACAAAAACGCCAAAAGCAACAAAATACGACACTTTAAACAACAAAAACGACACTATAAGCAACAAAAACAACAAAAAACAACACTATAAACAACAAAAAACGACAGAAAACGACAGTATAAGCAACAAAAACGACAAAAAACAACACTATGAATAAAAAAACGACAAAAAACAACAAAAACGACAAAAAACGACAAAAAACGACACTATAAGCAACAAAAACGACCAAAAACAACACTATAAACAACAAAAATGACAAAAAAACAACAAAAAAACAACAAAAAAACAACAAAAACGACAAAAAACAACAAAAAACAACAAAAAACGACACTATAAACAACAAAAACGACAAAAACGACACGATAAACAACAAAAACGACAAAAAACAACAAAAACGACAAAAAACAACAAAAAACGACACTATAAACAACAAAAACGACAAAAAACGACACGATAAACAACAAAAACGACAAAAAACAACAAAAACGACAAAAAACAACAAAAAACGACACTATAAACAACAAAAACGACACTATAAACAACAAAAACGACAAAAAACAACAAAAAACAACAAAAACGACAAAAACGATACAATAAACAACAAAAACGACAAAAAAACCAAAAAACGACACTATAAACAACAAAAACGACAAAAAACGACACTATAAGCAACAAAAAGGACAATAAACAACAAAAAACGACACTATAAACAACAAAAACGACACTATAAGCAACAAAAACAACAAAAAACAACACTATAAACAACAAAAAACGACAGAAAACGACAGTATAAGCAACAAAAACGACAAAAAACAACACTATGAATAAAAAAACGACAAAAAACAACAAAAACGACAAAAAACGACAAAAAACGACACTATAAGCAACAAAAACGACCAAAAACGACACTATAAGCAACAAAAACGACCAAAAACAACACTATAAACAACAAAAATGACAAAAAAACAACAAAAAAACAACAAAAAAACAACAAAAACGACAAAAAACAACAAAAAAATGACAAAAAACAACAAAAAACGACACTATAAACAACAACAACGACAAAAAACGACACGATAAACAACAAAAACGACAAAAAACAACAAAAACGACACAAAACAACAAAAAACGACACTATAAACAACAAAAACGACAAAAACGACACGATAAACAACAAAAACGACAAAAAACGACAAAAAAACGTCAAAAAACAACAAAAAACGACACTATAAACAACAAAAACGACAAAAAACAACAAAAAACAACAAAAACGACAAAAAACAACAAAAAATGACAAAAAACTAAAAAAACGACACTATAAGCAACAAAAACGACACTATAACCAACAAAAACGACAAAAAACGACACTATAAACAACAAGAAAACGACACTATAAACAACAAAAACGACAAAAAACGGCCAAAAAACGGCAAAAAAACAACAAAAAACGACACTATAAACAACAAAAACGACACTATAAGCAACAAAAACGACAAAAAACGACGCTATAAACAACAAAAACGACAAAAAAACGACACGATAAACAACAAAAACGACAAAAAAACAACAAAAACGACAAAAAACGACACTATAAACAACAAAAACGACAAAAAACGACACTATAAACAACAAAAACGACAAAAAACGACACTATAAACAACAAAAAACAACACTATAAACAACAAAAAACGACACAATAAACAACAAAAACGACAAAAAATGACACTATAAGCAACAAAAACGACAAAAAACAACCCTATAAACAACAAAAACGACAAAAAAACGACTATAAGCAACAAAAACGACAAAAAACGACACTATAAACAAAAACGACAAAAAACGACACTATAAGCAACAAAAACGACAAAAAAACGACGCTATAAACAACAAAAACGACAAAAAACGACACGATAAACAACAAAAACGACAAAAAAACAACAAAAACGACAAAAAACAACACTATAAACAACAAAAACGACAAAAAACGACACTATAAACAACAAAAACGACAAAAAACAACAAAAAACATCACTATAAACAACAAAAACGACAACAAAAAGGACAAAAAGACGACAAAAACAACAAAAAAACAACAAAAACGACAAAAAACAACAAAAAACGACAAAAAACAACAAAAAAACGACACTATAAGCAACAAAAACGACAAAAAACAACTCTATAAACAACAAAAAAACGACACTATAAGCAACAAAAACGACAAAAACGACACTATAAACAACAAAAACGACAAAAAACAACAAAAAACAACAAAAACGACAAAAAACGACACGATAAACAACAAAAACGACAAAAAACAACAAAAAACGACACTATAAACAACAAAAACGACAAAAAATGACACTATAAGCAACAAAAACGACAAAAAACGACACTATAAACAACAAAAATGACAACAAAAACGACAAGAAACGACACTATAAACAACAAAAACGACAATAAAAACGACGACAAAAACGACAAAAAAGTCACTATAAACAACAAAAACGACAAATAACAACAAAAAACAACACTAAAAACAACAAAAAAGACAAAAAAAATGACAGAAAAACAACAAAAAACAACCAAAAAACGAACAAAAACACCTGAAAGTATAATAATTATAATAATGAGCAGATTAGACTTGAAAAATGCTTGAAAAAGTCTAAAAATGTAAAAATCCTGTGTGTGTGTGTGTGTGTGTGTGTGTGTGTGTGTGTCGCAGGCTGCAGTCAGTGGTTGCCATGGTGATGGCCGCAGCACTTTTCCCCTCTGTCTCCTCAACTTTCTGGTCTCAGTTAACATTGCAGTATATGCAGCTCTTGGCTGGTACACTTGTCACGTGAGGGCTCGTAGAGCCAAAAGTTTAGGTCCGGTTGCTACCATAGCCATTTCTGTGACTGTAACAAATTTTCCTACATTCTGATGTAAAATCAAGTATGAGGAGTGAAAATCGTGGTACTGGGAGCAATTTGAGTAGAAATTTTTGAGTTGAGGTTCAATCTCGTCCCCACTCTACCAGGTAGGTCCCCGACTCTAGCTTTAAACATTCCACCACTCACACACTCATGTAAAAATGTCAGAAGGGCTGAAATTTTTGAAATGAAATTGTGTAAAAAGTATGAATGATCTGGAAGAGTTGAATGTATGCCAGAAAGTCCAAAGTGGTGTGAACGTTTTAATGTTGGAATGACGTTTCTACGTGAAAGTATGAAGGATTTGGAAGATTTTAAAGATGGGTGGTTTTGAATGTCTTTCTCATTGACTTTAATTATAATTAAGTTTTAAACAAAGTTGAATATTTTCCAAAGCATTAATGGGATTTGAATGTTGAATAATACCTTGAATGTACGAAAGATGTGGAACTTTTACAAGTTTGAATGGAGTTTGTAGCTGAAAGTATGAATGAGAAAAGAAGAGTTGATTAGGCATGAAAAACTGGGAAAATGTGGAAATATGGAACATTCCGCCCATTCATTTGAATGGAGCAAAATTCCTGGAAAACGTTGAATAATAATAATAATCATCATTTTCACTAACATTGTCAAGTCAGCATGAAGGTATTGAAAAAACACTGTTTTTGTGTCAATCAACAGTAATTATTGATGCCTCAGCCTCCAGCGGTTAAGCGTGAGATGAGCCGACCGTCTTCCTGCTGCCAAAACTGGGGGAAACTGAGTAAGAAGACACCGCCGGGTCTGGAGTGAATGTCCAACTTAAAACTAATGTCACTGCAGTTATGACAAGTAGTTTTCAACATCTTTCCATGTTAATTAAGTTTCTACATTACAAAAGCTAAATTTATTTCTGATTTCAGAACAGTATTTGGAGATAACTTCATTACAGATGTATCTCGGTTTAAAAGTTGAAGAGATCTCTCTCGCTTAATTGATGTGGAAGAACTGGTGTGATGTTGTCAATGTTGTTACCAGAACTTTATTAATATGAGAGGAGATTCTGGCAAAAACACTTAAATCTCACTGGTCATAGACAGTTTCACATTGGCTTTAATATCCAGGTATTTACAGAACAGAAACCCTCTTCTTGCCTTCAGCACGAACAGACTCAGTCATATTTCATAATTGTTTATTTCTTTTATAATGTGTGGCTTCAGAGAAGCCAGCCTCGGAGACTGGAATGCTGATACAGGAGCTCAGTCGTTAATACATTTGTTTTATATTGTCATCGGTGTGAGGTAGAAATGTAGGGTTGTGACAAAAGTAAAACATGAATGTTGTTTGAATTTCTTGATTTCAATGTTTGAAGAACTACATTTTATATGAGCAGAATAAAGTACATTTACATAGTATAAAATCTTAACCACTCAATCCACAAAGCTGGAAAAGAAAGTCTGATCTAATGTCCTCTAATGTGGGAGCTGCTCATAGTAAATATTTTAAAGCCACAACATTTAAATTAACATTTTTCATACAGCATTTAATAAAATGCACTTAAGCAACTTCTTCATGCACTGCAATGCACTATAAAAAATTATAACAATGCTCCTTTTTAGGGCAGACAGCCACAAGATTATAAAACCCCGCTTAAAAACAACATGCACTCATTTTTATGAAATTACATGTACAAAGGTCATTTCACAACAGTGCCTTTACAAACAGTCTGTATGGATTTTAAACCCAAATATTACAATTGACATTTATTTCACAAGACATAATCCTTGTTGACGACTTTACATCCCCGCTGCCATTCATGTTGCTGTGGATGGTTATTCCGAACCATTATACAAGTGGGTAAGCCGACGCACATTTCAATATGGTCAAGACATCAATGCACTCGACACTGGCCTCCCAGAAAATCTCGTTTTTTAAAATCAGGGAAACCTGCCCAAAAGTACTTTAAGTACACTTAGTATGCAACAAGCACATTTGTTCACAACAAATTAAAGTTTTTAGAAAACATACAAAACACAAAGTTTTAGTCAGCATGAACACTGGAACACCACACAAAGCTGATTGATGTGCGCTTAGCGGAGTACAAATGCAAACACAAGTACAAAAACAGTAGCATAGCTACACATAAGTAACATCTCTAAACCCAAAATCTTTAAAATAATCTAATTCCTTAAAAGAAATAACTGCCATTGATGAATACACATACAAAACGCAGATTGAGAAGTAATGACACTGATGGGACAGAAGGAAATAACATATAATTGATTGTCATAAAGGGAAAAGTGATGAAGTGATGAGGTGATTGCACAGTTTATATTAGCGATATATTCATGATAACCCAGAAATAAGTGTACCTAAACATAAAAACACTACCAAACATAAAAATCTCTGAGAAGTCATTCAGTATAAAAAAGACATTGTCAATTGAACTGGCTAATTTGGCTTATGTGACTTTGTGAATGTTGTGAATGTGAGTTAAAAGTGAAACTGAAAGACAGAATGAAGAATGAAATCAGACGCTCGTCATGTTATAATGAGCAAAGAATATATATTATTATACTGTGTGGTAGCCCAATGCTATGAAAGCCAGTTCATACGAACACAGATAAGGATGAATTGATGAGGTTTGAGTTAGTCCTTGTGGTACCTGATTGCAGTTCTCATTCCAACAAATATTTTAATCTATTTAAAGTAAAGCACTGTACATTAATGTCTTACACCTTCTAGGGAATTCAGTTGGTCAGTTTCAAAATTGAAGAGAGAAAACTATTACAAAGCATATTTCAATTCCTTATTGACGTTCAGAAAAGTCACACTTAGTCTTTGTAAAGGCCTGAATTCTCATTTAACAGCACAGTCATTACAAATATCAGTTTATACTGCGCCAATGTTCCCAAATACCAACATAAACAAATACTTTACAGCTTCAAAGTACACTTTTAAAGTAAGTACTCAGATTTACTTTAAAATCAGACTTTTTAAAAAGGTGAAATTCCACCTGGGCTCTTTAATATACTGTAGCTCATCTGACATTTCTAACAAAAGCTAGTGCTGATTTATGTATGTGATCAACTTGAGAGCATGATAAGGCTTAGATGAGACTAAACTATTTGAATGGCTTAGGTCAGAAGGTAAAGTTCATACATAATTAGTTTTTAAGTGCTATAAAAACATTAAAGGAAATGAGCAGAGTCGCAGCTGTAGAGGAGTCCTTTTTTCATTCAGTTCAGAGTGACTGAGTTTAGGCCAAAAACTCAAGATTACCACACTGGGTCAGCTCCAGGAAACAATCCAAGTATCATCCTGGCTTTCCAGTGCCAGATTATCTTAATCTACCAAGGATTCCTGAAAGATTTTTCACCATGCATCATTTGAAAAGGGGCGGCTGCAGGATTTTGGACTGGGGTTCAACAGCAAACCCCTCGAGAGGCAAAGAGAGTACCTGAAGTGGAGACTCACTAATCTTTAATTCAACAGTTCTGGGGGGTCATTCTGTAGGGTCAGAGTCCTGGCTGTTATACTCAGCCGTCTCCATCTTGAGGATGTAGGGAATGATGCTGTCAATAGAGACGTTACCTATCAAGCCTGTGAAGAAGAGCTCCTCCGTGATGCTGGAGTTCATGAGGCGCAGGGCTGGGAGACGAGTCAGGATACGGGTCAGCCTGGGGAAACAAACACACAATTCTTGCATTTTAAATTTCTTGTGTTTACTTTCAAAATGTATTTCAGTAAGCCAATGATTGCCAGCCTTTTTAGTCTGATGTGGCCCTATCAGATGAGCTCAAGCACCCTTCGACACCACCCAGGATATCTTAAACGTATTCATAAACTGGATGTAATTTAACACTATTGATTTCATGAAAGTGGACCGTGTTACAATAATTTGTTCATGAATTTATACAGATTTGTACAGCTATTTCTTAGAGCTAAGTCGTTTTGGTGGGAGGCGTTTCCTGTGCAGTCCACTTATTGTAACTGGTAGTCGTGGTTTATGCCGTAATGGTATTGTTGTTTTTTCAAATTAGTTGAAAATTTAAGATTTGATTTGACTACATATCAGGTTGAACCTCTATCAAACTTACTTGCACAATGATCACCAGTAATTCACTATGGCTTACTACCACTGTGGTGGGGAGGTTGAGCTGACTGGTTAGAGTGGAGGTATGAATGTACCTGTAGGTATCATCTGGGTAGGTTTTCTGCACGTAGTCCTGCAGCTCCATCAAGGCTTTCTCCTGGAACTTTTCAATCTGCCCGCTGCCGTCCACACCTGGGTGATCTGATAAGTCAAACGCACAACAGTCGTTTTCCAAAATACAAATACAGGTACTTTATTCAAATCACTTTTTTTTTTTTTTTTTTTACTGATAAATGCTCTAATGTCTATTTTTAACAAAAGAACAAGTAAAAAATCACAAGACACTCCTTTAAGCAGACTCACCAGGGCTGAACAACACTATAGCCTTCAGGTAGGCATATTCATAGCTGTCAGTGTCCAAACTTGTCATGCTGTTACAGAATTCCTGGAACTTCCAAATATGCTCCATCACCTGCTTCACCCTGTCCCCCGAAAGCTTGTCTGAGAGAGAAGAAAAATGCCCAGTTTGATATATCAAGATCTGTAATTTAGTTGTTTAAGCTTTTTCTAACCACGATTGTCACTTCGAGAAACAACAAAAAACAGGTAATTGCCTTCAAAAGTTGCAATTCTCCATCGCTGTTAGTTGATGACAAATTCTCATTAAGGCAGCAAGACTGTAGCTGGGAGATGCATAAATTCTCCAATTGACATTGAAATTTAATCGATGGTATCCGAGCCATCGTGTATGACACATGGACAAACAAACAATGACAGAGCACCATCTGGAGCTCATACGTGTAATACTGGAATGTGTAACATGATGGTAAAACTCATCATTTTTCTAAGGTTCATCACAATCTAATCAACAATGCCTAAAATGCCACACGTGTCTTTTTTATGTTTGTGTGTGTCCTACTGAGAAATGATGACGAGGTCTGTGGTCCATACCATCCTCGATGCTGCTTTGAAGATGGTTGATGATGGCAGTGAGGATGGTCGACAGGTTCATCACATGAGCGCACTGAGCAAGACCCAGAGTGAACAGCTCATTCCAGCAGGCTCGCACCAAACTGGTGTTTGCCTCCTGACTGAGAAAAGACACAGACAGAAAAATATATGCACTGCGTTTCTCTAGTGTCCACAAAGTTATATACTGTAAATAGATTGCAAGTATTTCCTAAAGATCTTTTCAGACATGGAACAAGCAACATTACTGGCTTCAAGGTTTTAAAGTCATTCAAGCATAGGTGATTTTTACGTTAATGTTCGTTACAGCTTCATTCAGAAATTAAACAACATTTATGGGAGAGAGAGAGAGAGAGAGAGAGCAGCAGGGAGTTGAAAATGTTCTTATAGCAAGGAATAAGGCTGTTTTTTCTTCTTCCACAGGCTGCTCCAGCACTGATAGATTTTTCCTGTATTATAATGACCATTGTGAGCACGAGGGCCGCTCGCCCCCTGCTCTCCCAGTGAATCCACTGCCATCAAATTAACGTAAAGTGTTGCATGTCTGAAAGGGGCTAAAAAGTATAATTTAAGTCTTCCTGTGTCAAATGCATTCTCACCCAAGAGCTGAAAAGGCAGGGATGGAGCGTGCCCAGTGCATGGAGAGAAAGAGAAGTCTGGATGCTGACTCACAGATGTAGTGAACGTTCAGATACTCAGGCATAGGGCTGGGCATGGTCAGCTACACAGAGAGGAAACGACAGAGAAGAACATAGAAAAGAAAGTAATTGTAGGGTAATTATGGCAAATATGCATAATGGTCTTCTTTTTAACAATGTAGCCATGTGACTTAAGGCTATTTTTGTAATTTGAAAAACACAGTGGGCCTTGAATTTCTTGTGAACAACTGAGTCAATTTGTATCCCTAAATTATTAATAATGTGAGTGATGTGTGTTATTCGGGGCCTTAGCTGTATGAGTTGACCCACCTTAAAGCCGACATGGCTGTCTGTGAGCAGTGGTCCTTCCACCTCGATGATGGGGGTCTCCTGGTCTCGACCAATCAGCTGGATGGTTGTTCCACCGACACACTGTGGCTTATCTGCCAGTCTCTGTCCGACCCCTACTTCAGGTGGGTTGAAAACTTTGGCCAGAGTGTCAAAGGCACTGTGTGTAACACACACACACACACACACACACACACACACACACATCTTTAAATGAATAATAGAAATGTGTCTCCTTCTTGTATACATATAATTGCATATATACATGAGGAGGTAGGAAGAAAGTCAAAGTCAATAAAAACCAAAGTGATTAAATTAAAAAGAAATCACTAAATAGCCATATAAATGCCTACGAGAAAGTGATGTAAGTGTCTACATTTATATACAGTATTTATAAGGTTAACTATTATTTCTTATAACATCTGAAAGCCAATTAGAGTTTGGATAACTGTTGTCTTCTGGTCCAAATGGTGAAATGGTACGGATTTAATAAGCAATGTGTTGTTTTTTAAATTGTACAGTACACATTACACTTGACAACACATGTAAGAAGATAGCCCTGGAGGAAGTCCTTGTTTTATTTGTAATTTTAACCTTTTTTTGCATTGAGACAAAAATATTCACCATTTTAAATTTCTTCTAAAGAGGGCACTAACTTCACACACAGTGCTAAGACTGACCAAAAAAAGCTGAGAATTCACAGAGGGTCAGTTAATGTGAGTGATGGCACGTTGCAGATACCTCACAAACACACTTCCCTCCTCTCTGTGCACAGCTGACTGACCGTGTTATCTCGCTGGCAGATTGCTCCTCATGTTGGCTGTCTGAGGTATCACCATTGTTTAGACTCTCTTTTAGTGAGTCACTCAGGTTGGCCAGTGATGTCACCACATTGGCTAGTGTCCCCAAGTCCCCCTGCCCAGAATCCATCTGAAGACAAACAAAGCAATGCAGATTGGTCAGCTGAACCAGTATCCACTATTGACACAAAATAAGGTGTCCTTTAGCAAGGCACAAAAATATGTTGCCTGCAACAAAAACTAATGACAATTGCTTCTTAAAACATACTAAAGGAATAAATAAAGACTGTTTTTACTAAAAAACATATATGCTAAACCGGGCAGACACTCTAAAATCATTAAGCCTGATTTTAGCACCCAATTGTTGGCCCCTGACTAATTTTAGAATCAAATTTTTTGGTATGTATGATTTTAGTACGAACTTCTGCCACATCGGTTGTCATTTGATGGGCACTTTGCCATTGATTAATTGCCTGAATGATCAATGATCTGGCTCACGAATGATCAGATTGATTTCTGACAGATCCAAAATTTTGGTCAACTGTTCTGCAGTTTGAGCAGTTACACGGTGTGATTTTCTTCATAGTTGCTGTCTAAAGATCCACTTAAAACTGTAACTTTATATTATTATTGGAGTAGTACATGTTGTGGCTAAAACTAGTCTTCAGTCAGACTGCCGTCATATAAAACTGAAAGACACCATACTGACTGACTCTTCCAGCCATCTGTAGCTCTTTTTTTTAATTCCTCAAGTGATGCTATCTTTCTCTCTTTTTGTCAACATTGAGGACACTTTATCTTGTTTGAATAAGCTTTACTGAAATTGTCAATGGGCAAAACCGACCGGGGATTCGATGCTTACGTTCAGTGTGAGTAGCATCATTGTGGCCGTCAATTGATCCGTACAGTGTGAGCATGAATGTAGCAGGCTTTGGCTGCACGGAAAGCCCGATTAAAATGTGTAATGTGAGTTAACACGAAGCATAAAATTAATAAAAAAATACAATGTCTTTAACGATTTTTAAGCTCAAATTTCTTTATTTTGGTGACCCCGTTGTACTAAGCACTATATTTCTATTACAAGGAGCAAAAAAAGACAGACAGCAGCAGAACAGGCAGGTGTTATAATTGCAGTAACTGCAGCTATACCTTTGAGTCAGTGGCCAGCAGCAAAGTTCCATCACTCTGGATGACCGGCTGCTGGATATTAACCAGCATCCCCTGGTCCAGCAGGCTGGATCTGCACATGACACAGAGCATCATCAAAGGCCAGTTCACATAACACCAACAGCCGAGAGATAGAAAACGAGGCCTGAGGTTTGTCTGTAGGTCTGATTCCCACTGACCTGGAGCCATCTGTCTCTGTATCAGACATAAAGGTTGGCGTGGCGATGAGCGGACTGTTTAGGTCCTTGCGAATGTAGATCTTTTGGGTGGAGGCAGCACAGTTGGTATGCTTCTCTCTGGGCACTACATCGATGGGCTTTCTCTCACTCTGGACAGCTGAGGATAAACAGCAAGCAGACCAACCGTACTTACTTTTTACTAATGTTATATGAGAATGGTTACAAAAATAAAAGTGATCCCAGAGGAATGTTCTTTTTTTGCTTCCTTCCTTGAGTGTACAACAGCACAGTAGTAGAAATTCAGTGTCACATTTAAGACTTTACAATACTCTTTGAGGCTTTTTTTAAGGTTTGTGAATCCAATGCTTTTGTCTACAGGCTTTCATATGGTGTCCTGGATTTGGATGCAAACTCACACTCAGTCTTCATCCCCATCTTAAGGCATTTCCTCAACCGACAGAACTGACAGCGATTGCGGTGGTGTTTGTTGATGACACAGTCCTGTTTACTGCGGCAGCTGTATGTCAGGTTTTTCCTCACGCTCCGCTTGAAGAAGCCTTTACATCCCTCACAACTGACTGCTCCGTAGTGACGCCCTGAACACAGAGAAAAACTAGTCAGAGTGTGTGGGTTACTGTGTGTGTGGGTGCACGTTCGATTGCTGACAATGTGCAGCAAAACATACTGTCAGATTTGGCATCAGTCAAAACATATCCAAACCCTCACATCACCAGGTAATGCAACTGTAAGCTTTAGTACCTGAAGCCTTGTCCCCACACACCAAACAGTACTCCACTGGCTGCGGTCGGCTCAAGTCCCCTGACTGCCCTAACAACCGTTCCATTGACATTGGATCTGTGACGATCTGAAAAGCAAAGTCAAACACAGTCCATTAATCTTGTATTTCACCTTAACACAATGTCAATATCATGGTTATAATACTGTCTGAAAATAATAACAGAAAACCAGGACAAGATATTGCCAAAAGTATCATCACACTATGTACCAGTGGATGATATTATGGGGGAACTGTACCTGTATCCTTCCTGGCATCAGGCTGTCTGCAGCAGTGAAGATGAGCTGCTTAGTGTTGTGGCTGTCTGGTGAGGCCAGGATAACCTTGCCTGCCCCTGAGCTGTCAGCCGTAGTCAGAATGAACTGCTGTTTGGGAGCACTGGACGGCTTCATTGCTGTCACTATCTGGATCTTCTGACCTGTCTGCTGGTCTGTTACAATCTGAGGGTGTTAGAGATGGAAGAGAGAGACAGCAAAGAGAGGGAGGTGGAAATGAACAGGCGCCAATGGGGTTGAAGTAAAAAAAAGAAGAGCATGACATTGAAGATGGGAGAGCTCAGTCACATGTTGTAACATCAACTTGTTCATTACTGCTGCTAATGTGCCAAAAGAGGTATCAACAGGTTGCAAGCAGTGTCACATTCTCTGAAGCCAACTAATGTTCAGAGTACAGCAGTTACCTGTATTCGCTGTGGTGTTGTGGCAGGCTCAGTGGAGATGACCTGAAAGCGCTGTGGAGACTCACTCATCATTGAGTCTGAAGGAGAGGATGACACCTACAATGTGAACCCATTTCAATAAGCTTAAACACATACAAATTATAATAAATAAGCCTGCAACACAAATATATTTTACTCGAGTCTGTGTAAAGCACAGGTAAAAAGATAAATACAAGTCACAGCAGTCTAGAGAGCCTCTGTCTACAGAAGATATGTTTCTATGGCAACAAATAAAGGCAGCATCCACTAACCACACAGCCAAAGAAAATAGCGCCACAGTATTTTCAATTTAAAAAACCTTCATATGGGTTATATGGAACAATTCAGTCTGCCAGCAAACAGTACGTCACCTTAGTCTCCCTTTGCACACTCACCTCTGCCTCGTGCTCAGAGTCCACTTTCTGCTGAGAGAGCAGATTGAGGTTGGTCGTCATGATGATGTAAGGTCATTAGTGAGGTCTGTTTGGGAAGATGCCACATTAATCAACCACAAAGGTGCAAACTGTCAGAGAAGAGCAGCGCAATGCCAGGACAGTTTTATAAATATAATCTTGGTGCTGGCAGAATATGTATTATGACCCTGGTTGAAATAAAACATTTTGTCTATGATCAAAGTTTATTTCTTCTTGATGATTTAGTGGGGAGTTTTGTCTGATTTGCTTTACAGTTTTCATTCATTATTTGGTGCATTGTTAAAAATATAAGGTGTCTAAAAAGAAAGTGCTGTAGCAGAAAACCCTCACTCAAGACAGCAAAATGAAAAACATTTCTTGTTCAACAGTACATAATTTAATGGTGATAAACAAAACAGAAAATAAAATTGACAAAATATTTATAATATGTTTACTCGATATCTTGCCTGTCACTTACATCAGCTAATAGATTCTTCCACATCACACCTACTGTAATATTCTTCCTGCTCAGACATCGTAGGTAAATATTTTGTGAGACAAATCCAGCCTCTGCATGACTGCAGTGATGTCACCATAAACCATGTCAATGACCTCTGAGTGTGACCTAGATGTGAGATTTGAGAGGCCGTAGATAACCAGATTACACTCCAGTCTCAACCTCCACATTGTTCAGTACGACAGTGCAAGGTGAACCACTGACGTCTCTCCCTTTTATATGCACAGCCCCTTCATCACACCTGCCTTTCCTACTGTTATATTTGTTCTATCGCTTTCCTATTTGCTTCCATTTATTTTAGCAAATGGCAGGTAATCAACCTGGTGTCGCCCTTTACATTAGACTTCATACTAATTATAGGGTCAAACGTTTTGTAACTCTTTATATTCACACATAGAGAATGTGCTGACGCCACAGAAAAACAGTTTTATTTAATTAAAACATGATTGAGAAAATTATGAGCAGAAAACTCTGAAATAGGAATGTTTGCACTTTAGTAAAATGTTGCGCAAATCCTCATTTCTATGTGATTGTTGTGTAGAAAGACCAACGAATCACTGAAGGTTAAGTGAATGCATTTTAAGTTGTAATCACTGCATTTGAGGAAGTGCAACAAATCAGTGGAGAAACACTGTAAAGTACCTTTTCAATACAGCTTAAATGTAATACACCTGATGGTACACAGTCAAAACCAGGACCATACACAACCCCCCTACACAGTTTTATTGGTATCTGAAAACCTATATACCTGTATATTAATTGTGAGTGACCACAACGCATTTGGGCATCTTCTTTGGCAGATCTAAGTGATAAAACATATTCCTACCATCAATCACCTCCTTGCACTTGCACAGTTTTGACTCAAGTCTTTGTTGATTTGGGATTTTAATAAAGAATACAGTTTGACAGCAGTAGGGGAAACTGATTTATGTGCCTGCAGTGGCTCCACCTGCTCCCTGGCCAGAGGGAGGGGACTGCTGCTGCACATTGTTTACCCATTGGTCTAACAGCACGTCCATCAACACCTCCTTCCCCCAAACGCATCACGGCACAGAACAAAATGGAGAACATGGCAGTCAGCCAATAACACAGCAGACAAATCCTTCTGATATAAACATCAATTTTCTTTCCAGACCAGTAGAGGGGGGCGACAGTCGCTGTGCTGCAGTAAATGTAAAAAAAAAAATAAATAAAAGTAAAAAAAAAAATACGCAGCTTTTGGCGTGTAAAGTCACGATCGTGGTGAATTCAGCCTACTTCTTGTCGCCGCCGGGATGGCAAAGGTAAAAGGGTCGAGTTCATCCGCAGCGGCTGCAGCTCAACGCGAGTCGACGCGACGCGGGCTGCAGCGAGGACCCCCCCCCCCCACAACACAACACAACCCCCCCACCCTCACCCCGGGTCTGTCCCTGTCCCCCCGCAGGGACTGGCTCGGGTTAAGTCGACACCGGTGTCCCCCGTGAACCACTAGTTTAACTCTCCGCAAGCAGCGCCCCGGTCCCCGTCGGGCAGGCTAACAGGCTAGCGGGGCGGTTAGCTGCGGTCCTTTTTTTAATCGCCCGGTGTCTCGGAGTCTTTCGCCGGTTTTCAGCCCGGGACGGAGACTTACCTCCGGGGAACGGCGGTCACGGGTTTGGGCCTCTCCTGTATTTTATAAAATATTTGTTTTGGTTTTCTCCTGTTAAAGGTCATAGTTCGTGACCCCCCGCACCACCAGCGCGTCGATGATGGTTGAGTTTTTTTTTTTTTTTTTTTTATTCCTCCTCCTTCCTCTCTCGCGTCCCCGCGCGCCTCACCCCCACCCTCGGCGCGAGCCAGACGGCGCTGACGTCATCATGTTTGGCTGTGAAGTTTTGTGTTTTATAAAATAAAACACGACTAAAGATGAAAAGTGCAGGATCGGACGTGTCAGAGACCAACTCATACGCGTGGTTTCTCCAACACTAGTACGTGTCATGTGTTCAAATTGAATGACATTCCTCTTGTTGTCTGTACACTCGTTTTATCCTGTGCATTTGTCATTTGAGAACATGTTGTCATGTTCAGTTATTACTCTGAACAAGATACACGGATCATTTCCCCAATGACTGCCACATGAATATCGGCCTGCTATTTCTGCTAAGGAACATCACGGGGACAAATAAGGCATCCTTGTTCATTGTCAGTAAGTATCAGCCTGGCATACAAAAAAAAAAAAATCCTTTCACTTTGTTTGATCAAAACAAATAAAGATGTTGGTTCTGTGCTCTTGGTGTGCATATTTGCCAGTAGGTTTTTGTTATGCAAGTGTATTACTGAAGTCTGGTATTGTTCTTTAACCAGGAGAGGGCCTCATTGAGATTAAAAATCACTGTTACAGGAGTGGCCCGGCCTAAAAGCAGACCCATAATATTAAACATAACAGAACATAAAACATATTGCAAAACATAAAAAAAAAAAAACACAGTACCAACTAATATAAAAACAGATAGTTGTGTGCAGTAGATACGATTTCTTTAAGAATAAATACATAAAAGTAGATGTGACAACAGAGAGGATGCCAGCAATCTCTGTCATGGCCACAATGTATTTGCATAGAAATTGGTAACATATTTTTCCCAGTGCTGTATATGTAAGCATTGTTTGTAGATTCATTAAATTGACCTTTAATATCCTATAACACAGAACCATTCAAGAATGTCATTAGGAAATCAGGATGACAGTTCACAACAAAATGTTCAAAATCCTTTGTCATGTATGTGCCATGCAGTTTACAAGAGACAGATCTAGTGTTAACATATAATAGTGTGACAAACACACAACATGTGATTGTGGTAAATGTTGAACAAATGTAATCAAATTTCAGATAATATTTTATTCCTTTATATGCTGTTTTTATACTGTTTGTAATCACCGTCTTCTAGTGGCTTACACTGTCACAATACATTTAGAACAACAAATATTGTCTGTCACATATTAAAAACATGTACAGGAGCTATAAAGCCATCCATATTCTTTGTACTACAAGTCTGTCATTAAAAGAACCCTCAAGGTATACACTGAATTACATTTACAATTCATTTACAGTAGATGTTGTAAAGACCCCAATTTTCTTGTTGTTTCCACTTCCTTTCCTCACCCACCTCACTTCCTTTACCTCACTACCTTTCCTCCACTTTCCTCATCACTAATTGGCTCCTGTTTTTACCCTTTGTCAACGCTCCTTTACCTGATTAAGTTCACCTAAACTCAATATTTTCATTCATTCACCTTTGCATCGGGCAGTAGTTCTGGTAAGAGGAGTTATCGTACTCCTTGTCCTATGTCCATGTTCGTTTAATTGAGAACTTTCTTTATCCTTATTTCTTGAAGATGGATGTGTGATACTAATTTAAATTACTGTGTCTAATCTTTTATCTAATCTATTTCATTTGATTTCAAGAAAGCCCATGTGTGTGTTGTTATGCCTTTATGTTCATCAATGCACTTTCTTAAGTGTTAAAGAAAAAATAAACCTTTGTTCAGAGCATTGAAACTCCCCGGCTTTATTTCCATGCTTTCTGATCCGATGCCAATGATATTCAACTTATTCAATTTACAGGAGAAGTATCCAAATATGCAAAAACATGGTGTTGAAAAACATTTAGCTGGGATTTTATTTATAACGCCTTATTTTCAAAGTGTAACATATTATATATAATATATATAATTATAGTATATATAAGTTTAACAGACAAAGTGCAGATATAGTTAATGTTTGTGCCAATAGAAAAAGCTACACCTTTATATACAAATAGGCCTACTGTCCTACCCTTGTACATTTAAACGTTAATGTTATGTTTTTTGTTACTTCACCTGGATGTTTGACCTTCACCGTGCGAAGTTTGACACTAGAAAGCTGTTTTCACAACGTATCTGCCAAATGCATGCAAAAGTTTTTGTGTTCGCATTAAATTTGAATACAAATAATTGCTTTTCTACGTCTGTTTCTTTCCACTGGTGCACTCTAATCTCTGTAGTAAATCGCTTGATATTTACAGAGGACATTTACATCATGGATGTAATCGGGGCTGTGAATGACCACCAGGTGTCGCCCTGCACCACCAGGTGTGACAGGGCGTGCAAAGGGCGCGCGGCAGCATCACCCAAATGACCCTGATGAAAAATAATTTTCTCGTTTCTCTCTCGAAATATCTTCCAATCTTTCCACGTGATTCAACACCGTTTACGGACTCTGACGGCACCAGAGTCTACAGTAGATTGATCCTCCGATTTTTACGATTTCCATCCCGGGAGCCAGAAGATGCTTCGCCATTATTAGACGATATTGCCGGTGTAAACGGAATCTGATTCTATTAGTAAACAGTAGGGGAGGCTCTATCACCAAATTACATTTTCTCTGCAGTCCAAGTAGCCTATAGGTTTATTATGCAGCCAAACATAAAATCAGTGTATGCTTTTGGTCAACATTTGCCGACAAACCATGTCTTATGAAAGCAAATAGGAGTGTGACTGTCCTGTCAGGCTATGTAGGAGTATGCGGGGTTTTTTTTTTCTTTTTCTTTTCTTTTTTTTCCCCCAGTAAAGTCAGTGAATACGCAGCCCGACGGGGAAACAAAACGAACTGCTCATCAGAGGCAGAAGTCCGCACAGCAGGGTGGAGGAGCTCCCACAGCTGGACACGCTTCGCCTTTGTTGCACCGGATCCACGTTATAGACCCGGTGAAAGAGGTCAGGGCAGAAAAAATAGCTTTTGTGGCCGCTGCCGGATCGACCGTTTCCGTTTGCGCAGCTGCACCCCCCCCACCCCCGGACCGGGTGCTGCGGTGTCCACACGGGGGAGGACCGCATCGCTCACCTACGCTGGCGCTCGCATCCGGCTGCGGCGACAAAACTGAAACTCACGGCAGAGAGAAAGAGAAAGGGGGGGGAAAAAAAAGACAATGGCACCGGAGTGACCGTAGCCGCGGGGACCAAGGACAGGGGGACCGGTGAGAAAGGGAGAGAGGGGAGGAGGAGGAGGTGTGGGGGAGGAGGAGGAGGAGGGGGAGGCGAGCCGTAACGGTCTTCGGCGGAGGCTGGCCATGGTCGGACGGGGACTCTGGGCGTGCAAGCCCCGGCTCGGGAAGCGGGGGAGCCGGCTCGGCGCCTGGCCGCTGCTGTGCGCGGCGCTGTCGTGCGCGGCCCTGCTGGCGCTGCTCTTCGTGGACCTCATCGAGTCGTGGGTCACCTCCATGGGCATGAGCGCGGCGGCGCCGGCGGCGGCCCCGGAGCCGCGCGCCGGCGTCGCCCCCCCGCAGAGCGTCGCCCCCGGCCGGCCCGAGGAGTTCCTGCTCATGCCCAGCCCGCTGGTGTGCCAGCGCGCCAAGCCCTACCTCATCGCCATGGTCACCTCGGCGCCCGCCAACCAGAGGGCCCGCCAGGCCATCCGGGACACCTGGGGCGGGGAGGTGGAGGTGCGGGGCCTGCGGGTCATGACCCTCTTCGTGGTGGGAGTGGCGTCCGACCCCGGGCTGGCCAAGCTGCTGGTGGAGGAGGCCCGGCAGCGGGGGGACCTGATCCAGGGGCGCTTCGTGGACACGTACTCCAACCTCACCCTCAAGACCCTGTCCATGCTGGGCTGGGCCCGCCGCTTCTGCCCGCAGGCGCACTTCGTGGCCAAGGTGGACGACGACGTCCTGTTCAATCCCGGCGCCCTGCTGCACTTCCTCAACAGGAGCCGCAACCCGTACGAGCAGGGGGACTTGTACCTCGGCCGGGTGCATCTGCACGTGGCCCCGGACCGTGACCCGGACAGCAAGCACTATCTCCCTGCAGGGGCCTACCCTCCCTCCGTCTTCCCAGACTACTGCAGTGGCACAGCCTACGTTCTGTCCCGCTCTGCGTTGCTGAAGATCTCCCTGGCAGCCTCTGCGTCTCCTCTGTCCACGCCTCTGCCCCCCGAGGACGTGTTTGTCGGCCTGTGCGCCCGGGCGGCCGGGGTGCTGCCCTCGCACTGCCCTTTCTTCTCCGGGGGGCCGGGTGTGCCGTACGGGCGCTGCTGCTACCAGGCCATGGTGTCCATCCACCACGTCCCGCCCAGGGAGATGCTGCACTACTGGGCCGACGTGCATCTATCGCACCCCTGCTCCTGGCTGAGTCTGCGCGCGTCTCTGGGGGTGTGCAAAGTCAGGGCGATGCTCGGGTCGGCTCTGGGCCTGGAGCAAGGCTTGTGAGGGGGTCGTGTGAAGGGGGAAGACTGGACTCACTCACTGGGGGCTGTGCCTCGCTTCAATACTGTGAACAGCACAAGTGCTCTTCGGGCTGTGAAGCTACACTCTGTGCACTGAGAAAAAATGTTACATTATTTTTATAGCTTTATTTTTTTAAACACTACTCTATTTCATCAGCTTTTCTTTTTTTTTTTTTTTGCAGAAAAAAAGGGATGATCCGCTGGTAGTAGGAGGAAGTGTCACAGTAGTATTTAAGGTATTCTTAGACTGTTACAGCATTCTCCATTATTGACACATATGTAGATGTAGAACAAACAACACTGGCATGCTGATAGAATACAGTGAGGAAGTACAGCCGCTTATGTGATGAATGCACATTGGAACAAGTATTTCTATCAACACAGTAAGTGTCACATCTATACGCTGCTACCTTCATATATTTAACTCCTGTGCCGGCTATCACCAGGTACTTCAATTGTAGATGTTAGTCTATTAAGATGCCTAAATGCATGATGTTCCAAACAATAGTAAAATAGATATCAAACCACAGGCTTCATGTACCCAGTAGGAAAGAAGTAATACAAAAAAGTACTTATTAGCTGAACATTTTATGTTAAAAATAGAAAAATAATCGTACGTACAGAATGTATCCACGGAATTTAAGTCGTATTTTTCGATAACAACATGATATGTGCAACCGGCGCTGTTGAAACTGAAGAAAAGGAAATGTATTTTGGGCAGTTTTGGGAGAGGAAAATAGGAGAAGTTGTCAGTGGAACTTCCCTCTTTGAAGGATTGGTTACTCTGCTGTCTCAACACAAGAAAAGACCGTTTACATGGTGTCAGAACAAAGCCTCATGCTTTCTTGCTCCACCTAAAATGTAAATAAAGGGAAAGTCGGTATGTTTATGCTCAGGAAATATGTTTGAATCAAATACTGTCACCAATAAACCACTCTGTATCTTATGTTAAGTTTTCCTTCTGTCTTTTATAGAAGAGAAACACACACACACACAGGTCTGCTTTGTTTCAACATGCAACATTTCTGTCACATGGGGTTCCTTGTTTTTCCATGACAAATGAAATGTAAAAACCACACAATGTTACAGTTTTTTCACCTCATGAACGGTTAGTTTGACTATTTATGTTAATAACTAATGAAGATTTCACATCTTGAGTCAGTTCCAGTTCAGAGTTGGTATGATGAACCTTTGAAAGCTAACCTATCCTGTGATCTGGTGTAATTGTCACTTTGAACTTTACTGAGGCCGTAAATGTAAAAATGCAAACATTAGATAATGAAGCTGCAGTTGTCAAATTACTACCTGAATTGCCTGAGCCATGGTTCATCTTCCACCTTCTTCTTAACTCTATATTTTGAAACAAAGTATGGCATATATGTACTTCTATGAATCCTTTTACTTTTCATATAATATAAATTAATTCTTACAAAATTCTTTTAAACACCACCACTCATGTATTGTCATTGTTACTAGTAACTGTAGAACAGACATCTGCCAAATATGTCTGCTGATGAATTTGCGAGGAATGCGATGTCAAGTGTTTTACATCTTGTTGTGGTCTCAAAATACACAATGAATTCAGAGAATTGGCACTATGTTTATTTATATAACATCTGACCTGCGATTAGTCAGTTCAGCCAACAAAGCACCCTATTTGACAAGGTTAGATATGAGTGAAAAATGTGTTTGTCATGACAAAAAAGTACAAATGCAAACAAATTCTGGGTGACACCCCTGCCAGCCGGGCACCTCACATTATCTGCCCACGTAAACAGGAAGTGCTTCAGGCTACAGGCATTAAACAGAACTGCACTCAATATTGATTACAGATGAACTACCCCCCCACCCCCCGGAATTAGCAGACTACATCCAGAATTTCTGCAGTTTGAGGCTTTGTTCCCACTGTGGAGTAATGTGTCCAAAATATGTGTCCTCTATATGAAGTTCAAAAGGTCATTCCCACAGAATGTCACTGGGTTTTGGCCTGCACAAAGGGTCTTCCTTTTCTATTTCTTGAATCTGTCCAGAGCAGATCTCTGGCTAGATAACACTGCTGCCTTCTCCTCCCTCTGCTTTCTCTCTTTTTCCAACTTGACTTTGTCCTCCACCGTTTTCCTGATTACATCCTGAGGGGTAAACAAGACAAGAGAGATGAGCCAAACACTGCAGATATGGCAAAAATATTGCAATGTGACTGCATCAATATTTAGCTTATATTCAGGATTACTTACTCTCTGGTCCTCATGAGCCACTTGTTTCTTGCGCTTTTCAACATTGCCAGCAGAACTACGCCCTTTTTTCTTATACTTGGGAACAAATTTTTCTTTGGCAAGTGGGTCAAAGCCCTGGGGAGACAAAAAATGTTTTTAGAAGGCTGCGAACAAAAATAAATATGTTATGATCAAGAGTCAATATTTTAAAATGTACAGATCTATATCTTTAAATAAAATCTGATGTGTGCAAATAGGAAACTGACCAGAGCTTGAACTCTGTCTTGGTGCCTCTGCTCAAAGGTGGCGCAGTCAACCTGTCCCAGCTCAGTGGGGTCGAGGCTGATGAGCTCTGGTTGGATCTTCTCCAGTAGGGCTTTAACCTCCCACTCCTGCCTCTGCTTTGCACTGCGATATGGATTTGCATCCAAACCATCAAAGTTAGGTTCTCCCGCACCTGTAAATGTTAAAGACAGAAACTGTTCACTACCAAAATAAAAAACATAATTTCCAAATATAGTTTAGTGATGGCAGCTCTTGCAGTTTGTTTTACCAAGCTGAACCTCCCACCAACCTTTGGGATCAACTTTTAAATATGTAAGTTTAAGGTGAAACTGAGTAGGACCTGGTACGAGCATGCTGCTGAAACCCTCTCCGTGCCCCACTCCGAGAACATCCTCAAAGGGACAGAAGTGCAGCCCCCAAACGGCTCCTCGAACTCTGTGAGCAATATAGGGTTTAGTCACTGGAGTGCTCCACACGTCCCTGTACACCTGCAGGGAGAGTGATATGAGGGTGTAAGGTTACCAATACGTAAGGAGCTGTCATAGTATCACCGGTTTATAAAAGGTGACACCTAATTGCGATTAAGAATGACTTTCTGCAGTGCCATAGGCAATAGTATAAAAAATATGCAAAAATGCTTTCTGGCGAGAGGAAGTCACTACAGACCTTTTTCACAGCAGATATTTTAGCTTGTCAGCAGGAAAACCACAGGTGTAATTGATAGATAGATAGATAGATAGATAGATTACTTTATTCACCCCCGAAGGGAAATTAAGTCGTCATAGCAGCCGGTATATTTGAATACAATAAAACAATAAAATACAATACAATACAATAGAATAAAATTAAATTAAATTAAATGTTCCAGTATATGGAGCGGAGTGTTGTACAGGGTACACAGTGCAAGGTGACATTTAGTGTAGTTCTGTGGTGGTGACTCTGACAGAGGTAGATGAGTTTTATTGCGGTTGGGAGGAACGATTTTTTGTAGCGTTCATAACATCAAAGATAGCTGACTTCCATTTAGGTGGGCCAGTTTCAGGTTCAGGGTGTTGTGCATTCTGACTAACTAGCGTGGCTTACTGGGACACATTAAGAAAATAAACCATCTTTAACAAAACGTGTCTATTGTTTTGTTGCAATGAAATTAATCTAGTAATCATTTTATTTTTAAATTTTAAACTGTGATCACTAAAACCACTGCTCCAAATGCATCACTTCCTGTACACTAGATCATTTTTCAATGACAAATCATCAATCATGCAGTGTGGAAGTGATAATGACCTGAACAATATCCCCAGTGGCCGCAGACAGCAGCCCCCTCTGGCTCAGCGACAAAGAGGAAGCTCCGGCAGGGAGGAAGTAAGACTTGAGGGGCTTCAAGGCTCGAATGTCATATACTTTCAGCTTTTTATCCATGCCAGATGTCACCATGTATCTGCGAAAAGAGGAGACCATTAAACAGACTGCTCCCTGGTGGACATTGAGGAAACTGCAGTTCACTGCTCACAACAGAAGAAGTAATAATTATTCAAACTATCTATAAAAGCTGTTAATCATTTATGGCTTTCTTCTACTTCCTTGTTAACCTTTAAACCCACTGTTGTGCCCAGGAGTCATCATCATTTTGTACAACTTACAGACTACTACAATGGAGAGCTGCATTAATAAGAACATGTGATAAATGTGATATCAAATGTATCAACAGATTAGACTCAGGACTTCAGACGCTCTTAAAGAATTAAGTAAAATATGAAAGACAACTTTTTTTCTGGAACTCTATGTAACACACACAGACAATTATCCACAGCTTCCTGCGTCTAAAAGAAATCCAATTTCCATTTATATAAGAAGTGTAAAGATGACTCACGTGCCCGTCTTGTCTACAGCGACAGAGCGCACGCCGCCCTTGTGACATAGCATCTTGACGAGGGCTTCTTTCTGGTTGGGCGACCAGAGGGTGACTGTGCCGTTGGGGTGGCCTAGGTGGATGATGGCATTATGAGGGTTCTGGCACATCACGTCAAGCCGGCCAGTCTTGGTGCAGATGGCTGCCACCTCCTTTCCCACAGACACATCCAGGTACTGCAGGAAACTGGTAGCACTCTGAGGACAAGAAGAAGAACAGGAAGGTTTGTCAGAGCTGTTTACTGGTGGTGAATTCAAGTCCATTTCTAGATTAGGGGTTTTCAAACTGTGAGGGGCCTGAGGGAGAGACGTAAGACAAAGATAATGCATGAGGTGAAAGAAATCAGTGCATGCCAGAACTTTAAAACCAACTGTAAGTTAATTATTGTCTTTTTAACCTTTCTCAACACAGCCCATCGAGGCAACTAAGGTAACATCCAGACATGATGCACATATGTTTCAGAGTGACAAACTTTGTGAGCATATCATTATCTGTGGTGGCCATTGCAAAGAAAAGTCAATAAATCTGATCAGAAATCATAGAATAAAGATGCTGCTTATAATTCCAGACCTTGCCTGAGAATCATCACATTTGTAAGTTTTCCTCAGTATCAAGGTAATCCAATGATAGTTGTCTGTACATCCATTGATACATTGCAAACAGGAACTGCTGATGGATAATTTGGCATGCTTTTAATTGTGCCAATTTGCAAAAATATAAATAGGCTTCAAAAAAAAAAAACTGGATACTGTCTACTTTTTGCAGCGTGTGATATTTTGCCTTAGCCTATTTATGTTATTTGTATTTATTGTCATTGTTGTAAAAACTATTTTAATGCTGCCCTCTTGGAAAAACGTTTTTAACCTTAATGAGACTTTTACCTGGTCAAATAAAGCAAAAATCAAAATGATAGTTCAACCAAAATCTCAACTGAGCGTCTGATACACAACATCAGGGTGGCAAATTCAACATTCTGTTACTGTGGTAATATATTCAAATAAAACATGCAATACATCAGGCGCAAAACCTATAATAAGGGTTTTAATGAACCTACCGCTGTGGCTAACAAAAAGTGGTAGGGGAGGAACTGCATACGAAGGACATCATTGAATTTGCGGATGCAGTGAAGCTCTATTCCATTGGAGTCATAGATATAGAGCCACTTCTTCTGAGCCACTGCATACATGGTCTCACTATGCAGCCACCTAAATACGAGCAGAAGTTAATTTTATTTACAGATGGACGGACACAAGGATGTTCACTGTTGCTGGCAGGTGAAGCATGGCTGCAATATACAAAGTTTTGTGTAGTGCTGCACTATGTACAGTTGGATGACTTACTTTACATCATTGACAGACTCCATCACGTTTATCTCGCACATTAGCTGTTTGGACTGCCAGTCTATGCAAGCAACATGGCCTCTCCTCCCACCGAGCAGCAGGTGACTGAAGTAATGAGAACACATTGTTGACAACATTCACACAACTAAAACGTCGAAATCACTATTTCTATATGTACAATGGATCAAATTACTGTCTTATGTGAAATTTCTTGTTTTAGTGATGAAACCACAATTATGCTCTACAGTGAGTTTTAGTATCTTTTAGGACTTCTTTATTTTAATTTTACTACCTACAACATTATGGTTTTGGTGCAGTTTCAACACCCTCATTAGCAACGTATTCAGACACAACAGGCAGCTCTGAGAAAATATTATTAAGTGATGTCTGTGATGGGGTTAAAGCTTTTAGCACTGCCTCTAAATGGAAACAAAATAAATGCAAGTTTAAATAAAAACTGTGCTGGTCTGTGGTAGCTGACTCATATGATTAGCTGTGACTGTCTGCTGTTGTCATCTTCCTGTTATTGGATTTAAAATACCTGTTATATTCCAAAAACACTAAACCAAAATGTATAGTGATGCAAACATAAATGAATAGCATTAAAGCAAACCCAAGACAAACACTTGTGTGATACAAACAGTGTGATACTGACCGTCCAGTCTTGCTGTAATCCACTCGATATGGTCCAAACTGAGACAGATTCAGATTAAAATACTGAGGAGGAAGTGGGAGAGAGAAAGAACAAATGAATAAAAGGCAAACATTCTGGGAAACAACAGAAGCCCGGGTAACCTTTTTATAAAAATACTCTTGAAGTTCATTTAAATGTAATCCAAACGTCATTTGCCACAGTATGATTATGTGTGATCCACAAAGTTACACCTATAAAAGATACATTTTTATCAATCAAATTAACTAAAGAAATCCATATGAACAGAGGCCAAAGCAGCATAGGTCATCTTGTTCCCTTGTACTTGCTGTTTTCAACTGTAAAGGTTAACTGCACATTATGAAAGTAATAACATTCTGTGTGTCTAGACTAAAATTAGCATTTTGTAAAACAAAGTTACTTTATCACGTTCGTTTTGCTTTTAAATAATAAAATCTGACCATAAACAACAGTTATTGGTGTCAAATCAGTGGACCCCACCTTTGTCCCAGATGTTATATCCACAGCATCTGCAATATCTTCCTGAGAGATCGTACACGTGTCTTCATCTTCATCTCCTTCTAGAAACCTGAGATTAGAGGGAAACATGTCACAACCAGGGTATGTAATGCCTGAAAGTAACAGTTTTTAATCTCTTTCACATCATACACTGACACCAAGCAGCCAGCAGTTTTTAGAAAAAAATTACCCTGCATCCTCTGGGAGTAGAAGGTCGATCCGGGCAGCTTGATTCTGGGCCATTTCTGAAGCTTCTTCTGAGCGGGCTATCATGTCTTTCAGCTTGTAATGCTGCCGGCGAGGCTAGGACGAGAAGAACAAAGGAATGGGATGTTGGCTACACACAGCAAACTCCACTTATTAACTGGAAATTTTTAATAAAAGATGCTTACCTTTTTAGTTTTTTCTCTCCTCTTGAACTTCTGCACCCTGTCTTCTGGAATAGGAGCAGATCCAGGGAAAGGGTCCGATTTCTTAAAGGAATGTGAACAATATTCAGAATAAATACACTAGATTTACATGGTTTAACATTAAAATTAAGGTAAATTAATTTACAGTTTGAAAGTATATTTATATAAAATCAATACTGGAGAGTAAAAATACCCCTGGGGCATAGCAATACTTCAAAATAAAAGACCTTTACACCTTCACATGACTTTGGACTACACATTTTTGCTGACTTGGGCTGCCTTGTAATGTAATTTAATTTAAATTTTCTGTTTTATTTTATAACCTATTGCTTCATTGAAGAGTTGCAACAGTGTGGTACATAATATTGAATATATTATATTGTCGGGCAGTGTGGAATAAAATATTTTTTTAACAATCTTAGATCCACTTCGGTACTGAATCAAAACTATTGTGATATTCTCTAGATGTATTTCCCACCTTGCTCAGTAGGTCCCACAACAATCCCTTTCATTCACTTACCCCTGATATGAATTTCTTTGCCTCTCTTTGATCCTCGTCTTGCGGTCTTTTCTTCGCCTTCTGCGCCTTTTGCTCCCTCCGTCGCAGATCCTGTTTAGTCTGTTCTCCATCTTTCCCCCCTTTGTTTTCATCTTCCCCCTGCTCCCGTGGCTCCAGCCAGTAACGAGCTACAGGCTGTTGGGGAGAAGCAAACGGTGCAAAGTGAGTAGTTCGGTGTATTTGCGCTCAGAAACGGGGCCACCGGCTCCAGGACCCCGCACGTACAACGTTGCTCGCTAACACTCAGCCAATGCTACGTCGTTGTCCGTCGGTGTGAAAGTCGCTTGCTCATTACTCGGCTGAGGATTTGTCAGGAGTGTGGCACGGTTGCAGTGATGTCGTTTTACTAATAACTTATTCGTACTTACCTTCTTCTTTTTCCCCACGTGTGAATCGTTCGCCGCTGCCTCGCCTGGAGACGCCATCTTTGTTGTGTACGTTTTTCAGTTCCCGTGACGTCACCTCTGAAACGTCACTTCTGGTTTTAGGTTACGTTTTTTTATTTATATTTATTTATTTTTTTAAATCAAATCCTGGAAGTATTACTTATATAACAAACCATTTTATAAATGTATTAATAGTTACCTGATAGTGAGTTTATAGTCGATTTGGGAAACAGCATTTTGACAAAAAAGTCTCAACTCAAGATCCACTTATTAGCTTTTTCAGGAGCTTTCAGCTGCATCTCCTGAAGAAAAAAACCCGACTGCCAACTTTTCAGTTTAGTTTGGAGAGAGATTCGGTATTGGTGAAGTCAGTGCATTTTTGAGCGGGCCTTCTGTGACATTACTCAGGGGTCGGGGTCATCACACACTCCCAGGAATTTAGTTCAGCAGCCAAATTCTCAATTGTTAAAGCCTGTATAGATGAAAAGCCAAGTCAATAATAAAAGACCAAACTTAACTTGGGTATCTGATCTTCCCCCAGAAAATTGTTGATTTCAAGCAGTTTTCCTTCATTCTAATAAGTTTATGGAGTCATTTTGTTGCCAAAAAGTGGAGTCGAGAGGACAGGAAGGAAGGGGGCTTTGGACTCTGGAGAATTAGATTGTTGGCAAGTAGCTCCATCTACAAACAGGAACACTGTATTAAAAGTGTTTTTGCAGAGACCATCAACACTGAGTTTGTCTTCCCTTCCTGATGGACAGTCAAACTATATTACAAACATCAAGTCAATGGATTGTTGAATGAGTTCAATATAACATACTGTAGCCTACTATATGTAAACACAGAAAGAAAGTAAGTCAATAGGCTCAATAAAAGGATTAAATACTTTCCTCTATTTAAAGTGAGAAACAGATAAATGGCCCCAAATAGTTAAATTCAAACACTGGACCATTTTGAACTCCTGTGTTCAGTGCTGAACTGTGAGCTGCACAGTGAATCCCATCAGTGTTACAGGGTTTGTATGGGAGTACAGTACAGTATTGATTCGGTTGTTGCAGTAGCAGATAAGTATAGAAAGTAAAACAAATAACTAATAAGTGATTGCCTATATAAACTAAAATAAGAATATAGCTAATACAAAATAGAAGCTATAAACTCTAGCATTTGGAGACGTGCAAAGTGACAGTGACAAGATTATTAGCAGCAGAGTCGACAAGCCTATTTAAATTATTATTATTATCAAACACACAAGATATGTTTGTTAACAGATGAAACCTTCATTGAACAACATGAGACTAATAGTCCACAATCTACCATTAAATATTACAATTACACAGAAAATTTGAATTCTCTATAAAACCTGGTGTTTGTGGTCAAAAGTAAGAGCCAATCAGCTCTTTGATCAGGCGGGCATTTCCCATCATGCATAATCTGGGTTTTGCACTCGGTGAAGAGTATTGTGGCAATTCTGCAATCCCACTCTGACAACGAGGAAATGAGACACAAATCTCTTACAGTATTGTCACATTCTTTAATGCTCAGAGCATGGTGCGCAAGACAAAGGTAGGTTTTTAATGTGCACCCCGATGGGAAACTGTTCTTTCTCTTTATACTTTTGGCTGATGAGTTCAAGGTGGGCGACAATGCCTTTGTTTAGTCAATGAGACCAAGATTTAAGCAGTCAACGAAGGTTACATTGTACAGGATTCAAGATGACCAATGCATAGGGGAAATGAACATGAACACATTATGTAAGATCAAAAGGTTTCATTTTCCTTACAAGAGCAACTGCGGCCGCCTCAAAGTTGACGTAACATGTTCTTCTACCTTAATTTATGGAATATTTCTAGTTGATTAAATTAATAATATATATATTTGATAGATATGTCCTTATGTCTGTCCAGTTAGCTTATCACTTAGTTCAGACATTTCTCATCCATGTACAGTACAGTAGTCAGTTGTTCAGTCAGTTGGAAGTGTCAGTTAAAGATTGTGACATATTCAGCTACATGCCCTTGGGTGAGTGCTTGTGTGTTTTTTTTTTTTCTTTACTTCCTTCACAGATTCACTGAAAAGTATTTTTGAAAATTTGCCAAAACTCTTATCTCTTATCTATCTACTCATCTGGGGCAAAGGGGATTTCTGTAGGACACTACACACATACTGTTTTTAAATTTGCCGAACAGAGCAATAGATCTAAAGGAACACTGCAAAAAAGAGAGGGTTTTTATGTTCTTCGGCCCATTTAGTATAACATCAAAGACATTAAAAGGAGAAAAATGACATGCGTAAACAATTCCCAAGTGGCTGGCTTTGTTAAAATGTGTACACAGTATGTTCAAGCCCAAAGCTTTTGAAATCATTTAAAGACTATTTTCACTCTGTAAGTATTAAAAAGAACAAATGGTATGGAAGTAGTAAAAATGTTTTTTATAGGATTATATGGGATTGCTGATGATGAGGCTTATGCAACTCTTCTGTTCAAATTCTTGAAACCTGCACCAGCATATCACAGTAAACATTAGCTGAAGAAAGTTGGTTCTTGACATATTAGACATACAATTTCACATACCATGCATTGCTATGTATATGTTGAAGCTAGAGGGCAAGGAGGGGTTGCTCTTATCACATCTGGGACTGAGCCTACAATTACAGTGTTATGTCTCACACACATTTTCTACTGTGTGTGAGACAAAATAACTAAATGATCACGAAATAGTTAAAAAGCATAACGGGTATGGAACTGATGTCACTTTTGCACTTGATATGACTCCACTTGCCACCACTGAGATCTCTATGGGATTAAAACAGTCATTATTATTCACAAACAAATGTCAAGTTATGTAATTGTAAAACACAATGCACAAATACATGTAAAGTGATTTGTATCTGTAAATCTGTATCTGTGAGTCTGTATGACTCTAATTTATCACTTTTATATCATCATAATTTGTACATCAACACTGTGTAATGTAATTTTAGTCAATTTTAAAATAAATAAATACATAAATAAATAAGACAATAAATATATAAATAAATGTATATATAAATATATAAATTAGTCAGTGTAGTTTAATTCATACATAGTTTTTTTTTTTAAAGTTTTCCAACTGACTATTTTTATTAATTTCAGGAGACTTTAGTTCCTTATGCCACATGTATTTCTCAGCTCTTTTTATTTCCATCTGTTATATTCAAATGAATGGGGCTTGGTGAATTGTTTTGGGTGGTCCCTGGCAGGTTTGCTTAGATACGTTAGTCAATACACCAGTGGTTAACAAGTCCAGGGGGAGTAGTGGGACTTTTGTTACTTTTTTAGTGTAATGTTAGATGGTTGTAACAAAGGGATGGTTATAACAGCACCACTTTCAACAAGAAGGGATGACTCATGTGATCAATTTAATTTATGACCACTTCCATTCTTAACCGTACATGTTACATTTCATAGCTGTATGAAGATGTAGCCTATGCAGATTTTAGAACAAAACACTTATTTTCATGTAGTGTATAAGTATATATTTTGATTAGTACTGATACTGTTGAAGTTAAAATTATGTAACTTGTATTAGATTAGAAAGTAGTTTCTTAGATAAAATATGAGGCATTTCATCTATGATAATTTCAAACCTCAAACCACCATCACACTACAGCTTGTTATCCAGTAGAATGGCTGACCGGGGTGGGCATGGTTGAAACACCTTTTAACCCTTGTGTTGTCCTCTGGGTCGAGGTGATGTATCATATGTTTGTGTCATCCTTTTCCTTTATTCTGTTTCTTACTCTGTTCCTATTGTCAAGAAACAAACTAAAAACAAAAGATAACCGCTTCAAGAATCACAAATGTCATGCATAACAACATTTACATACACAGAAGGACATTTTCGGCCACCGGGTCACCTTGACCCAGAGGACAACACAAGGGTTAAAAAGTCTTACTACTAACCCCATAATGATAATTACACACATTTTATCTATCTGAAAAAGACTGTAAATTTCTACTTGACATGCAATATCTTAACATGCAGGCTGTACATAAGAATAATACACAAAAGATACATAAATAAGCTTACATTAATGCGTTCACTTAGGTTAAAAAAATGGCTATTGTGTGGCAAATCTGTTTAAAAATGAAGTTACTGTTGCCTCTGATGTGGCAACTGATGTATGCAGTATGTACCCAGCTTGTTGGTAATGTTATCTGATTAGATTACATACAATGAATTGCAAAATCAAGTGACTAATCATATCTGAAATAGATTACTCCTGAGTATGTATGTGAAGAAGAAAAAAAATTAGCAAAAAAAAAAAGAACTCTTCTCACAACATACTTTAAGGAATTGTATGACATTTTAGGAAACCCACTTATTCACTATGTGGCAGAGAGTTAGATGAGAAGATCAATTCCAATCTCATATTTGAATTTGTCATTCTGGGTGTGCAAAGATCAAACTGATTAGACAAACAAATATAAGTTTTTATTTTGTGTAACACTGAAATCTTTGGTGTTGTATGAGCTGATTTACCTGACTTTGTTAGGACATAGATTATACCTCTGACCTGATAATTGCAGTTCATATGTTTAAAGTCCGACTCAAAGCTAATTTAATGACACGTGACAACAGTATTTACACGCCTACATTTATTTCAGGAAGTTGTGCAGCGTGTCACAGTGAGTATTACACAGCACACAGGCTTCTTTAGTATGGACACTAACGGAAAAAATCTGATAGAAAATACCTACTTGGCAGGGTGAGTGTGCAGTGCGCTGTTTTGTACTTGAATATTCACAAAAGGAACATGGTAGGGTTTTTTAAACATGTTATTTGGCAGATTTTTAACTGACCAGAGTAAGGTTATTGTTCTGGCTTAATGCTTCTGAAGTTACAGTTCACACACAGCAAACATTGTATGAAACCACTGTGGTGGCAATTTTTGTCCAATAAAGCACAAAGTCAACACTTTTCTCTCCACAAGTTTAATTCCGCCTCTGCAGAGGGACTAACAGCACAGTAAAATACATGAGGTGGGCAAATGAGTCCAGAGCACCAGGGGTGTCTGTCTTTTGTACGTTTCAACAGGACAAGATCATGGGGTAGAAGACAATGGGGTCAATTATCTTCTCACTCAGGTTTTAGCAGTACTTACAATGTGACATGTATATCAATTGACAGCTGATGTGTGACATGTGATTATATCATCAGTGGTCATTAGAGTGATCAATGAATACAGAGACTATTCATTCTGACTACATCCTGACACACAGGAGTGGTCATGTGTCTAATTAAGGTAAGAGAAATGTAACCTGAATGGACACATGACCTGGTTGTGACTTGATGTAAGAAATTTCCATACAACATACCATGCATTGCTATATATAATCTAGGGGAATAAAGGTTGAAGCTGGGGGGCAAGGAGGGGTTGCTCTTATCCCATCTGGGGCTGAGCCTAAAATTACAGTGTTATGTAAGGCAAAGAGGGCGGAGAGAGCTTGTTTGGTTAAACTTACAGCACGAGAGAAGAAAAGTGTTAAAGATACAGCAGAGAAACCACCAGCAATCAGCATGTCTGTTGATCCAGACAAGGTATGTCTCTAAATTTATTTGAAGTGTGCTTTACTTTCAAGTGGGGCTCCCTACTTATTTAACATGTAATGTTGAGCTAATGAGAATGGATTTGTAGATTTAAGTTTGTTAGTAATTCCATGCAAAAGCTATGAATCTTCAACTTGTTGTTTCCCTCCTTCTTTGAAGAAGTTCATTTTTAAAACAATCTGGCTTCACTATATGCAACAATGTTTTTTGCATTATTTTCCCCACAATCATATGGCAACAATTGGATTATTCTCACATAATGATCAGTTTTCTTTGTTTTGAGTCTTTTCTTTGTTTTAAAAGATGGATTTACCTTCCCGACCAGAACTATTTGATTTCCATGGAGTCTCAATGACCCACTATTTCACAGACAACTGGGAGAACGTTCAAAACTTCCAGGCCAGGCCAGATGATATACTTATTGCGACATATCCCAAAGCAGGTCAGACCACAAACATGAACAGCCGGTGTAAATGGTTTATAGCTCATAACTCATTAAAGATGTGCCTATAGAGGGTTGGAAACATTTTATTTTTTTCTCTTTCTTTTAGGAACCACATGGGCCTCTTACATCCTTGATCTGTTGTATTTTGGTCAGACTTCCCCAGAGCGTCAGACATCCATCCCAATCTATCAAAGAGTGCCTTTTTTGGAGATCACCATCCCGTCATTCGGTTCAGGTTAAACAGACGATCAAATATTCTAACCATATTTCATGAACATGCATCACAAACATACAAACACTTATTATTATTTAACTTTCAGTATACAGTTTAGTGATTTTCTACCTTTTGCTTAAAGTTCAGTAAACATTATCTATCACTGTATCTGAAAGGTTCATGTGTCTTTTTTACTATCATGTTTCTAACAAGACACTGTACTTACCACACTATAGCAGTCAAAAAACTAAAGCACTGTTTCAAGAACTGGGTTCTGCTTATTCTTTACCTCTTTATATAGGAAAAGACCTGGCAGACAAGCTCCCTACCTCTCCTCGACTCATTAAAACTCATTTTCCAGTCCAGTTCGTGCCACAGTCCTTTTGGGAGCAAAACTGCAAGGTAATAATTACACAAGGATGCTTATCATTGTTTGCATGACCTGGGTCATGCTAATCATTGTTTGCATGACCTGGGTCATTATTAAAAATGAACAAATAAATAATATCTTTAACTTAGTATAGTTTTAATGTTTGCTAGTAGTATATTGCCCCCCAAAAAATCATAGTAAGTCATCAAAGTAAATTATTGTAAATGGGAAAAAAATTTTCTGTGATAATTTTAGGGAAGCTAAGCTTACCTGCTGTAGTTGTGGTAATGCTCTGTCCTGGAGAGGGAGCACTGCGGAGTGGACAATCTTTCTCTGTTTACGCTGTGGAACATATGCTAAGATGCCAGCTTACTAACTGACATGAGAGCTCTGGGCTCTCACCGTGCCCCGGTGGTGACGATCAAGCCTCGGATTCCACGGAATAAACAGAATAAACAGCGGGAGATTGGCCTTTCCGGGGAGTCAACGGGAAGGAGTCCTGGGGGACCTAGACAGCTAAAGGAGATAATAGAGCCAACAGCTTACAGAACTAAACACACAGCAGGACTGAGAGTTTCTGTCCAGATGAATATGAAGCAATAAACAGTGAACTGCAGTTTCATGTGACAACATAACAAGTTCACGGTAAATGAATGTACTGAAATACATCAGCGGAGTACACTTTGGAGGTAAAAGTACTGGTGTGTTTTTTCATCGGTCAGCAAGCAGCAGAGGTGGGCAGAGCTTCATAGATCCAGAATTTCTCAGAGAGGGAGAAAGAGTAGTGCTTCCAGCCCCCCTTTAAAGCTTTTTTCAAACTTTTTATGTGGGAATGTCATGTTGTCTGGAGGGGGATTTTAACGGCTGAATGAAGAGAAAAAGAAGCAGTTGAATTTGAGCTGTCTGCTTCCAGTTACTTTAACAAACACTTTGGTGTGTAAAAGTATATCATGTCTCATGTAATGTTGGTCTCCAGATAAGTGTTTCCTCTTCTTCTGTAGATAGTCTACGTGGCCCGCAATGCCAAAGACAACGTGGTGTCTTATTTTCACTTTGATCGCATGAACATGGTTCAGCCGGAGCCTGGCAACTGGAGCAGCTTCCTCCAGAGATTCATGGAGGGAAAGAGTATGTATGAACTACAGTAATAGCTGTTTTTATTAGAAGAGAGATGAACAGATTTCTGTGAAGTGCTTTCTGTTCTGGGGCCTCAGTGGTGTTTGGGTCCTGGTATGACCATGTGAATGGCTGGTGGAAGAAGAAGCAGACTTATTCAAAACTCCATTACATTTTCTACGAAGATATGATTGAGGTATTTCAGTTGTTTTTGTGGGTTCTTCCTACTCAGGCTACTTTTCTAAAGCTTTCCTCTAGCTGGTGATAATGCAACCATGACCATTGTGTTTTCAGGATACTGGACGGGAAATAGACAAACTCTGCTGCTTCCTTGGTTTGTCTCTTTCTGTCGAAGAGAAAAAAAGAATCACAGGTGGAGTGCAGTTTGATAATATGAAAAAGAACCACATGACCAACTACTCTACGCTCCCAGTTATGGATTTCAAAATTTCTCCTTTCATGAGAAAAGGTAACCAGATAAAAAACTAAATGTGTGGGACATGAAACAAAATTAGATCTCCACCTTCAGCTTAAATAACTGACTGATTCTGTGGTTCTGCAGGGAAGGTTGGTGACTGGAAAAATCATTTCACTGTGGCCCAGAATGAAGAGTTTGATGAAGACTACAAGAAAAAGATGAAGGAACTCACGCTTCAGTTCCGCACTGAAATTTGAACAGGACTGGATGGGTGGTATATAGGTCCATGGACTGGCGATGTGGCATTTCTGTGAAAAAAACTTAAAGTTGTGAATGCAATATATGCAATAATGTATGTATTGAAAACTGAAAAGTGATTTAATCAACCAAAATAATCCTTAAATATAGAAATGTAGCCTATGAGTTATGTCCACCATATTATCCAAATATCTAAGAATAAAAAGTTAATGTGCAGTTAAAGAGCAGCTGTATGACAACACTATTTACATTTACATGTATACTCTCAAATGAGACCAAGAGATTATTGTAATAAGTAAAATGAATCCAAAATGTAACCCTAACCCATTCATATCTATCTTTTTATATTTGCAATTTTGTATCATTTTCTACTGTGTGTGAGACATAAAATAACTAAACGATCATGAAATAGTTAAAAAGCATAGCGGGTATGGAACTGATGTCACTTTTGCACTTGATATGACTCCACTTGCCACCACTGAGATCTCTACGGGATTAAAACAGTCATTATTATTCACAAACAAATGTCAAGTTATGTAATTGTAAAACACAACGCACGAATACATGTAGAGTGGTTTGTGTCTGTAAATCTGTATCTGTGAGTCTGTATGACTCTAATTTATCACTTTTATATCATCATTTGTACATCAACATAGCATTTTTCAATGGAAATATACTTTTGAATCTCCACCTATTTGTGTGGATTCTTTTGAGACTGTTCTACTGTGCTGTTTTACAAAAAAATCTACAAATCCAGGGAGCAAGTGACTCTTAAAATGTCATGTGAGAGATTTATATATATATATATATATATATATATATATATATATATATATATATATATATATATATATCATAATTTGTACATCAACACTGTGTAATGTAATTTTAGTCAATTTTAAAAATAAAAAAATAAATACATAAATAAATGAGACAATAAATATATAAATAAATGTAAATATAAATATATAAATTAGTCAATGTAGTTTAATACATACATAGTTTTTCTATTTTAAAAGTTTTAAAAGTTTTCCAACTGACTACTTTTATTCATTTCAGGGGACTTTATTTCCTTATGCCACATGTATTTCCCAGCTCTTTTTATTTCCATCTGTTATATTCAAATGAATTAAAAAGTCTTACTACTAACCCCATAATGATAATTACACACATTTTATCTGAAAAAGACTGTAAATTTCTACTTGACATGTGAATAAGAATAACAATATACACAATAACAAATAAACCACTTTCTCCAATAGATTTAAAAAGTTTGCCTTACTTAAAGGATCTTCCAAAAATGTCTGCCTTACTCAGAGGTAGGTATATCAAACAGCTCCAAACAAAAAATTATTGTCTGTTAAAAAGTCAGATACACAGATTAAATTAAAATGCATAGCATGTAGACATATCTCAAGGGATATAAACAATAAGCCATATAACACAAATCGGCAGAATCATTTTAGACAAATTACTGGTATGGCAGCATGGTCTCAGCCTCAAGCTTGAGATTCTTGAACACCATCCTATTCCTTTTTTCAACATGCCAAGACTGTGGTTCAGAAAAATGAATAAGGGATGTGCCTGCACATGGACTAAAATCTTTATCAGATGAGGTGAGGCAGGAAAAGCCAGTTAGGTTTGTCAGCAAACAAGTCTCTATCTGCCATGTGACATTGAGCAGATAGTACAAGAAAGTACAAAACTGAAAGTTTAAAGAAGGAGCACCAGTGTCAAGGGCAAATACAAACACGATGACACTGTTCTTCGTTTAGTGCATGTGTTCTAAAAGAAGGTTCTTCTAAAGTGTCAGCAACAGCTCTTTAATGTGGATCACAGTCATTCTTAAAGTGATTTAAAAGTCAGTGATCAGTTATTTCTGTTGGAAAACCACAGGAGGATGTGCAAGTGTTGGCACACTTCGGCCCCAAGCCGGAGGTTATGCAATTCCTCCTCAGGCTTGGCTCTGTGGGCCCCCCCCCATCCCCCCAGGTTAAGGTTAAGGTACAGGTTAAGAGCCTTGGTATCATCCTGGACAACATTCTTTCTTGCTTCAATCACATAAACAATATCTGCCTTTTTCCATCTACGAAACATCTCCAGACTACACCCTGCTCTAACACAACACTCATCCGAGATTTTAGTCAATGCATTGGTCACATCCCACATTGACTACTGCAATGGGATCCTGGCAGGCATTCCCAACAAGCGTATTCACCGACTACAACTCATCCAGAACATCCAGAAAGTCTACTGAACATATCACTCCCCTGCTGATTCAGCTACACTGGCTCCCTGTGTTACAAAGGATTAACTTTAAAATCTCATTATTAACATTCAAAGCTCTTCACAATCTGGCCCCCACCTATTTCCCAGACCTCCTCCAGACCTACACACCTACACTCCTTCCTGCGCCCCGCGGTCTTTATCAGCAGGTCTACTGGCACTACCAGCCGTCAACCTCAACACAGTCGGTGCCAGGTCAAATAACTGACTGATTCTGTGGTTCTGCAGGTAAAGTTGGTGACTGGATGAACCATTTCACTGTGGCCCAGAATGAAGAGTTTGATGAAGACTACAACAGAAAGATGACTGACCCCACACTTCAGTTCAAATTTGTACAGGATGGAAATGTATGTGATCTAATGGCTATTGTGTGGCAGATCTGTTTAAAAATGAAGTTACTGTTGCCTCTGATGTGGCAACTGATGTATGCAGTATGTACCCAGCTTGTTGGTAATGTTATCTGATTAGATTACATGTAATAAATTGCAAAATCAAGTGACTAATCTTATCTGAAATAGATTACTTCTGAGTATGTAAAAAAAGCAAAGAGTAAAAAAATAGCAAAAAAAAAAAAAAATAACTCTTCTCACAACATACTTTAAGGAATTGTATGACATTTTAGGAAACCCACTTATTCACTATGTGGCAGAGAGTTAGATGAGAAGATCAATTCCAATCTCATATTTGAATTTGTCATTCTGGGTGTGCAAAGATCAAACTGATTAGACAAACAAATATAAAAGTTTTTATTTTGTGTACCACTGAAATATTTGGTGTTGTATGAGCTGATTTACCTGACTTTGTTAGGACATAGATTATACCTCTGACCTGATAATTGCAGTTCATACGTTTGACCAGTCCGACTCAAAGCTAATGTAATGACACGTGACAACAGTATTTACACGCCTACATTCATTTCAGGAAGTTGTGCAGCGTGTCACAGTGAGTATTACACCGCACACAGGCTTCTTTAGTGTGGACACTAACGGAAAAAATCTGATAGAAAATACCTACTTGGCAGGGTGAGTGTGCAGTGCGCTATTTTGTACTTGAATATTCACAAAAGGAACATGGTAGGGTTTTTTAAACATGTTATTTGGCAGATTTTTAACTGACCAGAGTAAGCTTATTGTTCTGGCTTAATGCTTCTGAAGTTACAGTTCACACACAGCAAACATTGTATGAAACCACTTAAAGAGTTTAATACACGTTTGTGTACCTGCTGGGATTAATGACCTCTTTCACAATCTGGAGAATATTTGAGTTGACAGGAGTGAACCAGAAAGGCAAAGAAGCCTCTTAATCACACGTAAACTCAGCTGAAAAGGAAATTTTGTAATTTTTGTGTTTCCTTATATTACTACTGCACATTTTTACTTTGTAACGTCTTTTTTTTTCTTAAATTCAATTTTATAAATTCTTACTTAGACCTTGGATTTTCTGCCTGCCCCCTCATTGGATTTGATTTGAGGGAAGTGGGAACAGGCCTTTCCACGGGTGGGGCAGTCAGGTGATGGGGAGAGGAGGGAAAGTCTGAGGGCATCCGGTGGACCGCTCAAGGTTGGCAGGTCTGGGGAGCTGGAGGAAAGTACACGGCCTGGGAGAAGTGAGCAGGGGCTGGAGACTGGGACCGAGAGTAATGCATAGGGCTGGGGATGAGTGAGTGTGGCTGAAGAGAAGGACTGACGATCAGATTGCGACACATTTAGTACAGCAGTCAGTCCTGGCAGCATGAATAATATTTAAAATGTCATATTGGTATTTTACATTTAAAATAATTCACTCTTGCAGATGGAGCTGCCACCTCGGCCAACACTGTTTGACTTCCATGGAGTCTCCATGACCAAATACTTCACTGACAACTGGGACAACATACAGAACTTCATAGCAAGACCAGATGATATTCTTATAGCTACTTACCCTAAAGCAGGTGGGGTTGTGTGTGTAAGAGTATGGAATTTGTGGCATCATTGTTATATTTTTAATTCCATAATTTTATGTTAATGAATGCCCTGGATTGATACTGTTTGATATGTTCAAGCCACAGAGTAGAATATATTCATGTGTTTTAATCACAGGAACCACATGGGTCTCTTACATCTTGGATCTTCTGTATTTTGGGCAGACGTGTCCAGAGCGCCAGGCGTACATTCCTCTCGACGAGAGAGTGCCGTTTTTGGAGCTTAACATACCTTCTCGACCTACAGGTTGAATCATGTGGTGACATTCATACTACATTGTAAAAAAGCTCTAAATGCAATTTCCACTTTGTTTTGTTTGCATACATGTATTCGGTCATGTGTGCGATGTGATGAAAGGTTATAGACAACTGTTTGCTAACAAGGTCGCCATATCAACTTAAAGGCTGATAATGTGTTTTTGGCCAATTGGGGACAGGAGAAGTTGTGACCCCATGAGGCCAAGTAAAATGTCTCAGAAGCAACTTACAGCTGTTTTGGCTATTATGTTCTCTGGTATATAAAGAAGTCTGTATGTATGCAATCAGTCACTAATGCGCCTCTTCACAAAGGTAAAGACTTGGCAGACCAGCTTCCCACCACCCCTCGTCTCATTAAAACTCATCTACCAGTCCAGTTTCTTCCCAAGTCCTTCTGGGAGCAGAACTGCAGGGTAAAAGCCGTGCACATACATCACTTAGACTGTGAAATATGTGATTTATAAACCCCACTTCATTATGATGCAGATGAATTATAGTTTAGTGTTTTCTCTGTGTTTAGATAGTCTATGTGGCTCGTAATGCAAAGGACAGTGCAGTGTCCTATTTCCACTTTGGCCGCATGAACAATGCCCAGCCAGAACCGGGGGACTGGAGCACCTTTCTACAGAATTTCATGGAAGGAAAAGGTGAGTTCAAAGTAGTTTTAGTGTAGAGGAGGCACAACATCATCTCCATTCCTAAATGTCCTCTCATATATTATCCTGTGGCTTCAGTGGTGTTTGGATCGTGGTATGACCATGTGAATGGATGGTGGGAAAAGAAACAGACTTATTCAAAACTTCACTACATGTTCTATGAAGATCTGATTGAGGTAAGCTGAACTGTTTATATGTGTGTGGTTTTCAACAGCGCTGTTAAAGGGATATTCTGCTGATTTTTCAACCGGATTTGTATCATTACAATGCCAAGGTGTTTGTAAAAGTAGGTGTTTTCCTTCTGACCAGAAATGTGGCCTTTTCTTTTGGGCATACAACACGCAGCTGAACGTAAACAGGCAAGTGGCCGTGTGTCGTAAACTGCAGTAAAAACCCAAATTCAGACGTATATTCCAAATACACTTTCAAAGAATGCATATCCTACATGTCTTCATCAGAAATGTTACATTCAGAATAAGGCCTAATTCAGAATATTCAAAACGGAACATTGGGACATTTCCCAAAATGTCAAACTATTCTTTTAACAAAGAGCTTTAGTACGTTGTGCAGAAAAGTGACAGAAATCAATGTTATATTGACATGTGTTGATAGGAACAACATAGCCTTTAAAGACTGGATGTTGGTCAGAAAGAGAACCACTATGTGTAATTTATGTGTCACAAGCCTGACGCTCAGTTTCTCACATTTTCTGCAGGACTGTGGACGAGAAATAGACCAGCTTTGTTCCTTTCTTGGTTTGTCTCCCTCAGCTGAGGATAAGGAAAGAGTCATAACTGCAGTCAAGTTTGACAGTATGAAAGAAAACAAAATGACCAACTTTTCCACTGTCCAAGTTATGAATCACAAGGTGTCTCCTTTCATGAGAAAAGGTAGAGTGAAACATGTCTACTGGGAAAGAAGTTCTCTGCTAAGATTTTTTCTCTTTGCACCAAAACCATTTATCAATGATTTGGTTAAATTACTAGAATGATTCTTTTTGCTTCTCCAGGGAAGGTTGGTGACTGGAAGAACCATTTCACTGTGGCCCTGCATGAACAGTTTGATGAGGACTACAAGCAGAAAATGAAGAATCCTACACTTCAGTTTCGTACTGAAGTTTAGAGGCCTCACTAATCTGACAGCGTTCATATTTATACTGCATCCACATTTTCTGATGTACCTCTGTTCTTAGCCCTCTGTTCTCCTCTCTTTTCATGTAACTCTTTTGGCCAAATAATATGTAGTAAGCGAATTAATTTCCACTGCTAGGCTGATGATGTCCAGCTGTATGTGCCTGTAAAGGGAGATCATTGTTCCAACATTTTTAAATTAGAGGCCCGCTTGTCTGCTGTGGAAAACTGGATGTTACATAAATTCCTGCTCCTAAATTCTGATAAAACTTATAAACTGACATAAACATCCAGTTTTTTGTTGTTTTCTGTAGACATGGGGAATCAACAATAATCCCTTACTTAGTGTCATTTGACAGAAACCAGGGTTCTCGCCAGACAAAGGCGGGCTGTTTTCTCCAGTTTGGCAGTAGTTGCCTCCCAAACTCAGTTCAAGTATCTCAGGGTCTTGTTCACGAGTGGGGGAAAAGCCTATAGCCATATTTGGGTCTGAAGAGCAACACCGCTTGAAAAAGGATTTAGTGGCGGCCCTCTCTCAACATGCTCTCCCATACCGGTCAATTCTCCAAAAACAACCTTAGCCACCCCATCCTGGAGAGTCATTGGTTATGGAAGGGGTGAAGAGATTAATAATATAAAATAGAAGATGGATGAATAAGTATGCAAACATATCGGTAGATGTGTAAATAAATTAATAAATTAGTAAATAAACAAAATGTGTCTCTGGGTTGCGTTTAGATGTACATCAGTGAGAAACCAATATGAATCAGGAAATTAAAATAAATTAATGGAAGAAAAGGGATTTATATGAGGAATATTATTATACTACGTTATTTTAAATAACGAGGTTGTTATATAAATTAACCACGAACAGCATGTTTCATTTGAGGTGGAAAACATCCTGCAAACACAGGAAACATAATAATAAAAAACGCTGCAAGTAGCATGGAGGACAATGGAAACAGTTTGCATGGGACACCAAAAGGGGATTAACATGGCTGGGACACGCTTGCGTGTTGGTGAAGATGTTTTCTTAATTTGCTTATGTTTTGTCTATTTGCATGTGTTTTGTTAAGTTGCAGTGTGTTGAACTCTCTGTGCCACCATAGTATTGACCTCTGAAAACCTTTGGTGACACTGAATAACTTCATGATGAAAAAATGGCACAAATGTCAGCACTCTTTTAATTTCAGTGTCAATAGTTGAAAATTTTACTTTTCAAACCACCTGTGTTATATAAAGTTAAGAAAAAATGTGAGAGGGCGTGGGAGAAGAAACAGACCTAATGTCCTTTATTTGCTCTTTGTTGTTCTCTTTGAAGTGAGCATTCAAATACTTGTCCGCGGGACTGTGAACACAAGCACAAGGTTACATTTATTAGCTTTTACAGGATATTTAACAAGAATTCAGCCGGCTGTGCTCGTTCTTGGTACAGTCTCCTGCCACAGTGCTGAAGAAACAAGTGACAGAAAATGTTGTTTTGACAACATGAAGAACAAGAAAGTGAATGGCCCCAGCGATGAAGTCTTTTAAGATATCTCCTTTCTTGCCCAAATGTCTGTATGTTTGCCTTTATGATTGTATATGTTGGAGACTTATAAAGTAGTGGAGAGACAAAAATACAGCTTTTATTCTTATTACTGTTTTTCCAGGAAAAGTTGGAAGCTGGAAGAATCATTTCACTTCTCAACAGAATGCACAGTCTGATGAAGAAAAAAAAAAAACACTGGTTCTCAATTTTGCCTAGTTGTGTAGTTGTTTCCGCTCATTTTTACCATTATGCGAAATACATAAAAATGTATAAACAAAGAATAAACAGCAACGATAATAAGAGGGTTTCAAGTTTTCTTGTTTTTATTTAAATCCAGACATGAAATGCAGCAAGAAATACAAGAACAAAAGTTCAATGAGCAAAATAAACAAATTAATCTAACACTGTACTTCTGCACTGTGACTACAGGCTGGAGGGGGCACATTGATTGTATTTTCTATGGCACGTTCTGCTTTGTAGAGGGGACATAGCTACGGGTGCTGGAGGTAGCACCCTGGTCATGAAGTAAAACAGGTAACAGCAGGTACTGATACAGTGAAATCTTACAGGTACATTGGAATGTAGACTACAACACAAGGCCATTGTACTGTAAATACTAAACAAGCATCTCACATCACTGGGAGGTACTGCAAGTCACCCAAAGGTAACTAGAAAACAAGCCATGGACTGGCTCTCATTAGGAACTGAGGCATTAATTAAGTTTTATTCCAAAATGTTTATCCACTTTGGAAAAAATGTCCTTTCTTGAAATGTATCATTAAGTATTCACAACAGTAACCCAAGATAACATTCCAGTAACCGTTTTGTGAGAACAAGGCTCAGTTTAAAAAGAAACTCTGGATATCTCATGTTGGAACAAAACTTTTCAAATGTAAGACAGGAGGAGGCAACCACTGGGCTATTTTCAGGATCACCAAACAGATTCAAATTAATTAACAGATTAAATATGGTTCATTGTGAAGTGTTTTGTAGGTTTCTTTTCGATACCTTCGTCATCATTTTATGACATTTAATTAGTTATTAATTTAGCAAAACCTGCATCATTACAATCCTGAGCACAGCCCAGAAAGTTCTTGATATATAACCTCTGCAGTCAAGTATCTACTGTCACAGCTCTGCATGTCTTAAACAGGCCACAATCTGATGTCGAAATAGCATAACTGTCTGCACAGCTCAGACACATAAGCAATATCACTTTAGATTGTCTTTCACAGTAACAACTACAGCTATGTTTCAAATACACCTTTATTCATGAACATCAAAAAACATTATTTACATTGTTGCTTATACATAATATATTTGAAAGATATTTTCCTCTTGAGTAGTAAAATACTTTAGTCTAGTGCTCAGGCTTACAATTAAGTGCTCTGTTATTGAGTTAGGTCTAGTACAAGAGATCTGAGGTTCATGCCAAGCCAGTCTAATGGGGGTGCAGCCCTGCAAAGCTGTGTAGCATTTAATTAGTTAACATATCAAACAGTCCAAATTGATTCAATCCAACTGATAGGATCATGATTATGTTGAATATTCCAAGTCAAATTCTGTAAAAAATGCAGTCAGAGACTAATTATTGATTGCAAAAGCTTTGTCCTATACCAAAATAAAAAGATGAAGTGCATGAAACTCAGGTGAATGTCGAATCTCGTTTTGAAGTCTGACAAATTTCAGCGCCAGCTAAAAGCCTCAACAAAACTCTCACATGTAAGCATGCGTCTGCATGTCTCTGGCTGTTGTTTACTGCCTGCCTCTTTATGTAACCAGCTTCACATTAACATGCAAGGTAGACTGGACAACAACAAAGGCAGCAGCAGCGTGATAAGAGCTTAGAAGTAGTAATCCGTAGCTGAGTCACTATGATACTGGTAAGACGCTACAGAGAGTTAACCCAAATAATGGGTTTATAGAATCATAAAAATAGCACAGAACCAACCACGGTTATGTATGGCACATCTTTACATTACAAAGCAAATTGAAACATGGAAGACAAAAAATAAACTCTATGAAAGCAATGAAATTCATGATTGTTGATATGCAGACATTTCTTCACAGAAACAAAAGAAATTGGACCTACAGACGCTTAGAGCCACATTTGTCTTTTACCCTTCAAACTCTCTGTGGTGCTGTTCCCAAACAGGGAGTTGATAATCTAAACCTACTTTATGGATTTCATACATTATGGGAAGAAAGAAATTCATCACCATCACAAACTTTAGGACTTGAAATACTTGAAATGTATGTATGGTCCCAGTGGACTTAAAGCTATGCACAGAAAAACAGGAAAAGAAAGACAGGGAGATAATGTGTGTGTGAGAAAAAGATGGAAAAAGTTATGAGTGTGCTGTGTTGTTTATCTGTGCTATAACTCCCAGTTTTACTCCCAGAGTAAAATGTATTCCAAATCTGTTCCACAAACACAGTTGTTAAACACATTAACAAGGTAAAAGGTAACTAGATGATATCCTTTAAGGTCATCACCCAGAGACACTTTAAAATATTTTCCCTCTTCTAAAAAGAATTAATTTTAGGCAGTTCAATGATCCGATTTTCCCAATATCTGTTGAAGTCTTGGTTTGGAACACTATTTGCTGAATGGATATTTTTGATGTGCGGCCATTGGTCCTTATGTCCAAGGTTTGGTTCATAGATCAATAATTTCACTATTGACACTGGCAGAGTCATCATGTCGGCTGACCTCCAGGTAACTCTGTGACCCCACTGGCCTCCCAGCCCTCCCCCGTACCCTCTCTGAGTCCGGGGTGATGAATGGCCTTGTGTCATCCACCCCATCTTCCCCCAGATGTCCTGTAGATGTTCTGGAGGGACGAAGTGACACAGGGCAGGACACGGATGAAGGGACACTTCCCACTGTGTCCCCAGCCCACCTGTGACCCTGGTGGGAGGGCGTGGGGGGAGCAGTCACCTGCCTGCTGGGCACACTGCTGAGAACGCTGCCCCCCAGTGGCATGGACGACTCTGTTGGGGCATCGCTGCTCTCGGAAAGCATCTGAGGATCACTGTTCCTGCGGAGCCAGGGCCCCTGGCTGACCCCTGAACCCGGGGAGGGGGACTGTGAGGTTTGGTTCAAAGGATGAAACAAGCTCCCTCCTCCGAGCAGGTGTTCCCTGTGCAGAGCGTTGTCAATGCTGCGGGTCAGGTCAATGGGAGATGGGGGCCGCAGATCGAACTCATACAGAGACAGGGAAGTGTCCCTTTCCTGATCCAGACTGCCACTCACTGAGCGCTGTGGAGGCCTGCCCAGCGCCTGCAGCCTCAGCAGGGAGCCTGTGGAGCCATCAGATATGCCTCGCTCTGCAGAGTGGCCCCTGTAGTTGCGTCCCCTGTTGCTGTCTTTGACGCAGCGTGGCTGGGCAGTGGCCTGCTCGTGGTTCTGGTTCCTGATCAGACTCTTGCTAATGTCAGCTCCAGGACGCTCCTGGCCAGCCCAGTTGTTAGGCATCTCCCCTGGTCCTCCTCCTACTCCTCCCACCCCATTACTGTCAGACTTTCTACAGGGCTTACCCCTCAGGCTCTGGACTATCTTGGACCAGCAGGTATGTCTTTGAGTGGAGCTTGCAGATTGGCCAGGGGACGGCAGGTCTCCTGCTGTTCTGCCATCTGGTCCACCATCCTCCCTTCCCCGGCAACCTTGAGGTCTCCAGAACACCCAGGATCCCAGGAGTAGGAGGGAGAACCCCCAGGCCAGCTCCAGGAGCCGGGCCCAGAAGTGCACCAGCCACCACCCCCAGTTGAAGCGTGTCCAGTTCCCCAGCAGTCCATAGAGCCATAAGGTGGCATGAACATGCAGCCCGCAGCACAGTGCCCCCAGAACTGCACACACTGCAAGCACTCTCCCCAGGATCACCCCTAACCTCCTGCTCCCTGTCCAAGCCTTCCTCCTGGCCTCTTCAGGGACTCCAGGGTGGGGAATGGGAGGGCAGCGTATACGTGGAAAGACATAGCAGAGGTAGCCCAGGCAGATAGCCAGGCCCCAGCACAGGGAAAGGACCTGTAGGGTGACGGGCACCACAGGTGACAGCGCTGGGGAAAGCAGATCAGCCGCCAGCAGCAGGGTGCACTGCAATACAGCCAAAACAGCCACCAGAGGAGGACGCTCCAAAGTTGAAGGTAACACACTTACTCCTGCCACCCTCAATGCCAATAGTGCCATGGCAGCCTGTGTCCACACCAGCAGGTGCAGAGGCAAGTTGTAGAGGGCCGTAACTGTGGAGTGAAGGAGGATTTTCCGTGTGCCATAGGGGTCGATTAGAAACAGAGCTGCCCTAAGACCTCCGACCAGAAATAATAGAGCATTTGCGAGCGCAAGAGCCCCACGATGAGGACAGTTTGCGCCAGGGGACAGGGCGAGGCCGAGAGCAGCTCCAGCAAATAGGAGCAGGAAGAGGCTCGCTGAGCCGTAGACATGCAGCTCCCAGGCGAAAGCCAGCGTCCGGCTCAGGTCACCCCAGTAGAGAAGTGTGGCATTAGGGGAGGGACTAGCGTTGGGAGAGGGTGCTGGATTAGATGTAGAGTACGAAGCTTGATGAGGATGTCCTAGGCGAATGGAGCGGTTCCTCTGACCAATGCCAGTCTGATATGTTGGGCTTAACCTTGTCCGGGCAACAGGTATAACACCGGTGGCAAAGAAGTAAGAGGTCCCTAGAAAAGGAGAAACAAAGTTGTGATTTTCAGTTTTCTTAATATATGAAACTGTAATGTTGATAGTAAAATTATTTCTGTAGTTTTCTGTGAAAAGCAGAGCAATAGTATCAAAGTACATGACATACTACTTTAAAACCACTAGAGGGGCGTAGCTCACCATCAAAGTCATAAACTCGAACAATCTGGTCCTCAGCTTTTTATTGTTCCCTAATCAGTTTTGCACACATACTTTGTCCCAGGTCTATATATAATACAAATATGAAGAAGAGGTCTAATCAAATTAACCAATTGGTACAGTCTCAATAACTTAATATTTACTTAATATAAACTAATATTTTTAAAATGTCATTAAATTTGCATCAGTTCCTTTTCTCTCTCTTCTCTGCAAGTATCAGGTTAGTGTGTTGCTACCCATCAGCTGTGACACTGTTTCCAAAAACATGGCTTAGTGTGGAAATAACAGTCCCCTTTGTGCAAGCAAAAATGTACAGATTACACATCATGTATATATCTACCATAGACTGTATGTACTCAATAAACCACCCACAAATACACATATAATCCAAAAAACAATGCACAATACATCCACTTATACCAGCATAGTGAGAAGATTGTTTACATATTCCAGCCAATGTTAAATTATTATATATTGTTTGTCATTTTCATCAAAGTATTGAAAAAAGAAAGTAATGTAGAATATGTATTTGCTCATGTGATATAATTGAAATAGCAATAATGACGTGCAAAAATCTGTATAATTTTAATATGAAACCACCACATCATCCACATTATATTCATAAATACATAAGACATTATGCTGAGCAAAACTCCTCGGGATAACTGAGTAGTAATTGGGTGGCTTAATTGGATTAGATTATGTAATTAACAAGAACATTTACATTACGCAACACCAAACAGTGTCACAATGCGTCCAGTAAGTGTACTGCAAATCTGTTCAGATTTGCAGTATTATACAATACATAAATACCTCATGGGACAAGACAACACCTTGACAATGTGGCATCTCATTATCTCTCTGTTTCTCCGTCTCTCTCTCTCATTTTCTCATGCTCACACATACTTCTGTTTGTTTAAGGCACCCCACCTTATCCTCCTGCAATACCATGGAAACACCCAACAGCATTATAATCATGGGACCATTCATCACAGAGTGCTTTGTGAAATACTCAACTGTCAAGATAACAGACAGCTAAGAAAATACAAGAACTGAGTAAGCACTATGAAATGTACATGAAATGTAAATAATACTACTAAATGTAATAATTAAATTTAAGACCAAACACATACAAAACACAGAAAAGACAATGACTCTGTGACTGATAGGTAACTAAGAAACAGTTGTAGCTAAAGGTTATATATCAATAATTATTTCTAGGAAGTTGTTTCACACACACACATTTTAACTTGATGGATGGTAGAACAACATGATCAGTGGTAGAACACTAAAACCATCAGCCATTTGGAGGACTTTAAGCCCGTCCTCACCCTGCAGAAGACGCCCATAAAGCTGACACACTAACTAATGACTCACTCCAACATGTGTTACACTTCCTGGCTCTCTCCCTCACTCTGTCCCTACCATCACACACACACACACACACACGTTTCACTTTCAAACTCACGTAGGCGAGCGCTGCATACAGATCACAGACACACTTCTTTATTTATATAAAGGTATGTTTTACTTCCTTTCCTCAAACTTTTTTTCTTACAGGAGCAAGATCCAGACACATTCCAGATGTGGTGATCACATTTCACAGCTGGATACACTTAAACCTACCCTACCCTAGTTTTCTCTTTAACATGCACACACACCCACCCACGCACACACACACACCCACGCACACACACACACCCACGCACACCCACCCACCCACGCACGCACACACACACACTCACCCACCGACACACACACACACACACACACAACACTTCCACTGCTTTATATGTCCACATGTTGCAATGAACTAAAAAATAAATATCCTGTTTCATCTCATAGGACACACAATCATGTTAATGACCCAGCTCCAAATGTGGACAGATATATACATACAGTACAAACTGGTAATGCCGCGGATGCAGGCCATTAATACCTTCAATGATTTACCAAAGAACCTACGAAGAGACTTTAAATGTGCTCATGGGGCAGGAGTACCTGAATGTTTAAAAGTCATTAAGATGTTGTTCTCATGGTATCTAAGAGACTAGCTCATATGCCCCATGTGTCATACTTTTCCTTTTCCATCTACTTTTTTTTCAACTCCCCTCCCTTCATCCCTTTCTCTGTGCATCTGGTTTTCATTACCATCCCCACTCCCTGCATTTCTATGCCTGTACCTTACTTCTACAACACTTTCACCCACCCCCAGTTACTCTCTCATCTGTATTCCCATCAGTCTCTTTTTCAGACCCTACTTTCCTCGTTTCTATCTCTTTGCCTGGCTGCCCCCTCTCCAACCCTCCTTCTCAACCTCCTGCTCATACTCCCCTTGCTGTGTCTACCCCACACAGCTACCACCCCACTTTCCATGGAAAAGGGTCTCTGCTTTTTCCCTCCTTTGAAGCCGTTTCCAGATTCTTCCAGTAAAAAAAGTTCCAGCTGCACAAATAATTCCATTTTAAATTATCAAAGGATATTGGACACTCTAAAAGTGGTCAACTACAGAGCGTAATTTCTTACCTGTCCTTGATGACTGTATAGTTGTGCTAGCTGTATTTCTTCCAAGTTGTGTGGTTTTGCTGGGTTGATTTGTTGATTTGGAGGATGTTCTCACAGCCTCCTGTGCAGTAGGAAGCATACTAGTTGTAGATGTGGTCATAACTTGTGTCGAGGTGGTTGAATGCGAACTGCTCTGGGCAGTAACTGGTTGTCCTGCGGTCTGTGGCTGATTATCGATAGAGCCAGTGGTGGTTATCATGGGTTGGGGTAATGTCACAGCAGCAGATTCCTGTTTTGGAGTAACTCTGACAGTGGAAGGAGTGTTCTCTGTCAGCTCACCTGAAACAGATTTTGAAAAGACACATTTGTGACATTTGTAAAGTTTCTGACCTCAACGGCAACCTCAAACAACCTTAAAATATTATATTAATTCTGATATGATTTCTCACCTGTTAACACGACAGTCTGAGGTGTTGCCTGTGTTACCACAGGGGACAGTGTGGCTCTTGTCTCAGTCTGTGGCATCGTAGACATTTTACTGGCTGTTGTAAGCACAAACAGGGGAGGCTTCACAGTCTGCACATCCCCTGGTGGTGTTTTTACATCAAAAACTTCAGATATCGCGGTCTGTTCCAGTGGCCGATACTGCGCCATTTCATCACCAACTGTTGGCAGAGGAACAGGTGATTCCTCCTTCACAAGCATCACTGTTGGGCTACTACCTGATCCCAACCCCTGCAAATCACCATCCTCTGTCTCTTTGAATGATCCCTCCTCTGGATTTCCTATTGTCACTGGCTTTTCACCTGCGGACTCAGCGACAGCAGAGGAGGGCGAAGTGGGCAGAGGTGGAGTTGAACCTTTGGTAGTAACATATCCTTTTGCTAAAGCCCTGATGAATGCTAAACTAGCTGTATCAGTCCTGGGCCTGGAGGCAGTTGGTTGAGTTAACAGTGGCCCGCTGTTGAGGTTCTGTGTAGAAATGGCAGGAATAAAAGAAGGAGTGGATGGTGCAGTAGGACGGGGCATTCTTTTCCCCTGTTGCACTGCAGTCGTAGCTGTCAGTCTATCCCGGACTGTGGCTCTGATTGGCACATCACTACGCCCTCTGGTAGACAGAGAAGGCCAGAATCCAGCAGTCTGCTTGGTTGGTTGAGGTGAAGAATTAACAGGCAGGTCCAGAGGAGAGAAGGAGGACGAGGAGCCAATGATGGTCTGGGCATTTGAAGGATGGAGGAGGGAGAGGAGGAAGCCAAGGAGAAGGAGAGACACGGAAGCCATGATCTGCCTCTGAGTGGTGAGCAGTGATTGGTCCCTCTGGCTGTCTGTCTGTGTCACATCATCCTTCCACTGTATTTCTGTTGACAGAGAAAAAATGGTAATTTTTATATTTTAAAATTTACAACAAAACTACACAAGCACAAAAATCACTGTAGATATACGCTCTTTAAACATTATGATACCACACAGGTGCAGAAATAAGAGTTAAAAATGTATTTCACCTCAGACTCCATTGCAGAATTCTTGTCTATTTAGTAGCAATGGTCCATAGTTAATTTAGTGCATGTTGTAGCCTTGCTGTGCTGATTCAGAGGGCAGGTCAATGAAACTCCCACAAGGTTTTAGTAGCATGACACCAGCGGACACACTGGGTGTATGGTTTCAGAATAAACTGCACATATGCCGACGCACAGACACATCTTGTAACTTATATAACAAGTTGCACCGTCAAAAAGATCAAGCCAAAAAAAAAAAAAAGAGTCACAGATGGTTTCATTCAGTGGCAGATGGACACGTTAACGTTTTTCCGCACTATCTCTGCCATCAAATGTTCTTTGGATGAATATCGGTTTCTTTCTCCTCCAAAGTCTTAAGTTTTCTGTTCCAAGCAGCGGGACTCTACTCCCTCTTCCCCTAGTTCGGTTTGAGTCATGGATGCCAGGGGTTGACAGCTGTAACGCCGAGTGTGGTGAAGTTCAGAAAGCCCAGTGACACGGAGAAACCCCTAGGCCCTTGAGGATTACACAATCCTACGAGTCATCTATATAAACAGCTGCCAGCCCCCCCCCCCCCCCCCCCCCCCCCCGACATGAACTTCTCATCAAAAAACACCCCTTTTTCTTTACAATTTGAGACTCTGAATTACATAAACCTCACTTGTTCACACTAGTCTCTACCTATGACTCACAGTGGGACATAACCTTGGGGGTGCAGTCAGGATCATAATGAAACTTCAGCTGAAACATTAGGAGGAAAAACACAGAAAATAGAAATCAGTGCCTATGGGAGAATTCATTCTGCTGCTTATGACTCATCTATGGCCCATTCACAGCTGCAGTGTCTCAGAGAAATCAATGCAGCTGCACACCACGGTTGGCATGTGCATTTCGTATTCATGAACACATGTAACATGTGTGCAATGTGTGTGAGTATATGGAAAAAATATGTTTAAGCATGGGTGTGTGTCACCAAGCAGGAAGTCACAGAGCATACTGTAAGTATGAGACAAACTTTAGACTCATGCACAACAAATACAATCTCAGCTTGCTTCAGAGCTTCTCCTGCATTCACCAATGTTTTGTTTCCCTGTTTACTAAGTGTTGGTGGTGTTACACAAGAGCAGCTGAAGAGAGAAACAGTCCATGAGTACACGTAATGGAGATGGTAGTATATCTCAATCTACACCCACTCACAGTAGCCTCAATGTTTATTTTCTTTCCTGTATCAGCCATCTCTTCTGCTCTCAGTCTAGTCGGCTGTTGGCCAATCCAACCTGTGATTAATCACTTTTTCCCCGTTCTTTTTTTTTTTCTCTTGTTCCTCATTTAACTGGAATTATTTCATCACAGTCCAACAACATGCTCCTAGGTGAGGTTTGAAAGATGGCCCTGAAGATAGGGAGATAAGGTGAATATCAGAATGCAGGCATAAGAAAGACGAGTACTCTCGCAGAGAGGATAGGCAGGAGGGGAAAGACGGAGATGGAAGGGCAGAGCCGGTGGAGGAGGCATGGTGATGGTAATGAAGATGACAGTGGAGGGTACGGCGAAGGGAGGACGCGAGAATGAGGGGATCTGTGACAAAAATGAAGACTGAGAGAAGTGGGGAGGGCTGTACATTGATGAAGATGTAGAGATAGATAGTTCATAGAAACTGACAGAAACTAAGAGGCAGAATGTTTGAGAAAAAGAGGAAGAATCACGAGGAAACCATGTTTCAGGATGAACAGGTTTGTTATGGTCCAAGCACAGATATGGCAGTCTGTCCAGTAAGGCATGCGGAGAAACTGAGCCTGCTTCACCTTTCCTGTGAGGTTAACCGGCAGGTGCGCAGTCGGAGATAAACAACCTCACTCTTGAGAAATGGCTTTTTAGTAAACATACTCCTGTCTTGGTCCAGCATGTGCCAGCCTACGTATATGTGTATGAAAGTGGGTACTCGTAGAGATTAATGAGTCTCAAAAGGCATTCGGCCAAATAAGCTTTAGTGAGAGGAAAGAAACTCTCTGCTGCTGTATTTGAAACGCTGTCAGCCTTAATCTCATCTCCACACATGGGCCACAAGTACAAACACACAGCAGCGGTTCCCCAAAATGTTTTTCTTGACTAGATTTAGACAATTTGACTACAAGTTTCCATTGAGCTAATACAAATGGAGTAAATTTGGGCTGATTGGCAGCTCCTCTAAGCAGTCTGAATTACAGGCCAGTAACAGACGGCCATGTGTGTTGTTGGACTTTTCTAACCAAACACTACAAAGACTAGAACAGAGCAATCAGCTGGTTTGGTGTTTGGCTTTAATATAAACATCCATGCTCTCAGCCCACCATAGCACATCATTGTATGCTGCATCCCCTTCAATAGTGAATAAAATACAGACACACACACTCAAACGACAGCCCGTCCCTCTGCGACTGTCCGGGGGGAGGCAGATGGGCCCGGGGTCAGTCAGAGTATTTTTATCATCAGCTCGGCCCCTCGGGGCCCAGGGACACATCACTCTGTATTTCGTTTGCACTGGGGTGTGCGTGTTGCGTAGATGTCGTCACTGTATCTCGCACAATACGTCCTTTATCTAGAGCAGGAAATGCCCACGGATTCTATCCACTAGAGCAGCAGCAAGCAACAATCTACTAAGATTACTATAAACTCCTTGCCCACAGTATAGACCTGCTGGTTACACAATCACATGACTCAGTACTACAGCAGCTGGTACTTATCAGTTAATCGTTGCAGTACTGATGTCATGTCTACACTGGTGTATTAATATGACTAGCTAATGTCTTGACTGAAGGAACCAGGCAGAGGGAGTAGGGTGGGCAGTGAAGTTTTTGGAGAATCTCCCTCCTTCTTGCAAATGTTCTCTCTCTTCTCTGCCAGATTCCAGACAGTCTGGCAGTGAAAATGTTCCGCTAATTTGAGTGAATATTTCCATGGGCAGACATAAGTCTGTTTGTGGACAGAAGGATCTGTGTCTTTTTAACAAAGACTGGCCCAATGTACACTTGTCTCCATCGTGGCTGGATATCAAATGTCAATTCTTTTTGGATATGACCGAAATGTGTCTGAAGTGTAGAGTGTGGAAAACAACCGAACTGCAAGATAGCATTCAATGTCTGTGCAGTTCCTGATTGAAATCAAAATTCTGCTAATTTTAGATTGTGATTTATTTAGTTTAACTGTACAACTGCTTGTGTTTACACATTTAAGAAATTTGGCTTCTTTGTTAATAATTAAAAAAAGGGGCTAACATGCTCACAATGATAATACTAACATGCTGATGTTTTATATTAGTTTAGAGTGTTGGCATGATATAATACAATAATTAGCACTAAAGATAGCTGTGACTGATGGGAAAGTCATTAGTTTTGCAAGTGTTAGGTCAAAAGCCAAAGTATTGGACAAAAGAAAAAGTATACCTGTTGGGGCGCTACAAGAAAGTAAGGGGATCACCAAAATCAGGAGAATTCATCCGTACAAACTTTCATGGAAACCCATCCAATAGTTGGTGAGATATTTCAGTCTGGACCAAAGTGATGGACCGACCGACCGACGCTGCCATTGCAGCTAGTGTGGCTAAAAATGACCCGGCCTTAGTCTCCACATATGTGTGAATATGTGTGGACAAATGTTTGTGCTGTGTGTCACTGCATGAGATCATAAGGACATGTCTTTGACTGAGCGCCTAATACCTGGGTTGACACAAAGTATCCAATGTCAAGGTGGCTGTCTAATGAGCAGGATTTAACAGTCAAAGTCACTCATGACCAGAAAGGCTCTCGGCCGAGAAGAAGAGCTTGTTGATGGACGACGGGGAAGAACATGAGTGGGACAGTTGAAAATATTAAAAAAAATTTGTTTTAAATGACACTAAATTGACAGTAACGATCAGATTACAAGGCGAGAGAGGCACAGAAACAGGGTTTCTGTAGTGACAGCAAGATTGGAAAGACACCGAAAGCAAACACAGAAAGAATAGAAAAAATGTACATAGGGAAAGACAGAGAAAGAGACTGGAATAAACCAGCAGAGAGCTCTGTGGACCTCCGCACTGCAACGGCTCCTCAGTCCAACACAGCAGTTAAGTATTACTGCTTGCCCATCAGCTTGCCATACAGATGTATAACTTGTTTGTGCTGCGCTACGTAGGGGGAGAGGTGAGACTGTGAAGCAGTGTACGTACGTGAATTTGTGTGTACATGAGACAGAGAAACAGAGAGAGGGGGGAAATGGGAGAGGGAGTATGTGTGGTTAACTCGGTATGCGGGTAGTGGGGGTGGCTGCTGGTTTGACCGTTAAAAATTCCACACCTTGAAATAACATATGGATTGCAAACAGCTCCCACATTCTCTTGCCCATTTCAATTACAGCTATCACATTAAAATCATTTATTAAAACAGGCACCAATGAAGTTCATTTATATATCAGGAGATATACGAGCTCTTCACATGCATTATAGATGCAGGGAGTTTTCCAGGCTAGGTCACGCAACTTCTAGACCTCTGCCTTACACTAAAAACTGTTCATTTAGCTCTTAAGACAAACCAAGGCCTGTTAGAGATGCCTTTCTTGTGGCGCTCCACTGCCTGGGGGGGTGTCAAAACGCCAGTGGAAGAAACCGACCACACAGCGAGGTCATGCTATATGAAGAGGGGAGGCTCCAGAACGAGTCACGGATGCTTTTTGAGCCCCAGTTGAAGACGACGTCCAGCTTAAAAGTGCTGAGCCCCCCAACATCTTTGACAGATGTTCCGCCTTTATGCGAGCCGCAGATCAAAGGCTGAAGGTCAGGCTTAAAGGGAGAGGCACTTTGACTGAACTATGAGTCCACCTCACACACACACACACACACACACACACACACACACACACACACACACACACACACACACACACAGCCCTGTGCACTCGGGGGTAAAACACAGGCTACGAATGTTGACTTATGATAGGTGACCACGGAAAGAAAGTTTACCAGAGAGCCTGTCTACACAGATTCAGTGAATAATTATGAGTTTAATAAGTAAGTAAATATGAGTATTGAGAACTTCAATTTGGCCCTCACACATTCCCACAAACACACCCTGAGAGATAGCGAGTGTGGTGACTGGTTGAGACAGCTGCTAAACCATGTCAAGCCACAAAACACTTTCAGGAGAAGAGATTACAGGCATTGCAAATCATAACCGTTGGCCTGCTACAGGGAGTTAACCACAGCTCCACTTAAACCCAAAACTCTCACATTGTTACATCTGGATGCAATAAAATGACTGCTGTGTTAAGTGGTGTGTGTTATGTGGCAATCACTAAATTTGCAAACAGATTGTATGCATATAAAAATAAAGTATTATCTTGTACATAGATGTCTTTGGTGCATGTTTACCACTTCATAAAAATGTAATAATGCATTTACTGGACTACTTGGTCCGCCCACAGCCAAAAAGATCCAGCACCATAACAACAGATCACGTCTAGTGCTTAGTGTGTGTGCTTTGTTGATATACTGATGTCTTGATTTATGCTTTATTGTCCACTATTCTGACAGTTCAGGACTGTCTGTTCTGGGAAGTGTGTTATGTCTGCTGTCAAGTGAGAGGTATTATTTCACTGTACTGCCAGTTTGAAGGCATCTGGTCCAAAATATGGGTGAATGATAACTTTGTTATTTACAAGATAAGCCATTAAATAAGCCATTTATAGGCAACTCAACACTGAGGCATGCAGTCATGGATCATCTTCTGTCCTGTTACAACCTTTTACTCTTTCAAAACCCCACTTCTCTGTGAAGGCACTATCATAGCAGCCAGTAAATCTCTCTTGAGCTGCTTCTCAATTGGATAGGGCCTTTTTCTCTTGTCAGGGGATCAGGGTGTACTGTTTTCTTTTGAATCAGAGTCATCTGGCAGGGCTCTGCCTTACATCCAGTAGCACTTCAGAGCAGCTCTGTCTGTGCGCTCTCAGTGAGAGGCGCATTGCCACCCCCCCCCTCCCTCCGTGGGATGCATTCAAATCCTGATGAGGAACAGGTGAATCCAGATCCTTTAAGTGCTGCAGGCCTTGTGCCTACATGTTGAGGTTGGACAACCCTCGTAAATAAACTGTAAACACACACACGCACAGACACAACACACCTGCCAGCAGTGGCCAAAAGGAGATATAGCACCCCACTTGTTGCTGTTTCACCAAATCGCACCGTTATTTCCACTGTCTGCACAGTCAAGCCTTTTCAATTTCCTATGAGATTGGGGCATTTAGCTAGGTTTGCAGTGCAAAAGAATGAAACACGAGTCGCGTGGATGTTGAAACCTGAAGTGGGTTATATGTGTGTCACACAAACTAGGGTCATTTCAAAGTTTTATTAAACACGTTAAAAAGTGTTATATTGCTAGTGATGGAACTGAATTAAATGGTCCACTTCTTACATAAAATGTGACTAAATAAATCAATAATAGAGCATATTTGTTGTTGTACGTGGAACCCTATGGGATACGTAACACCCCCGAAATTGGTGGTAATTAAATATCGTAGGTAGCCAATTGTTACCTAGTAAAAGTATTGGCACTTTTCACACACCCTCACGTCCATTTTCTCGTAGCCTGGAAACCAGACGAATCTGCGAGCTCATGTCTCATTTGCTCTGGCAGATACGCATTTGCAAATAAGTTTGGCGATGCAAGGCTAATTTTCTCATGCAGTGAAAAACTAATTTAAAACTGATAACGTGTCAGTTATAAGGGTGTGTCCGGACAGAGCTGTGTCTGTGCGTACTGATAACGCTGCACCGACTTTCATTATGTATCCGTGCGGATTATGTGTCTGTCTGCTACGAGTAGTTACAACACGCAAAGCCTCTCCTGTAGGGGGAGCGTCTATACTCCCATACAAACCCTGTAACACTGATGGGATTCACTGTGCAGCTCACAGTTCAGCACTGAACACAGGAGTTCAAAATGGTCCAGTGTTTGAATTTAACTATTTGGGGCAATTTATCTGTTTCTCACTTTAAATAGAGGAAAGTATTTAATCCTTTTATTGAGCCTATTGATGTACTTTCTTTCTGTGTTTACATAGAGTAGGCTACAGTATGTCATATTGAACTCATTCAACAATCCATTGACTTGATGTTTTTTATATTAATGTAATATATTTATTTTTATCAATTTTTATTTCTATTTTCTTTTCTTGTATTATTTTTTCCTTCTGAGTGTTTTTATATTGACTGTTATGAAGCACATTGTCACCTGTATTGAAAAGTGCTTTACATATAAAGCTATTATTATTATTATTATTATTATTATTATTATTAATGTAATATTGTTTAACTGTCCATCAGGAGGGCTACACAAACTCAGTGTTGATAGCCTCCGCATAAACAACTCTCAACATTTGAGGACAACACATTATCTTGCATGGATCTGATTTGGCAGTTCAACTCTGTTGACATCTACACAGCCAAGAAAATGAAAGTGTTGTTGCAACAACCCGTCTAGGGCAGTTAAAGTCCATCAGACAGACTACACAGGCCAGTGTATCATGCTGCAATAGTGTTTCATGTATTGGTCTTTATCAGAGCTGATAATTCAGTGCCACGGTGTCATAAGATAAAGCAGATATCCTGGTTAGGTTGGGTGAATTTAGGCTTTGATGTTTGGAGGCTTGTTCATCATTGACCATGATTACTGACTTGGATTTTCACCTGTATGAGGCTGTGATTGGGGAGTGATTGTGACCCCAGACTGGACTGAAAACCTGGCAGCCTGAATACCAAGTTATTACAAACGCGAGCTGCGTGAACTTTAAAGAATTAGAGTGGTTTATTAAAATCACCGGCTGACGTCATTTACCGGCGGGCACGACGTTAACGTTACCGTGCACGTTACCGGCCGGAAGACGTCGTGATGGCTCCAACCTGACAAAACGCGTTACAACGTGCACGCAGAAAGCACCGCGCAGGAGAGCACGGACAGGTGATAAAACAAAATAAAACACACACACACACACACACACCCTCAGTTAACTGAATGAACGTCAACGGGTTACACGGTAACGAAAGGCGCGGCGGCTTCAGGTAGCGGCGACGTCACTGCGCAAAGTGTCGCCGCATAGCAGCTGCGGGCACCGAGTCCGCCCGCTCCCCATCCCACGTACCTGCGGCTCCGTGCGGGCTCCTTCCTCTCTGTCGGATGGCGGGTCCTCGGAGACGCGCCGAGCGGGGCCCCGGAGGACGAGGACGGTCACGTTAGTCCCGGTGAAGCGCCGGGGAGGGGGGAAGAAAAACGAGAATTAAAAAAAAAAACACAAACCCGGTGCTCGTGTCGGTGGACGCGCAGGAGAGGTTGCGTTCAGGAGCGTCGCGCCGCCGCCAGCTCTCCGGGCCGTGAGCTACTGAGGAGATGCACGCCCCCATCCGACCCCTCCTCCCCCCCCTCCTCACTCACTCACTCACTCACAAGCGGATAAACACGACTACCGGCTGGCACGCCGGTTACGCAACAGCGGTCCGGCACGCAGCGTATCACCTCATCTACCTTTTTGTTTTTTATTGTTATTGTTATTCATCTGCAAACATGTCGACGCTGGCACTGACATCACGGCACACAAGCATGCAGGGCTACTATCCAGGTTTTGTGGGGGGGGGGGGGTTATTCCCCCCTCTTTCTTTTTCTGTCACACAGATTATAGCTGAAAATGAGCCCAAGACGTGGGTTGTTTAAGTGGCCTGCAAAAAAAAAAAAAAGGAGTGTCATTTAGAGACGGGTGAGGAGGCACCTGATATTTCTGGCAGAGTGGCGCTGCAGCAGCAGCAGCAGCAGTGAGGACAATGAGCCGGGAACAGAGCTGTGCATGAAACTCAAGCTCCCTCTCCTCTCCTGCCCTCCAACCAGGGTTTTTTTTTTTTTTTTTGCAAAGGGTAGTGAGCCAGCCTGAGCCAAGGTGATACTGTTTCCTCATGCTGCACCTTGGCTCGGTGCCTCGTCCCCCCTTCTGATTGTCTCTCTGTCCCACGCAAACACAAACACACTGGTTTGGACATGCTGCTGAGACTGCAGCTCGGCCCAGGTTGAGCTCAGATGCATAAGACATAAGTTGACGAAAGAACATTGGCTATAGGAGAAGTCTCTCAACTTTACCAGCAGCAGCCATCTCACTCTGTATTAATATTTCTCCCTGTGTATTTGTCACTTTCATTAGATTGTCTGCACTGTACATCTGAGTCCTAAAATAACCCATGCAGCTCAGAGGATTGTCCTAATGACATTACATTGCTACTGAGCCAGCAGGAGAGACGCTGACGGGTTTGGACAGGAGGAGCGAGGACATTTCAAGATGGTAATCACATTATTGCGCAGGGATTATGAGTAATAGATGGATGATACGTGATCAAACCCCACATATTTAAAGACGCCCACTAAATAGAGACGAATAGGGAATGGATGTTAGATTTAAATATGTGTATATGTGTTTGTGTGTGCGTGCACCTGTTATCTGCTGCTCACCTCCTGAGCGCGGTTGTTTATCATATGAATTGATTGTTATCCAGTAATGTTTCTGCTGTAATGCGATTACTGTAATCCGACATGTTGTCTGACTGTTAAACAGGCAATTTTTCTTTTTTAATAAGAGAAAGCCCAGGGGGGTCCGAACGCTGCTGCATAAGCGATAAGTGAGATATTTGAGCTTTGGTGGTCCCATGTTGCTTCACTGAATAAAATTAGACCTTTCTTTCAGACTTAGTGCCCTGACATGAGGCGGCTTTGTCGTCCTGTCCCAGTTTTCAACAGTGCTCCAAATTAGTCTTCAGGCAAGTGCTCAAGCCCACAGTTTTGTCAAGCAGTTTATAGCAGGTGTACTGTACATTATGACACAAAGAAGCCTCACCAGGTGTGGTCCTCCTCCTCAAGTGTTAACATACATTATTCATCAGATTTTTACACTTGATTAACTATCCCATTGCCCACCTCAGTCCTGATCCAGTTTGTGTCACTCTGAAAATTTTTTTATCAGTTTTAATTAAATAATTCTGAGAAATAAATAAAAAAAAGAGAATAAAATAACCTAAACTATTCTGAGTTGTCTTAACTTGAAACAGGTGAAACCAGTAACTTACACGAACTGTTTACTGCCGTTGACTGACAGCTGAATTTTTAGCGGGCTTTAAATAAGGTGAGAGGGGAGCAGTATTTAAAGCTTGCTAAATGAACAAATTCTTAAAAAGGAGGTAGTTAGATGCACTGACACTGACCAAAACCACACATGGAACTCATGCTGGCCCACACACATATATACTGTGGATAGTGTTTCTATACCATCTTCGTCCAGGAATGTGGTGAATACATTCCACTTAGTCATTTGAATTGATCCTGGTAGGGGCTCTGAAATTTAACTCTGGACCAGACGGAACTGTTTCTTCCTCCTAATCTATAAGGCATTGAACCTTAATCACAGCCAGCCGAGTGGGGATCCTATCAGATGGTAGAATGTATTCATTTTCTCCGCAAAATAAGCCTCTTTCATTAAGAACAGCCAAGACCTTCATATGCTAACGTCCATCCGCACACATATGAGTCAGAAAAGCTTAAGATCTAAAATACCTCTGCCAGCTCCGTTCTCTCTGTCTTTCTCTCTGTGGCTTTCCCCCTCACCCTATGGTTGTCTAGACACCAAAGAATAATCTCCCCAACTCTGGGCCCCAAAGACAGACTTCCATGTGGGGACTGCCTGCCCCGTCTCTCAGGCTCCCCACGGCTGCCTCCAGCAGCATTGGGTTTCACCACATCTAAGGTGAATCAACACAACTCTCTTTAAATTTTATCCATCTTAGGTATTGTATCAGATACGGTCATATAATACATCTGTTACTATTCACATCTATATCATAACATTAATCATTCTGGAGGAGACATGTGGATGTACATAGAGACCATTTTTGGGCTCACAGGGGAGAGAAACCTAGACAGAGCCTGGATATGAAAAACAGGATCAATTTCTTTTTAATAAATTGATAATAATAATTATATAATAATATTTTTCCAAAGTTTATCCCTTTGACAAATATGGTTAGCTTTAACATACACAGCAACATTATCATGTGAAAAAACATAAAGTATAATTAAATATAACCATCATAGATTTATGATTTCAAATTACAACTATAACTGTAAATAGATTATTTGTATTATTATGTTGTATCTTACTTAACTGTTTATAAAATACCTGTTTATACGTTAATTTATATTATATACCTTAACATACATTCCTATATTTCACATACCTATCAATAACTTTATATACACTCTATCTGACCACCTATCTCATGGTAGCTTTCTCTCATTGTATTAGGCCATTATGGTCAAAGCTGCAAATCAATAAGCAGGACTGCTTTATGGATATACTGGATTCATGCATCAGTATGGTTATGCTTATGACATTTAATTCACTGGATAAGCCCAAAAATGGAAATAACCATCTGGTTGTTTTGTCCATGAACTATTTTTCTAATGATGTTCCAGAAACTGTACAATATCATGATATCTATTGATATGTCAGTTATAAGATGATATAAAATTCCACATACCGTGATGGGGGATTTTATGTGTATCACCCACTCCAACAATAGACAATTGGTCCCCCATATCTCTTTAACTCAGCTACCTCAAAACAACGTCTCACATTCTGTCACTCAGAGACAAACATATTAAATCTTGCTGCTGTACATCTGGAAATGGACAAAGGCCATTCTATTTTGTTGGAGCTCCAAAAGTGGCGCCCCCTGGTGCCTGCAGGAAGTAATAAAACCCTCTTAGAGAAAGACGACCCGATGAGATGTCCTTTCAACTGAACAGCTCCCGAGGGCATCACACAAGCTGAGACCCATCTCTTACATAATGCACACGCCACTGTTGTGTTGATTTAGTCTTTGTGTGTCAACTTGCGTGTGCACATGGCTTTTTCTTTAAAATTCACATCCCCAACCCCCAGCGCACTTTCACCTTTCCCTGTCTTTAAAAAATATGTATTTTCCTGTTCTCTTTGCTCTATTTTTACTCTGCTTTTCTTCTTCACCATGAATCTGCCCTGAAGCTGGGCCCCAGCTTCTGTCCAGCTCAACTGGAGTGAGGATGAAAGCTGACTCACATATTCATTAACGTGCATGGCTGCACACACTTCCACAAATAAACAACTTCTATGGATGCAAGACATGCACATAGACACGCACAGATGCAACCACTACATGCATGGCAGGCCTGCTCACATACACCAACATGTCACAAAATATGTCTTTCAAATTAGAGTGAGAAAGACGTTTGATAGCAATGGATGCTGTTGTCACATTTTATAACGATTTCTCCCCATATATTTTTAACTATATTGCTCGGCCATTGCCGTAAAGGGACAATAATAGTTCAAAGACCCCAAGGGACATGTCCAAGTTGTCACCAGAGACAGTCACACTGGCCCGACGAAAGTGACAGCAGATAACTGCAATCCCTGCTATAAAAAGACCAGCTGACACAGTCAACAGATGCCTATAGATAAACATACAGACACCATGGCAGTTCACAGCCACCCAGCCAAACAGCTTTTTATGATCCAACACACAACACACCACACCACACCATTTTGCCGTCCTATGACCTTTTCAAAAATGCATACAGATGCCCTGACGTGTTGGTACATGGCGTAACAGGAGCCGGGGTGCTTGACATAAAGTATTTACCCAGGGAAACAGCTAAATTTGACCTCAAATAAATAAAAAAAAAAAAGGCTGGCATAAACATATTATTAAGCATATATTCTCCTGCAGAGCAATATCTTCCAATTCATACTGCCACCTAGGGGCCTTTTCTGGTAACATTTAGAAGAGGTGAGAGACAATATGACAGTGATGGTTTTAGAGGGCTTGATGACTGCACCAATATGGACATCTCTCTTAAAACACATACATAACAAAATAACATCTACATTATTTATGTATTTATTGTAAAAAAAAAAAAAAACTGTAAAAAAACTCATAGAAAAGTAGACATGGAAGAGGTCACAGTAAACACATGTTAACACGTGTAAAATGAAACCTGAGAATTTTTTTTTTACAATAATTAGTTTTATATCATGTTCCTGACAAATAAATCTTTAATATACTTACTTGAAGCAGATTTTTAAGGAAAGTATGTGAAATATAAGTGGTGTGGTTATCTGATGTGAATCCTGATGTAAGGAGTGTGTTTACCTCATACCACTCTCTCATTCTAGACAGACATCTTGGCTTTCCTGTGACACGCTGACTTGGTTTTCATGTTCTTCACAGTTTCATTTTCTTCTGTTTTAATTTTTGTTTTCTTGCATGCTTGTCCCATTTCTTCTTCATTTTCCTCTTTCTGCGGCTGGTTCAGATGTGGCACTTCTTTCAGCTTTTGGAACTTCTTGAGGTCAGCACAGAACAACACCTAAAACAGATAAAGAAACGTTGTGGTTATAGCAAACAAACTGTAAGAGACATGACAGAAACTCATGGACAGTTACTGAGTGATAACACTCACAGACTGTGCCCAACCAGCGTAAGGACCCCACAGTTTTCTGAAAAAATCCCCTGTGTAGAAATATTACATTTAACATTGTGTTAACAAATAAAGAGAACCAATATTCTGTATTTACAATCAGTGTAAAATTACGACCATACTACTAATTAAGGCACATGAATACTAACCAAGATCTTGGTGGAGTTTATCTGTGATGCTCTTTTGTCCTTTGCCAGAAGCATAGTTGTAGTCACGTTTAGCAATCTGCCACACGTGTGTGTCTACGGGCACAGCCTCTGCCTTATCCAGGGACATCAGACATACACAGTTTGCCACCTATAAAGGGAGACACGTAGCCTTGTTTACATGTTACTGTTACAAGTTCACTTCAAGAAAATATAAGAAGCTAACGGGCTATTTTCTCTACTCTACCTTGGCGCCCACACCAGGGAGAGTGAGCAGAGCATCACGGGCCGACAGGTACGGGACACTGCGTAGACCTTCAAGCCACTGGAGCCCATGGGTGTCCAAAATCTGCTTTGCACTCTGCTGAAGGAACCGGGCCCTGTATCCAAAACCGAGATCCCTCAGACAAGCCTCTACACTGTTGTCTGCCAATTACAATGTAGAAAACATTACAATTATGATGACAATATGTAGGTCTTTTCTGCCTGAAAATGCAATAACTTCACATTCACTAACCCCTTAAAATGGCTGGTGAACATGACTCTCAATTTGGCTCTGGGTCTAATTATATATTTTTTCTACATTGCTAAATGTCCTAATGTCTCTCATAGGAGCTGCATGAAATATTAATCATAATAAAAATATTTCATGGGTAATAGTCAAACCCATGTAAGATGTGGATTTGCATCACTGAACCATCAATGATTGGTTGTGAGGATGTTTCTCTCTATTCTGCAACATGACTGAAGTTGGAAATATTTTTGTGCTGGCAAGGATACAGATCAAGGCCTCTCGGGTGGATTTTCTACCACTGAACCAAAAGCAAAAATGAAGGGATGAATATCATTGAGGACCCAAGAGACCCAGGGTCCTGACACAGTTGTAACACTAATGTGTTTGAAAGATTTTAAACAGGGGTGTAGGTCAGTGGAGAAGGAATATTGCACCTGCAAGTGCAGAAAGGGAAGGAAAGCTGTAGTAAGAAGTCTGATCCAGCTGACACAGTGGGGCGCCCAGAGCCTGACACAGCCTCTCCACCATGCCCTGGATACGGGAGATGTGGTTGTTGGAGGTGCAAATAAAGGAAAACAGGCATTCAGTAGGGTCCTGGCGCAGCATACGCACCCCTGGGGAGACCAAAAAATCTATTTAAGACACATTTCATAGAGCAAATATCGGTATCGTCATTAGTTACGACGTAAGTGATATCATGCATGTATGCAAAAACACACACAAACACACTGACCTGTGAAGATGTCTGCAATACGCTTGAAGTGGGGGTCTGCTGCTCCCCATTCCTTGTACAGATCCCCCAGCTTCACATTCAGCTGGAAGTAATCTCTCAGCATCTCTTCTTCCTCAGTGTCCTGCACTACAGTCACAGCCAGCGGCTCCTCCTCTTCCTTCTTCAAAGCTCCTTTGAATCTCTTCTCTGACTTGTTTTCCATCTGGAGAGAAACACCAGCTCTCCTCTTCCTGTCACTTCCCTCCCCCTGCCTGTCTTGGTTTTTGTAAACATGGTACCAAACGGTGTCATCTGTCTGAGTCAGAGTCCAAACTCGTCCTCCCATCACTCCGGTCCAGTGGCCTTCTGCACTTTCTCTCCAGCTGTGGGTTTTTAGATGTGTTAATACAAAGACACAGACAGCACCATTCAAAAGACCTCCCCATTCACTGAGACAGGATCTAAACTGCATTAGATCTGTCCTGCAACTCTGCTGTTGATCATGGTGCTGGCTGACTACATCTGAGTCTGGCCGACCTACCGGAAAGATTGTCCACTGGCAAGAGTGAGATCCAGACGCAGCTCTGACTTTGCACAGGCCAGAGATCTCCACATTTTTGGCCCCGATGACAGTACTGCATGTTTGGCCATTACTGTTTTGATGCTAACAGTTCCCCTGCTGACTGTTCAAAAGTTAAAACAAGCGTATACTGACCAACTAGTGTATCATAAAAGTAATCGCAATCTGATCCAGTGGAGCATAAAACAAACCCTAAAACAGTAACGTTAAGTGATTTTACGAGGGGGCTATAACTCCAAAGTACAGTTCTTGTTTACAGCAGCCATTATCACGTACAATGACTTTCACGGAGTTTGTTTTAGCCAGCGTCGAAAATGTCGGACAACAAAGATCTTACACTGCGTTGAAAAGTTGCGCATATTTTAAAAGAAAAGTTTTCGTAAAGTGCAAAGTTTAGTTACTTGTACTTATTATTATTATCTAACATAAATAAGAAGCTCTTTTGGTCCTAACTGCTTGTTTATAATCATCCAAAATTACTGAAATGTCAATCTGATGCAACATTACACAGATTCCGGTGGCCCCTACCCTACCGATGTCAACACAACTGCTGATTGGCTCACTCGCTCGTAGTAGGCGGTAACCTCAAGTCAAACTCATTCGCGATTGGCCAATGCCATCCGTGCCCGCGATGTCCTATTGGTGGGTTTTTTTTTTCCCTTTGAGGTGTACCGGAAGTCAACCCCCCCTCCCTCTCTGAGAAGAAAAGTCGTGTGCGGTGGTGGTGTGTCTCTTCGGCTCTGATCTAGCCGGTGAATACGGTGGAAAAATGGCGGATACGTTGGCACTTTTCTCTTCCATCGGGCTCAGTGAGCAGAAAGGGAAAGAAACGCTGAAAAATGAAGCGCTGAGTTCTGCGCTGAAGGAAGCAATTATTCAGGTACGATCCAGCGTCTGTGCGGGAACTCAACTTCCTTGAGTGACAGCTGTGAAATGTGACTGACATCCACTTTGTAGCTCTGTTTGTAGCCACCCTTAGTTTCTTATCTATCTACTTTCTTATCTCTTCCCTTGCATATGTTGCTCATAACTCCTGAGTATTTGTCGTTGACCGGTTCTCTGTACTTTCATTTTTACTTTCATGATCTTGTTTGCAGACTCCCACGGGCAAGATATGGAAAATAGGAACTCTGGGTTTTCCTGTTTTTCTTATCTTTACCACAGTCCCTCAGGTCCTGACATACACACATTTTGAAGGAGAAAACTGTTCATTCTGGTCTTTTCTCATTGGTTTCAATAGGCTCAGCGTGTCCGTGGGGCATCAGGAGTGGACAAAGCCATGGGTACATTGCTGTACAGTATGGCATCTCGCCTTAAAGACACCAAGCGCCTGGCATTCCTTTCAGACAGTATAGCTCAGTGCAAAATCTGCACAGAGCTGCAACTGGCAGGTAATTTCTGACATTTTTGACATGTTGCAACCTGACTGGTCACAGGAATGAGTTACAAAAACTGAGTGATCGTAAACAAAATGTGACATCTAATAATCTAATAATCTTTTCTAATAGGTCATTTTCCAGACTGATTCCTAACACAAAAAGACAATTTTTAGACGTTCATTGCATTGCATTCACTCACCAACTGCTCACACACTAAATAATGTTTTTACATACCCAAATTCATTCAGGACACAAGTTTTAAATCATTTATTCAAACATTAAATGCATTTGAATTTGTGGTGTGGTGTGCCAACAGAGTCTGGGATACACAGCATTTGATGAATATATAATACACGGTGTAATATTTCCTGACACCACACTTAATGCAAATTCTGAAAGAGACTGGGGAGGTGGAGGGTGCTCAAGTTTAGTAGCATTAAGAGCAAAGGAGAAATTGTGCCAGACTGATTATAGGGACTGTCTAAATGAACGAGACAGGTTTGTGGAATGAATGACTGGAGAAAATCTGTGGCTGACTGCTCCATGAATGTCTCCTCCCTCTTTTTTTTTTTTTTTGACAGCTGCACTGGAATTCGTGAAGAGCCATCCACAGGACCCCATTAACCAGAAGGAGTATGAAGAAGCATGTGGAGTGGGCGTGGTCATAACACCGGAGCAGATTGAAGATGCAGTAAGCACATGACCCTACATTGTGCAGAAATATGTCTTTTTTTTACAAGCTTTACTGGCCGTGTTGTGTTGAGTGACGGTGGAATGTCGCGCAGGTGGAGACGGTGATCAAGAAGCACAAGGAACAGCTGTTAAAGGAAAGGTACCACTTCAACATGGGACTGCTAATGGGTAAGATCTCACACGTCATTACTTAAATCTTTTTGAACTCACTGAAGCTTAATAGACAGAATGTCTTACCGCGTTTTTGTGTCTGTTGCAGGAGAGGCACGCTCTGCCCTAAAATGGGCTGATGGAAAAGTTGTGAAAAATGAGGTGGACATGCAGGTGTGTTTTTAAAAAGAGAATATTGTTAGAAGTAGAATGTTTGTCATTGTGATTAAATGTTTGCATCTGAGATGGCTGGGTTATTCCCACTGTATACCATAACTAACTCTGGCTTTGGTCTTAAAGGTCCTACACCTCTTAGGACCCAAGACAGAGGCTGACCTGGAGAAGAAATCTAAGGTAACACACGTCACGTTATTTAAAGGAACACCTTGGAAAGTTTTGTGCTGATTAAACAAGATGTAAAGTGTTAATTGGTGAGCTTCAGAGGTGCTCCAGAGCAAATATTGTTACTTTTATCTTTATGCTAAGTGAAGTGAAGTGAACAAGCTTCTGGTTGTAGCTTCATATTTACCAAACAGATATGAGAGTAATGTCGATCTTCTCATTTAACTCTCTGCAAGAATGTATGTTTCCAAAAATATTCTTTTAATCACTGCACTCAATCACTGAATGTTTTGATTCATCTTTGGTTAACATTTAATTCTTTTTCACAGCCCCAGAAAGCTAAAGTCGTAGAGAATGAACCAAAGGCGAAGAAAGCAGAGGTGGCAGCGAATGGTAAGCAGCTGGCAGAGTGGACGGCAGACAGAATTTAATTTTATGTTTTATTTTTATTTGTTTGGGTTAGGTGTTTTTTTTTAACTGTGCTTGTTGGTTATTTAGGCGAGGTGATGACTGGGGAGGGGAAGTCACTAATGGAGCAGCTCAGAGGAGAGGCACTGAAGTTCCATAAACCAGGTGAGAAGGAATCACTTGAACAATTAGATGCAGTTGTGTCCATCTAGAGCAACTTAAAGGATTTACTTTCCTGAGTAGGTTGATCTTTCATCCATGCCTTCCTTCCATCATACAGGAGAGAACTATAAAACTGAGGGCTACGTGGTCACACCGAACACAATGAATTTGCTTAAAAAGCATCTGGAGATCACTGGTGGACAGGTACACACTTTATATGTGATTGTTTAACTTGTGGAGAAGAAAAGTATTATTTGTATTGATTTTTCTCCTTCCCATTTACAAATACCTTTAGATACGTACTCGTTTTCCTCCTGAGCCCAACGGTATCCTTCACATTGGACATGCCAAAGCTATCAACTTCAATTTTGGTTATGCAAAGGTACGGGCCTTTGTCTCCTCTTGCACCACCACATAAGCTGTTTAATCCTCTCTGGTGCAGCGGTTTTATTTAAACCTCGTCTTTTCTTATAGGCAAACAACGGAATTTGTTTCTTGAGGTATGATGACACGAATCCAGAGAAAGAGGAGGAAAAATACTTCACTGGTATCAAGGACATGGTAGAGTGGCTTGGTGAGTTTGACTCTGTAGAGTTACACCTTCTGATTTGTTGAAAGCTTTGTTAGGTAAATTCTACATTCATGAAGTTTCTTATCAGTATACTATATTACACAGGCTACACACCTTATCAAGTCACACATGCATCAGACAACTTTCAGCAACTCTACGACCTCGCTGTGGATCTTATTCGCAGGTGAGTGTAGGAACTATGCGTACGTCTTGATAAATGTGCACAAGCAAGTAGACAGTGTGTCATTTTTTTTTTCTCTGTCTTCCTTCAGGGGTCATGCGTATGTGTGTCACCAGAAAGGAGAGGAACTGAAGGGCCATAACGCTCCTCCATCACCCTGGAGAGACCGACCCATTGAGGAGTCCCTGCTGTTGTTTGACAGGATGAAGAAGGGCCTGTTTTCTGAGGGAGAGGCTACACTCAGGATGAAGATGGTCATGGAGGACGGGAAGATGGACCCTGTGGCGTACCGAATCAAATACACGCCGCATCATCGGACAGGAGATGAATGGTATGAAAACCTGAAATGTTTCATTTAACTACAATATCTTATATTAACTACTAATATTAATATAAACTACTTTCTCACAACAAGCTATGTTTCACTTACACTTGTTTCTCATATTTTTCTGCAGGTGCATCTACCCCACTTATGACTACACCCACTGTCTGTGTGACTCTATTGAAAATATCACACACTCCCTGTGTACCAAAGAGTTCCAGGCCAGGTAGACATGAATTCTTTGGCAATCTGTGGTAGTTCAGATGTATCATAATCTGTCTTGGATGCATTGTTAATGTTCACCTTCTTTGTTGGTTCTTTTTTGTTTATTTTTGACAGGCGTTCATCATATTTCTGGCTGTGTAACGCTCTGGATGTGTATTGTCCTGTTCAGTGGGAATATGGGCGCTTGAACCTCACCTACACTGTTGTGTCCAAGAGGAAAATCATCAGACTGGTAGAGACAGGCGTTGTCAGGTGAAATAGCACTTATTTTTGACACTTGTTTCATGTGTGTTAGTTTTTCATTTTTTAATATTACATTACTTTACAAAACAGTCTGTCTTGTAATGAATGTAAATAATAGGCTATTAAAATACTAAATGGATGGAAAGTATTTGTTCACAGGTGCTGAGAATTTTTACCCTATATAAAAATGATCCCAATGAATTCCATACAGTGTGATATACAGATTTTAAATTTGGAAAAAAGAGAGCCCTGCTATAGGATCAGAAAGTTTATTGGCAGATATCCTGAGATGAAGTATCAGGATGGAAAAAGACTGGTCCATGCATCCCTATCGACTACCCTGTTTTATATTTCCTGGTTTGCATTTTACTTTTTTACTAAAACCCATTTCAGTTGTGCAACTCTTAATTTAAATATGTTGATCTCAGGACTGAATAAGTCACTTTTACATAAAAGTCACAACAGCAATCTTATTAGGTTGGACGTAACAACATTTACGCAACTCGTCAACCCCAGAATGAGTCTGAATTGAGCAGTGTGCCGTGAGCTAAGAGGAAAAAGCATTAAGACATCGTTAAGGTGAATAAACCACGTATTTTAATGATATCACGCAAGCACGTGGCTCCTCCTATAAACGTCCTGTAATGTCAGGATAAATCTGTAAGTAACATCAACATGAAAGTTACCTGTGTCTGAATGACAAAAGGACACCACAGCTTGATGAAACTGAGCAATGTTATGAATTCCATGTCTGAAAAGGGCTTAAGACCAGCAGATAGTTGAAGTACAACATTTTGACCACAAGTTCTTGTGTGCTGTCTTCATGCTACATAGAATCTGTTTGGTAACTGTAGATAACTTTTGTGAAACAGAGACTGGGACGATCCCAGACTCTTCACTTTGACTGCGCTGAGGAGAAGAGGTTTCCCACCAGAGGCAATTAACAACTTCTGTGCACGGGTATGCAGAATGGATGGAAGGATGAATGGGGTGGACGGAGAAACTTGTAATTACATGTGTGGGGACAGTGCTGTTGTGTAATAACATGTTACATCTGCTGGCAGGTTGGAGTCACGGTTTCCCAGACAACGACTGAGCCCCACCTTCTGGAGTCGTGTGTGAGGGACGTGCTGAACGAGACTGCACCCAGAGTCATGGCTGTGCTGGAACCACTCAAAGTCACCATAACTAACCTTCCTGAGAACTCAAAGGTTTGTGCACGACTTACAAATATACAGACGTTACACGGTAAACTTCTACGTGAAGACTAGAAATATCCTGTATGTTCTGTCTTTTACTTGACATTTAACATCCTGGGCGCTGAATCTTCCTGCTGTCGTCCTCTTCTCTCTCAGTCAGATGTACGAGTACCAGACTTTCCTGCCAACGAGGCGAAGGGCAGCCACACAGTTCCATTTACACGCACAATCTTCATTGAACAGGGTGACTTCAGAGAGGTTAGAGAGAAAACCCCCAAACTAAAGAGCCTCACAGTATAAGTAGCAGACTTTCTTTGTGCAACTAATGGATTGTGGACAGAAGATGATTATGGACTCCTCTCCTTTTGCAGGTGATGGAGAAGGGCTACAAGCGTCTGACCCCAGAACAGCCTGTGGGCCTAAGGCATGCTGGGTATGTCATCTCCGTCCAAAAGGTCATCAAGGTAAGCAGCAGTCCACAAAGTAAAAAATTAAACTTCTCATCAAATGCTTTATCGCCATTAACCTCTGTCACTGTCCTTAATCTCACTATCCTTTAAGTAAAATACTATTTTATGTACCACCTGGTCCATGTCCGCACAACATGTCCTCCTGACTTCCACTTTGTTTCTCAGGATGCTCAGGGCAAAGTGGTGGAGCTGGAGGTGAACTGTTGCAGTTCTGAGACTGCGGAGAAACCAAAGGCCTTCATCCACTGGGTCAGCCAGCCACTGGTGTGTGAAGTGCGCCTTTACGAAAGACTGTAAGTCACAAAAATCCCTCGCTGTCACTCACATCCAATACTCCATGTAGAAATCTCACTCACTCACAAACTAACTTCTCACTGTCTTTATAGATTCCTGCACAAAAATCCAGAGGATCCATCTGAAGTGCCCAATGGCTTCCTGAGTGACATCAATCCTGTGAGAACCTCTGCACTCATGTGACAGCAGGCCTGTTTGGATTAACTGAGATCTTTCAATGACTTTAGTGATTGTTTAATGTATTTCTTCTTTTTGTCGTTTAGAATTCCATGCAGATCATCAGCAGTGCCTTAGTGGATACGTCAGTCAAGGGAGCAAAAGTTTTAGACAAATTCCAGTTTGAGAGAGTCGGCTACTTCTCCCTGGACCCGGACAGCACCGCAGATAAGGTACAGTAAGACTAAACTTTGAAAGTTGTGTTTTATATTACATCTGTTTTTAGCTCATTTGAGGAATGATTTGGTAAACCACTCTGGTTTTAAAAGATGTTTGCACCTACATAATATGAGTGTGAAGTGTAACTGTAATCTTTCTGTCACTGCAGCTGGTCTTCAACAGAACAGTCACTCTCAAAGAAGATCCTGGGAAGATCTGATTGGCTGAGATCAAGCTGCACTTTCTGCTTCCCATGAGCCCAGAGATACATGTCCAAATCGTTTGCATCATTTAATGTGTAATACCAGCGCGGGCAACTACAGCTTAGGATGAGATTGACTCAAATCAGATTCTGTAATATTTACATATTTTTAAACTGGAATTCTCTTGCGTGGATCAGATTAACTGAAATTGGAAAATATAATAATATTTCTTGATTGTCTGCTGTGGACTCTCCATAAGAGAATTGTGGCCAACAAAATGACTGCAGTACCACTTTACTCAGTCTCAAGCTTGGTCAGTCAGTGTCAGAGTCCTTTTTGATTCTTTTTCTATATCTGCTGCAATAATATTATTTTACAGTGTTTCCTCTTTGTTGAATATATGCAACTTTGATCATTCTTCAACAACGACCTGTATGTTAATTTAATATTGGCTCTACGCTGGCGTTACATAGAGGAGATGCTCTCAAATGCCATACATGACTTTCTTACAAAGGTGGTGAGTCACTGCCAAACCACCATATGTTTTTTGTAAAGACTCAGATGGGTGCATGTGTGTCCTTTTGATGGGAGACACGAATAAATAATACTCAAAAAAACCTGCAACGTCTCTGTGTTGATAACTTCGAGTTTTTCAAGCTGATGTCATTATTCTCCTACCAGTGATTTTGTAGACCATGATATTTTACGATGAGAATCAAATGTTTGACTTAGTATATGATATTTTGTTATAATGATTACATGATTACATTATTGAGAGTGACAATAATTGGTAACGTGTACATGTAATGACCTAACCAGTGGAGGTAATCACTGCAGATTACACTCAGTAGGCTATCACTCAACTGTAACGTAACCTTTAACACTAAGAATAGATGACAATGTGAGCTATATCATGTTATTATAAAACACACACACAATCCCAGGATAGTAACAATGACATCAATATATTTGGCAGTATTAGTTTCTATGGTGTTACACCACATGACTGGCACATATTGACAGAAAAATAATACTGGACCAATAGAGATATTGTTTAAACACTGACATCAGTCCAAAAGGTTGGCGTGTATTGGTGCATAAACCAGAATTTGGAATGTAAAGGAAAAGTAAAGAAAAAACATGTTTTTAGGTTGCAAAATAGTTTTTTACCTCATGGATTTTAACCTGTGCAAGAGATGTACCCTTTCCTCCACTTTCCCCTCACAAGCGAGGCAAAGTTAAAGCAAATATTCTCCAGCAGAGATGTGGTCCAAACACAGAGCAGTGTGGGAGATGCAGACCACGCTGAAGTGTAGCGCGTGGGAATTAACCCCCGACTGCCCAGAGCTTCCCGAGCACCACCCAAATATTCAGCGCATCTGTTTGGGACCACCTTAAAAGATTCAGAAGCCAGTGAACCACTAGGAGCGTCTGTCTGGCATAACTGGGTTTTAAGGTGGACTCACATCTGCCCCATCTCGCCGGCCGCTCTGCCTGCGCGTGTCGCCTTTAACGGGCTCTCCTGCGAGCGCCGGTTACCGCGAGATCGCGCGGGCGAAGTCCCGCGAGATCTCGGGAGAGCTACAAACCGCTCGCTCATTGGTCCGAGGGGAGCCGTTGTAAGATGGCGCCCAGCGAAATATGAGTGGTTGAGAAAAAGGAGAAAAAAAAAAAGAAAAAAAAAAAAAAACAACTACAGCTAAGCCGTCTGACGAAACAAAACAAAACAAACAAAAAAAAAAAACACACGAAAAATAAAGAGTGAAACCAGCGCCAGCGGCTGTTGGCTGCCCTGCTCGCCTGAAGAGGAGCGCCGTCCCGCGGGTGGAGACGCGGCTCGAGCCCCGGCCCGGTGCAGGAAGAGAGGTAGCGCGCCCGCTAACGTTAGCCTGCTAGCCGCGGAGATAACAGAGAAATGCAGTCGGTGTAACGTTACCGACGAGGACGGTTTCTCTCCCCCTACCCTGCCCCCCAGTTCCTCCACCGCTTTGTGCTTGTACGCCACCTGCTACGTACCTGTTATTCCGCGCGATCGCATTGTGACACTTTGCCAAACGTTTTTTTTTTTTTTTTTTTGCAAACAACGCGCGGACAGCTGGCCGCGTACCTGGCTAACGCAGCCTGTTGTGTAATCGGCTGTCAGGTGAGCTGCTGCACGGCCGCTGCGACACGTAAATAGTCGGCATTTCGTGGCCGTTAGTGAGTTAGTCGTAGTTTCCATCGCTGCATTGTGTACCGCATCGGATTTGGAAAGTGGCCGCGCTTTTGTCCCTGCTCGCACACACTCAGCTAGAATTAACCCTTTCCTATTACCATCCGTCTGTGTTGTCACTGGGCAGCGATCTGGAGGTCAGTTTGGAAACACTGTAACATTTCAGCTGAAGTCAGCGCAACATGTTTGCCCTTTTTATTGTTACTTTTTAAAACAATCATGTCCCTTTCTTTCCTGTTTTTTTCAAATGCGTTTGAATCGTCTTGACAGGTGCAACACGATTCATGGTCATTCTTTGTTTACACAGATGAAGAATGTACCAAAGTCTGCAGCTAATTTAAAACAACTCTTAATACACTACGCCTTTCTCCAGATCCCCCTCAGAGAAGAAGACACTGTCAGCAGCAATGAATAACTCCCTGGATGGTACAGGCTCCTATGAGGAGCTTGTGAGGCAGAAAGCTCGGAGCATCCCTCAGCATCGCATGAAGGAGTTCCTGGAGTCATTGGCCAGCAAGGGTCCAGATGCACTGCAGGAGTTCAGCCAGCAAAGTGGAGATACCACAACCACCACCACCACTATGGTCTACCAACAAGAGGCCAACTGCATCTACACAGACAGCACAGAGGTGGCAGGGTCATTGTTGGAACTGGCTTGTCCGGTAAATCAGCGCACCGAGTGGTCACATAGCAATCTGTTAAAGAACTGTGGAAAATGAAGTTCTCTGACAGACACTGTCTTGTGATGCAGGTTCAGGTGCAGGTCCAGCCGCAGCAGCAACACATACAGGAGTCCACGTCTCAGCAGCAGGTTGTACAGAATACAGAGCAACAGATAGTGCAGGTTTGTTATACCTTTGTGTTGTTTTTGTCACTTAACCTTGTTCCGTTTAATCCTTGGTCCACTAAATGTCTCTATATCTATATTTTCAGGTGCAGATCCAGGGCCAGCAGCAAGGTCAGATGCTGGGCCAGGTCCTCCAAGTGCCCTCCGGCTCCCATCAACAGCTTCAAGGTGTGACTACTGCACAGCTGATTCAGCCTGGGGAACTCACAGAGGAGCAGCACCAACAGGTACACGTGCACAACATCATGGCAAAATTGCAAACTTTGTCATCAGCCAGGGTTTGAATTCAGTTTACCAGTTATCATCTCCCTCCCATGTGTTTTAGCTGCAAGCCCAGTTGGTGGCAGCTGTTGCAGGAGGACAACAGATCCAAATCCAGACAGTGGGGGCCCTCTCTCCCACCCAGCAGCAGGACAATGTTGAGAGAAGGGTACTGGGAACCACTGTTGCCACATCCCAAGGAGCAGGTGTCCTCCAGCCAGCCAAGAAGCGTAAGGTTGACATGCCCATCACTGTCTCCTATGCCCTGCCTGGTCAGCAGGTAGCCACAGTCCTGGCCATCCCTCAAGGACAGGGCCAGCAGCAAAGTTACGTGTCCCTGCGGCCAGACCTCCTAACTGTGGACAGCTCCCACCTTTACAGTGCTACAGGCACTATCACCAGTCCCACAGGGGAGACCTGGACAATCCCTGTCTATTCTGCTCCTGCGGGTTCCGGAGGACGTGAGCAGGTCACACACATTGCCATCCCCCAGGAGGCCTATGGGACAGTGCAGGTTGCGGGTGCGAACACTACAACAATGACCACAATGCCAACACAAGTGACTGTTGAGAATGACAAGCTGAAAATCCCTGCCAGTCAAAGTCAGACAGCGCAGGCTGTTTCCAGCATAACAAGCTCTGGGGGAATGGGGGGCCAAGAAGAAGTGGTGCACACACTGGCTGCAAATACACTGTTCCCTGCCCAGCTGATGAATGGAAACATCCACATCCCAGTGGCAGTACAGGGCTACTCCAACGCTACACAGTCCCTTATCTGGGATCCACAGCAGCAGGTGCTGCACACACAGGGGCTGTCAGGGCAGGACGCACAACAGCTGCAGGTACTAACACAGATCTATGTTGGGCTTTTATAGATTTTTATATATGTATATATGTGTGTGTGTGTGTGTGTGTGTGTGTGTGTGTGTATTTCTTGAATGCACAAGGTAACAGTGTTTGTTTCTGTGCAGGGTCAGACAGTGGTAGCAGAGGTAGATGGCCAAGGCCAGCAGCAGGTGCAGGTGCAGGAGCTGCTGCTGCCTGCCACTTTGAAGCCAGAGGAGGGGCTGGACGTGTGGCGGCTTTGGGCTCAGCGAAAAAATGCAGAGTTGGAAAAATCAGACAAAAATAAACTTGCCCCAATTGGCCGTAAGCACATATAATATGTTCATTGTAGTGTTAAAACAATATTATATTGTTTTCATTTGTCAACCAAGTCACTGATGTGTGTGTGTGTGTGTGTGTTTGTTTGTTTGTTTGTTTGTTTGTTTGTTCTAGGACGACAGGCACTGCGTTTCCAGGAGGACTTGGTGTCATGTGCAGTGGCTGAGCTCTGCATGGGTCTCTCTTTGATGACAACAGAGGCTCGGGGGCTGGAAGGGGAGTCTTATGAGGCTGATGTTCTCTATTATGTATTTCTGTGCATACAAAAAGTAAGTTTGCTGTGCACACAAACCCACACACTCTCACACACGTTCAACATCTATTCCATCTCTGATGGTACTTACATTTGATGTGGAAACTCGGTTTGACCGCATCTCCCTCTCTGATTTTTCCCTGCAGTATCTTTTTGATAATGGTCGTGTGGATGACGTTTTCTCAGATCAATACTACACTCGCTTCGCTCACAGTCTGCATCAGATCTTGGAGCCTTGGAGACCATCGGTTCATCCGCTAGGTGTGGACAAAAGTTGTTTACAAAACCTAGTGTGGACTTGCAGTGTGTGTTCCTCTCTAATCAAAAATTATTATTATTATTATTATTATTATTATTATTATTATTATTAATGTTTTATCAACTAATTCTATCTTCAATACAGTGTGCAATAGTGACTACACAAACCTACTGTGTTAGAGGGTGTCACCAATCAAAGTTTTTACCCCATCTCAATCTAAAATATTTATATTTTTCTGAATAAATAATAATAATAAATAAATTGAAATGAGATCTTTATTACTCCTGTGTTTATAAACATTACTGTATTTGAAGATGGGTTGATCTATTTGGGAATTAAAGCAGGTTCCAGTCTTAAACTCTGAGATTTGGTGATGGGGATTGTGTCTTTTTTCAAATAACACTCAACTACCCACAAAAAAAGCAGCTCTCCTACTAGAACTATAGGGCTTGGCAGAATAATATTGGGAAAGCAGTTGTCATTGATTAAACATTACAGACTGTTACAGAAATTATGATTTGTGTCCTTGAAACTAATAAATTGTGCATTGCTCACCCAATTCTGCAAACTGCCATGTCTTGATAATCTGTTCTTTTCCTCCCCTACCAGGTTATATTATCCCCAGCCATGTGACAGAGGAGATGCTGTGGGAATGTAAACAGCTGGGTGCTCATTCTCCTTCAACACTGCTCACAACTCTAATGTTCTTCAACACCAAGTGAGTTGCACTGTTTTCCCTCATGCAGCGTTTACGTCTGATAATTTTTATGTAGAACACAGATCATTCCCAACCCACTTATCATCAAAATACAAATCTACAAAAGACACGGCTGCTGTTATTTTGTATCTCCCCCATATAACTAACAATCAACACACACTGACCGTATCAGTTAATGTATTTATTGTACATTTATTCAACAGGTATTTCCACCTGAGAACAGTGGATCAGCATCTAAAAGTGGCATTTTCTAAGGTGCTCAGACACACTAGGAAGAGTCCCAACAACCCCAAAGACAAGAGCACCAGCATCCGATTCCTAAAGTCAACAGAGAGGTTCATAGGACAGAAAGGTGAGAGTGCACATTAATTAGATTTGCGCTGTAGTGTCTGAGAGAAAACCCCATTATTTTAATGATAAATACAAATTTTATACTGTTTGTATATTTTTTGTTCAGTCACAGATGACATGTACTCAGAGCAGATGGAGGACCCAGAGAACCCACTGCGTTGCCCCATCAAGCTCTACGATTTCTACCTCTTCAAATGGTAAATATAAAACCACAGGAAGGATGACAAAGGATATCAGTGAAAGGGGAAATACATGTTTTTTGAGATGTAAACAAATTTGTGTAATGAAACATCCAATATTTCAACATTTATGAAACGCTATAAAAGAAACTGGTAAAATTGCCTCTTGTGTGACCATGTAGTGTTTTTCAAAAAATAAAACTCCTGTGTTTATGTTATTGAGATGCGATGTGGAGTACATGTTGCACTCAGTGTTCAAGTAATTAAACGTGTGAGAACACTGTTGCATAGCAACAGACATAAACATCGATGCCGAATAATCACTCTTCCTTTTTCTCTTCAAAAATAGAAAAGGGATTTTTATGTTTCATTTTGCAGAGGAATAAAGGCAACTGACCTCTTTGGCTTTTGCTGTGTATAAAAATGTCAGCGTCCTTCACAACTTGTGAATAGGGAGAAAAGGGCTACTTAAAGAATCAGAAACACCACAAAGTCAGTGATTGATAAATGTTATTATCCCAAAGGGAAATTGGTTTACATTGCGGGTACAAAATTGAACGTGAACATATTAAACATGTAGTTCACACATGGCAGACACCCACTACCAGTGATAGTGGCATAGATGGTGTTATACACACAGGTAGAAGGAAAACAACTTGTACTAAACTGTGCACGATACTACACAGCACCAACCTGCAGTGTAAGCACAAGACTTAGCTCAAATGGACTCAGTAAACACAACTTTAAAAGATTTAAAGTTGCCTGGGTCTTAATTTAGCTCTGGCCATCAGTCCTTTTCATGTATTTTATCCAACAACTTAAATGTTAAATGCAACATAAAGGAGACTATATATAAATTAGAGTTGGAAAGTCAATTAATTGATTATGCGCTCGACAGATAATGAATCAATTGTTAATTAATTGTAATTTTTTAATTTTTCTGTGAATTTCAGACATTCACTAGATCCCAGTCTTCCATTGGGATAATTTGCTTCTTTTCTCTGTTTTACATCATCATGAACTGACTATCTTTGGGATTTGGACTGTTGGTCAGACAAAACATGCAATATAAAGTCATCCATAAAGAATATAATCATTAGTTGCAGTCTTAATGTCAATACGATGAAGGGAACGATAGCAAACACTGCAAGAATTAGAGCCAGATTATAAAAACATTGAATTTTCCTTTAAGGGCGCTTCTGTTTAGGCATTAAGTAGCTAGGAATTTGATATGAAAACACACTTTTCCAGTAATCTTCTCCCTCACTAGCAGAAAAAGAGAATTTAATAAAATTGTATTGTATGCAGAGATGGGCTAAAACTGTAACTATGACATCTGTTTAAAAAGTGTATCCTGAAAAAGTGCTAACGCTGTGTTCTCTGTTTCTCCGTCAGTCCGCAGAGCGCTAAAGGTCGCAATGACACCTTTTACCTGACCCCTGAGCCTGTGGTGGCTCCCAACAGCCCCATCTGGTACTCGACTCAACCAATCCCAAAAGAACAGCTGGAGCAGATGCTTGCCCGCATCCTCGTCATCCGCGAAATCCAGGAAGCCATTAACATGTCGGAGAGCGTGCACTAGTTGGACTGGAGGAGAACAATAACTGGACTAGACTCTTCCTCTTTCTCTTCACCCAGCCTTTTGATTGCTCATTATCAGTAGTTTTCTATTCTCTTACACCCTCTTGTGGTCTTTAGGGTGGCATGTATATGTTTGTATTCATTATGTGTCAGAATATCTTACATACACGGACTGTACATACACATACAACCAATTTGTCTTATTGAGGCAATCTTTCAACCTTTTTTTTTTTGTTTGGCCAAAGGACGTAGTGTCTAATGTTTTTATTGGACCTGAACTCTAATTTAAATGTTATTTTAACTGTTGGTTCTCTTTACCAATAGTCTGGAACAATTGTCGATTTTCTTTCCCGTTTTTGTTTTAATCTGTAATATATTTCAAATATATTTTCACTGGGGTTGGCCTGCGCTATGCTGCTTTTCATAGAAATCCGTCTTCGTTGCTCTACTTTCCCTTCATCTGCCTTAGTCACTGTTAAGTCTCACAGTTGATACCTCAGTGGTATTAAGACTGCATTAAGTAGCCAAACATAGGCTTAAAAGCTCATTTTCAAGTTGTGTGAATTCTTCCTCTTTCGTTGTATTTTACTGTCGTCTGTCTTGAGCCTTGACACACCGACACACCGAACTCTGGAGATGACTTGCTCGTTAGTGAATGCTGCCTGGGCTGTAGCGCCCCCTGTTGGACTAACACAGCAGCATTGAATCACATCAGGACATGGACTTAATTGCAATACAGTGTTGCCACTCGACCTGCAGCCACTAGCACTTGCCACATGGCGGAGATGCGACAGAGGGAGGGCGAAGTATGCTGACTGCTGCTGGATCTTCCTTTCTCTCTTCTGTCCATCACCAACCCCAAAACTCACCCGAAGAGGGATCTATTGTATCATACATGTTTATTACATGACAGATGAAAGACTCTAAAAAAAAAGTGGGTTAGCCCTTAATGTTCTATAATGTATAATACTCATAGCTCCTTCATGTACTGTAATGGGTTTCAGTCATCTAAGGAGAATGGCAGTGCCTGTGTGTTTTTGAAACATGACCTTTTTTGTACAGCCACTATACCATGTGTCTGCCTTTCTAGCAAATCTGCTATCAATTCTGCACATGCATCTTTAAGTACTGATCGCCTGCATTGTGTGATATACAATGATGCACAATGATTTTTTTCAAAAAACCTAAATAAAATTCATCTCGCATCATCACCACCAGTAATGGAGGCGAACAAAGTTACAAAAACAATGACTTGTCCAAACTTTTGGTAGATTGACACAGTAGATATTTTGGGTTAACATGAAGATTGTTTTCTGTTGTAAGGGATCTGACAACCTCAGTATTTAACTGCGTGCACAGGTAGCAGCCTCATCATTGTTCACATGGATCCCATGCTAAGAAATTCACAGCAGAGGAACGGGTTCAACTTGAACGGCAGGTTCTGTCCTTCCCCTCCTGGTAACAATAGAACTGCTGCGCCTGTGGTTTCTGTACCAGCACTCATTTGCATGTTATCAGGCCAGTTTTCCGCCAGCAGGGCTTGTTTTCATACAGCATGCGCAGCATTATGTCTGCAGTCTTTTTTAATTCCTTCTCAGGCATTTTTGATGGATACCCAGTGTCTTGCTTGTTTTGTCATCGGTTTTACATTATATGAGTTCAGGAGGTGTGCGAGCCTGGGTTGAACGGTGACGAGGAAGGCAGTAACCTCCTCAGCAGGTTCCCAGGCTTTAAAATCTGCTGCATTGTGCTCTGTGGTTGGTCTGACGGAGTTGTCTGTCGATGATGACGATGTCTCCTCCTCCCTGCTTGGCCTCCCTGTCCTGAGGTGCTGGGTCGATCCTTAATGTGTTGGTTCAAACTCGAACTTGCTCCCTGACTTTGTGGGCTGCTGGGAAAGACAAGACACCTAATTAAAATGTCATCATACGTTGCAATGAATAATAATACGCTGCCTATGCCGAAACTGAATTTAATGTGTGTTGGTGCTCAGTGGAAGCTTATTTCTGTATTCTCACCCTGCTGAGGTTCCTCCACTGAGCCAGTGTAGCAGACACTGATGAACAAAGATGTATTGCTCCTGAGCAAACACAAAGGAATGAGCGAATAATGAGGGTGCATCATCTAATTCATATGTAACAGTAGAGCACAGTGTTTATTATGAGTGTCAGGAAGAAAGGAAAATACATGTGAGTGAATTACAGGTGTGCATTTAAATACACACATTTTTCAGTCTAAATAGGAATATGGTCCATTTAACTGAATATTAAGTACATGTTCTGTTTGAAATAAGCATGATTATGACACAACACAGCTGTGGACTTTCACAGGAAAATATTGTTGGATTAACTTTAACTCCAATACTGAACTCCTATATGATTGTTATACTTACAGGTTACCTTTCAAATTAAAAGAATTAGCTTGTGATGAGCATATGACTTTGATGCATAGTTATATATAAGCTTACATTAAAGAAATTGTTTGACATGGTGGGTAATATAGTTAATCTCTTTATTGCCAAAATGAGAAGATTGATAGCACTTTTATATGTGTCTGTAAATACGGAGCTTCTTCCAGCAGCTTTGTTGAGCTGAGAATAAAGATTGACTGTTATACTAAGTTACAGCTGCAGGCTGTAGCTTTATATTTACTGTACAGATATGAGGGTATCTGTCTTGTCATTCAACATTCATCCTACTGGTATTAGAGTACTTTTTTTACTTTGTAATAGCTATTTTTACTTCAGTAAAATATCTCAATATTTCTTCCACCACTGCAATTGAGTGTCAGCGCTGGACTGACCAGATTCTGGACCATCCACATTCGATGTAACCGTAGGTCCTCGACAGCAGCCCGGACATCAGGCCGGATGCCCCTGGCGCACAGCTGCATCAGCCACAACAACGTCACAAAGGTCCCTGAACGCCCCACACCTGCACTGAAACACATGAACAGAGAGAGAATTGAATTTAAACACTCGCTCATGCACCATCTGATTGATAAACCTCTGAAAACTACTGGATTAATACTGAAAGGGGCACTTTTTTCACATGAGTAAGTAATGGGTTTCCTAAGGGGAGAAGGTAAAGGGCTGAAGGTCAGAGGTCAGACCTGCAGTGCACCACAGCTGGCCCTAGGCGGGGAATGGCTGCCAAAGTCTGCCGCACATGCTCAGTGAAGGCACAGAGGGAGTATGAGGATGTAGGAATGCCCCGGTCCGGCCAGGAAGGGTAGTAGTAGTGTGTGATTATCCTGTCTGTTGGACAGTCTCTCTGAAAAACAATCACTTTCCTTAATTCAACCACAAAGATCGATTACTGGTACGGTCAGTGCACATAGAAATCAACAGCTGCAGTTTAAAGGCATCAAAGGGGATGATGGATGTGTCTCTCGCTCACCTGTTTGAGGTTAATGGTGGTGATAAAATAATCTGGACCTTGTTTACGGGTCACTGTAGTCACTTGGATCAGTCCATAATAAACTGTCCCTTTTTCCAGAGGCCAGTACTTATCACACAGCACCTGCACACATAGAAATAAGGGACAAGGTCAAGTTTTTAGGGATTTGAATAAGAATTTCCTGATGTTATGTATATTAAAGGAATAGTTTGACTTATTCGCCTTCTTGTCGAGCGTTAGATGAGAAGATTGATACCCCTCTCATGTCTGTACAGTAAATATGAAACTGCCACCAGCTTAGCTAAGCAAAAAGACTGGAAACAAGGGGAGACATTTAGCTACCACCTATCCCTGTCCAGAGATAACAAACTCTGCCTACCAGCACCTCTAAAACTCACAAATGGACACGTTACAAAAGCCAAAAAATTCCTTTAAAATCCATACAAATATTTCAACAGAAAAGTGGAGGAAAATAATGATCAGCATGCAACAAGCACACACACACACACACACACACACACACACACACACACACACCAACGCAAACTGAATGTGTCTTTCTCACTATGGCCTTGTGTCTCAGTGCTGTCACCATGACGATTATCCTGACGTTTTGCTCCCACACCATCCTCCAGAAGTCAGCCATGGTGTTGTGCAAAGGACCCTGAGTGCAGATGAAGTCTCTTTCTGATCCTCCACCCTGAACACAGACACACAGTCATTAACAGATGTAGAGACAGACAGAAATGACAGACAAAATATATTTGGGAGGAAGTGAATGAGTTCTTACGGGCACAAAATTTGCGTTGATGTAGTCAGTGTGTGGGTGGGAGTTTTGAACCGACAGCCTCACCCGGCAGTGGTCATCTACAACCAGATGTGGTAGACAAGGAGACAAATGGAAGTCTCATACATACACACACACTTGCTGTAATCTGCTTCTAGTATGATAAGTTTTGCACTCACATGGTAATATGTAGGGGTATCTGTTCTTTTCTCTGTTGGCCTCCAGGTCCCCCGCTCTGGTGGGGAGGTCTTTGCCAACTTCATTCAGCTCCTTCACAGAGTCAAAGACATTAGCACACATGGCAAACACTTCTGTCTTCACAAGTTTAGAAATCTAATCCAAGTTCACTTTTAAAAGACACCTGTTACCTCAAACTCCTGTTTAAAGCCTCTGTTGTCATTGGCTCCAAGTGCCTGGCATCGAGAACGAAACTCCTCTAGAATTTGCGCTCTTGAGAAAGTTTGCACCCTGTGAAACACAGGTTGGATTTATTTAGAGTTCATCCTATATCCACCACCCTGCTGTCATAAATACTCACTCAGCGCACTAAATTTGCAGCTGAAAATAATAAATAAATGCACTCTTTACTCATTTTTTTTTTCGTGCCCAGCTGTTTCAGGAAATATTTTGCCTTTTCTTAAAAAATGGAAGTGCACTTAATTGTTTATTAGGTACACCACTAGTTAACTAAAACTAATGCAGTCTAATGAAACAGTTCAGAAATTGATCCTACCTTCATTGTAATGTTCAGTTTTTGTTGAAACTGTTTAAGAGAGGTGTTGATTCAACTTAATGATTATTTTCAAGAATGTAGTTTGTGGTGCTGTTGAATTGTATTGCATTATACAGAGAGGTGTTTCTGTTTAACCTACCTGCAGTGGTATAAATGTGCTGGATAAAATAATAGAAACACCCGTCAACATAATGCAATACAATTAAATTGAGTGTATAATTGTGCCACAGTTAGGGAAGGGAAGCTGCAAAATATTGATAGATGAACTAATCCATTGTTGGTTGTAATGTTTTCATGAGATTTGTTGACGAGAGCAAAAATATACACTACTATCAGCCTTATCCTTTAAGCATATTGTCAGGATGCTACATGGTATTTTGTCCTTACCTCATGTCTTTTCTTGTGGTCAGCCTTCTACTTTAAATACAAATTTATCCGGGACTTGAATGATGAATGTTGAATGATGCCAGGATGATTTCAATGCTGATGCTGCGAAAATTATACAAAATCCTGTCTCATTAAGTAAACTTTTATTATTTTAAATCAATAAATCAACGGAGAAGTGATAGCAAATTGAAACTGAGAAGCAAATAACATTGTGTCTTTCTCTTGTTTTCCCCTCCCCCCAGTTGTTAAAAAGGAATTTTCGCTCTGAAACAGAGGTACCTGACACCAGGAAAAAAAAACTTAAACCAGCTGAGAGAACAGCTGTATTACACATGTAATGAAGTTATCTGCTTTGACAAATATGATTATGCCCTGATGTAGTGGAAATCAAACCAAGAAAATGATACATTCCCATCTAACTATACCTGTCCATCAATGGGATGGGACAATTAAACACCAACCCAACAAGAAAGAAAACCTGTTCCAACAAGTTTTCAACCCCAAACACAAACAGCGGAAAGACAAAACAGAGTCCCAACAGCTTCAGTATTGTATGTTTGTTCCAAGATTACCTTTCCAAATGGGCCTCTGTTGAATGGTTCAAGTCTGCCACAAGCTGAAGAGAAAAGAGTAAAGGACTACACTTCTCAGAGTCATCTTAATGTTGTCTGGCTTTAATGATAGGCTCTCTCGCTCTCTCTCTCTCTTTCTCTCTCTCTTTCTCTCTCTCTCTATCGCTGTCTCTCTCTCTGTCTCTCTGTTTCTCTCTCTCTGTCTGTCTCTCTCTCTCTCGCTGTCTCTGTTTCTCTCTCTCTCGCTGTCTCTCTCTCTCTGTCTCTCTGTTTCTCTCTCTCTGTCTGTCTCTCTCTCTCTCTGTCTCTCTCTCTCTCTCTCTCTCTCTCTCTCTCTCTCTCTCTCTTACTCCAGGGAGGAGGAGGTGTAATGGGTGGAGAGAGTGGGTGGAGTGAGGAACATTAAACCTCTGGGAGGTATGTCAGTTATATGGTGGCCTCAGCTATTCTTTGTACTCACTCATTCTTCATTCTTGGAAAACAAAATGTTTTTCCTCATTGTGATGTTCAGGTTTGACCTGAGAGTTACTGTGTGCCATGTGATATTGAAGCTCATGATTTTTTTATTCACACTTAAGAGGTGACCTTACCAACACTGGACATTTGTGTTAACACATATTCATGGTGTTTCTTTGAAGCACATATGAACACATTGCATCATTAAGCCTCCCTGCTGGCATGTTGCATCACAAATGTCTGTTTTCATATCCAAACGTGTGTTAAAATGAGCTATAAATCGTAGTCAATCATAGTTCATTGTTTAATCACTTTACATCACCTAATGGAATAAAGGCCAGAAGTCCAGCCTTGTCTTTGTTGATAATCAGTGAGTTTGTTTTGACCTTACTATGAAGTGCTTTATGGTATTTTCAAATCCTTGTGGTGTTGCTCTAATCTTGTAAATGAAAGTGTGTGCATCAGTTGCAATATGAGATTGGAGCATGCAAACGTCTGACATAAATGTGAGATGATATGAATGATTGAAGATTTGTGTCTGAATTGCAGTTTACGAGAAAATATCTTTAACTGGGACATTCGGCATGGACATCCCTGGATTAGTGAGGCCACATTTTTTTTGGTATGATTTATATATCTTTTTCATGTACAAAGAAAGATGTTCTGTTGATGTTTGGGAGACATAAAAACAACCGCAGTGTCCCAGTTACGTTCAGATCCATTACTGTCAGCATTATAAAACATGTAGGTTTAATAATCTCCCCAAAGAAAACAAAGTTTGAAGAGATTGAAAATGTCCATTTCATGCTTTTATTTATCGCTCATTATATGATCATTTTTAAGGGCAGTCAAATTTATTTTTTGACATTGCAATCTTATATGTAAGATGTTATTTTCTTTGTCTTTTTTTGTGTTTTGTTGATGTCCATATCAGCTGGAGACAATACGTTTTGAGCACAGGCCCTGATACATTTTGAATATATGCTTCAATGTTTTTCATAGTTCAGGTTTGATTCATATTTGTACAAAACGTTAACAACATGGAAGTAAAGTATAGTGCCCCTAATTGGGGTCTGGGAACCTTAATGGGTCCTTGAAGAAACTGACTAACAATAATGTGTTTTATTTCACCCGCAGGGGGCCTGAAATATGGCAGAAAGTGTGAAGCTGACTGCTTGTAGAAACAGGAAAGTGCGTCTAGCAGGACTACATTACTCCGAGTTTAACAACTGAAGTCTAAATCATATTTGCAGGGTTCAAAGGTCAAAGGCCCATCTTCGGTTTTTTGCAGCACACGCTCCGGAGACCCGCACCTGTCGCCTCTGCGGAGCGCCACCGTTTGGTCGGAGCGCACTCACGCATCCTGAGCGCAAAACAAAGGCGCAAACAGGTGACCGCGTCCCGGGCGCACTGCGCCTGCGCGCTTCTCACACGGGGACAGCCCGGCACTGTTTTCGTTTTTTTTGATAAGTCGCGACCACAGTCCGAACCTGATTGGGCGGCCGTGTGGAAAAAGGAAGTAAAAATCATGTTGCCCTACTCCTGTGCGGAAACCAGAGAGCGCGCAGGTTGTTTGCGCGACAGCCAGCGCGAGAGATTCAACCGCGAGGGAAAGCTTTTTCTCCTTTAAAAAAAACTTTGTCTGCAGGCTGGGGGTTCATCGGCCGCGAGGGGGGGGGGGGGGGGGGGGACACAGAAAATGCGAAGATTTCACTTTCGAAACGTACCAGCGAGAGTAACTCGATAGGGCACTCGCTTCCTGGTCTGTCGGAGTCGAGAGGAGAATAAAAAGTGAGGAAGACGCCGCCGCGGACGCACAGACATGGACCATGCGCTGCCGCAGGACACACACCTCAGCAAGGTAAGAGACCTGAGACAGTGCAGTCATACAGTCATCTCCAGATTCATGTCCACTGATTGACTGTCAGGTGACACCCCCCCCCACCCTTACTTTCAGTCGTTGGAAATAGAGGTGAATCATTGACAAAGGGGCAGGGCAGGACCCCGAGTGTGACGAGTATGACACAAGCACAACAAGAGTGTGTTAAAGTGGGAGATTTAAAATAAGTCTCCTTTAAAGCACACGATGGCAGTAATGAGTAACACACACACACACACACACACACACACACACACACACACACACATGCACTCACACATTATAGAAATATAATAATGATAGGGCAGTCCTGTATACTCTTGAGCACTAAACACAGGTTTATTTTCAAGAAACTGAGTAATAATAATAACATTTATGGCACACTGGTGTGTAAATTAGATTCCCTGGTGTTTGTGGGAAAGCTGAGTCTGTGGTTGGCTCTAAGCTTGTCATCCTGTCCTCCACCACCTCGGTGGAGGACAGGATGCTGGCGAAACTGCTGGCGATCATGGACAATCCCTCTCACCCCCTCCACAAAACACTGGACAAGCTAAAGAGCAGCTTCAGCCACGGACTCATTCAACCCCGCTGCTCTAAGGAACGATACAGGAAATCGTTCCTCCCAACCGCAATAAGACTCTACAACTCATCTACCTCTGTCAGAGCCACCGCCACAGAACTGCACTAAATGTCTCCTTGCACTGTGTACCCTGTACAACACTCCGCTCCATATACCGGAACATTTAATTTAATTTAATTTTATTCTATTCTATTGTATTGTATTTTATTGTATTCAAATATACCGGCTGCTATGACGACTTAATTTCCCTTCAGGGATGAATAAAGTAATCTATCTATCTATCTATCTATCTATCTATCTATCTTCCAGTCACACTGTACACTATATCGAGGCTTGGATGTAGGCCTACACTTTGAAAAGGACTAAAAACATCCAGATCTTCCTAAGAAATCTGCATCAACAGTGTTTCAGCATCATTTGTATTATATGTAGGGCTGCAACTAGTGACTCATTATTCATTAATCTGTCCATAATTTTCTTTTTTGACAAATCTATTATTCGTTTAGTCTATAAAATGTCAGAAAATAGTGAAAATATCATCACAGTCTCCCAGAGTCCAAGGTGACATCTTCATATTGCTTGTTTCATTCCAGACTCAAACGATATTCAGTTTACCATCACAATAAGTACAGAAAAGCAGCAAATCCTCACATTTAAGAAGCTGTGTGGCACTTTTGCTTGAAAAATGATGCAACACTGTAACACCTTAATAACATGGTGCTTTCTCTCTTCAGGGCTCCATGTTGCGGCACAGGGAACACAGTGATGAGTCGGTCGACAAGAGGCCCCCGGAAAGCTCTGTTTCTCCCTCTAAGGTACATCCTGTTCTCAGATGTCACGTCTCAAAATGATCTATTCACATCGTACGATTGCTCTGCACCCTTTGTAAAGGACCACAGTGTGATGAATTGGTTTACCCTTGTTGATTCAGGATGAGCAGAGGCTAATCAGAAGAGTGCGAAGTCCATCCAGACCGAGGGCATGGATATCCGATTCTTACAAACCCAAGTTTGGAGGGCGATTCTACAGACCTCAGTAAGATAGACAGGTTGAGAACAGGGAGTGCTTTGTAATTTGTTTTCCTCCCAATGTGTTCCAATAATGACAACAATACAGTTTTTTTTTTACTGAGTTACGTCTAAATATTGATGATGAAGTCAAGAGCGATTCTGGCTGCTCTGAAAGATTTTTCCCCTCTCAAATGATGTAGTTTTCCCAGGGATGATCACTCGTTCTACAAGAAACCTGGCTTTGGCAACCAGAGGTACCACCACTTCCACCCCAGGGCTTCCTTCCACCGGAGAGATCATTTCCAGCCTAAACTTCACCACATCGCACAGAAGGAGAGGGAGCGAGAGAGGGAGAAGGAGCGGTACGAGCAGAGGGAGAGCGCTGATGGATGTTCATCCCCAAAACACAACAACAGTAAGTTTATGTCTGCAGCAAAAGTCTGTGAAAACGATAATAAAACCCTAGGATAAAACACACACCCTTCATTTTTATCTCGCACATACACAGACTTGCGAGTGCACACAGTATTACAGACGACAGTGATTTTACAGGCCAGGTTTTCAGAACATAATTTTCTTACGCACAACGGCACAAAATTAGATACATTCGTAAGAACGGCTGTAATACTGTAAATAAGCCAGTTTAAAGCTGTAAAACACAATGATGAGGTTTCCCTGTGTTCTCGTGCAATGTGTGCTGCTACAGGACTTGTATCACTATATAGCTGATGAAAGTTCGAGCCAGTTTTAATGTACTAAATTGAAGACTTTCATTAACCAAAATTAAATTAGTCAATTTTGTGAGGTTATAAGTAACATCTGTGCTATTCCTACCATGGCATGTCAAAATGTCTGCTGTGAAAAAGACCAATTGCTGAAAAAACTACACAATGAACATACCACAATATTATTTTATCCATAACTGTGGTTTATGACTATCAGAAGTAGCATATTTCACATAGCCGCACACCCCTTACCAACATATAGGCTACTACTTACGCACAGTATCATCCAAACACAGAGTATGATAGATGTGAGTTGCTTTGGTCCAAATATGTTATAAGCAGACAGGGCCAAGTAAGTGCTGTAAGGGCACTGTATCTATAGTTTTGAGTGAGGCCCACGGACGGGCTCCCTCAGACCAAAATCTTGTGGAAAGCCTTCCCAGAAGGGTGGAGGCTGTTATGGCAGTGTGACTTTGCCAGACAACCACCGGAGACTGCAGGAAGTGACTACACCCGACACAAAACCTCCGATATACTTGGTTTTTGTACAGATTAAACAAAAGAGCTATAACTTGTTAATTAGACAGCTTTAAAGATGCTGGTAGGTGAATTTCTTTTTACTTTTGACAGAGCCAGGTTCTCCCTGTTTCTAGTCTTTATGATACAAACAAGACAGTGGTATCAAATGTCTCATCTAACTCTCGGCAAGGATTTCCTATTTCCTTTTAATGCTCATGTTTTTGAAATGACATGTTGATGTTAGGGTGTAAACATACTTTTGGCCATATAGAGTATACATTTGTGAGTTGCATGGAGTTTATTCTCAGCTTTACCTTAAAAAGCACTGCATACATCCTGAATGTGTGAATACCAGAGCAGTTATACACTATATACACTATACACACATATACACTATAATACAGTTTAATACAACGCAGCAAACCACAGCCTGAAGAACTGTCAGAGTTACTTAAACAAATAACCCAGACACAGTCCCAACCAAATGTTTATGTTATTATCATTATTATCTCCTCCTGTAAATATGAATTACATGCATATACAGTATATTCAGAAAATGTAACTACAAGTTATGCATTATGTTCGTGCACTTTATTAAATTACCATTGGGTGGCAGTATAAGCAAGTAGTGGCACACATTTTCATGAACACTTTGCATTACAAATATTTGGAGGGCATTTGCTCATCGTGGTATCTGGTGGTTGATAGGTAGTCACACTCTGGTAGCAACAAACCAGTGTTACATAATGCTAATCACTAAGAAGCTTTTCCTGGACTCAGTAGATGGATTATGTCAATGCTCTTACCAATGAATTAATAGTAGTCCAGGCATTATGCAGTATATGTCACAGTATTTCTCATGTACACTGTGCAGTTTATTTACAGGTGGATTGATTAGGTGCTTGAGAATCACCTCATCATTTGTTAGTGAGAAGAGTAGAAGTGGAAGTAAACATGAGAGGTTCAACATTTGTTACAATTCTGTTTTCTCTGTCTTAACACTATCTGTGAAGTCCATGTTTTTGTTGATCTTTTCCTGGTATAAAGTGGTATGTTGTTTTTAGCGACTGAGCTGTTGGTACTGTATGTTTCCATCTTCCCTTGCACTCGTTCACTGTATGTGTGCGCACACTGCAGCACTGTGGAGGTGTGTGTTTGTGTATGTGTGAGTGTGGAACAGGTTTTTTGTGTGCCTGAGTGATGGTGCGATGATGGTGACTCATCGCTGATTTGTGTGTATATGAGAGTGAGAGAGAGAGAGGGAGAGAAAAAGAGAGGGGTAGACTAGCCAGCAGTATATAATGATAATGAGAAAAAGAAAACTAATGCTTCACATAGAATACTGCCGTTAAACATAGCAAGGCTAAATTCCCAACTATATTGATTTTCAGACCTTTGATTCTTGAAAACCTTTTTTTTTTCTTTTTCATTTTTCTAACAGGAGGCTGAAGAAAAAGAGAATAATTAAAAGGCTTTATACGTCAGTGGTGACCTAAAGATACACCTATAGATGCTGTAGGTACCTATAGGCGTTGTTGTTGTGTTGACCGAGTGGTTTGTCTGTTTTCCAGCTACCAGACCTTTCTTATCCAGGTCCTCTTCCAGCAGAGACAAGGACATGCAGTTCATCGTAAGTTCACAAGCAGAAAACCCTGCTCTGCTTTTCCTCTTGTGGTTATCCATTTTTAATGAAAATTGTACAAATATAGTGGTCTACCAATTCCTTAAAAATGACTTAACATAAAATGTTTCCTGCCAAAGTATCAATTTGATGTAGGCAAGCACAATCTGGATGTTGTTAGAATTCTATGATTTATAAGAGCTCTTGATAATTTAACCCTAATAGCAAATAAAAACATTTAAAGATGACAGTTGGTCATGTGCAGTACACAACCTGATAAAACATGGTAGAAATAAGGGCTGCAACCAATGATTAGTTTCATTAACAATTAAACTGCTGAACTAATTATCTGTTTCTACATTGTACATGGTGTTTCTGTTTGCTTAATACCCATGAGCTCACAGCAGACACTGATTTAGCGTCTATGCAAACAGCCCAGGTGCTGCAGAAAAGGCTGAAATCAAATGAGCGCATGCATTTCTTGGCTGACCTAAACACAACAAGGAGCAGAGCAGCACATGATGAATCACCGCTGGTCACTGCTGCAATGAAGTCAAAGTGAACCGAGGAAGAGGAATCAAAAGAATGACTGGCTCATTTCAGATTTTCAGTATATTAAACAGTGTTGTGCTAATAAATGTGACCAGAGCTGTTGACAACAAAGGCTTGTTAATGCCTAAAGTAGATCAGTAGGAAGTAAGAAGTTTTGGGTTGCCAGGTTGTGAGACATCCCTTCTTCTGTCTTTTTAGCTCTGTAATTCGTGCTGATGGCTAATTAAGATGTAACCTATACCTATATAATCTATACCTAACCTATCCCCCTTCATTAATGATTTACAAACATGTCTAACTGCAGATCTGTTAGATGGTAAGTGAGTCATTAAATCTGCATTAACTGTTTTTTTGGTCACTTGAGGGCAGCGGAACCAAGTTCTAAACACTACACTGACATCTTTATCACCTTTTTAATTAGTTAAGCTGATTTGTTAGGTAACAGTTGGCTATTTTTCCACATGCAGTCGAAACAGAGCAGCATTAGCATTCATTTGGAGTCGAGTTTCTGGCCACCTGGCAAATGCAAGGCCAGTGTTCACCGTCCTTTTCAGCTTTGTTTTCGGTCCCGACCAACTTCTGAGAGAAACATCAGGCTCTTTAGCTGGTTAGGTAGTGTAAAGTGGGTTTTTCGAGCTTTTTCGCTGAAAGCAGCTGTTGCACCTGGAAACACTGATTAAAGCTACGAGAGTGAACCAGAACCGTAAAGTTTGTGGCCATAAAACCAAAACAATGAGCTGAAAGATGCTAAAACTGCAGGAGGAACTGTAGTCGGGGGATAATTCTCAGTAAATTGTCAGAACGAGTAATGCCTTTCACATCACATGTACATATTTGATCCATTGTTGATATAAAATTCTGATTATAGCAGTTTGATAAAAAATTGTGGGCGCTGCATTATGGGTAAATAAATTTGGTTATACATGAGGTCTAAATCATTAACAAATTATTGTATAAGCTAATAATAAAGCCAACTACTACAATTAATTAAACCTTTGTAAACTATGACTTATAAGGAATTGGTACCACTATTACTTTTGTTACTGAATACCTTTGTTCCCCCCTTTTTAATTCACATGTTTTGCCATTGAATGCATGTGCAGTCAGAACAAATTCTGAACTTATAATTCACTTGCCTCAGTGTTACAAGTTGACATGTTGAACTTCACTTTAGTCATCTTCTGGTCATTAGCAGCTCAGTCATCATCATCAGTGTTTTCACCCGTGTCTTTGGCCAACTGTCTGACTGTTACAGTCCAACTCTTGTCTCGTTTGCCTTTGCAGATTAACCTGAGTGACAGGAACCAAAGCAGGGAGCGAGACCACAGGGGGACCAATAGCAAAGAAAGAGAACGAAGCCGAGACAGGGAGCTTCCTTCAACTGCGAGCCAGATGCTGGCACGAGACAGAGCCATTCAACACAAGAGGAGAGAGATAGATGAGGTAAAGGAGTGTCATTACACAAGCACACTCACACCTTGGGAAAAGGGTTGATTATAAACAGGCAAAGGAAGAGGAGAGATAAGAGAAGCTGGGATTAGAGAAAGAGTGACAGAGGAAGGATCTTGGAAAGCGCTGGGAGACATGAGACAAGAAAAAGGATTTGTTTTCTGCAGTCTAAACATTCATTTTGAAATGCTGAGCCTGAGGCAACTTGAGTGTCATTATTGCCTTCACTTTGCCGAGCCTGACAAAGAAGGTCTTATTCATCATTTGACGTGATTGATGAGGTTATTTTTTTAGTTTCTAATTGAGCAAAAAAATTCAAAGTGAGGCTGTTTATTTTGGCTCACCTGTACCACAGGGAGACTCCAACGCGTGCTTTAATACTGTCTTCAATGTGACAGACATCAGATGAGGATCATCGGCTCTGTGTGTGTTTGTGTGTTTGTGTGTTCGTGTGTTTGTGTGTGTGTGTGTGTGTGTGTGTGTGTGTGTTTCCACCCACTTGACAGAAAAGATGGCCTCTCACTTTTCATATCTCCATGGTTGCAGGATTATAGAGGCATTGCGAGGAAGGCAGTGTGGCAACAGGTAGCTGATGATGTCCACAAAACTTCATAAACAGGCACACACAATACTTGTGAACAGTTTGCATGTGAGCGTTTCCATGGATTGTTAATCCATTCAGTGGTAATTTGAAACGCATGACAAGACTTCTCACCCAACTCATTTGTCTCTTCTATTCCCTCCGACACTCCCACTTTCTCTTCTGTTTGTCTGTTTTCCTGCTCCCTCTCTCTTTATTCTTCGAGCATTTGGCCTTAAACCACTGATGTGTGTGTCTTACAGGTGTACTATCGGGAATGTGAAATGTTTGGCATTGTGACAAAGATGCTGATAGCAAAGGATCCGTCCCTGGAGCGTCCCATCCAGTCCTCGCTGCAGGAGAACCTCAGGGACATTGGCACGCGCTGTGTGGAGGCCATGGAGAAATTTATAGAGGACTATGACTCCAGAGAGCTGTCTCACTGATCAGACACACACTCGTGCCTTCCTTCTTCCTAGCATTGATCCTATTGGCAAAAGTGTTGAAAATTTTATTTCAGATGATTGAACGCTGCTTTTGTGTTTGTTTTTGTGTTTGCCAGTAGAAGTAATACGTTTGTACATTCTTGTCTTCTGCCTGGACTAAGCCCCCATCTGCGCTTGACCTTATCGTGAGCACTGAGCAATGCTAGTGGAAAATGAAAATTAAACTTTTCATTGTGATTTGGACATTTGGCACTGCTTCTAATTTTGATAATGTGATAATGACAGTGATACAAAATACACTGGTTGTATTGCCTTAATTGTTTTTGTGAAGAAGTCATAAATGTATTTTGAATTCTGACTGACTTGATTGATTTATGATCAGTTGCTTTTCAATAATTTAATTTAGTTTACAGCATATTAAACATGGTGTGATTAAAAATACTTTCAGTGACTTATTCATGGCTTGTTGGGAAAGGCAAAATCAAGTCATAGCAGGAAATACATGAATGGGTCAGTAGGTGACTAGGCCACACATTGTTGTTTAGGGTTGCTTAAATACTTGTAGAATGAGGAAAAAGTGCAGATTCCTTTTTATGTTTGATCTAAAGCCCGACTGATACATGTCCGATATTGGCTTATCATAGAAATATCAATATCAGTGTAAATGTCAGCCGTTAAAATAACAAGAAATTGCGTTTCAGAAATGATATGTTTGATGTTATTCAGGAAAACACCAGACTGAAAGTTTATTTTTTAACCGTATAATGTCCTGCTTTTTACATATCTTGGTCACAATTCTTAAAGGGGTACTCCACCAATGTTACACATGAAGTTCAGTTTACTCATCATGAGGAGTGCTACTCAAAAAGCCCCATAGTGATGTCATCTGGTTTATCTCAGCTTGGGCTTTGACACTACAAATTTATAACAGAAAGCCTGTGTTAACAACATTGAGAAAAGGACGGGTGTTAACCAGGCATGCAAGATCTAATAAAATATGCTATCCAGTTGCATTATGGGAACTGTAGGACCTAGAGGTTTTGGAGCTTGACCCATACCAAGGACAGGTTGGGAGACTACTGAGTCTTCCATCTCTATGGAAGTGACATGTTGAATCACTGGAGTACCCCTTTAAATTTACACATTTTAGGTATCCTTATAAAAATATCTGTGTTTATGGCCCAGTAAAGAATCTAGTATCCGTCCGGCTCTAGTTTGATCACTGGCTAACAATAGCAGGGAGATAAGTGCTGTGTCCCAACTCCATACTATATACTAATTGTATACAGTATGTCCTATGAACTACTTGTTACAGTATACATTTCAACCATTAGTATGCAAACACCCTACTGCTACTTTGGAGAGCCACTGACAATAAAACTTCATAAAGAGAAAGAAAAATGTTCTAGATCTAATCTATCTAGATCTAATACATTTTGGTCTGGACTGAAATATCTTAACAACTATTGGATGGATTGCCATTAAATTTTGTACAGACAACTTAAAATAACTTTCATTATCCCCTTACTATCCCTCTAGCTCCATCATCAGATCAACATTTTAATTTGTCCAATATTTGGTTGATGACCATTCCCATCAGCCTCAGCTGTACTTTGTGGTTAGTGTTTTTTGCACCTTTGAGCAGCTCCTCCATTTCCTTCGTGCACTGAATTGTGGGACAAAAGACCTTTTTCACAGCTGACATTTTGGCATGTCATGGCTGGAAAAGAATGGGTGTAATTGATGAAATTAAAAACGACTGCATTCCACCTAGGCGAGCTAGTTCCAGCTGTTCTTACTGGGACACTTGATGGAATTGAGCCATTGTTAATAAAATCACCTGGGCTTTTCCTGTTATGACAAGTCAAAATGTCTGCTGTGAAAGTGATCTATAGTGTACAAAGTAATGGTGACTTTTTTGAGCCACTTTTCTTTGTCACTTTTCCAGTGTGAAAACACTATACACTCCAAACCTGCCGAGAAATAGTATGTAGTAATGGATCTGGGCCACAGCTTATGTGTCACTCAAGTTGACCTATCAGAGGTAAGTTAAAACCAACCAGAGAACTAGATGCAACTTGCTGGTTGTTCATTGAAGTACATTTTATTTTCAGTATGAGACAACAACAATAAAGTAACATGCAAGTCTCCCTATCTCTACATCATGTTATACAAATAATGATTCTTTAGTTACAAAATATATAAATATTTAAGACCATATGTACATAACATTTACATTACTACATCCATTACTTTATTAAGTTTATTACTATATATACATTTAACAGGTATTATTCTTTAATATTATCATAATTATTATTTGCATTATTATTATTATTATTATTATTATTATTATTATTGTTAGCATTATTATTCCTATTCTTAATCATCTAAAGGTTACTCTCAAAAAACAAAGCATGTTGCAGAAGATAAAACGGGACCATACCTGACGTTACTGTGCCTGAATGGTCAAGGAGCAGAGGCTGTCCGGCGCTCTGTCCTCGGTAAAGCATGGAGAGCTGGCTATGTAAAGCACAAGGTTCAACAGACTATTTGTACAAGGTGATAACAGGGCTAGCGAGCCAACACTATATTCCAGCAGCATTTGGATTCCACTGAGGTAAACAATGACATAGCTTGGAATCTAGCACGTAACTTTCACTACCCCAACACAATTTCTGGTTTGTCCACATAGAATAAGTTTTACTGCCAGGGCTTGGATCACTGAGCTGCGACGTGAACAGTCAGATCACTGCATTTTGGCCAGTTTTACTTCCCTTTTCATACTGTAAAGGAATGTTCAATCTCTCCGTAACATGGATACACGTACAGACACGCACATACATCATGTTATTTACCTTGACCACAGTATGTTTAGTGGTCAAATTCATCAGCGCTTCCTGGTACCATCAGAGGAGTTGATCTCTATCATTGTAAACATTTCTGTTGTGTAAGCCAGCTGAGCTTCCTCTTATGATTAGATCATTCTGTGTAGGTGTACACAAACACTACCCGGTGTAGAGTTGTGTAAGCTCACAAGCACAAAAAATAGGCCTTCTCTCTCTTCAACCCCAACACACACTCACACACACATGCAGAAACTCATACACACAAACACTCTATTCACTCTCACCGTCAGCTGTCTCACTCTCACCTTCCCACTCCCTCTGTTCCACCTCTCTGCTGCTTTAACTGTCTCCTTACCTCTCTCTCTCTCTCATCTCTTTCACTCTCCTGCTCATCCCTCACCATCTCTTTGCTCTATATCTAGGAAATTATGCAGTTTTTGCTCTTCCTCCTCTGGCGGGTGTGCAGCTGGCCATGAATCGGTCCGTGCAGAGGTCCGTGATGGCCACCTATCCCAGAGGGAGTGTAGCGGTGGCGCAGCTCCTCGTTGTTGATGTAGCAAAGCTGCACGGGCCGAGGGATCGGTTCACCCAGGAAATAACCCTCGTCTCCCTCAGACTCGGAGGAAGAGGAGCAGCTGGAGCACCAGGGGTCAGCAGCCTCCATGTACCCATCGCCCCAGCATGGCCCACCCAGCCCCACAGGTTGCCAGCCAGCATTCTGCAGGGTGAGATCGGAGGTGGTGCGGGGGCAGGGCCGGTGGGGCTGCTGTCTGTACCCGCCTGGCTCCAGACCAAACAACTCCCGAGCAGCATTACCGGAGGGAAGGCGATCGTAATCCTCCTGGACACGACGGTAGGGCGGCTCTACCATTTGAGCGGGCCGGTCAGCCACCAGGTGCAGGGCATTGTCAGAGCGGGAGCGGCGAGAGCGTTTGTGGTGGCGGCCACTGCGGTGCTGCCCATTGCTGTGGTTTCCACGGTGGTGTTTGCGGCGTCTTGGTTGTGGCTGCTGCTGCTGCGACACGGGTTCCTGCCCGTTGATGCGTCGGCGGGGCATTCTGTCACTCATGGGAGCCACCCGCAGGTTTCCATTGCTGCCCATCACCCCGACATGACCTTTGCCGTCAAAGCCCAGCGGCTGTGGGCCATCCCAGTACTGCAGCGGGTAGCCGACTCTCAGTGGAGCGTACATGTTATTGTTGTAGGGGCGGGAGGAGGACAGCGACTCTGTGCTGTGGAACTGGACTGAAGAGCTGAGGGTGCCCATGTTGCTCTTTTCAGACACATTCACACCGGAGTCCTTGCTCAGGTCGGGCATGGAAAACCTAGACAAATGCTCCTGACGCTTACTGACCCCATCCAGAGAGTTACCTGTTAAAACCATGAATCACATGTCACTTTTTCATATCACTTGGCATTATATCATGTTGTGTCATACTGTGTCATTTACATCACTGTACCTGTAGCATTGGACATCGTGAGGGAGTCCATGGATCCACGAGGAGTCTGTTCTAGAGGAGTGAGGGGCTCGTTGAAGCTCATGGCATTGATAGGGTTCCTCCTGGTCAGCGGGGGTCTGCCGTCTCTCTGGAATCCATGCAGGCTGATGCTCCTCTTGTCAGAGAAGCCCTGGTTCTGGCTAGACATCTCATTGAAGCTCATCTGGGTGCGTAGCTTGTTGGGCCTAAACTCATCCTGGCTGTGGTGGTTCCAGTTTTCATTAAAGGAGTGGCCCCTGAGAGCAGCCATGGGGGTCCTCTTGGCGTTGCCTTGTTCCTTCCCCCAGGAATCGGGCCTCTTCACTGGGTTGGCAGGAGTCTGAGCTGGAGGATGAGCATTTGCGTTTGGATTGTAGCCCTGCCTGAGGTTACACTGACCCAGCAGATGTATAGGTGTTGGTGTCGGGGAGGGTTCCCGCTGGGGGCCCTCGTAGACAGCAGGGACGTAGGGGTCGTCCCGGCTCATCCACACCTGGTTAAGGCTCGGGGCGCGGCTCGGAGTGCGGCTGGGTGTGCGGTTAGGTGTCCTGCTTGGGGTCTGGCTCGATGAGAGACTTAAGCGGTCCATCTGAACAGAGAGGGGATCACTTTCAGCCGACAGGCGGTCAGGCATGGGCGGAGGAGCTGACTGGCGGGCCTCGGCACTCCGCCGCTCCTGCTCAGCATTCCTGCGCTCTTTTTTCCCAATCTTGGTGCTGTGGCGGGATTCACGGGAACGGGCACTTTGGAAGGCAGAGTCTGAGGAGTCAGACTCATCTGGATCCTGATTGGTTCAAATAAAACAGATTGGTACAATTATTAAACTGTTAATATATAGACATACTTGAATGTCCCTTTTAATCTTTTTTTTTTTACAATACAATCATATTGTAATGATAAGTTTGGTTACTCACCTGTCCAGCGCTGCAGGACCGTGAGCAGAAGATCTGCCCCTGCTTTGGCAGGAAGGGGCGGCCCAGCAGGGAGCGTTTGCAACTGGCACAGCAAAAACATTCCTCAGTTGCGTGCCAGTGCTGCCCATCGTACGTCATCTGGCCTTGGTCTATGCCTTTGGTAAGATGGGAAAGACATAATTTCATTTTATAACATAACACACAAAAGAAAGTTAATAAATACACAAGGGGTCTAGCTTTAACTGCTTAAAAATGGTAATGTGATGGCAGCTATCCGTAAAAATGTTATTCTACAAAGTCTAATGCTAATGAACACAGCCCACAGTATGATTTCATTAGCCATTAGCCAGTAGGTTGAGCTCATTTTTGTCAGATAAGGCTTTCTCTGTATAAACAGCATTTTTTCTCCTTAAGGAAGACATTTGTGATTTTATGCCCATCGTGATCACTCGAATCGTAAGGTAGCGCGAACACATTTCACCAACCCTGCTTCCCAGCTAGAGGAGGTAATCATCTTCACAGCTCCCATCTGGATACAACATGGGAGCATCCTCTGAAACACGCTCTTTCACTGTTACTGGAGCTTGGGATGATAATAACCATCCACATCTCACTGCACTGACTCCGCCTCTCCACAGCTGTGGCACACAAGGCTCACAGAGCTGATAACACCCACACTACAATAAATGGCTGTTTGAGGTTTTGTATGATGTTAATGTAAGAAAAACATGTCCATGTGTTTTGGTAAAAGCAGGAATAAGAAATCTGCAGGAAACATGTGCTGTACCTATGTGTTCTCCACACGCATCACAGTACTCTGCATAAAGGGACTCAAAGCAGTTGCAGCAGTGTGGCCGTCCATCCTTCATGATGTAGCGCTGGCCGCCTAGGGTGGTTTCACACTCGTAGCAACAGAAGTGCTTCATGTGCCAGTGCCTGCCCTCTGCCTCAGTGCATTCATCAGCAAAGATTATCTGTGTAAACCCAGACGTTACATCAATCAGCAAGGATATTTTACAAAGAGATTCCATGGAATTGAATGGAGATCATGAGTTATGTAAAATGAGTGATGAATTTATACCTCAGTTATTATTTTCATCACAGTATATGTTTATGGGACAGTGGTTCTCAACCTTTTTTTTTTAATCTATGACCATTTAAATGAACTAATGACTCCTCGTCACACGTTGCATATGTTGGTTAGTTTTCCCCTCTCCCCTCTTTTTGTTTTATTCGGATCATTTTAGAGATAAGAGATAACACAGAAAAAACAAGTATTCTGTGGAGCAAAAATGTTTTTTTTCTTTCTTATCCTTTAATCACCTCGCAATCCCTCAGACTGGTTGGGAACCACTGCCCTAGGATATGTCATTGGGTTTCCAATTGATCCAATAACACTGATGATTTAGACATCCTTCCTAAATGTCTTTTATGACATCCAAACTACATGTTGCTAATCAACATATCCAAAATAATTGTTAATCCTTTCTACCTCACTATTCTCCAATATCACCAGTATGCAGACATCTTGGTGTCATATCAGATAAGCATATGACATCAGTACATAACTATTTATGAGTATCAAACAATTTCTATTAAATAAAAATGCCCTCCAAATAAATACAAATGGACACCTGTGCTACTTATTTTATTATACTTAAAGTAAACAAACCTTACCAGACTTCAATTATTGCAGAGCACTGTGGCCAGAGTTATTATTGTTATCTCAGACCTGCTTGCCACACATAACGACTAGAAAACAAGCAGACTTTCTGAGACATGGCAAGAATACTAAGATATCTTTTCTCTCCAGACCAGTTTCAACCACATCCAAGTCTCTGAGCTATGAACCATTCAACCATTTCCAACCCTGAAGGGCTCCAGGCCCAGACAAGCGCACCTCATCACAGGCACAGCAGCGGGGTTTCAGCCTCTCGGCATGGTGCCGGCCACAGTAGATCTTGCCATCCTGGTAGAAGTAGATGAGATCCACCAGCAGCTCCTCACACATGCCGCAGACAAAGCAATGAGGGTGCCAGCATTTTCCATGTCCTGCTCTTGCAGCAAAGACCACAATGTCCCCTCCGTTTATTTGACCACCACACTGTGGGAGAGGATTGGAAAGGGAAGGGAAGGGAAGGGAAGACGAGAAGAGAAGAGGAAAGGAAAGGAAGCAAAAGGAGATGAAAGAAAAATAAAGGGAAGGGAAGAAGTAAAGTAGGGGTGGATGAAAAGGTGTGTGGAGAAGGAGAGTGAGAAGATGGTACTTGAAATAACAATTTTCTGTTCAAGATTGAAAGTTTTCTACTTCATATCTGTTTCATCTATCTGATGGAACATCAAAAAGAAGCCCAGACAGGCAACACAGAGAATATAATTTAAAAATGGGATGAATTATACAGATAGAATAGAAAATTCAATTCTTAGGCAGACAGAAGCCTTTGGGTTGGCCACTGATATATTCAGTGAGTGAAATGGAGGACAAGAGGGCAAGAGGACAGAAGGCTACTTGTTGATTTTACCTTGTCACAGATGGCCCCACTGATGGTGAGGGGGAAGGGACGGACATTGCCTCTGCCTAAGTTGTCCTTCTTCCGCTGGTTGCTGAAGAGCTTAAGCTCTCGTTTCTCCTCCTCATCCAACGCGTTACAATAACGCACCTGAACAAAACGGTTCATCATCAGGGATCATCATGAAAACTAGTGGATGTCTTAACAGCAAAGATAAACTGATCATGTATCAATAAAAAATTTGCTGCTTTACCTCATTGTCATGTGGTGGCAACTGGTGAAGCAATTGTTTGATGCGATATTTTTCGCCAGGGCTGTTTATATAGGGAACCTTTTCTTCTGGCAAGGAGTTATAATACTGATGCACCTGAAACAAACAACATAATTCATGTGGTACTGTTTTATTTAAATATTGAACCTGCATTAACTGATATTTTGGCCAAATGGGAAAAGCAGAGACAGACTGTAAGCACAACACTGAAAAGATCTGATATGTCGAACACGGCGATGCAACATTAGCATTCATTTCGAGCTGTGCTCCTGGCCACCTGGTGAAGGTAGGTCCAAAAAAATCACTCATCTTTTGGCTGTTTTTGGTCGCCACTATGCTAGTAGCTGTCTGCTGTTTGTTTGAGTGTGCAGAGAGTTTATTCAAGCTTTTTCACTGAAAAGTGCTTGCTGATAGAAGCAGAAGGAGTGACCAAAACAGTTGATTTGTGGCAGGAAAATCTAAACAATTAAGCCATTGAGCAGGAACACATTTTACATTATTAATATAAAGTATTGATTTTAGCAACTTGAAATATGATTTAGCTGACTTACAAAGTGGTAATGTAAAAGTAACGGTAAAGTTAAAGGTAGGCTAGTTTACATAACCTACTTCATTCAGTAATTCATGGTGACAAACCCACCTAAATTAATCTGAAATTAATTTTGATCAATTCATCATGTCTTCATGCCAATATAATTAGTTTTTGTTTTGTCCTCCATCATTGCTGCCCTTGGAAATAAGTGTTTGCGATTCAAAGGGTCTGGCACAATGAGCTCTGTGCTGCTGCAGACACAATCTTGAACAGGTTTGATCAGGTTCTTTAAATTTTCATAGGCTAATATTCACAGTGCTTAAAGGAAATCTCAGTTACCCATACTGATACTGCAATTAGAATTCATAATGCGGTAGGATTTTGTATCCATGGCCTGAACCTCCTTTTGTATTTGCATGTTAACAGGTGAACTAGATAAAACCTTGATTGGTGTTTGAGAAGTAAACACTCAAAGAAAGGAAAGCAATCTTGTCACTTGTCTCTGATTTTCAGCAAAACCGCCTTTGACACAAAGCAGTCTAGTGTTCAGTGCAGTGTAAAGATCTGTTTTGCTGAAGCTGTTGTGACTATATTTACATAATCAGTGGGGTGGAGAGCGTGAGGGAAAGGCAATGCATCCCCGAGTGCAGCCCCTCAGATTCTCTGTAACCCACCCCCTTGTTTTATTATACGCTGTGGTGGGTCACACCGAGCCATATGCCAGTTTTGCAAGTCATGGTCATTTGAGATAAGGAACTCTTCTCCAGAATCTGCCCTTTCATATGAGTGGCAAGTTTTAACTACAAGTATATCACTGAATATTCACTCTTATATCAAATGTTTTCTTTCTTGTCTATCAGGCTGCAAGAACACTTGTGTTGCAACAATTATTTATATGATCCTTTATGAATACAGTTAGTATCTGCTGGAAATTTGGTCAGAGATGGTTAGTAGTCGACAGTTCACACACACAAACCACAGTTAGGGCATTTTGTCAGAAACTTGGAGAATCAAACATTTCAAAAAGCCTCTCACAAATCAACCTTATTGCCATGTGTCAAAACTGGGGATTTTGAGTTCTGACAGCTAAATGAACTGTACTACGTGAAATGATGATTTTCTTTTAAAATTTGTGTCACATTAATGACACTGTGCGGAGTGAAACCCAAAGTGACAGGCTTAAAATTCATTACATTCAAATGCATTAAAAGAAGCAACAGGCAGCTACGATTGGCTGCACCCTGTTGGATGAGAGAGGCTGCAGCCTCTTTCAGCATCCTGTCAAGATGGTTGACTGGAGAAAATGACTGTTATCAGCCCAGCCAGTCATCTGTTAATAGAGCACAGGCCTGTGGCATTAGAGTGCTGCCCTCACTAAATAAAGACAGTTTGTTTCTTTACACACAATATAGTTCAACAGAACTGTGTTTATCTTATGTCAGAACTGACGAAAACAACGGACAAAAATAAAAAATGATGAGGAAATATCTTCCTCTGGATGTGAACAATTGGTTACATTAGCTTGGTCATGCATGCAATTAAAAGGCATTTAAACTGCAAATGATTCCAGACAGGGAATTGTGAAACCTGGACGCATAAACACATTGCCACACATTTTCAATTAGATTCATCCAAACACTCAGTGACTCAAATTACTTCCATTCCTCTGGGTTTAAATTTGCAAGGATACACTAAAATACAGAACAAATGGTTAAAAAATGATGATATGCTAACAGTTCTAAAGTGACGTATTTCTTTCATATTTGTAGAAAAATGTTATAATCATCTACTTGATGGTGATCAGGGAAATTGCTTATTGCTTTATGTGAAATGGGACTCCACCTGAACAAACATAACCCTGTATATTGAAATATATACAAAGTCAGTTAATATACGATGGCATATTTAGATAATAGATTAATCCAGACAACATTTGCCTAATTCAGTCATTGCTTCACATCTGTTCCTTGCAAAATAATCAGCTAGTGACTCTGTGGTTCCTTTCATGATTTTGGTTATGGTTGTCATCCTTTCTGACTGTGAACTTGGTTCCTACACAGTTTCAGCTTTAACATTGACAGCTGAAAAATGTCCTGACAATTATTCTCCCATGAAACGCCTGACAGCTAAGTCTCAGTGATTTGTATGTCATCCCTGCCCTTCCCTCCGCCCCCCTTCCAACCCAAAGAGACTAAAACACCATGAAGGGGATTTTAAAACAATAATGATTCATTGTCTTGTATTCTGATCAGTTAATTTCCCATCTCAGGAGTATAGGAAAAATGCCACATATATTTGATTGTCCAGATAATTAAATTCTTCAGACCGATTCGGTTCGATTCGCTCCGGTCTGGCTATGCCAGACAAAAATAAGCATTAGCTAATGAAGCACTTAGGCGCGACGGGAAAGGTGGTGTCAAATGTGCGACCTGAATATCTGTGACTTGCAAGGGAAAGATTGTGGAGCTTGTGTACCTGCTCAGGACTGAGACCGGGGGGAACCCAGACGTATTCTTCCAGTGCACACCCGGAGTCATCATCAGAGGTGGAGTTCCTCTGGAAGTCGTACATCAGCTTGGTGATGGTCTTCTCCATCTCCAGAGACATGGCTGTCACAACATGCTCCACTACACAAACTGCTTCAGTGGACACAGGTTTTCCTGTTGAGGAAACAAACAAGAGAGTGAGAGGGAGGCAGAAAGGAAGATTCAAATTAAAAAAGAGAGAAGGAGCATCTTAGTTTAGTGTGCTAGCATCCCATCCAATAGTTGTCAGGACATTTCTCACCAAACCTCCTGATCAGATCACCAAAGTCATTAAGATTCATCCTCTGGATTCCATGAATGTCTGTACAAACTTTTTTGAAAATCCATACATTAGTTGTCAAGATATTTCAGTCTGGACCAGAGTGGTGGACCGACAGACAGACAGACAGACAGACAGACATTGCCATCCCTAGAATCACAAAAATATTAGTGGTCCAGATCTGTAAAAATGTATTCACTGTCATTTACATTTATAAAAAAAGATCTAAACAATATTGCACTAACAGTGCAGTCCCAAGACATCATTATCAGCAGACACCGCTATATCTGCAATCACTGTTTAACCTGAATGTATGGATTACAGATCCATTCTACCTTCTCCTCTATCTTTCTGTCTGAGAGGGGAACAGCTGCGCACATTACTCACGCATGAATAATTAACAGGACTAGGTATCACCTCCACCAAGTATGAAAATGAAATGCAACTCATTTTACAGGAAACTGGAATAGTTAGTGAGCCAGCAATGAGAGCAACAATGAGCTCTGTTTACATCTCATGGCTTGTTATTTTGAAAGCTGATGAGAGTCAATTAGTGCAAAGTAAAAGGAAACAAACGTGGTCTCTAACAATGTCAGAACCTTGTATAAATGTGAAACAGAGATTATTGAATTTGCCAAGGTTGTTGCAATGTAATCAGAGAGTCCAAATCTGATCAATGTGGACATGCCAGCACAGAAAACTGAGACATTTTGTGTATCTGTAGGTCATGTATCAAGGTCATAGCAGTTCACTAACAAAAACAACAAAGCATGATGGTCGGTGAGAAAGTTTGAACAGGCCCTGACATTTCTGATTGAAAATGATTTCTCCCAAACCATGAGACAGGTATTCTGGGGCAGTTTCAGACAGCAACACAATTTCCTGCAGATTAGAAATCACAGAGAAACAGAGCTTAAGCAGTGGCCAAGGAACAGCAGACATTTCCACAGGCTGAGCCAGTGAGTCAGCCTCCATCCAAGCAGAGCTGAGTACTGTTTATCTCTCTAAGATGGGTGCTGCTGATTTCTTTGTGAGGAGAGCCTTGCCTTGAGCCTCTAGCCTGGCCCGAGGCTGTTCTTCATTAGTGTATGGCGGCTTAGTGAGAGTGGGCCTGCTGGGAAACCTGCAGCCTGTTGCGCCAGTTAGACGTCAGTTCAAACGTGACTTATGTTGGAAATATGAAATCAGATCAGTGAGCTGCTGATAAAACCTAAATAAAATGTCATGGTCATGGAAGCTGGCTTTTGTTTTAATTGCATAGTTTTTATTTATCTAATGTTTTCTGGGAGTTACATGAGAATACTGATAATAGAGGTAGAAATTATGCCCAAGTTAACCCATTTTGCTGATCTGCATTGTTCTATTCAGTTAAAGGAACAGCTAAATGAGAAGATCGATGCCACTCTTTTGTCTGTACAGTAAATATAAAGATACAGCCAGCAGCTGGTTACCTTAGCTTAGCATAAAGACTGACAGCGGGGGGGGGACAGCTAGCCTTCATCAAAAGACTTAGAGCATCTCCAACACAATTACACGAATATTGTTCATATATAGGAAATTGTGCGAAGCTGGCAAGTTCACCATGGACTTTCAGGAGGCTGCTTGTGTTCACGGGCCCAGCTGTTTTCAGTTAAGGAATGGCTCCAGTGTGTATAAGCAAACTGCTCGTTAAGCAACAATGCCTTGTTTTCTATGTTTACAAGTGATAATTACACAAGATACAATGTGAACATATGACAGCTTTGGATATGTTGGAAGGGACTTTTAGTGGAGGTTAAAAAAAAGTATAATAATAACAAATCAAGTTTTATGAAGGTCTATGACCAAAATTTAATTTTTTATTTACGCTTTCTTATGGAAGACATTTTGACATGTAATAGCAGGAAAACCACAGTTGCAATGAATGACATTAATGATGGATTGGGGCCATGGGCTTGTGCATGCTGAGTCTGTGACATGGCTTACTGGGGCACTTAAATGAAACAGTGCCATGATTAATGTTATGAGTTACATCTGTGTTATACCTGCTACGAGGAGTCGAAATGTCTGCTGTAAAAATTGTCGATAAACTAGTGTTTACTACCGTCTTTTTAGTAACATTTTTGTGTGATGCTATATGAAAAGAGATATAAGGTATACGGTGTGGTGTACATGGTAGACAAACTACAAAGTCATACTGACAATACTACCCAATTTGTTGTTGTGTTGTATAAGAAGTGAGGCGAATCCTCTTTCTCTCCAGCCCAATATCAGTAAAACCCTTGTGAAGCATGTGACACTCATTTTGCACACACAGTGTCACTGTGTGCACCAGTGCTTCCATTAATGGTCCCTTCACACCCCACTTATTGAGATGTACTGTAAGTCTCTGCTATGCATTGTTCAGCTTTAATGTCAAACAGTTCCAATGTAATGAGTAGTCTTTACATCTTAACTTTTGACCGAATGCACATTCAGCTGGTACAGAAGGCTGCTGATGAGTGTGTGACTTTTTGACGTAATACACACTCGCCAGGCCGACTGGTTAGTCATAACACACTCCTCTGTTCTTCCCCAGCAACACAAGGAGAGAGGAGAGACAAGTTGTGAACTTCTGTTTCCTGGAGGAGGCATAATTTTGGGTAATTCATGCCTCAGAAGAAAGTGGTAATATATTTGGGGAGAAAAGAAATATTTCAGTCGTTTTTAGTTTGTAATTTTCTACATTTTTGTAATTTGTTTGGCTTCCTCAGAATAAACCCTTATTTACTGCAGGCACATTAACATGCCTAGGCAAATACTCTGAGGACTGATGGCCTATTTTATATTTAATTATAGGAAATCATGTAGGACACTCTCAATCTTTAATGTGAACCTTTTTAGGAGTCAACTTTGCTGTGTTGATGTTAATTATTCAATGTTTAAATGTTTCAAAATAATTTTATCAATAGAGAAGATAGGGGAAGGACTGGATACACTTATTTAATGACATTCATTCAACTTCTTTTATTGAAAGCCCTCAATGAAATATATTTGTTTAGCAAAATGTGCATTCATTCATTGCAAAGCTCACTAAAGGTATATTCAGGGATGGGATTGCTGTGTAAAGGTCTACAGCAGATATGTGTGCCTTGCAAGGCTGAGAAATTGTTCGTACTCTCTCTAGCCAATCAATACACTTTGAACCAGATAGAAAGAACTAATCAGTAAAACCACCCTGAAGAGTGAATGGCTGGAATAAAAAGCAGCTGATTCTCTGCCCTCTGCTGAACATGAAGTCTACAATCATAAGCCTGTAAACGACTTCCCACCAGATTTTAATTCAATATTTGACCTTTAAACCACGATGACATCCTCATTACCACCAATGATATCAAAACCACTTTCTGGGTGGCACTTTGTGGTTCAGATTTCACTCAGTAGCTAAAGAATATTTATTGTATTTTATGACTTCAAGCTTGTTTTTTTTTTATTGCGATGGTGATATGAAGAGGAGTGATAAGCTTTCTCTGTGGGGGTCATGAATATGCATCAGAATTGTTACAGTATGAATATGGCCTAAACTGAACAGACCAGAATTTACTGCTGTCACATGGTCTGCTTTCACATTCACACACTAACAAGTCTTCACTCTATATTTAAAATAAGTATTATGTAATACATTTTTTTGTCTTACATCACTGAGTCAACATAGATTTAATGTGGCTTTCTTTGACACTGATCAACAGAAAAAAGAGCCTTTAAAGTCAAAGTGAAAGTGAGAGTGGCTCCCTATCTGTCACTCGCCCATAAAGTGACGATGAAGCACCCGGTCAACTGTTGTTGTATGCACAGTCTGTCCAATCTGAGCCTTTGAAGCTTGTAGCTCACAAAGCCACATTAAATCTACTTTGAATGTTGTAAAACAGTAAAACATGACAACTTCCAAAGGGGTTAAATTCTTTTTATAGGAACTGAATTTAGAATTTGCCACTCCTTTTGAGGGCAGCCTGCTGCTCTCAGAGTACCTTGTTTTTAGGTCAATATAATTCATTAATCTGTGCCTACTTGACACCTCTCAAATAATCACAATCAAGTGGCTTTAATTTGGGAATATAGATTTTGTTTAGTTACTTGATGCTTACTATTTTAACTAGGTGCAGTGACTAGTAGAGAAGACGACTCATCCAAACTGTACCTCAGTGAGGCAGCAGTCAGCCAACTGCAGGTCAGTTGGAAAAACTCTGCAAGTTGCCGTGGCAACCGATTGGTGTGCAAAGTCTTTGAACAGCACCCATCTACTAGTGTCTGAAGAAATTTATGATTTTATTGATTTAACAATAAAGTACGAGCAGAGAGACACCTGTAATACATTATTCTTTCTACCACCGTCTTTGTTGGGAAGCATGAATCTTTCAGTGTTTTTCTTTACACACTATGGCAGGGTTATGTAATGGATAATGTACATGCTGAAGGCATAACATGTTTTACAGATCATAAACCATCACTGAATCCAAATGTTTTTTTTCTCTATAATTTGCTTCTCTTTCAGTAAGATCCAATTAGCAGTGTCTTAATTTACACATAAATTAACTGAGTTTAATCAACATCACAGTGCCAGAGGAGAGAAGATACTTGGTAATTGGGTAATTTTGAGAACAAAGAGAAGAGGCTCTGCGTATAAATTCACAACAGCTCAGATTTCAGCAAGAGAAAATACTCTTGAATACATATGGTATCTGGAAACACAAGGAGAGAGAAAAATATTGAGAAACAATAGACAGAGGGCTGTAAATGCAGTGTTAAGAGCAACGCTTTTCCTTTTTCACGTGTCATGCTTCACCCACCTCCCTCCTTCCTCCTCCCATCCTCATGTGCCTCTGACAGGCTCTGTGTGGGTGTGCATGAGAGAAAGAGAAGGAGAGGGAGTGATGGAGAGAAAAAGCTCTTATTTATGTAAAAGCTGACATGAGAGGAGGTGCTCGGCTAAAGAACAGAGCCTGAGCAAGGCTCTATTAACTCTTCACAGTGAGAGCAATACCAATCAAAATCAACTATTGGCTCTCCATGGTAGCAAAAATAATGCAAAACTGACTTCCAATCTCATTATCTACTTAACACAATACAGTATGTCAGCAGTAATTAGAATTTCCCTTGTTTGATTCCCCTGGTTGTCTGTATTTACAATATCTCCCTTTAAAACAACACAAAAATGGAGATAAAGCAGACATGGGCTTGTTATGCTTTTCATGGATATTTCCAATCAACAAGATCACATTTAATCATTCAAATTGACTAATCATTACAGGCTCAATCTGAAAAACTGGTGAAGTGTTTAAAATTGAATGTTTTCCCTCCTGCATCCCCTCTGATACACAAAAGCTGAACAACAGAGTATACTAATCGTCTCAATAGGTTCCTGGTTGTGGTGATTTCATTGTAAACAAACACTGTGTGGAATTATTATTCCAACACACAGTAATTAATCATCCTTTGCTTGTTGTGGATTGGCAGTTGTAAAAACAACTGTTCAGGGTTTATGAATGCTATTTACTATGTGTATGAACCAACTAAAATCAGATGACATGGAGTCAAAAGCATGTTACAGCGCTCACTCCTCTATATTGGTAATGGCAGCACTTTACCACTTTCAAGAGCATCACATTCTCAAAGACTCAGCACGTCCGATGAAATATTAAAGCCAGAGTACGGTGGGGGGTTTGAAGATTTTTACCAAGTACATTTTCTGCTCACGCTTTGTGTGTGTGTGTGTGTGTGTGTGTGTGTGTACTGGTTAAACATACTGTATGCTCCTAATGTTAAAGAGACTTAAACAAATACATGATGCCGAACATAAAGGTCAGTCATTGAAAAATTCAAAAATGTTTGGGTAAGCAGGCTTCAGTGTAGCTCAGTAGGAGCATACAAGACTGAGCAAGGGGAGGTTTTTGATGTCCTGTAATGGATTGTCCCATGTATCCTGTCATTAACCAGGCCTCAGTCATTTACTCAGCCGTTTAACAGATACTGCTAAGGCAATGCAATTATTCAGAGATACCAATTGATTAATCAAAATGCAAAATTGTTTGTACAATACAAAACCAATACAGAATAGTTGATTAGCAGCTTACGTTCTGTAATATTTGTTATCAAAACTGAAACAGCTCAGAGTTATTATCTTTCTAGTTTAGAGGTGATTCTCTCTCTTCAACATACATGATAAAGAAGACATTCAAAGACTGCGTCTTTTTGCGACACTAATATTCTCCTAATCATTCTTAGAGCACTTCTGATGGCAATTATCTGTGCCAGTGTTCAGATCTACAACAAAACCCTGGAGAAGTTTGAAGTGGAACAAGAGGATTTGGATATTTATCAGATTATAGTTCTGCTTTAACGAAACAAAAAGCTTAATTAAACTGATATGCTTTTATATCCATTTATTAATATTGGTTTCATCAACTGATAGTGGGATCCTTCATGCTGGCTCCCAGTGCTACACTACGAAACTAATTTGTTGGCTCATCTCATTCCTCAATTACATAATCGACTGATATAATCAATTTTACAGGACAACAGATGGATGAAATCTGGTATCATCCTCTTCACCTCAGCAAGTTTCCTGATGCAAATTGCTCTGTTATGGCTCGGCAGGTACAGTTTGCAGTTTGGACTCTCATTCTGGGCTGAGTGTGTTCAATAACATTCCCAGACACAAAGAGAAATGTAGTGTAATGAATCTTGAGGTTAGGAAATGAACGATATTCCTGTTTAACATCAGCCACAATGTGATGTCATTTCACAAACATTTAAATGTGTTTTCACAGATTCACAGTGACACAACAAAGCACTGTGGGCAGGACTGAAACAGTAACCTAGTGCTCCACTAATGCTGGTGTGTGAGCCTCCCTACTGGACTTACAACAGCCCAAAATGTCAACCCTTGGCCTCTTTCCTCTCCCCTGCTGAACTCACAGTTATCCCTGATTAATAATAAAGTGTTATAGACACACATACACAAAAGACTGCCTACACAAACACACACACACACACACACTCACCTCCAAATCCTAAAACTTCCAGCCTTTCTATACTGTCCTCCAACGACAGAAGGATTATCTCACACAGCAGGGAACGAGTGTGCCAGAGCCATGTAACCTTCCATACAGGATAATGGCACAGGAGCCGGTCGCCATGGAGTCAGGCTGGTTGAGTAAATACAGTAACCCTTGCCCAACTCTCATATATAGGCCTACACCTGTGTAATGAAAGGGAAAAACTTGATAACAGCATGGCAACCGAGCAAGAGGCTTGGCAGGAAATATGTTATTAATTTATCTATGTAGGAATAAAGGTGATGGAGATGAGAAAGTTGTTTTCTGTGTGTGTCGGTGTATTTGAGGATGGAAGATAGAATAGATGACTGAAGTCCTCACTGAAGAAAAAATATTTTAAAATGAAATCTTTCCAGCAAGTTCAGGGTCCTTCATCTGTTCATCTTGTTTCTTAATCTTAATGCGCAGAGAAGGGGAGGTGTGTTTGTGTGTTCAATGGCTCTCTGAGGTCTGTGTTGAAAATCATTATCAAGGACATAAAAACAGCCAATACAATGTTAGAGCTCATCTCCTGTTAAAAGCTAGAAATCATCCTCCTCCTTTCTGTGAAAACAAGATTCTGATTTTACCAACACGACCGTTCCTTAATGGATTGGTACTGATTGGCTGTCAATACACCATCAAATCCAAAATTATGTAACCCTTCATTTCAACAACAAACAGCTCTCTTATAGCGCCAATCAGCTCATAATCCAGTTATGAGGATTAAATTCTTACTGCAGCTTATTTGGATCAAGACTAACAAGAAATTAATTGAAAGGGGTTGACCCTATAGGAATAAAGCTCTGCAGTTCAGCTGGCAGAACAGACTGAGAAAAGCTCAGAGTGGGTGACAATACTGGTGATATAATTGGGAACATAACACACACTCAAATTGGCCTCAAATTATCAGCATTACTCATGCAGTGTTGTCATCAATAAATGGAAGGACATAGATTTCATGTGCTGAAGCTCTGGATCCAAAAAGTACAGGCAAATAAAGCAAAATGCTTAAATCAAACCAATTAAAGCAAACACACACACACACACACACGCACGCACACACACACAATACTGTTCATGTCCCTGATGTGCTAATTGTTGGAGGTGTGTTCCTGAAATCCAAAGTAGGACTCGCTTACCTACAGATGCATAAAATTTCAAGAGGACCTGAAAAGCTGTAATTAAAGGGTGACACATTTCTGCTCTCCCACTGTGTGTGGGATGGCCTGAAATAGAATTGCAGGGTTTCAACAGGCAAATCGCACTGTACGTCGCTGCACAGGCACCATCCTGCATCTCAGTGAGGGAAATGGATACTGCCTGTGTTCATAAGCCACCCCATCTTTGTTGTAATATTACCAAATGACCTGACAGACAGGCGTGATCAGGTATGATGACAGGCAAGGCTGAGGAGCAGTGGGCTGCCTCAGGAGTGACTGAGTCTAAAACGGCAACGCACACACACACACACACACACACACACGCACACACACACACACTAACAGCATATCAGTTTCCAGACCAAGTCGATGACCTGTGCGAGGAGTGCAGCTGGGCGGGCAGCGGCGCGTGTTCTCCCTCGACTGCTGCTGGTGATTCACAAACTGAGGCTAATTCCTGTTGTGTGATGCCATTTACATCATTTGCCTAAGGGTGTAATCTTTAATATGGGGCCATTATTATTCCACAGAGCCTTGTGTTGGGGGGTTTACATGAGTGCTATATCTGTGCAGGCGTGTATTTATTTGTCTGTGCATGTGCGCGCATGTGTGTTAATGTGCCTGCGTGAGTATGTGTGAGAGGGAGAGGGAACAGGAGAGAAAGAGTCTGTTGCTATGCATTTTTACACTTCCTCCCACTGGTCTCTTCACATGAAACATCATGGCAGAGAGGATTTGAGCACATATAGCTGAGCCATTTTTCTGTGATGCAACAACACTTGCAGTAAAAGCACTGAAAGCCTCAGCGTAGCGTTGGAGGTCGGACATTTCCCTGAGCCGTCTTGATGCCATGAGGGAAAAGGGCTTGAACCCCCTTAAATTGCTTGTTGTTTCGCCAGATTGCTCCATTACTTCAATGGATTCCGGGGTTAGAGAAATGGGGAAATCTCCTGTGTTTTATTGTTGAATCAAAGCACTATGTTATTTTGCAGTTTAACCTGTGGTGAAGAGTCAAGCTATATGGGTTATTATGTAACTTTTGAGTTACATAATGGTTCAAAAATTAGGTGCATATTTTACCGAAACGACTTAATCCTTTCTCCCACTTATTGAAAAAAAATTAAAGTAACGTGGGGTTTCCACAAAGATACCACTAATATCAAAAGTTGTCATGCTTAAGTACTTTGTAACAAGTCCTCCAAATTAAACAACAAAAAAACTTCTGTTAGTGCACTCCACAATGACAGAAGAGCACTTTTTGATCTAACGCCCCCATGGGAAAGAGAGGTCGTTTGCTAGTGCCTTCCCAAACAAACTAAATTAGTTTTATGATGTGACAATGCTTTGGTTAATGTTTGGTTAGGTGTAGGATCACAAAAACGATTTGGTTAGGTTTAGGGAAGATCATGGTTTGGGTTCAAATAAGTACTTTTTTAAAGGTTAGACTTCATCGTAATGGTTACAACAGTTAACACGTGGCTAGGGTTAGGGATTCATGGTTTAAAGAAACCAACGTTAAATGTCTGTACAGGAAACAGGAAACAATCAGCAATCCGACATTTTGTTGAGTCATCCATTCACCCCGACCGCGTCTCTGTGTAGACTTTGACTCTATAATATATCCTTATGGGCTAGGTCCAGCAGAGACAATGGCACACATATCCACAGACTTCTAATGTGATGAATTTTAAAAGATTTATAAAAAAATTATTTAATTATTTAGGGCTAAGTAAAGAAAGCCTTTCTTTTCTGACGTCTATGACTGATACCAACTTGTTTTCGACGTGACAGCACTGTGTGAATTTCACAATCTCAGCACTCTCTCCAGAAATAATGCTATAAATCTCAATATATTTCCATAATCTATCTTTTACTGGCAGCGAACTGGCCGCAAATGCTTTTTTTTCCCTTTTTTTTTTAAACCAACGCAGAAGGGCTGACAAATGTGTGGATGCTGCCATATGGGAAGCATTTACTGCTCTCCATGCATGTGTAAAGTGCTGTGCATATGAAAAAGATGTCTTTTGGTGTTCAGTCTGGAGAGGAGTTGTCTGAGCCGCTGTTCCTGGACCGCTTTGTCAGTGCAGCCATGACGAGGTAGCATGGTTAAGTATGGGTGGTACACCAGAGTATGGGTCGAGTCTCCTCTTAAGTATTCACACTATTTCCTAAGAAAGAGCAGATGGACCCAAGAGGTTTGGACTGGGCTGAGCGTTGTTTTAAATATTGCTCCAGCACGACCCGTTCATGCATCATTGTGCTGTAAATTAAAAAGCACAGGAGATAGCTCAATGTGCACCGCCAACATCTGTTTGCCACTGAAGCCTTGGGTTTAAAGAAAAGAAATCCAATCCTCACTATGTAAAGTTGGGTACCAACTCAGATTTTCTATGAGTGGAGAGAGTAGCCACTGAATTGCATGATTCAGTTGACACCCTCTGTCATTGTTTTAGCCTTTTTTGAAAACCAGTGCTTTTGTGCAGCAAAGCAATCAACAATCGACATGCAATGACTCACGCCAGAGTCGTTTCAAAGCTAACAAAGAAATATAAATTGACTGTGACAGCACAAAAGGAACAGACAATGAGATGGGACAAATCGATCAGATCTCAATAGATCAAGTCAATGCCAGGCAAAGATCCTGAAAGGAACAAATCTGTGTATGTATGTGACAGTCCAAAGTTGCTGCAGGTATGGTTACATATAGACCAATGGGCACCGACATTTTCTTTGATAGATGCTTTGTTTTAATACTAGCCTCTGACCTCAACCACGCTGCAACGTGATGCTGGAGAAAAGCTCACTGGAGTTCACCAACACAAACACCAGCTCGTCTGTGGTGCTGAATGAAGAATGCAGTCAAGCATTATAGATGGTCATGACAACGCAACAAGTGCAAAAAAGGCCAATTTTGGTCGGCGCACAGAGGTGATCAGTAACCATTAGCCTTAAAGCCATTCAGCTAACAGCTCAAAGCTGTAGACGTTATCACAAAACATAATTAACTAATGAGAAAAACCTGGTGGCCATTAGTGGTGAGTCTGTGCAGCTGAAGGGCAACGACAAGATGTCGCACCTAAACGGGTTACAGCACAGCACCAGGGATGATGCCTGTGTGTGTGTGTGTGTGTGTGTGTGTGTGTGTGTGTGTGTGTGTGTAAGCAGTGGGCTGAGCCGAGGTGGGATAAGAGGAGCAATTATGATACCCACTCATTTTGTGATAAGAGCTGCTTCCAAGCTGGAAAGAGAAATAAATATATTAAGTAGCTTAATAGAGGGTACTGGATACTGGTATAAGATTTAGTGAAAGAAAAGACAGACAGTGAGATGGCGATCATGTGGAGCAACATAAAAAGGATAAAAGGATAACAATGGAGGTGAGGAGACAAGGGGTCCAAGGGGAGAAGTCTCTGTTCCTGACTGAACTACAAATGGAGACCAATCAGCCTTGAAGTAGCCAGGTTTCAAATTTAAATGCAGCCTCAAAGTTGTCTTGGGGGCAAAAGGCAGCATGAGGTCTAACAGAGTTTATACTTGAACTACTTTTAACAATACTCAAATAGTTAACAAATACTTAAAGTCACTGTATTACCTTGACTGAGATATCAATATCTGATATTTTAGGGGCAGATTAATTATAAAAGTACATACAATTGCATTCACATTCACTGCTCTGATCAAAGATAATAAGACCCCTTCACACTTCAGGCTCAACAGGTTCTTATCAGGAAACAATGATGTAGATGCCAGTGGATTGGTTCAATGATTAAACAAATTCATTTAGTAGTTAAAACCACAATAACCTAACTAAAACTAATGAATCATATATGAAGATATAATCCTGATCCTATAGTATCCTGAACACACTTCATTGGCCCCTAATTGGTTTTTAACAATGAAGCTCTTGTCCAAAAACAATGAATCTAGTATAACATCTGTTCAGCGGACTATAAGACTACAAAAACAATTGAAAGCTCTGTATATGTATGTATATATTAACAAATGCTATTAAATCACACCTGTTAAAAGAGTGAGAGGTAATTAGTTTCTCCAAAGCCATTATTCGATGATTTAGGGCTTGCCTGTGCGATGCTTTGCGCAGGCCATGCATGACAATGTGAGCCCAAGAGATGGGGGGAACGTCCCGCTGTTGGAAAAATCATTAGCTGAAACCTCAAATTCAATTACCTTGTTGGTACTGGATCTCCCCTGATGGTCCTCTGGAAGACTTTGCATCCAAAATAACTCCCATAATTCCCCCCTTTTGTGAACTCCCCTGACAGATGAGAGGGCAGGCATCAGGAGCCGCCATCGACAGAACAACACAATCAGAAATACTGAGAAAAACATTCAGGGACCTAGCAGGGAGCAGTGAAAGTAATCAAATACAAATCAATCCCAAAATGAGGGGGGCATGATTTGTTGAGCCACAGTACTGAGTGGCCACGCAGCGGGAGAGGATGCACACAGAGTTTTCACACAATGGTCTTTACTTCAAATCAAACTCTCCACTGGAAGAAGAAGTTCTCAGATCCTTTACTTAAGTAAAAGTACCAAAACAACAATGTAAATATACTTCATTATAAGTAAAAGTTCTGCATTCAAAATCGTAGTAGTAGAAGTATCATCAGCAAAATGTATTTAAAGCATCAAAAGTGAAAGTGCTAAAATGGCCCCTTTGACTAATATATTATTATATATGACATTATCAGATTATTAATACTAATGCAACAATGTGTGAGCAGCATTTACTGTTGTAGCTGCTTGAGGTCCTGACGGTCTCAACGACTTCATATACAGTTTGGTTGTTTAGTCCAGTGGTTTCCATCTGGGGGCTGGGCCCCTCGAAAGGATCTAGAGATACATCTGAAGGGTTATGAGATGATTAATGGTGCAGAAAGGGTTACACAAATGTATTCATTTTTTGAACTTTCCTTTGAATGATATCCATCTGAAAAGTTTAGAGGGGAAATCTTTCTTTGGTGGAATTGCTAACAACTCAGAAATCTGAAATGTGACAGGACACTGTTTATTGGTAAGATGTCACAAGCCAGAAAGGTTAGTAATCACTGGTTTAATCTCTAGCAATATGCTCTATTTTATAAATGTATCATATATATATATATATATATATATGTAAACAACCTGAAAAGTAGCTTGTAACTATAGTTGTCAGACAAGTGTTGTTGAGTAAATAGTACCATATTTCCCTCAGATACAGTAGAAGTAGAAGTAGAAAGTAGCATAAAATGGAGATATGTAAAGTACAAGTATCTCAAAATTGTACTTTATAACACAAAATGTAATTCATTACTTTCCACTACTGGACTTCTCCTGTATGTACCTGACTTCATGAAGTCCACTAACCTTGTTGTTTACAGAAGAAAAAAACAATACAGGTAATGAGCAAAGATGCATGTGTATATAAAAGAAAGAAAAATAAAGTGGGAGAAGGAGGGTGTGTAGGCTGTGAGCACCTTTCTATATTCTTGGCTTCCAGGAAGCCCTAAGGGAACAGCTAAGCCCTGCAGTGGGAGCACTGTTGGTGCACCATGGGCTGAGACAAGTGGATTAACAGTGATTTTATTCTGCTTGATGAGGGGGTTGATGAGAGGCAGGTGGTGCAGTAATAGAGGGGATCTGTTGGTTAGAAGTATCTGAGTGTGTGTGTGTATGTGTGTGTGTGTGTGTATGTGGTTTTCACAAAGGAGGTGTAATAGTTAACAGCTTTGCCTGCGTCACATTCTCGTCTCGTCAAAGCCGTTTAGAGTGACGCAGAGCTCATAAGAGGAAACCAAAGATTTTGGTCTGTGAAGTAATTCCACAGCAACCTCATGGGAATGGAAGATTTATTGGCTCAAGCAGCCATTGTTGACTTTTTCTACATCATCTCTGGGGTGTAGTTGTAATTTTACATTTACAAACATAACATAAATTGCCTTGTTAGAAAATCTTAAATTAAATAAACTTAATTTATGAACAGCAATGCCTGTAACTCTTTCCATAAAAGGGGTAATTATTTGGGGGGGAAATTGCACTACTTTTTAGCAACGCTCTTGGGATGGCAATGTTGGCTGATCGGTTGGTCGACCCCTTTGGTCAAGGATGATGGATCTCCACATCTACCTGATGGATTGCCATGAAATAATTTGGTACAGACATTCATGTCCCTTTATGAACTGTAATCATTTTGGTTATCCCTTAACTTTTCATCTAGTACCATCATCAGGTCAAAATCTTTTATTGATGACATTCCCATCATCCATTGACGCTAAACTTAGATAGTGAACGTGGTAAAAATGACACCTACTCAGCAAGTTAGCATTGTCATTATGTGATTGCCCCTTTCACACATGCAGTCTATCCCTGAAATGTTCAGGAACATTTCCTGCATGTGGTCATGTGTGAATAGGATCAGGGAACAATATTCAAGGAAATCTGTACTGCTAATTTCCAACCTCAAGATCTAGTAACATTTAAGGGGAAATGCCAGCATGGCTGTGTTGTGAATGAAAGCAGTAACATTGCAGGGACAAGCACGTAAAGGGTTTCGTCTGTCTGAAAGACATTTTCATATTGAGCAAATTAATCACAAGACTCCGCTGATGAGACGTCATCAAATGTATGCACAATTTCCAATATGTCATCATCACATAGTCTGCATGGGAAGTATCATCCTGATTCAGTCAGTGTCCAACAGTCATGTAAATTCAGAGCCTCGTCAATCCATCTCCAGTAACAACACCGCGGCTGCCACTCCCCCCGACGTGCATGGGGGGCCTGATCATCACTGGTTGCAGCTTTCTGCTGGACTGGCCCCTGCCCTGTCTATTCATGGCATGTGTGAAAATGCGCATGTGTGAATAGTGAAAATCACTAGCAGTGCTTGAAAGGTTATCCTATATGTGTGAAAGAGGCTTTAGTCTTGTTTTTCAAGTTATCCAAAGTGAAATAAACTAACATGCCATTTTTGAATCAGCATTCAGTGGCAAAACTAATATTTTATTACAGCAATAATGTCAGTATTAAACAGTGATTTGAAACTGGCAACTATAATAAAAAGTCAGGTACAATATCAACAAGATCCCTTTCTCATGTTGCAGAAACATTTCTTTGTTGTCTGAATGGAAATGAATCCTAACCTATTCTGATAATCCCTCCACTACCTAATACAAATAGTTTATTTAATCATTTTATTGGCCATCCTACTCATAAACAGTTTTTGCCTAGCATGGCATTGCCAGACTAAGTGCAGTTGTTTGTTCTTCTTTAGAGGAGATTTACCGTCCAGTCTGTCCAATACTGCCACTGTAGCCTGCCTTCGAATGCTCTGGATCAGTGGCAGCCATCTTGGTTATTTACAAAGATGCCTGAACAGCGCTTCTCTCTGTCAGTCATCGTATTAAACCCGCCTCATACTAGATAAACGGTTGTGATTGCCTCGGCCAGATACCCAAAACTATGATATCCGTTTGAATATAAGAGGGGCCAGACGTATCAGCCAGAGAAAATAAAACATGAGCTCGCAGATTCCTCTGGTCCCCAGGCTAATTTTTTACCAGGATGGAATACATATTCAAATATAAGAAAAATGTTGTTTTCATGCATCTGAATTCCTTAGTGCAGAAGAGGGCTGCAGATTAAGTCATGAGACTAATTTAAGGAGACAGATGGAACTGTGGAAAAGATAAATTGGAGATTTGAAAAAGAATAAGATGTATATAATAATGTAATGTCAAAGCAATATAGTCTACAGTGAAATCATAAACCGTTATCTCTGTAATGTAATTTTTTTGTCTTTATACGATAGTTGAAATTGAAAAGCAACTGGAAATATGAGAGAGAGAGACTCAGGGAGATGACACACATAGCAAAGGTCCCTGCTGGATTTGGATACAGGACATCGGGGTGATATGGTGTTCTTTCCAGCTGCTTATTTATACATCCTTGTCCTTTCGTTTCTCTGTGACCTGGAAATCGATTGAGCTCTGCCATCTTTAAAAATGCTCCAATTGGTAAAATGCCTTTTGGATTCGACATAGACCAAGAACCCTTCCAGAAGAGCTTGGAGCGAGAGGTAAAGGGCATCCTATGCATTTTAAATTTGACTATTTTTCTGTATTTTTTGCATAACCATAGAAACAAAGTCGGTAAAACTTTATATCACGCATTTATAAGCAGTATACAAACATTTAATAAATGTTTAAAACACGCTATAATGTACTTGTAAGCAGATATAAGTACTTTAATGTACAATATTTGTTTATACAGCAGCCTGCTTTAACAACCTGCCATAAACATGTCTGTAAAGTGGACTTTAGTTTGACACAAGCTTTCTGCAAGTTAAATTAAAAGACTTCTTAAAATACCAAATAGAATTCTATTAAATACTTGTTTCACGGTCATACTGGCAAGTATGAAAGTACAATGTCAAACCAGTAGGGGTTATTTTATGATTATATACTGTATATATTACCAACAGAAAATATTTAAGACTTTTGGGAATTAAATGTAAGACTTTTTAATACCTTCCAAGTTTGTGAGCAAACAAACTATGTGAAAAACTATTCAATGCTTTCTTAAGACCTTTCAAGATCTGCAGATAACCTGTTGAAAGGTAAATAAATATTTTTATAATGGTCATGTCCATTAAAGGGGTTCTTAGGATATATGTGATCCAAGTTAGAAAACCTTCTGTTGCTTATACTGTCAGTCTGTGCATGCTTGATTAATCAGTAGAAAGGCATGAGCTGGCCAATGGGAAAGACATCTGACTTAGCAGTTGGATGCAGCAGCTGATCTCATTGGAATGTAAAAGAATGATAAAGCCAACAAAAGCCGATGATTTAAAATGTGCTTGGAATGTATTTAGAAATTCAGTGATTTATATTGAGTGATCGTTATTCTCATAGTCCCCATAGCAGCAATTTGCAGAACATATTTCGGTAAAAAACAAACAAACAAAGAACTCATGGTATATAATTTAGCACTTCAGTCAGTATTGCAGAAAAGTACTTATTTTGTAAATTTCACTTTGTACTCAATATTCACTTATAAATATGAACTTATGATAAAAAGGTACTTCAATCAAGTTTTTCCTCCTATCAATAGTAGTATGTGCATATCTGAGTTTGTGGGTTTGTGTGTGCATGTGAATGGGGTGATGCGCTACATAGGAAATTGCTATTTCAGAAGCCTGGTAATGATGCTATTATTACCTCAGGGCAGAAGCAGCCCCACAGATGACTCCCCTAGAGTTAACTTTCGTCATATCCTTCAGTTGTTGTGGCCAAGCTAGCACTACAATCAACACCAACAACACCACCAGCAGCAGCATTTATTGACGCCACTCTCCCCTGGCAATAATCCATACACCTGCACTCTGACAGCAGCCTCCGTTTGTCCCCGTCTCTCTCCTTCTCTCAACTCCTCTCTCGATGTAACTTTTAATTTAAGGGAAACAGTCTTCCTCTGACTAAGCATAAACTGCATATTGTTCTCTTAGTGATCCCTATCGCAAGCCAGTCAGCACTTTCTAGGATACACAGAGATTGGGTGGAAACTGCTGAGACGCACAGTGCCACGCACAGCGCTGAAGAAATGCACTGTGGTGAATTGAGTTTAAACCCTGAGCTTTATGAATCCATCTGCCTTTGTAGCCTCCTTTATTCTTTGTGTTCACCTCCTTTCTTCAACAACATTGTGTGGGGGCCATTTTGAACTAGAGGCCTCACAGCTGTCAAAGGGACTGGCCAATAAGGGAGCAGAGGAGCAGATGGCAGGAAGAGTGGGTCCAGATGGGAATTTTTGGCCTGAACAGCGAGGTTAGCGCAGAAACACCCTGACACTAAGTGCCGAAGAATCTTTAAAGAACCAAAGTGAGTCAGGATGTTGGTGTTGATGAGTCCTGAATAATATTGCAAACAGGACCACGACACGACTTCGAGAACAATCACGGAAGTTTGCTATGATCGAGTCACAGTGGTCTCAGCACTACAATAAGCTTTAATGAGCAAGTTAATGATTGATTTATTCTAACCAATTACAGAGCTTTAATATGGCACTTGGGAGAACATTAGTCATCAAACAGCAGCCAGCCGCAGGGAATCATCCAGAATCCACTTCAAGAGGAGCTTGATTGTGGTAATGACCGGTTGGAGGCTAAATATTCACTTTTCACTCCACATGGAAATCAAATCAAGCCGTCTGCACCTTAAACATTATATAGAGCATGATTTCGCCAAATTTCCTCTCAGTTTATTTTGACAGTTCCTTTTAGCTTGTGGGCAGCAAACATAAGGTCACTTTTCACTTGTCGACAGCTGAAATTACCAAAGAAGTTATCTGCATTCATTCCTTGTGGCAACAGTTTTGAGATATCGCTCAACACCCAATCATTACCCAATTCTTCACCAGAATAGTTCAGTTAAAAGACTGGGGCAGCTTATTGGAAAAAATCTATCTTAGTAGCTGCTGAGTGTAGTAAGTAGGAAAGTCAATAAAGGGAGAAACACTCAATAATCTGTGGCACCGCCAGAGCCAAATGGTTACAACTGTCATCGATTTGATTCCAGCCGGCGACCTCTGTGGCATGTCATGCCCCTGTCTCTCCCCCATTTCTTGTCTGCTTCTTTACTGTTGCTGTCTAATAAAACTAAAAAATACCCAAACAATAATTTATAATAATAATCATCAATCACCTGCTCACCAAAGCAAAGGAGATGTCCCTACTTGAGTACAACCAAGTCTGGATTTGTTGCTCCCTCACATTGCATCAGCAAAATCAAAACTATTTACTACCACATACATGTGAGGTATGTTTTTTGTTCTTTTACCACTTTGCCAGTCTTGAAATAATAGGTGTGTGTGTGTTTTCTAGGTGCAGACATTTCTTTTTTGAGAGGGATACACCACAGGTTTTATTAGACAACTTTTAAGTGTTTTAGCATCTTAATTCCACATTATTCTCTGCAGGTTTCTTACAGGTTCTGACGGTTTTTAATCATGGATTTTAAAGGATAAGGCTGGCAGTATTCTGCCTTTTTGTTAATAAGATCAGAATGTGTTAGTCTGTCTCTTTGTCTACTCTAAGACCTCCCTACCCTGTCTGTGGCATTCAGCTTAAAACCGTCGGGTCTGGCTGAAGACGTAAAAATAGGTCACCGATATATATACTCTCATTTTTTAAAAAGGCTACACAAATTCCTAAAATAGCTGGCCACCGTAGTTTTTTGCCTAGTTCCAATAATCAAACATGAGTCAATAGCGCATTAGTTGGGGACTATATTCAGGTGCTGATTCGGTGCTCTAGTGAGTGTTTATAGCAGTAGGATGGTCTATGTGGGATTGAGTCAAAACAAACTAAACTGTAATGCACAAACACATTACCCTGTAATGTGACGTGACTGACTTCAGCTTAGGCAGAGGACGTCAGTTGAGTAGGCGGTCCTTCGATGTGGCCCAGGCACATTTTGCATACACACTGCTAAGAGAATGTGGCCATATGGGGCACAGACCACCTCCGAATGTGGTCTGAGCAATCGGATCTCAATGCGTCCTCAATCCATCTTGGGAAGGATTCACACCTGTACTTAGAGCTGTCCACTTCTGATCGGATCACCCAAAACCCATGTTAATACCAGGCCTGAACAGGACCTAAGCCAGTTTACAGTTAACAGTTCTTAGTGCTGTCCATTTTAGGAGGAGCACAATGTTTTGGCCAAGGATCTGGTGGTTTGCTGGGGATTTATTTGTATACCGTAATCCTAAATAGACAGTTTTAAGCTTGATTTTACCTTTATTATCCATTATTGTGCCTCTTTTTTATTATTATTATAATAAGTAAGGTTGAAGCTAGCCAACAGTCTGGGATATTGCAGGATACCTGCTGGTTTGCCCTCTCATGGTAGATCTTTCTCAGACAGTTTTTATTTTGCCTGCTGTGATTCACAAACGTTCTTTACTGCTTCTATCCATGTTGTAGCATTAGTTAGTTTATAGGGATGTGTAACACCTTCTTAAGACAAACCAGCTTCCTGAACTTCCAGTTTTATCTTGTAGCCCCCGGAGCAGTGTGTGAGAGTGGGGCATTTAAAACAATGTGAGAGTCTCTCCTCTTGTAAACCTATTAAACAATATCATATGACTTTAAGATGCTTGTAATGAACAATGTTTCTCAAGTAATAACTTTTGAAATATGATCAGTTTACTGTAGCATTTTGATCAGTTTTATTGTTGTGTTCACAAACATTACTGATGAAAATAAACCATTCACAGCATCAGAAAAGCTTAATAACTGAGTTATACCTCCTATATTAAGACCAGTCAATTAGTTTGAGAGTGTAGTAGTTTTTTCTGATCCTGTCTTTTCAATTTTAATACTGGGGCTACCTTTTTTGAATATATTTGGATTGCACCTTTAAGTTTCAAATATTTTATTATGCTACTTCTATGGTGTTACAGACTGGGCACCATTTAGAATCTTAAATCCCTAACCCTAGACCTAACCCAGGTTTTCTAGCTCTGCCACTGTCCCTTCTAAAGTACATTCAGTAGCTTTGTGGAGTTTTGTATTTTTGTTGCAGGAAATCTTTGCTGTGTCTTATTAGTGCAGCCTAGCACTTGGTTGGCCCACCTCTCCAAGACAAGCCTGGATTTAGTGGTTATTTATTCCATTTTAACTCTATTTAATAATTTATTTGGACTCCGCATTTGGTATCTGCAATAAAAATCTCTCTTTACAGTTAATTTTATTTAGATTCTTATTAGCTATCATAGCAACAATTCTTATTTTTGCTGGGCTCTACATAAATGTATTTACAAAGCCTTTAGTCTACATTTTCCTTTTCTCCATTTTTAATTATTTGTCAATAAAAATATTCATAATTTTTCATTTGAAACCAAGTGTCCAATTCCTCTTTGCTGAACTTACCTTGGTGTTTTATTTTATTGTTTGTAGAACCATCAAGTAAGGCTGCAGTCACACATACAGTATATCAAAAGTGCCTGATGTTGTGTCGTTGTCATCTGTGAACTCCTCCTCATACATTTACAACCTCACATGTTCACAGAGAGTGAATACAGGTTTATACACACAGATGTCAAAGCGATCTTAAAGTGTCCCACCCGAGGCGTCCAGCACCTCAGTGGTACCTGGGACAGTGTCTATTAGAAGTAGCAGGGTGAGCCAATCAGGTCTTAGCACATGGCATCATACTGTGTGTCACAGTTCTTTGATGTATTGTGAAAAAGCTGCTTCTGTGTAATCATCCATTTTGTATTTTTTCTCTTAGATGACAGTGTGTGCTCTTTGTTCTGGCTGTGTCTTGTGACGGGTCTGCAGTTTGCTGTGTGAGTCTCGGGCTGCGTCACCACTGACTGTAATGGCTGAACACTGCAGGGTGGAAAAACCCCTGCAGTCTGCATACATTTATATCTTTTTGTTCTCAAAACCAAAAAGAAAACACATTATCTGAGATATTTTCATTATATAAGATGAGATCAAATAGTTTTGAGCTAGTTTTTGATTCAAATAAATATTGGTTTGACTCACTTATACCCTGTCCTATTTAAACAACAATAAATATTCAAATAATATTAACTACAAGTAACTTTTTGCAACAGCTAATTTGTCAGAGATAATATGCTGTAGAAAGACTGTGACTCTGTGATCAATAATGTTTTTGTACAATGAACACAAAAACACTCAAAGTGTGATTTTCAGGAAGCACATCAATTTAAACAAAGCTGGTCTTCACCATTACCTCCTCAGTGAATACAAATTCCCATTTTAATTTAATCAGGCACAGCAGGACGAGCTCATGGGGTCCTGCTTGGAATTGACTGCGGTACAACACAGGTTTCATTTCCTGTTCAGAAGCCTTTCTAAAAGGCAGTGTTTTAAGCTACTGTACAAACTATCACCATGGCAACCAGAGCTATCCTAAAAATGCAACAAAATGGATAAAACCACAACACAAAAACAAAAAGCCTCTTCTGAGAAATTCATCTATAATTACAGAGACAAATCTCTTATCTGGCGCTCACTATATTTTGAGTGGGAGGTCTACTGTAATAAACGGTTAAGAAGGGGGTAATTTATCCAAGAATTTTCTTTTCAATTCCATCTATTCATTTCAATCCTGTACACCATCACTTTCTTTCTGCTTCATCGACCTTATGTAACAGAAAGGTCATAGCATATCTATTATTAAATGACTTGGTCATGGAATATTACATTATTAATCACCTCAGTGTAGTCTCTAAACACACACAGTGTGACTCCGACCCGAGTGTCATATATGTTCAAGCTAAAATAGTCCCGCAATTGCTCAGGATCAACCCAACATGTAATTAGTAGACAGTCAAGAGAAAGACATTTACGTCAGAAACATAAATAACCTCTGAACAAATTCAGCAAGTAAAAAAATCCCCCAGCACCAGTGATTTGTCAGCGGGCAATGAAGAGGTTCTCTGTGTTTGTACCATTGTTAGAAGAAAAACTGAACATGAATGGCAATGCAACTCTAAATACTGAACACGTCCTTTGAGGAAACCCAACAAACAGCCTTTGTGTAGTTGATATGATTGTATAACATCTGACTGAGCCACCTGAACTGTCAGCATATCAGGGCCATAAAAGCAGCACAGAAGCAGAAATGTACTGTGAAAGCACCGCATGGGGCAGAGCAGCAAGAGCTCTGAGACACCCGCCCACCCTTCCTGAATCAGCCGTTTCTGTGGCGACCAGAGCAGAGGGGGGTGGAAGGAGGTGCTCGGTGAAAGTGAAGAGACAAACATTTGAAACCCGGTGGGAGAAACATGAAGGGATGGAAGGCTGGATGGATGGATGGGGGGACAGATATATTGAGGGATGGGTTATAAAGGGATGTGGCAGGGTCAATGGGGAGCTTGGGCTGATTCCCGAGCATCGCAGTCAGTGACAGATTGACAGTCGGAGCCAAACAACAGCAGCATCCACAGTAAGAGAGACAAACACTGTGGGGATTTTTCACTCTCAATGGCAGCCCAGATCACGGTCATGGCTCAGGGGTTTAAACCATCTAGACACTGACAATGTCTCTGTGAAATCTCATTCAGCCTTATGGTCCTATTCAAAGCCTCGTATTTTGTCTGTCCTTTCTGTACGCAAATCATACAGGCTTGAATAAGTCATGGCAGATTTAGAATTACTTCACAGTCAAACTTCAAAAGAACTAAGTTGATTCAACAAGTTGTTCACTGGAGGAAATAATTCTTGGACCAACCTACGGATTCCCTGCGGTAAACATTCATGAGCTGCTATTACACACAAATTACATTCCAGGATGCAGCAGTACAAGCGACAAGTGTTACATACTAACATGGAGGAGAAGGTGCAGAATTCTGACATGTTTGGTTTAGATGATAGATTAGAAGGCAGCTTCGTATCGCAATAAAAATAATGAAGTTTGAGCTCAGCCGTGGCCAAAGCAGTTAGTGAAAACATTTAATTAAATATGAGGAAATAAAACTGACATCATTTATGTGCAACAAAATCTACCATTCAATATTACAACTTTAGACCAAATTAACAACACATTGTCCTTTGCGTATGGTATTACAAAAAAAGGAGCTACGTTTAATCTTGCTCATTAGACGGATCTATGATGTGATGTCAGCCTCGCTTTTGAAATCATGCCAGTGTGTTGAAAACCTTATTATGTAAAGGATTAGACTTTGAACTGAGAATATTGTTACAATCTCATACTACGGCAATCACATCCTGTCAATGTTACAACTACGGCTGTATGCAGTAGTTCTCTTGCGCCAATGAGACAAAAGGCTCACATTACGCTCAAGAAAAACTGTAAATCTGCAATGTAAACACCTGCAGATTTTCCTGACAGTTGTCCACACGCAGTGCGAACCAAAATGTACGCACAGTCTGCTTTCCATCACCAGTCTGTTTAAAGCACAGCATCTGATATGGCAATGTCTCCAACGAGTTTTTTTTTTTTTTCTGTTTCTAAACAAGATTGAGATAACGGCGCTGAAACGGTTCCCACTCCACCCACTTTCTCTTTCACACATGGATTTACACATGGGGAAACAGGGATGAAATCAGATGGATTCACTCCTAACAGAGGCAATGCCTTCCCCAAGTCCCAGAGGTCTTTTTCACTTGTCAGTCAAGAGATAAACAAGCCTTCACACAAACTAACACACATGCAAACATACATGTAAAAAAACACCCTCACCCGTCACACGCACACACAATTAAGGATGGATTCACCCCGATTCTTAGGAGAACTTCAGCAATCCATATTGGCTTTTGTTAAATCAATAACATGTATTCTGTAAATACTAGGAGATTATTTCTATGACAGCAGCAACAGCATTCCCCAGTAAAAAGCATATTAAAAATCATATGAAAGTGTCAAATTAAATTGGCACTACAATACTGACAGTAGTTCATCATGAGGCTGTTGACACTCACCTGTTTGTGTGGCTGGTGTCAGAGTCCTGGTGTGTGAGGCAGCTCGGACAACGGCAGAGGTGCACAGGGACTGGACTGAGTCACTCACACTGGTCACATACCAGAGGACTGACTGGCTCTGCTCTGCACTGCACAGCTCACAGCGCTCTTCCCTCTGAGTCTCGGAGACAAACACCAGCTCTGCCTCTGCTGCCTCTCCCTCTCTGCCTTTCACACGTACTGTAGCAGCAACAGTGGGAAGGCTGGGGGCTGCAGACTCTGTGATCAGCGCAAGTCTCTCTCTCTCTCTCTCTCTCTCTCTTCCGCTCTCTCTTCCTCCCTCTCTCTCCTCCAGGCTCTGTATGTCTCCTCAAGTCTGGCTACAGGCAACCATGGCTGGGGAGATGAACAGAAAAAACAGTGAAGGAGTGTATATGGATTAAGTTGACTCCCCTTACAAGTATTTATGTTGTGTGTTTTTGTGTGACAATACAGCGTGGTCTGACAACAACAATGCACACAAGCGTACAAGCTGTGGGAGTAAGCTTTGCTCCCGCCTCCTGCTCCCCCTTTTCACCATCGCCTACCCACCCACCCATGCACCCACCCTCTTCTTGCCAGCCCCACACCAGCTTGTTGAAATGAGTCATCAGCTGTCAGCCAATCGTACTGCGGCACACAGCCTTCGATTAGAATAACAGGAGTATTTATGCACGCCTGTTTTGAGGAGATGGTAATAAAATTTGTCTAGGAGGACTTGACATATTTTGTCTCTGGGTGGGGAAAATCAGGAGGAGGATTTTTTTTTAAAACAGAAAAACACTATCTCACGGCAAACATTTTCTCTTTAATTGAATCCCTTACTATTTCATATAATTTCAAGCAAGCAAAGGGTTGTTTTTGGTCTTACACCTCCTTTAACTGCTTACAAAGCATACAGCGCAAAGCTTATATATGGTTATAAATATACAGTGCAATATGATTCATTCTATTAAGGCTGTAAAAACATTTGAGTATAATAAAGTCTGACCCTGGTAACTTTCCTGGGAAGATGAAGGTAAATTACTAAAATAGAGCACAAAGTCATTGTAATACTGTACTATGGGATATGTAACTACGCACTGATCTGTGGTGCTGCCTGCTATGATAAGTGCCCTTCTGTGTAGTGAAGTGGGAGGACTTATTTTGGGTTATTTTGTTCCAGAAGTTAAATTCCTGTTCATTTTCTGTATAGACAATGTTTGGTGAGCAGGGCTTGGATGGACATTAAGCTCTTCTGGTTGAATCATCAGAAGAAACAATGAACAACTGTGCTGGAAAGAAATGTTTCACTGGTGAAAATTCAAAAGGAAGAAGAGTATGTACAAAAAAAACTTGAGGATAAAATCAACTACACATCCCTAGGAGCAAAGTGGTAAGAAACTGAATAACTAAGATAACAAATGGGAGACTGTCCTCCAAAGAAAAATGAAAGCACCAGTTGTTTGGACTGTTGATTGCTCATGTGAATTATGACACTTTTCTGTTAGGAGCAAAGGCAGGTGTTCACGACATTGTTACAGACCGTCAAATCAGTGTGTGACTTTGTTGCGGAAGAGCACAATTTACTTTCCATTTCCTAACAATGTATATTTTAAACCATGACCAGAATTCACTACCCAACCTTAAAGGTCCCCTGTGGTCTGCACGGTGAATATACAGTATACATACGTATGTATCCAGTATATATATGGTATGTATCCAGTATATATACATATGTATCCAGTATATATACGTATGTATCCAGTATATATACTGTACTCAATCATCGACAGTTCGGTCAAAGATTCGTATGTGTTACGCTAGTATGATTAATGTAGCCTCAAGCTGCTAGCCTTAAGTGAACATCCCACTGGCAGAATAAATTGGGTTTTTCCAAGGGTTACAATGGAAATCAATTGTGGACAGCACTTGTGGCTGAGACAAGATTTAATTTCATTCGGTACTAGACTTAGAGAAAATCAGATAAGATGTGGGACATTTGTGAAGTGTGGAGCTTGTAATGCAATAAACGTAACTCAATGACTGTCACCAAAAATTGCTCTAACGACTGTAGACCAAAAACTGTGGTGGTCTATTGCCAGGGTCACACATCCAAATGAATTTCTGTCATCTCTGGTCCAGCAGGAGAAATTATTTGAGCCAAAGGGTGTGAAGGTGAGGAAATACAGACAAGATAAAAGGACAGTGAGGTAAAGGAGATCAATAGCTGATTGAGAGCAGAACAGCAGAAAAGGGAGAAGCATGTGAGGACAAGAAATGGAGCCTGTTCCATATGACTCAAAGGAACACTGCAGTGTAGCTGTTAGAATCATTTCCTCTCCACAAATTTCAGTTGCAGGCTGAAAATAGACTTGCCATCAGATGCGAATAATAGAATATCCTGATGATTATACGGCTGAGCCACTCTCATTCCTAACATGCTATTTTTTCCTCCTCAAATTTCCATTATCTCCACAAAAATTACTGTGATGGGGGGCAAAATTAATTCATTTTGGTAAAGCTATTCGGAATGAGTGAATACACTAAAGAAAGGGAAGGAATAAACAGTGAGAATGAGATTATTTTTTCATTTAGAAAGTGCATAAAGTAGTTACACAACAAACATACCCATACAGTGGAATAACAACTACAGTGACAGACTCACAGTGGTGAAAGGAGTACTTTGTACTCAAAAATGTAAAAATGCTCTATTACAAGTAAAAGACTTGCATTCAAAATCCTACCTAAGTAAAATTATTATTAGCAAAATGTGCTTTAAGTATCAAAATTAAAAGTACTTGTTCTGTAGTAAAATGTCCCCTGTGACGGATATATTTTCATATATTACATACATGTTTATATATTGCAGGTAGGTAGTTTAGTCCAATGGATTTAAATCCAAAGGGTCACCAGATTAATTTGAGGGGTCATGATATGATTAATTGGGTGGTTAAAAAGAAAAACAAATTCTGCCACACAAATTTATATAATTCTTTTCCCTTTTATCTAACCTTTACTTTTTGGTGAAATATTTGATAATTTGACCTATTAGGGCCACAAACAATTGCAGTATATAAATAAAACCAGGTGAAAATTTTACCGGTGAAATGTGCCTTTGGTGGAACTGTGAACAACTAACAAAGGAGCCCCAACTACACCCTTGTGACCCCTTTTTAGCAAGAGATCACAACTGAAATGTCAGTGGTTGGGTACCACTGGTGTAATATTTAACAATACATTGTATTTTTTATTGATCTGCACAGTAACTATAACTGTCAAATAAGTAGATAAAAAGTACAATATATCCACCTCATCAAATTTAGTAGAGTGTAGGGTCAAACCATAAAGTAACATAAAATGGAAATACTCAAGTTAAGACCAAAACATAATCCTGAAAAAAGACTAGAGCTATCTTTTCAGAGAACAAAAAACTGTCTCCAGTTAACATGTCACAGAAAATTAATGTTGCTTTGACTTTGATCTCAACTGCCTCTAGTTCATGAAATCATTAAAAGATGACAATGATTTGTACAGCTTCTTGATAAAGAAGCATTAGTGTGAGTGTTGGGATGAAACTTCTCACTTAAGGTGTGTATCAAAGAAAACATTAGTGAAAATCAGTTTCTCTTAATTTCAGAAATACATTGAAGCTACACGTGGACTTAAATAAGAATGAGGAAGATTGAGAATGTTATGCTTCATGGTCAGATACAAAGCATCCTTTAACATTACTGGACCTTGTAAAAGCAGCTGCATCCAACTGAGAGTGATAGATGGAATCACATCCACGTAAGACTGTGTTTGACATTTACATCGAAGACTTGAAAATATCAACCGGGATGTGAAAACATTACTCATACCACTGAACTTCCAAACATTAATGGTGATTTCTTAGATCTCTGACATATAATTGAACAACTTTCAGAAAAATAAATCTGTTAGAGAAACGTGGTACTACAAAAAATGTTATGCAAGATGGAAGCAAATTTTGATACCTTTTTGCTATAGGTCACAGTGCCACTCTACATTATAGCAGGCAACCTTAGCCTTTTTCCATTAGCAGTAATGTGTTCATCAGTCGCCATTGTACGCCTACAATAGCACAATCATATCATTTGACTTGACTACTTGTTCCACATTACTGTGACCTGAGCCGGATTAATTACATCTTTAAATATATTATGCCTCCCTTTCACACTTTTTGTCATGTTTCCGGGTGAATAAAGGAAGGCAGAGCTATGTAGTGTCAGCAAAATTGGACGCGAAGGTGAGAGCCTGTCAGGCTAAAAAGAAACAATAAAAAGGTCAACAGGCAAGAGATTACTGTGACCACTATCTGTTTGTCAAGGTACTCACACCCCATCTGGGACTCCTCTCTCTCAGTCTGTATCTCTGTCGTGTTTTCACCCACAGCACACTTCCTCGGCTCCCTTGAGGACCTCCACATCTGATACCAGCATACCGATGTTAAATGCTCTGAGCAGGGGGAAGCTCCGTCCTGCCATACTCCATTTCAGTTACAGAAGACTGTCTTTACTCTGGGGAACTGTGAGTAAGACACATGGGGGTTTTATCTCCTCCATCACTGTGCGGTGTCAGGGGATGACAAAGCTGTCGGGCTCCAACCCTAAAGGCTTTCCTTTTAAAGAGGTGTAACTGTATGTGTGTGGGAGTCTGTAGGTGAACGTGTGTGTTCAGTGGAATAAAGCATATATATATACATATAGTGTGTGTCCACATCAATGCATGTGCTTGCATTCATGTATGTTGCATATATATCCTGTATTCAGCACAGTTAGATGGATGTGCAAGTATGATTCGGCTCCACAGTGAGAAAATTATTTACACTTTATTAGACCAATGACCCATTGTGCTGGGTGAGAAGTGTTACTGAGGTCGTAAGGTCAATGGAGAAGTGAGATAATGAGGACGACAATGATGTGTTGCCTCTATTTGAGTCTGTGACATCCTGGTTGCCCTTTGATTTGATCACACAACCTGTCCTACAGCCCAATAAGCAAGACGCTCATCCCTCACTGTTGATATTAATACAGATTAATTTATCACATATTTGTATCTGTTTAAATGTTAGCAGATATGGATGTGAATATAAGCAACTGTTTGCTAAAACCTTTTACCATATCAACTTTATAAGTCAATAATAATGTATAGGTGTTGTGTTCACAACTTGCGCTGCCCTCAAATGGCCAAAATAATTAATTAATGCAGGTTTAAGACATTCAAGAAGTATTTACTTATGCTGTTAGTCAAGTAAAGTGATGTGATATGTGATGAATGTTGTGTGTACTATGTTTTCAGTGTGTAACTTTTTATGATGACTTTAATGTTTGTAAAGTGTCTTTGAGTACCTTGAAAAGCACTCTATTAATAACATGTATTATTATTATTATTATTAAAGTGCTACAATTATGATAACATCTGGTTCTGTGAGATGGGCTGTGAAGTGATTCTGGGGTAGACGCCACAGATGGTATTGCAACTTCCACATGACACACACTGGCCCAAAAAGCATTTTACCCATACACAGTTATTGGAAAAGGAGCGGCTGTGAAACGGTGAATACATTATAGTGTACATGCTCTATGCCCAAAAACACAGAAGGGTGGGGACGCCCACAGAGGCTATGCACTCAGTGAGCAACTTTCCAAGCAATTAATGGGTGCAGTCTTAAAACACTGCATCAGGTTCTCCCTAATACAGCCGTGGCTCTAACCCATCAGCAACGCAGCTTTCTCATCCAGGAAACAACTAGAAAGATGAGAGTGACAGTCTGTTGTAGCAGTTATACTCACGTTTGGATCCACACAGCCCAAAAAAAAAAAACCCTGAGAAACTGCAACTATCCATCTGAGACCAGATACAATTCACACATGTTCAAAGGGTGAAGGAACTACCATCTCCTTCCCAGAAAATACAGAAAACACAACATACACAAAGACAAACATGAAAAATACTTATTTCCTCTGGGAGAAAACACATTTTGCTGTAAAAGTGTGGCCTGAGACGTGTTCAGTTTTATTGGGCCATGCTTTTTATAGATGACCTTCTCCATCTAAACAAAACATCACCATTTCCAGTAGTGCTATTTTGTGCAACCGAAGTGTGAATATTTACAAGCCATACTAGGATTGTGATGGAGTGATTATGTCCCAGTGTCCCTTTTCCAATTACCATGCCTGCTTTTAGTTGACAAAGGTCTGTGTTTTTTTTCTCTGTAAATATCAACCTCTTCACTGTTATCTAATAAAGCTACAACAAACTGTTTTATTTCATTTTATACTCTTTGAGGCCCAGATGAAGAAGATAAGTTCTCCAGTCTATTAAGTTTTCTTCTAACTGAATACATTTAGTAGATGAGATGTCAATATATGAAATATGATGAAATTAATTAAAGCTTCTTCCAATTATATCCAGACTGCAGGGATTTAACTATTCACAGTGGTACTGTAAATGATGTAGCAAAGTAATGGTATTTGTACTGTAATTTGTTATAAGAACATTTTGAAGAATTAAGATGAAGCATTTTATAAAATTTCACCTTTGTACATGTTTTATACATTAGAAAATGAGCCAGTTTACACTTTGTTTGGTGTTTGATTTTAGGTTATTGAGGATCTTGTCTGAATGAAGGTGCCTAAGGGGTTAACACTCGGTCATAACTACTCAAGCTTAAGACTACTAAGAGCTTTCAGGAGATGAGCCATTGATTCCCTGGTGGCTCAATGCACAACAGCACAGCCACAATACAGGAGGAGGAGAGTCACGCAGCAAAGATAATCCACTTTCATGGGCCAGAAAAAGAATTTGGATCACAACATACAATTCAAAAAGATTGAGGTAGAAATAGATGGCTGTTTGTGCTAAAATCAAGGATGCACAGTGCATTAACACAAGTAAAAACTTTGCATATGGTCAAAAAAACAAGCCCTCTTGAACATGCTTTCTTCTCCTAAATATCAGTCTCCCTCCCTGCCAAAGTTCCACATCCTTCAACCACTTTCAAAAGATTCACATCCATCTCCTCCACATATTCCCCACTACACCTGTTCCCTTTAAAGTCCCTGACTGATAAACAGCCCTTCTCCAGAGGGACTCCATGTTATAATGTCGTAGAGAAGAAGATGTCAACCAGCAGACATCTTTATATGTTATCGTTCTTTATCGCAACTCCCTGGGAACTGAGCTGTCAGTTTTTCCCCTGCAAAAAGAAGACTCAACTGAAAGACAGTCACAACACAGATACATGCGTGCACATCCACATACAAATGTACACAACACTCTGCAGAAGCACACTCAAAATACAGTTCCACAGCAGGATGAGAGACTAGTGTGCAGCAAAATACATACAAAACACTGAACATGGATTTACACTGTGCTGTGGTGTGTTTATTAAATCTAGCTTGAAAATCTCAGGAGCTTTTTTTTTTTTTTTTCGGAGACTGGCTTTTTCATTGAAGCAAAAAAGAAACCTTTATGTGGAGATCTCTCATTCAAGGAAGATGAAATTAAAATGAAAAGTGCAGGAAAGATAGGCAAGGTCTCGAGCTGTTTCTCTTTCAGAAGCCATCCTTGTTTCATCCCGTGCTGCTTTCCATCTGTCACATTTCAAAAGATTCAGTCTCACTGAAGCTATTTGATCTTTTAACCTCCATTGAAATCAGACAAAAACTAATTATTGAGACTGAACTGAATGTACATCTTTCCCGCACTAAAATCTATGTGACAGAAATCAATAACTATTATTTTACACCAAATCATTTTTTGCAACCAAATTATACGGTACGTGTACGTAAATCCCTTTGCATTTAGCACCCAGGCATTGCAGCAACAGTGCGGAGCCCAGAGGACAAACCTTCTGGATCTGCCACATCCACTTTGGGTGGAAGTAATTAGATAAGACACTTAATGACAACACGTTGAATAGATGAGATGGGAATCACATGGGCACTGTGTGCAGCCTGCCCTCTAATCCCACCTATCTGTTACCATTTTCACAAGATGCCACCATCACAAGAGACACACGAGGGTCTATTAAAGGTTTGTCGGCCTCCGTCTCTCATCTTTGGCCACAAGCGCAGTTGTAGATCTAATAAAAACAAAGCTACAAAGCCTCAGCTTTAATCTATAAAAGCACAAATTAGCCCAACAAACAGCAAAACCACACTAACTACTCATAACCATAAACCTCTAAGAGATGCTGAATAAATCCTCTGTGCTGCAAAGTACAGTAAAAAGAAAGTCACATCTGGGGATCAGATTGCTTATTTTATCACGCAGCCATTTGCCTGTTCTGTGAGTGCAGTAAATCACCGCTAATTGGGTCTCATATGCACTGTTTAGAGACTGAAACTCCAACCCCTCCAAACCCCCACTGTGGCATGATATTGAATAAAAAAAGAAACCGATATACATTGGAGCGCTCAGAGAATGATATGGCCTTCATACAATAGAAGCTGCCTGTATGTTCAGTAAATCCATTTTCAGCTATTAAATAGGATATTAATAGAATTTGCAGAATTGATCAAACCCAAAGAAAACCTATTTGGATGTTTTCTAAACTGCACTGCATGAAAGGATGTGGCACATAAAGGTAGCAGGATAATGTTTCCTATATGAGGAGTTATGAAACCGTCACCATTTGCATTTCTATTTCTGTCCACTCTCAGGCATGTCTTCATGACTGTCATGGATAAACAGCTTCAATAGGATGTTACCTCATCACGCTGGAGGGGCAGGTCACCCTAACGTTGTTAGACGCAAGGCAGAAGGGTCATATGATACAGTCAATGGGCAAAAGCTCGGTCCCATTCCTTGCAAATACATAGTCTTAATTATACCTCTTTCTGAATTTGATTACAAATCCTTCTTTTCGGAGAGAGCTGCAATGTATACAAGCAGGATTAACTGCATACTATCGCAACAAGATATCCAATGAAAGGACTTTTTTCCCCCTTTGGGCCTATAATGAGTGCATAATCATCAAAATATGAATTACATTAGTAATTCATCTTAAATCCAGATCCATACACTATCTTCTCCGGGGCTTTCAAATGAACACCAGACAAAAGCACAACATCACACGACAAGGAAGTAAACTTAATCGATCAGGAGGAAACAAACCTCTGAAAGATCAAGGGTGCAACCCACATTCGATGCAAAGACAAAGAGGTTATGGCAAATTCCATGAAAACTGAGCAAACTCCCTCCAGTGAGGAAGACAGCCAGATGTGGTTAAACCCCAGAAAAAAAAAAAAAGTATTAAAAAGTAATTTTTTTTTTTTTTTGGTCAAACTGTTAAGGTCAAGAATAAACTTCAAAGAAAAATAGTGATTATTTAGCAGAATCATCACCACCAGCAACCAGTCAGTGCAGACAAAAAAAAACAACAACAAAATAACAGGATAAAGTTAAAGATTAACATTGAGATTGAGGACAGTTATCACGGTATATGCAGGTTGCACCGCCCGGCGGGGACGTCCGGGTGTTCCCAATGAAACCGCGCCAAGCGGGTGAGCCAGGTAAACTGGAGAGGAAGAGTTCATTTCAAAACAGACTCAGCCAAAGCATTTAAGAATCGGTCAGAAAAGGACATAATGAAAAGGCCAAATATGGAAGTTTCCAAACTCGAGAAAATCTGATTATTTTTTGCTGTTACCAAGGGAGGAAGAGGAGGAGGAGGAGGAAGAGGAGGCCAGCTAGCAAGAAGAATCCGCCGAGCGGTGAGTTCACAATCAGACCATAACTTCCATGATGGACACTCACTGTTGTTTTAAAGATATCTGAAAACCTTCTGTGGGCAGCGCAGTAAACATGACTTTCAACGTGTTTCCAAAGTTCAGAGACAACTTCTGTTAACCAAGATGGTGGCCGGAAGTGACGTGTGTGCTAAAAGGTCCTCCCAGGCTTTTGTCCTGAATTAATCCGTGTAAAAAGCAGATAAATCATCAGTGTGAAACCTGTGTTTACATGAGAGCCACTTGACTTTATGTGTCGTCTGCTTTGGTGATGCTTTTGCTGTTGTTTTTCTGAAAGAATGTGTGTGTTATTTGCTGTGGCCTCCGCTGTGGTTTCCACACGAGCTTTCTGTTGGTCATATGTTGGTCGCAGCTCATTTGTTTAGTGGCATTGTGCTGTTGTTGTTTAAGGCTGTTCTAGTAGGACGTTTGTTATATTCATAAAACATAGGTTTGGGCAATATGACAATATGTACCATGAGATGATAAAAAAATTAAAATTTGTCGATCGTCAGAGATTTTTACTGTTTATACTTAAGTATCTTTCCCTTTAATATCTGCTTGTATTGGGCTATTGTGGCCAAAGTTGCAAATCAGTGAACAAGACTGACTTAAGACAGTGTTGGATTTTATGAGTTTGGCAATAACGGGATAAAGTCCATTTATTTCTTTTAGGTATTTCATTTAATGGATGAACCAAAAACAGATATTTGTGTCTGTTATTTTATCCATAACAACATCTATTAATACAAAATTAAATATACCATAATGGACGATTTGATCCATATGGCCCACCACCTAATAATAGGTAGTTCATAGTCCATAAGACACATACATAGGAATGGAATTGACAGCCTGAACATTTGAATTGGATGAGGAGTCCAGTCATGTGATTTTCACGCAGACCCAGCGTGAGATTGTTCTTCCGCTGAGGTACAATGTTGTATTTTGGGTTTTATTGAAATTAGCTCACGGCTCCGTACTCCTTGTGCAAAGTATGATACTGATTAAGGTGCATTACATTTTGCAACCAGAGCTACAAATTTGCTGTGTGCAGCTACGGATCAACAAAAGTTATATCTGCTTAGTCTGAAACTCTCTCTCATTCATATCCGCCTCTCTTAGCATCAGTTTAGATGAAATTAAATGTTTTATTTTGTGCTAGTTAACGTCAAAGGACTCCTCACACCCCTCACACCCAGACGGCTGCCACCACAGGGAATGGCTTAAGTGGAGATAAACCCTTTCAGATATATTTCTAAAACATGCTTGCTCCAGAGACCTCCCCCACCATACAGTAAAAAGACATAAACATTTAGCACAGGAGTATTTGTTCTTCGAGGTAACAGTCCTCTGCACAGTTTTCTCTGTTTCTGTTGAAGAGGTTTGCTGCTAATATAGACACTGAATGGTGCTATCAAAACCAACGAGCAGCTGTCCTCTTTTATTGCTGTTTTTGAAATATACAATTATCTATATCAAATGGATGTTATAGGCAGTATGTTAACTTGTATGAAAAAACAGATGAAAGAACACAGGTCCTGCTGTGCTGTGTTTTATTTATCTCATGTCTCATGATTGATGCCAGCGCCTATCCTGCGTTCCTCTGCCAAACACTTTTGAGCCACATGATCCAGTCGGTTGCTCTGTCTTTGTTTCATATTTGGTGAAACAAAACAAACAGTAAGACTTTTTAACTCGCTGAACACGGCAAACAAACTCGCTGTAGGTTGTTGCATGCCTGTTGAAAGCCAGGATGAGGCCAAAGCAAGGCATGAGTCAAGGCTGTGTTACTAGCAGGGGCTCATATGGTGGGTGTCGGGAGTGTTCAACTGGGCAGACTGGTACTCAGTAAGACCCTGAGCTCAGCAGACATGAGCACACTGTTTGGCCATGATTTGTAAGACGCTGTCATTTTACCAGACAGTGAGGAGCTCTGTCTCCAGGATGAGCGCAGAGCTTTGGGGAGGTGTTGTGCCAGCAGCGTCCTAGACAAGCAACAAACAGATCTGAAAATACCGAGATAACACTGTGCAGCGGCAGATTCACGAGAACTGAGAGCAAGGGTTAAAGGCAGCAGTACCTAACCACTCTTACTTATGCAAGTAAGTGCTCGATGATCATGTTAGCATTTGGGTTATTCAATTCTATTCCAAGCCTCACAGGGATTACTGATGGGCCTATCATATTTTTGGCAACATAATTTAAGAGGAATTATCTAATGTGGGCTGTGTCATTAAGTAAGCGAGTAGGATGAGACAGAAGTAGCACAGTTGTGTGTGTTTATATGTGAGGTAGTGAGAAAGATGGGAGAGTGCATGTGTACACTGTATTATTTTATGTATTGTATCTAAAATAGCAGGCTTAAACCTTTTAATATGTAATGTATCCTGGGACAATCTCTCCATATTTATCCAGGCATCTTTGCATTCTACATCATTGCACTATTTCTCCATTTCATTGTCATTGTTGTTGTGTTTATGTTTATATATATACTGTATATACTTTGAATATATATTTATTTTTATATTTGTACGTAGCAGTTCAATGTTTATGCTTACCTTGTTGTCCTTGTTTTTTTGTTGATTTGTCTATTTCTGTGTATGTACGCTGAGCAACGGAAAAAACAGAGTCAAATTCCTTGTATGTGTACGCATACATGGCCAATGAAGCTGATTCTGATTCTGTTTCTGATTCTGATAGTGGTTTTACATGAATCATGACAAACATCACAAGTTGCTGTGCAGCTTTAATTTATGACTATGGAGTCTTTCAGGTCACACGCATGCACAAAACGCACACAAAGACACAGACAGACACACACAGACATCAGCAATAAATATTCATCTGTTCCAGCTTTGATCAGCCACCACACGTAAACACTAGCTGTTCTGTAAAGCGTATTTGCCTTTCGAAGGCAGGCTGAGAAGTTAAAAATGAAAACTACATCCATCCTTGTTTGAAATAATAGGCATCTCCAAAGGCAGAGACAGTGATTCAAGCACAAGGACGTGTGTGCATCTGTGCGCACAGCATTTCTCTTTCATTGTCTGGTGAAAACGTTTGGAAATGTTAATCTGTTTTGTGGCTATCGCAGGATTAACGCCTCCTTTCCTGTACATAGTTTTTTTGTCCAAACAACATACTATATTCTCATACTGTCATGATATTTTATTTTTATATTTAGCTGTGTCCGCTGTCAATTTGCAGTAAGAATGAATAATTCAGAAACACTTGCGTCAAAGGGCGACTGGACCATTTATAGCTACAAATGGCTTCATATTTGTATGCGATGGAGAAAGGAATGCTCCTCTCAGCATTCATGCAGCAGAAAAATGTAGAAGGTAACAGAGCAGAATTCAGCAGACATGTATCACTGGGATATGGCATATACATAATGCGCAAGGCAAGAATGTATGATTAATATGAAACCAAAACATGGGGCAGGAGGTTGGGGTGGAGGAGGTGTAACCTGCAGCAGCTATGTGTAACAGGTAGAAGCAAACTGCAGTAATGACCAGCAGAGTGTGAGTGTGAGCCTGCCAGATTGTAAAGACCACCGAATTAACCTGATGGTAGTGAGACTGTAACAAACGATTATTTTCATTATTGATTAATCTGTGTTTTATTTATTCATTTATTTTTATTAATAGAGCATTTGTTTGGTCTATAAAATGTAGACTGAGGAGTGTCTAGGGTTGACAGATGTCACTTTGCGTGTTATGCTATTTAACATGCAGACATGCTGAACTAAGATGGTGAACACGGTAAATATTGCACTTGCTTAATATCTGCATGGCCATCATGAGCACGTTAGCATGCAGATGTTAGAATTTAGCTCAAAGCACAGCCTCACAGAGCTTAGTCTTGTTTAATGCTACCAGAACAGTGAGCTGACTGTATCCCACAGGCGAATAGCTGCCTGAGAGTGCTGTTTTTGCACTTAAAGTAGCACCACAAAATCCTATAAAATAAGCCCTATGTCAAGCCTGATCTTTTCGCATTGATGCCCTTCCACACCTATCATGTCACATGATTCCCGCTCACTCACAATCAATATTCCAGCAGGTCAGTTGCTGTGCCAATTATCAGACCCCCATGTAAGTTCAATAAGCAGACCTGAGGCCCTCTGGTCCTGATGCTTCTGCAGGGATCTAACTAGCAGACTTCAACCACCTCTCAGGCTGAAGCAGAAATTCCTCAAATATAGCTGTCAGAGCTTCTAGCCTTGAGAGATATGCTGGAGTGTTTCATAACAGTGAGTTAGCAAAACACAAAATCCTCTTGAAGCGGAAAGACAATTTGATTATTTCCAGTGTTACCTCTGGTATTTAGAACAGTGAAACACTTTTAATTTTCACACATACCTACAGGAAAATATTTTTTATTCATAAGTCAAGGTAATGTAATGACATGTCTTCTCTAGGGGAGTCAAATCAGGTTGCCAAGCAGATGGGGTGGACAGTAAAGCTTTTGTAGCTTATTTCCCAGTCACATCCCTCAGGAGCCCAATCCATCATCTACTGATCTGTCTCTGAGTTTGCACAAGTCCCTCCCTCTCATTAAGGAAATGAAAGCCTTAATTGGAAATTGTGTTAATTCTCTGACATGTTTAAAACTCTGTCTCCCCTTCACTTCCTCTAAATTGGAGACACACTTGACAAATTTGGGGCGGCAGCTCTACTGATGCATATCCCGGGTAAATGTTTTTATCTTCGCCCACTTTCCACTATTCACGCCACATTATGAGCCCAGTGATTAATGCTGACAAAACGTACAAGCATGCTGGTTCACCAAAACTAATCTGTGGTGGAAAATTGGAATGAGTAGTGGCGAGTTACTCTAACAGTCATGGATGAATAAGAATTTTGTTTTGAACTAAAGGTAATCTTGTGGTGACTATAGTGGCTTAATGGATTACTGCTCCATTCATGAAGGACACAAACACATGTAATTAATATTAATGCATCTACACAGATGGGCATGGGCAAGCTTCAAACACTCTGTCTTTAAATATTATTCAAGTCCTTCACTTGACAAAGCCCCCATTTCTTTTGACCTGTGATGTTTAAAAATGAAACACAAAAACCGCGGCAACATGCTTTGAGCTGTTTTCTCTTGTTGAGGCTACAGAATAAATAAACAGTGTGACAGGGGAAACCGGGTGAAGTCCACCCCTGTGCTACCGCAAAGGCATCTAATAGCTACAATAAAGCTAATAAGTAATAAACACGATAAGCTGCATGTGAAACTAATTTGATTTTCATAACGAGCACACAAGTTGGCACATTCTGCGGCAATTGTCAGTTATCTCAACTCTGATCCTGTTCACAGTGTGTCAGGAAGACACATTATGCATGCATAGAAGGAGTTAAATAATAACGCGTCCAACTGTTTTTGTGCATCTTGCATTTGGCAGCAGTGAGATAACAGGGGCTGATGGCAGTGGTAGATGCATCTGTTGTAATATTAGATTCTAATTATAGTAAAAAGATGATATGGTTTGGAAGATGCTTAGTAAAAGAGCAGTACTGCTGGATTGAAGCTGTTGTGTCAGTCCTTAATGTTACCTCTTTACACAGGTGAACCTGCAGAACATAGTTTCTGCCAGATGACTGCTGTCTGCTGGATGTGTTTATCTAACCATTATTTTCATCCGTCATCTGCTGATTATTTGGTGAAATACTCCCATCAGAATTTCTTCGTCTTCAAATGTCTTGTCTGAGCAACAGTCAGTAAATACTACATTTACAATGGTTAAAAAGCAACAAATCCTCACACTGGAGAAGCTGAAACCACAGAATGGTTGGCATTTTTGCTTGAAAAATTACTGATTTTGGAAAACTACGGCTATATATCATTATCGGATTTTGTGTTGTCTTTAATTGTGGGACAAATTGCCGATATGTTTGGTTGCATTTGGCAGTGGCAGAGCAAATGTCACATTTTGGATATATATTTGGATAGCCTATTTATATTTGGATGCCAGATTTGGCTCAGGTTTTGGGGATGTGGATTTGGGATAATTTGGGCTGACAATCCTCTCCAATTAGTAGCTTTGGATCAGGTCTAGCCAAACTTAACTGATTTTGGCACGTCATTCACGACTAGTCTGGCATGAGTCCGGCAATCAGGAATACTGGATTTAAGTCAATTTTGGCTACCTGGCTGTGTGTCCGCACTACATGAGAAAGATTCAGGTGGAAAATTGACAAAGTGGCCCTTTAATAGTGCACCAAAAGTGAAGGGGAAAAACATTTGTCGATTACAACAAAAGCCAACACGCTGGGATCAAGTCTGACCCGGGTGTTTACCTTACTAACATGTTCTACTTTACAACCCCAAAATCTGTGTGGCTGTTTAACATATGAAAAAGAGATATGATAAAAGGAGTTTAGAGAGGGCTGATGAATATGTGTGGCTTTGAAGCGGTTGTTGTGTGATCGTGTGCAGATGAGAGCGTGGGAGGTGTCGTGTGTGGATGTGTGTGTGTGTGTGTGTGTGTGTGTCTGGAAGTGTTTGCTGATGAGGGTGACATTTGTGCGCACAGTGAGAGGTTTAACCACCAGCATCTGGGGCTTCTTTCTCTGAACCCTAAAACATAAATCGAGGAGAGGTAAGAACACATCGCAGCCCGATGGTTTAGTCCCGCTTCCACGAAATAGTCAGTGTGTGTGTGTGTGTGTGTGTGTGTCAAAGTGACATCTCTCTCCACACACTCCACAGGATTTCAGCACTCTGCACATACACCGTGGATTCATCACCTTAGCAACCAGTCGATTGAAAGATGATGAATCATGCCAAAGACTGCTAATTTCTTTGCAGTTGTCAAACATGAACAATGGGCGGTAAGATGGAGTCACAGAAACGTCACCACAGAAAGAATGTTGTGTATGTGTGTGCGTATGTGTGTGCATGTGTGTGTGTGCGTGTGTGTGTGTGTGTGAGAGAGAGCGAGAGAGCGAGAGAGAGAGAGAGAGAGAGAGAGAGAGAGAGAGAGAGAGAGAGAGAGAGAGAGAGAGAACTTGAAAGACAACCATAAAAAGGAAGAAAGGCTAAAGGCTAATCGGAGGATAGTGTTAAAAAGTCAGAGGAGAGAGACTTAGTGCTTGCTGTTTATACGTCTGACTGACCAGAAGGAAATACTGTAAGCTCCCCATTGGCTGGTTTAAGAGGCTTTATTTTTATTTTTCACAATACAAATTTTTTTTTCTGAGAAATGAGAGGTAGTTATGCACTTGTACTCCCTTTGAAAGCAAACCAGTCCGCTCAAAATACTCCATCCCCTGATAAGTTCAGACGAGAGTGGATGGTGTTGATGAAGTATGATTTGATTTCCTGCAGGTCTCCAGTGCATGAAGCTGTAACAACACCTCTGACCTCATCTTTTCTGCACTTTAAGGTGACTGAATGGGCCCGGATGCTATTCCTGACAAATAATAGTCTTTTATAAGAGGGGCGGGTCTGAGAGGTCCATCTGACACACATTACTGCTTGCTGAGAGTGCTGACACATCACCCTGCACACAATAATAGCAGTGGTGGTCTAAAAGACATTGATTTAGTCAAAGAAACATGGACATGCATCAGCGACGATTCACCACGATTCGAGAGAAGCACTGCTGTTCCGTACAATGTGAATAATGTATTAAAAAGACGCAGCCTGGCAGCTTCAAATACTGCTGGCCTGAAATGGTGCTACTAATTCTGCAACAAGATGCAAATATTTCTTCAGGCTTTTGCAGTAGAATCAATAGTAATGCAGAATGTGAACGATTTCATGCCAAGCAGTACACTGAAGGCTAACAGCTCCCACTGCTGGTAAACTCCCTGAAAGCATGTGCAGCACCAGAGTTTCAGTAATTTTTCTTTTTATATGAAGCTTTGACTGATTTACAGCCCTGCTTTCAGCTTTGAAGTGCAGGGAAAGGAGAGTCAGGGGTTGATAAGATGATGACGATGATGATGATGATGATGATGATGATGATAATAATAATAATAATAATGATAATAATAATAATAATAATAATAATAATAATAATAATTGTCTACCATATCCACTGGCCTGTTGATTTCTATTTCGGCGTTTGTGTGTGATTATAAATAACAAAACCCATGATCATCAGCAGAGCACGTGATAGCAAATTAATGCTGAAACGATTAATCAATTTTGAAAAAAAAAAAGAATTACTCATTTGAGTAATTTATCTGTTCTGTATTTGTTCTGTAATAATTGTGGGACCACACCTATACACCTGTTTTGTACATAATTTGAAGAAATTGTAAGCAACATACCTTTATTTATTATTATTATTATTTTGCCTTTTATGTATTGTCTACACCTGTCTACCCTATTTTTATTTACACCCAGTAATTTGTCGAGCAGAAATGCCACAGTAACTGATTGCAGTTTATTCAATTTTAGAAATTGCTTTGTTAGCATTTGCTGGTTTTATTTGTCTTATGCCATAGTAACTAAAATATTTCAGTGCTTTGGACTGTTATTTAGAAAAACCTAATTGATTGACTTTAAAAAAATCAACAGATTAGGGCTACAACTAATTAATTTTAAGGTCAATTCATTTTCCAATTATTTCTTGATTAATTGATTCTGCATTTTGTCTATAAAATGTCAGAGAATAGTAAAAAAAAAAATGCCCCTTGCTATTTCTCAGTCCAAGTTGATGTCTTCAGATGTTGAAAACCCAAAGACATTCAGTTTACTATTGTGTAAGACAAGGAAAAGCATCAAATCCTGACATTTGAGAAGTTGGAACCAGGCCCCCTTTTCAAATCATAATCAAAATAGCTACCATATAATACCAATAATTTTCTTCCAATTAATTAATCAGTGATTCAACTAATTGTAGCAGCTCTTCAAAAGATAATCAATAATGAAAGTAATCTTTAGTTGCAGTCCTAAACCAAATAGCATCAAAGATTCTGTATGTGACACAGTTTTTATTGTTCAGACAGTGAAACTCAAAATGAATCTTGACATCCTCAACACCAGCTGATGTTATTTTTGCTCTTACGGGCCTGATGATTTATAACCCTCTGTGTGAAATGTATGTGGGAGCTGGTGGTGTGGAATGTGCCATGTCCTGGTCGCAGTGTTCCCTCCTCTCTACCGGTCACTCAGCAAGAGAGTTCCTGTGGGCAGAGTGAGAGAGCATCACACTCTGCCCACACATTTGTCCTCTAAAAATCAACAGTCGTCTTCATATGCAAAAAAAAAAAAAGTTGAAGTCAGGCAGTAGAGCTGTGGCTGTTTGAACATAGTCAAAGTTTTATTTGTAGAATACATGTAATACTACTGACCATCTTGTGCGATAGATCACACCAGCCGCGACACCAAATCGGTGTGTATGGTGCAATAGACCACATGACATGAGACAAGTAAGTTTGGCGAAACAAGTGAACTGTGCCAGATTTATTCAATATGAATACTTTAAACATTAGCCCACCTCCAGGCAGTAACAGTACATCTCTTATGCTTGTATGTGTTTCTCTTTGGAGAGAAAGTCATGCACTATTCATAAAGATAAGACTGAATCTTGGTGTATTATTCATTAGAGAAGTCCTTGTCTGAGGCATCTATGAACTCAAGGTGAATACCTTTTAGACACTACAGTACTCTCCATTTTCAGTTTTACATTGTAGAAAGTGGAAATCAACCAGTTGAACAAACAATAAATCCATAAAAACGGCCAACATCATTGTTTATACACAATACTGCAACATAACAAGAGATTCAGACAAACATTGTGTGACATGTTCATGTAGCTGGTTCATCCTTTTTCCTTGAAAGACACAAAAATCCCATTGGGTTCCTGCTTAATGTAAGAAACAAAGAAAATAAAGTATCAGATAAAACATGATGAACTACTTTGAGGATAGAGAGTTTTTAGGGAGGTTACAGTTTAGAGGTTGATCTTGATAGATGTACATTTAAAACATGAACATAATTGACAAGAAATAATTTATTTCCAGTTGTGGAGGAGGTATTCAGATCCTCACTGCAGAATGTGAAAACACTCCATTACAAGTAAAGTCTTAGTTACGTAAAAGTACAATAGTATTGTCATATAAATGTACTGAGTAAGAGTACTCATTCTGCAGCAACATGGACTCTGTGACTGGTATTATATATGACATTATTAGATAATTAATACTGATGCATTAACATGTAAGCAGTTGCAATGAAAATAGACCCTTGGATTTGTGTTGAAGTGTACCTATTTTGGCTTCCTGAGGAGGGCAGCAAAACACCAGCAAATCTGCCACAACAGAGTAGAGAGACTTATCAGCTCAGCAACAGGTCTGTCCTGATCTCCTCCTAGATCTGTAAATCCTTTACAGCATATGGATGAATAACTGGGGTAGATACTGTAGCTCTCAAGCCTACTGGCTATCATCTGTCTTTTCTGTAACTTATTTTACTTTTTGCAATTTGATGGCTTTAGTTTAACTTAAGTAGTATATTCCACAGTAGTGAGGTACCTTACTATAACATTGTTATTTCTATGCGCAGTATCATTTATACAACAAAAGTAAACAAACATATAATGACAAGAATGGGGTATGTGTAAAAACTAACGGGTGCTATTATTAAACGTTTTCTCTTTCACAGCAGCAGAAACGTATCTGTGATTCATGTACAGTAGATGCCATTTATTTAATTAACTGGCTCACATGCTTGGTCTTGTCTTCTGTAAATTGGTTGGTATATTAGTCACATAGTGTCATATACTCTCCACAAGAGAGCACAGTTTACTCAAGAAGTAAAAATTCCCTTTACTTTCCTTAAACACTATAAAGAAGTCTCATTGTTTATAGAAACATCATTTATATATCTGGCCTCTGGTGTTCCTCACATCCACTGGTGCTCTTCGAAATGGGAAATGAATATAATTTAAGAGGAAATCATTTCTCTCTGTGTGAATGATTTGGCATACAGTGTGAGATTAGAGCTAAAACAATTGACAAAAAAAAACATTCTGAAAAATATTTGAAAATTGTATGGTTTTAGCTCAAATGTGAAGATTTTGTGCCTTTCCTTTCTCTTACTTTTTAGTAAATTGAGTTTCTAACTCAACTGTTGGTTGGATAAAAAAGGCTATTTGAAGATGTCACCTTTGTGCTCTAGGAATTTATGATGAGCATTTTTAACTGTTTTCTACTGTTTTATAGGTCAAATGATTAATCAAGAAAATAATCAATCGGTTAATCAATAATGAAAATAACCCTATAAATCATATTTATTTATTTAGCAACAAACATCCCTAACAGCAAGTCTAGGCCTACAACTTGAGAACAGATTTGTGCCACTGCTTCAGGACCCTGGATCTCTGTCAGATGAACTGGATAAACTCTCACCCTCACACTGCAAGCGAAAGGCTGGAGAGAAAGCAAACGACTGGGCCATCAAGAACAAGGATAGGGTCAATGACATGATAGAAAGAATCCCACATATTCTGGCCGCACACCCAACTGTTAAAAACATTGTAGGCCAAGTGCACGAAGGGACTGATGATTGTGAAACAGCAACCAGAAGAACTGAAACTATCTGGCAATCTACCACCAATCAGAAGACGTTTTGAGAGATTCAGCAGATTGTTGGCACTGAACACCTGGCTTTCAACTGCATGTACCCTCCACTCAGTACACTTTTTTGACAATTTTAACTTTTTCTGGAACCACAGACATCTTCTTAGGGCAGATAGAATTTGCCTCAACAAGTCAGGAGGCAATTGGTAATCTGTTAGCAATTCCATGCCATATTCAGTCTGCTAAGGGCCCTTCAGAGGTAGCTACATGTATGATGAATATTCAATATCTTACAAACAAATAATTGTAATTAATGATCTTATGATTTTATGCTTTTAACTGAAACCTGGCTAGATGATAGTAGCAATGTACCAGTTTTCATTGCGTCAGCCCTTACAAACTTTCATTTTATGAATGTTTCTCGACCTGAAAGGGAAGGTGATGGCGTTGCTGCTATATTGAAAGACTAATTTCAGTGCAAGCAGTTATCATGTTGTGATTTTGCCTCCTTTGAATATCTTTGCACTGTGTTGAAAGCATAGACTGTATAAAAGAAGTGGATGTAATCACCCATTGTTTTGTGGCCTTGAGTGTGGCATTTCGCCATCTTGGTTTCTTGACGCCATTGGAGTCGCCACTCATCTCTGGCAAGCAGAAAGCACCATGGAGAAACAACCTAGCTATCACAAGTTAAAAACAAATCTAAAGAGAGGCTTTGTGTTTACAATTCTGAAGTAAATTAGGCTAGAGAAGCCTTTTTCTCTAACATCATCAACAGGAATTACAACAATTCAACACCTTGTTTACCACCGTTGAGAAGCTAACTAATCCCCCAACACGTTTAGCCCCTGATATCCAATCTCTCAATAAGTATAAGCTTATCTTTTTTTAGTGAAAAAATAGAAAAATAGAGAGGCTATAAATTACGGCATGTGTTTGACGAGGAATTGAACCAGACTGTTGCTGAGTGCTTGCTCATGCTGGGAATTGTTGGGTCTCTGTAAATAATATTTTACGGCCTAGACCTGCTGTATTTGAAAAGTGTCTTGAGATAACTTTTGTTATGGTTTGGCGCTGTATAAATAAATTGACTTGACCACTGCTGCAACCGCACAGAAACAACATTCACTGCTGTCAGTACTAAAACTCTGGTTAAAATAATTAAGTGTCTTAATTCATCCACCTGCTGTTTTGACACCCTGCCCACCACTTTTTTCAAAATGTTTTCAGTTGCTTAGAAATGGATGTGCTGAAAATTGTCAACAGCTCACTCTTTATGCATTTTTCCAAAATTACTGAGAGACAAGAGTAGACATACAGCAAAGGGCCGCGGGTTGGACTGAAACCCCAGCTGCTGTGGGAATTCTTGATTTTAATTCTTGATTTTATTCTGTTTTTTATTGGTTATTGCTTTGAATAATGTTTTTCTTTGCCTATGTACAGCACTTTGAATTGCCCTTGTGTTTATAATGTGCTATATAAATAAAGCTGCCTTGCCAAATCTCTGCTGTACTGTCATGTCCAATGAGTGTCCAGATCATCCTGTATTAATAAAGCAAGTATACAAAGCATTTAAGCATACTTGTTAATAAACAATTAGTGTAATATTAATAAAAACTACTGACACAATAATTGGTTGACAAATGCTGTAACTAAGTCATGATTTGTCAAAGTTCATACAGTTACAATTGTTCTGATATGCTACCAATTCATAAACACAATTGTTTTTACAAAAAAGAAGAGGAAAGAAAAAAATTGTATCACAATTGACGACACCAACATCTTACTGAGAGAGAATGACCCTTGGTGACATTAAATCCATTACAGGCCTGTGAGAGTAACACATCCATAAGCCCCAAATCTCTTTAATACAACACCCATTAGGAAAGTGCTGAGCTCTTTACCAACAGATAAGATGGTCCACCACTCAGCAACTGCCTCTGCTCTACATTCAATATAGTGCAGAAAATCAACCATTGTACAGTTGGCTTAAATGATTTTAATTTATGTATGATGTCTCTTTAGCCTACTATGCATTTCAGTGTCCTTTTTAGAAAGAATCATAGAAGGATTAGGTTGTTACTCCCTGAGTCCATGAGTCAATCTTTGGTTTAAGAATTGTACTGAAAAAAAACTGCCTCAAATGAAATAGAGAAACCTTGAGAGTAGAGCTGCAATAACAATTTAGCAATAAGTCAATCGACAGAAAATTAATCGTCAGCTATTTTGATAATTGATTCATTCATTTGGTGGAATGGTGGTTGGGAGATTTTACTTTCCTTTTTCACATATGACAGTAAATTGCATATCTTAAGGTTTTTGGACAAAACAACCAAATGGAAGACATCAGTGTAGGCTTGGAGACATGGTACATTTTGTTCACTATTTTCTTTAAACATTTTATACTAAAACTAAACTTTAATCGGTTAATCGGTTAAGAAAATATTTGGATTAATTTATAATGAAAATTATTGTTAGGCGTTTCTAATGCACCCGTGATCACCTTCACTAAAGTGTGGAAATTTACACTAACGTGTAAATGGATACTGATTAAAATATCCATTTATTTTCAGATATTAATATCAAATTGATATCAAAATGTTTCCAGAATTAGACTTTGGGATACATTTGTTTTTTAGAATAAAGTTAAACTTGATGTTAAAGTTATAACTTAGTATTCTAATATGCAGTACATTTAGTGTTAGATTAAGATTTTGGGGTTACAAGTCATGAAATTAATTTATATTAATTCATCACCTTTACCTGCTCCCAGCAGAAGGCAGAGGCACCTTGAACAGGTCACCAATCCATTGCACAACTAAAACAGATTGACAATAATGCTTTCACATTCACATCTATATATGAGCAAATCAGTGGCTTGTATATCTTCCACCTGTATGTTTTTGCTTAAGGAGATGTTATTATCATGCTCTAAAAAAACAATTATCAGATAGCTCCATGATAGGCATGAGCAGGTATAACCTTAATATCTTGATGAGTGGTCAGTTATGTTTGCAGTGGTGGCTGGATTAGATATTAACTGTGGCCTAAATCACTTTGTGCTGACGGATTTGGAAAGTGATAATCCAAGGTGTGCCTTTAAAAGCCACACCGTGGCCACCTGGGTCCATTTGTAGCAAGGTCCCTTTCCATCACTCTCCTGAACCAGAAGAAACATTACTGAAGGGCTGATCGCGACCACAAACCGCAACCATGAACGGCACAGAGGGACCATTTTTCTATGTCCCTATGTTAAATACTACCGGCATTGTCCGGAGTCCTTATGAATACCCGCAGTACTACCTTGTCAACCCAGCAGCTTACGCAGCCCTGGGTGCCTACATGTTCCTGCTCATCCTTCTTGGCTTCCCCATCAACTTCCTCACTCTGTACGTCACCCTCGAACACAAGAAGCTGCGAACCCCTCTAAACTACATCCTGCTGAATCTCGCTGTGGCTGACCTCTTCATGGTGTTCGGAGGATTCACTACAACGATGTACACCTCTATGCACGGCTACTTTGTCCTCGGACGTCTCGGCTGCAATGTTGAAGGATTCTTTGCTACCCTCGGCGGTGAGATTGGACTCTGGTCACTGGTTGTTCTGGCTATTGAAAGGTGGGTGGTTGTCTGCAAGCCCATCAGCAACTTCCGCTTCGGGGAGAATCACGCAATCATGGGCTTGGCCTTCACCTGGATAATGGCCTGTTCTTGTGCCGTGCCCCCTCTCGTCGGCTGGTCTCGTTACATCCCTGAGGGCATGCAGTGCTCATGTGGAGTCGACTACTACACACGTGCAGAGGGTTTCAACAATGAATCCTTTGTCATCTACATGTTCATCTGCCACTTCAGCATTCCACTGACTGTCGTGTTCTTCTGCTACGGCCGTCTGCTCTGTGCCGTCAAGGAGGCTGCTGCTGCCCAGCAGGAGTCTGAGACCACCCAGAGGGCTGAGAGGGAAGTCACCCGCATGGTCATTCTCATGGTCATCTCCTTCTTGGTATGTTGGTTACCCTATGCCGGTGTGGCCTGGTGGATCTTCACACACCAGGGCTCTGAGTTTGGACCAGTCTTCATGACCCTCCCGGCCTTCTTTGCCAAGAGTTCCTCAATCTACAACCCACTGATCTACATCTGCATGAACAAGCAGTTCCGCCACTGCATGATCACCACCTTGTGCTGCGGGAAGAACCCCTTTGAGGAGGAGGAGGGAGCGTCCTCTACTGCCTCCAAGACCGAGGCCTCCTCTGCCTCCAGCTCTGTGTCTCCTGCATAAAAGGGCCGTCAACACAGGCTCCATGATCCACTATCCAAGAAGAAGACTTCTGCTCCCCCCGGGAAACGACTGAAGGCTAATGTCTACAGAAATAACTTCCTTTTTGTATTTTTACAAACGAGTTGGTTCAACCTAAAGACAGTTGCAGGAAAGTTCAGCCCATTACAGAGTTGTTCCTGTATGTACAGAATATCCAACTTAACTATCTATGAGATTTTTTTTTTTCGTAAGAGGAAAGGGAAAAAAATGTAATCTTTTAAAGGTTGGATCCTATATGATACTGGCTTATTTTTGAATGTAGAGGCATGTAATCAAGGCAACGTAAAATAAAACGCACTTTGCAAATGACTCATCCTGTTTGTTTTACTTTGGGTGGCAAAGTTCATATGACTGTAGTATATTTAATCGAATTAACAAATATGAATGACCTATTAAGAATGCATTTATTTCTTAAGTCAGTTTCTACTTTAGAGCTATTATTTTGGTGGCTACTGCTCTTCTGCTAATGAACTTGATGGTACAGAAACTTAGAATAGTGTTCGAATTTCTTTTGTAGAGGCATCTACATTGCTACTGTAATCTCATTTAAATCACAGGTCACCTTGGACTTAGAATTTACCTAAGGGATTATGACATTATTAATCAGGGATGAATATACATATGACACAACACCGACTTTATCTGATGACAAATATTAATCACATTAATTAAAGGTCAACACAGACAAAGACTTATTGGCTAACACAAATCAGTTATTACCAAGAGACACCTTGATGCAAAGGTTATGTAATGGAAACAATTATTCCTTACTGGTGTTTCTTATTTCCATTATATCACGCACAAACCATTATAGACATTAAAATAAAGCCATTGTAAAATGAAGATTGGTAACACTTTACTCCCCCTGTATAGCATTTGTAAGCAGTATAAATTTACAGTACATTTATTAATGTACTGTCAACAATTATAACTCCTCCTGTGGTCACGCATAAGTGAAAGTTGGTGTATGAACAAATAATGAATGACATTATTGTAAATCCCAGTTGTAATAACATAAAATACATCTTCATAGGAGAAGTTATAATTGCTGACGAATACTGTACATTAATTAACAATAAAATGTCCTTAAAGCTGCTTTACAACAAAATAAGCCATTCATTAAACATTTGTATATTGCTTATAAATGCTAAATAGGGGGACTGTTATGAATTAGTTATACTTTTCTTTTTAGACAGCTAATAAATGCTAAATACTTACAGGAAAAAAAAATTGTTAAAATCATTGGGAGAACTTCACAATATTTCTCAATAGATTTGAAATAATATAATTATATAATAGAATTTCAGTTAACAGAATATAGAAAACAAGATTTAGAGCAAGGTTTTTCTGTTACCAATTCAGAGATACTACTGTGACTAGTGTAATAGTGACTACTGCAGTCCTAACAGAGGGTACATATTGCAGAGAATGATGCACACACTTTAAATCTACACAGGTTTATGCTTATGCTAAATTCTCAAAGGCTGGGCTTTTTTTTACTCTGTGAAAGAAGTTACGATGAGTGGTACCACTTTAATAAATGACAGAAACTCATTTGATGACGCGATTCCTCCTTCTCAGTCCTTGGTTGTTCAGTATGCCACACTAGAGAAAAATACCTCAAGATCTCTCCCACAGTGACCTTCATGCGTAGCTATAGCAACCATCATACCAGCAGATCTTTTCCGGAGCAGTATATACAGAGAGCGTATACTCACCGAAGTCAAGCTCCAGCTGAGAGCTCAAGAAAAAAAAAAATCAATCACTTGCTGCTTTAATTTAGCACTAAAAAAGAAAAGCTTCTTTTGCTGTGGTTACATAATCATACACTTCACATTTTAATGAAGGTATTTGAAGAATATTGGATGGATGAGTTACCACTTAGCTTTTTGTAAATAAATACCAGTTATAATTTTAAAGATTAGAAGAATCCAGTAAGATAGCCCCTTCAATACTTCCCTAGTTCTATACAGTTTATATTTGTCAATTTATTCTATAGAATTATTATACTGTATTGTCTTATCATTATTGTTGAGTGTATGGAGTGTGAGAGTGATTTCCAAGGGGCGTTATCAATGGGCTCAGACAACCAATCAGAGCAACAAAACGTCGTATGGTATGTCCTGTCAGAAGTACGGCAAACTTAATATATATAAATATTTCTTATCAACCAGCCAATCTGTTTAATACTGCCGCTATAGCCGGCCGTGGAACGTTCCGCATTGGTGAAAGCCATCTTTGTTATTTACAAAGATGCCTCAACGGTGCTCTTCTCTGTCAGTCATCGAATTAAACCCGCCTCATATTAGATAAATACTTATCTTTGGCTCACCAGATACCAGCTCCAAGGAAATCTGTCTGAATGGGAGAGGGGCCAGACGTATCTGCCAGAGCAAATAAAACATGAGCTCACAGATTCGTCTGGTTCCCAGGCTAGATCTTCAATCAAGCCAAGTTGCATATTAAAACATTGCTGCATATTAAAACATAGTGTGACCATGACTGACACACCAAGAGATTTGATAAAAAAGGGTGTACAAACTCAAAAGCCTCTCCAGAGACATTTCTGGAAAACGGCTGTGCAGAAATATGAAATCCTTTTGAATTTGTATGGAAAACTTTATTTGATAATAAAAATAGCATTCACAGACTTCTTTTGATAGCTACATATACATTGTAATCCATCTCAAGGAAAGAAGCTGGATAAGTCCACATCTACTTGTACTTAGACTAATGTTATGTATAGCTTCATGGGTCAAATAAAGCTATGAACAATGTAGTATTTATATATGCATAGTTTTATAAAAAAGATTGGCCCATATACATGTACTGCTTTTATCAACACAGAGACAGCATTATGTCCGGAGCACATTGCAAGAACTAATGCTTGAAGAACACAGACTGCATACAAGTGCTTTATAATACAAAGGCAGGCTAACCATCAAGAGAGATTCAAACCATCAAACAGTTTCTGATTGACCAAATACAGTCTTTCATTTTAAAATGTCTTTACATACCTGATCCAGAGTAAATCAACATATTTCCCATAAATCATCAGGTCCATTTAAGAGATATAAACACAATATCACATTCCTCACTGCAGAGGTTTTTCATAAATTTCTCTTTTGTACAAGAAAAAGGCAACATTTTATTCCTTGACAGGTTCCTAATAGTAACATTGGAAAAATTCTTTACAGGTGATGGCCAACAGGGTAACTTCTTAAATGTGTTTCTTTTTTTACTTATTTTTTGTTAATGCAGTACCATGGCGACAACAGTGATCAAACAATGCAGTTGTTGTGGTTTATCCAATATAGTTTTAGTTTTTTAATGAAACACACAAAACACATTATAAAGCAGCAGTCAGACTCCAGTGGCGTGACAGCATGGCTCAGCATGGCAGATTGGTCGTCTCCTGTACCGGGACTCTCCATATATTACCAACACAACAAACCACATCAGCTCTTTGTGTCTGACCCAGGAGGTGGTCGGTGCGCAAATGTGGGTCATCAACATGAGGACAGGGCTAACAATTACTGTGGGATTACAGTGCATGTTCCTTATCGATTATTCTCGCTCAGACCTACCAGATAAAGTGGTTAAACTACACTTAGATTTACACATGCATCTTGCACAGGGATAATTTATACATTTGTTTGTTTTAAACTTGTTTTGGCATATCTGATATATCATTTTGTGGCAGCTTCAATCTGGTATTCTGGCATAATACAGACTCATCTAAAATACTAAATTGAAATTTTGATGAGAAACAAATTTAGCCGCAACAGAGAATCTACCAGAACGGTTTTGCCTGCGCTTAAAAGTAAGTCCGGTTCCTTTCCTGTTACATCAGTGAGAAACAAAGGCCTTGAATATTATTATTAGAATTTTTATTTTTATAATCCCACTCCAAGGGAGAAACTACTAACACCATTGCCAATTTTCGTATCAGTTATCTGATTTCTTTTCTTAATTTTGGTAGTGTGTGGGTGTATTTAGTCAAAGGAGGGTGAGTTACCACACATTTCAAGGATGCAACGCAAATAAGGGTACAGCATGCTTTCTCAGGTACAATGTGCACTTTTACCTTGGTCCTTAAAGATTTAATGAAACTTGCTCAGGATATGTGCCAAATTTAAAATAAATATAGTGAGCAAATGCAAAAAAAAAGTCATATATTATTTATATAATTATCACTCTACTTTTTTTTAATCAGATGTTAAATTTCGATTTTTGCATTAAGTCCAACGTGACTTTCACAGTTATTGTGAACCATCAGTGTCTTGTGCTATAGTTTGTTCAATAAAGCAATTCAGGAATGGAAAAGACATCTAAAAACAAGTTGAAACCAAGCTTAGTAGTTATAAGTTACCACAACTGGAAGAATGTTTCATACCTCTGAGGGAACAAATATTTAGATTCAGCAATGCCTACAAAAAGCAATATCACTGATTTTATATGCAGGCACATACAATACCTTTACTATAGTACAACAACTTCTGTTATGTTCAAAATAACTATAACAATGACAAAACAACCAGTATGAACTGATAGAAGGATTGTATTCCTGCTGTTTTATGAATCTCTGGATGGGATCACAAGTAGTTAAGTCAATCAAATCAATCAATAAACCAGTCGACCAAATAAAGCACAAGAGTTAGTATCCTCAGAAGTCCAATTCCAGTGTATGGTACATAGTTTTCACAGATAGAGGAGAGAGTGGCGAGGGGGATCTCTGCTCTGCTCTAGATGCTGAGGTCTTTGGGGCTTTCTTTGTACAGCCTTCTCTTGGGCTCAGGGAGCTGGTTTGCGCTGTGGCCTACTGCGTTATTGTTATGGCCTGTGTTGTTGTAGGCAGCATTGTTGTGTGCAGCATTGTTCTTCATCATGCTGTAGTAGTCCTTCAGTCTAGGCGCTGCTGCATAGTTCAGCTCGTCCCGGCTGTAGTTGCTGTCAGGGGAAGAGTCCCGCTCCACTCTGTATCGTCTTTCCGGTGTCCCATTCATGCCATATCTCTCCTCCGTCCTCTCTGAGGAAGAGTCTCTTAGGAGATTGCCGTTCTTTGTGGCTCTATCATATGTACGGCCCCTGGAAAGAGACGAGGAATCCCCGTTGTTGGTGCGCTCTGGGGTTGTGGCCTCTCTGACTTGCCCAGCCATCTGTAAGTCCTTGAGGAGCCTCCGCTCGTAGAACTTGCGTTCAGGGGTGACTGCAAGGAACCCCCCATCATCGTACTCCCTCTCAGGTGTACGATCCCGATGGGCTCGCTCTGCCCTGCGGTCCATTGACTTGGCCCGTCGACGATCAGGAGACGAGGTGCGCTTTCGGGTTGGTGAGCGGTCAAGAGACCCGCGGCGCTGCAGATGAAACCTCCCGTCCAAAGTAGAACTGCTACTTGAGAGCTCTCGCCCTCTCAGTTTCTCGGCAGCTGCAGCCTTCTTCCCCGAGCTGTCTTTCCTAAGAGTCTTTAGGAGTTTAGAGATGCCGCTCTCCGACTCTGACTTCTTGACTTTGCGACCTCTGCTCTTCTTGTTGACACTGCTACTGCTGTTACCGTTGTCTGGAGACTGCTTTCTGGGGGTACTTTGACTGTGATTGTTATTCCAGGTGTGATGATGGTGGGGGTTAAATTGCCGGCCTTGGTAGTCCATCTGATCTGACCCAGCCCTGTCCCTGTCCCTGTCCCTGTCTCGGCCACGCGCAGCCTCCTCCTGGCGTGATGGTTTGTGAAGGTCTGGTGGATAACTGGACTCCAATGAGGTGTGATATTGGCTGTTAGGTGGCAGCGTTCTCACTTCCGGAGTGTTTTGTGCCCCGGGTGTGGGAGGGTGCCCGTCACTGCTGCCGTCTGCAGGAGAAGAGAAGGGAGAAGTTTGTTGACAAGAAATACCTTACAAGAGGAATGAGGTTGAGGGATAGTTTTACAGCAGTTACATGTAACATTTATTGTTTTCAGCAGACATGATTTTCCTTGTTGGTTCATGTGAGTTTTTGGAAATCATGCATACATTTGCTCTTCCATATGCTGTATATCCCTAGAAACAATCAGGGTACTCTAAGTTGATGTATAACATTCTGTTTTACATCTATACACATAAAATGCACTGAATGGATAAATCCCTTCAATATGTTTTCTCTATAGGGCTGCAGGGTTGAGACACAAGGTGATATCAGCAACAGCAGCAGGTGCAACACATTGGCAAGTGTAGGGCAGGGGTTATCAACGAGCAGGCACCTAGGAAATAATTCATAAAAAAATGGTGAACAACAACTGTGCATTGGGAAGAACAAACCAAAAACAAGAGTGTGTTTGGCTGCAGGTCTGCCAAATTAGAGACAGGATGCTATGGCAGCAGCATGTGATGAGCAGTGGCATTAAATTAGTCCCAGTAAAAATATTTGTTGGGAGGTTGGCAGAAGGGCGGGGGGAGGGGGGGTTTGTATGTGTACGGATTCACAGAACTTAACTTAAGTTTAATTCAGGCAGGACAAGACATAAAGCATGCACACTATGTAAACACAACCGCGCGCAAACACACACAAAGTGGGAGTCAGGTAGGGATGGGCTTGAAGGAAGGGTGGATAAAATTGAAAGGAAAAAGATGACAGGGAGAGTGGATTGGGACAGACTTTTGGCTACAAACCGTGGTCTGATTTTGGCCCATTAGGTAGAAACAGGGCTCTCCCATCTTGTCATTCCTCATTGTACCAACAGCGAGATGAGGAGCCATCATCGCTGGAGAGAGGAGGAAGAGCCCAGCAACAAGAGACAATCAGAGAGAAAGGAGGGGCAGAGAGGAAAAAACAAATAAAACAGACAAGAGGCTGTTTTACAGTGCATCTTAATAGAGAGAAGAAGGGGTTTGTTGTGATTGACAAGATAATATTACACTTTATACAGTATCAAAAAAACATCTGAGAGGGAGAAAAATGTCAGAAAATCAAACCCCAGATAAACCAGAAAATAATGCTGAGAAATACAACAATATGACTCAAACTGTGAGAGGAATAATCCATCAGCAGAGCATACAGCTCTTGGGAGGGAATAGTACTTCAACTGTAATACATTGGTGCTAAGGATCCTATAGAGTATAAATCACTGAACAAGCTTTTGTGGCAACCATTCCTTCGTTGATCAATAATATTTGACAGCTCAATCTTGGGCTGAAACTAAACGACAGGTCGCTTTATATTAATGGATCAGAAAGTGTCTTTCTGTTAAATATTTATCATTTACAGTAATAACATTTATGAAAATCAATTTAAAAAAAAATTTCCCTGTGGTGCACTAAGCAGATAAGAAGCTTTATTTTAGTCCGCAGAGTGTAGAGCTGGAACCATAATAAGATTTCAATGCTGGCATTAGCCGTATTATTTACAGGAAGAGGAGAAAAACACTTGAACATGTCTACCTACCATATTCAGGTACAGATCCATCGCCGCGTTTGAGGACGAGCCGTGCCCTCCTACCACCGTTCTTGATCAGTTCAATGGCACGTGAATGCTTCATGTTCTTTGTGCTCTCACCATTAATCTCCAGGATCTCATCTCCCACCTAAAACAGAGAGGTGACATTATTGTCACAGCTAGCTGATGAATAGTGTCTCATCAATAGTGTGTAAAGAGGAATTTTTGCCTGTCAAGATTTATAGAAAAGAGAAACAGGAGAAAAATAAACTCTGTGTAATCACAAATTCAGCTTTAAATGGTTTCTTACCCTCATCTTGCCATTTCTGACGGCAGCCCCATCCTCCGCTAGTCTCAACACATAAAGGTCCATGTTGTACTCCCGTCCTCCTCTCAGGCTGAAGCCGAAACCTTTACTGTCCCGCTCGAGGTCCACAGAGTAGAACTCAGCATCCTAAGAGACAGAACATGAGAGGTAAAGAGAGAGTCACCAGAGTGACTAATCCATGCTGCACAAGGGGGCCAAAAGGTGAGTCCACACTTTAGGACTAATCAAGCCATGTCCCACAAAAACTCACAAAATGTCAATGGCAGTACAATACCCTAGAATGCATGAATAATTAATGCCACATGAGCCTGTGAGCAGGGTACAGATCACTAAGCAAGGGCACCACAAGGGCTGGCCCAAAAACTTACCATACTCATCAAAAGTTCCCTCTCAACAGAAGTATGGTCTCGACCAAAAACGCTGTCTCTGGCACTCACAGGTCCAAAACTTTATTCATGATCAAACCAGTCACTCATTTGAAAGTCAGAGATAAGATAGATCTGTAGGACTATCAGGGTATTATGGTATACAAGGGTATACCCGGGACCATATATTAAATTGATTTTTGGAGCAGGGAGATGGAATAGGGGCTTGCTCCGTCCATTCCACGCATGGTATTGCAGTACCTCCAGGACCTGTGCTCCTTCTATTAAACTGATACAAAGATGCTGTATTGAGCTGATGTATTGTAGTGCACAGCAAGTGCCACCAGAGGTCAATATCTACTGGTGGAACAGGCAGCTGAACTGAGAAAGATGGCAAGTGCGAGCGGTGGGGATAACGTTACAGGCTGCAGGGCTGCCAACTCTCACGCATTGACCGTACGACTCACGCAATTAACACTTTTCACACGCTCTCACCGTATACCCCGGTGAAATGTCAAAGGGTATGAAGGTATGATGAGAGAATAGATACCGCCCAAGTCTATCAGAGTGCACAAAGGTAGTTACACTGTAACAATCTCTAAGATCTCCATTTTGTTCTCTTTAGTGGCATCTTTGGCAATAAGCGGTAATTGTACGTGCTCTTTAGGACCTCACTTCCCAGAGATCCAAAAAGTGTTGCCTGTGTAATGTCAGTCGGTTGTTTCTTTATATTTGTATTTGGCCAATTGGCCAATTTGAAGCCTTCTATTTATTGTGTAGCATTATTTATTTGTTTGGGGAAATACACTGCTTGGTGTAACTGCAGCATCCATACATCAGTGAAATATTTATGCCCTGACAGCGCATAACTAATTGCAGTGTGGATCCAAGTAGGACATGAGTCGTATAAACCTGGGGGATTTCCTTGGAACCACACCTAGCAAGTTGCAAATTTATTGTCTTTTTCAGATACTTGTTAGAACTGCCAGACCAATGAAGCCATTTTAGCGGCACATAGAGAAACTGTCTTGCTGTCTGCATCATCTAATTGGCCGTTATAGAGACCACCAATCAAACTATTTAGAACAAATATTGTCCAATAATTGGCACCCCTGAATTAATTCAAATGAAAATCTTCAACATTATTACTTTAACCTGCCAGTACGCTTCATCAAAACTGCTTGTCGCATGGTTGAATAGCTTCAGAAACCCCCTCCCTCCACACCTTTTCAACGTCTGAATTTGGGGGAGCTCTCTTTTTACATTCTTTACACCACAATTCTGTCCACAGTGCCACACTATGAATGGATTCCAGGAGAGGCTATTTGAAAATGTGCACAATTATTTGGCAACTTGTGATCGGCTTCATATCGACTTATTATTAGTAGCTTCCTTCTGTTTATTGCTATAGTGTGTGTTATGGTATGTGACTGATAGTTGGTAACTGATGTATTGATGCAAAACCCAGACGATCATTAACTGTGAGATGAAAACATTCATTCTTACCTGTGTTGTCTGAGTTGGAGGTGGAGGAGGAGGAGCTCCTTTCGACTTTGAGTTATTCCTTTGAAAAAGAGAAACCCACATGAATACACTGTGTTATATTAAACAATATATTCTAGGAAGCCAGTTGCATTTCACGCATATTTAAAGAATGGATGCATCATAACCTACCGGGACTCTGTGGACTGTTGAGGTGTGTGTGTGGTGGTGATGGTAGCTATCTTCTCAGCATTAGTCAGAAGAGAAGCATTGGAAGATTCTGGAAAGAATATAGAAATTAATAAAGAAACGACTAAACCAAAGTAAAGAGACTGCTTTCGTTAAATGCATTTGCCCACAGCCGTGTTTTCAAAAGACACTCTGGAGAACAAAATGTTACTGTCCAGAAGAGTCCACTGAACCACCCACAGGCTACTCCATTCAACCTGATGCTAACTGCCTGTGATGTTGTCATTTGCCATTTGCTCATGGAAAACACTGGCCCCAACTGAGCCAAAAGAAAAAAAAAAACGTAGAAAAAGAAAAGAAAACTCATGATTTGCATCCTTTTGTTTTATCTGCTTTTTTCAGGAGGAGGAAAACGACAACTGTCTTCTTTTTTTTTTGCCTCTCTTCAGTTCCATCTCACCAGCGAGAACACTGCAGCACATATTAGTTTCCACTGACACTGGCAGGAGTACAGCTCTGTCTGTGTTTAGAAAAAAGAACATCAGCCTGACTCATTCATCTCAGGCTCCTTACTCACTCTCCCCTCATTACCGGAAAAAATATGACTTCCTCACGGCCACCTCTCGGTCTTTCTGAGGTGAACCGTTTTCTGTAGCCACACACATCTTTCATGATATTTGAAATGAGAATAAGTTGGACCAATAAATGACACAATTCCTATGTTACAAAGCCATACCATGTTTTTCTACAAGGAAAACTTGCATCAGGCCTGTGAGTTAGTGAGAGTGTGTTTCTGTGCGGGAGTTTGTTCTCACCTCCATTCATAATGAAGCTTAATTTTCTGTCTCTATGGGGGGTATTACAGTAGAGCTCTGCTCAATGTTTTCATTGGTTGAACAGTGGCTGAGCCAGTAACAAGCACCATTTTTACAGGACTTGACATATTTCACCCAAACTGTGGAGCTTTGGGTCGCTTTGGGTCATAAACTGCTTGTGCTGCAATATTATGCAGTTCTATTTCCTTTCCTAAACTAAGCTGAAGGGATTAACAGCAACAGGAAGCACTTGATTCGATTTGAGCTGTGTTTTTAATCCTTTCAAACTGACAAAATATTGCAAATGGTAAGATATCCGGCGAAGAAAATAAACAGAAAGTAGAAAGAGAGAGAAGAATTGTTGAAGTGCTCCAGTAGTTTCTGGGGGCAACTTCGCCTTACTCCTACTCAGTGACTCACTCTCTGAGCTACCAGGGTTCACACCCTGATAAAAGTGCTCTTGCCTGTGTAGAGCAGCAGTGCCCTTTCCTTCCCACCACATCCATGAATAAGTCACATCATGCTGCATTATGAAACAGCCATGTGAGGCTGGAAGCCAAAAGCCTTACCATCACCCGGGATGATCCTGAGTGACACCGTGTTCCCGGCTTCCTTGATCAGGTTGACAATGTCCGAGTGTGACTTGTTGGTGATGGAGCAGCAGTTAACAGCCAATATTCGGTCCCCTACTTTCAGCTTCCCGCAGCGGTCCGCCGGGCTGCCCTCGATGATGCGTCCTATTTTGTGGGGCATGGCCACACAAGCATTTCCAGCTTTTGTGTTTACATACATGGTTGCATGTGTATTGTGTGTGTGTTAGAAAAAGTGTGTGGTGATGATTTGATTGATTGTGTTGATTGGTTATATTGATTTTATGTTTTATAAAAAGGAAAAGATGGAGAGAGAGAGAGAGATGAAAGGACAGGTTAATTATCTGAACCACCACATCCCAATTCACCCACAGAAAACCATTAAGGTTGCATGTTGCAATCAGTACACATGCAAAATACTACAGTCGATGCCTCAGAAAGGGGGGTAAAACTGTATAATGTCAAAAACAAAATTCATGAGCTTGGTGGGAAAATGCAGAATCGGTCCTCTACCTCCATCGTCTGGCGCATTAATCAATGGACTGTAAATCATATGCCACTGGTCAGGGCCCACAGTGGTTAACGCTTGACAGCCTATCAATACTCTGGTCACAGCATCATGACAACACCGCCCTACCAGGGATCAATGAGCCCTCAACGGTTGCTGCAGTGTAAGATGTCCAGGTAATTGAGCTGTGGGATCTTGACCAGCTCAGAAAATGATAAGGGATTCCAAAAGAGGAGGACTCTGAGGTGAGATGTGCAGCCCATAGCCTATATACGGCATTAGTCATGTGGTCAGTGCAAGCACGGCAAGAAATACAATCTGGACTTGAGTGGCAGTGCTCAATACTGCACATCTTGTTTACACAGAAGCTTTGAACAGACCCTCGGGATCTCCAGTTCTCCTCACCCTCCTTCCACCTCACTCCCTTTATCTCTGCTCCTCTTTATGCTCCCCCTTCCATCCAGTATTTTTGCAACAGCCATATTTATTACATCACCTTACTTTGCAGCTAGCGTCCCTCTGTCTTGATTGAAAAATGCACTTGTATCCTGTCATTCTATCTTATTAATGGGATATGGGACCTTACAGGGTGTGGCAAGTACCCAGGATTTAATACCCAATCTGCTAAGCACAACACCAACCCCAAGTCATAGTAACTGGGGGTGAGAGGGGGGATGGGCGCTGCACCACAAGAGCAAAATGTTTTTTCACGTATCGATGATGTATGGAGATTGAATCAGCTGAATCCGCTTTAGTCATCCTGACTGAGACACATCTAGCACTCCTGGAAGAATCATCAGAGCCAGGTCTGTTTTTTTTTTTAGTAACACACATTCCTCTGTCACGTTTCAGCTCATGTCCCACATGGTTGGAGCCCATTAGGAGAGAGAGCGCAGGATGCTACAGTGAGATCCCAGATTTGCACATGAAAGCACAAAGTCCATTCATCTCATCGTCCCAAGAGGAATAGTGACGGAGTAGAGCAGGGGAGCGCAGTGAGGCAGCAGCGAAAACAGGAACCTCAAAAGACTAGAAGACGTTTAGACAAGGTTGTTGACTTGCACTGTCACTGGTGTCACTATAAATAACACATTCATTTTTGCGTTTTGCAAAGCAACACCATTAGCCCATGGGATCAGTGATATTTTCACCTGGGCAGCCTGTGTGGCTAACATCTCATCCATTCTTGTGTTTTGCCTGTGACACACCACAGTAAATCATCATAATGGCTAACTATACAAGGGACCTTGGCATGACATTGGTGTTGGAAATTCATCACTTGGAGGTTAAAACCAAATTTGTTCGAGGAGGACATCTACAATTCCTCATCAATGCCTGAGCAACCTTAATACATGCAATTCTGCTGTTTTGCCGTGATACGTAAACGGTATGGACAGCTATGGAGTGTACTGAGTAGACCTCAATTACATGCTGAATGAATTGGTGAGGGCAGCTGTGAGGCATGAATCTGTGATGATGGTGTTTGTGATAAAGCTGCAGCCAGCTTCATCCTGAGGGAGTGTGCGCTCCCCACATGAAGAGATTTCTTTATCCCTAAGCTCATGATAGTAGGTCTGTGACCTCGGCCTGTGGCATTAAGCACACTCCTGTCAAATACCACTCACCCACCATTCATAAAGTGGAGGAAACTCAATAAGGAGTAACTGTAACATCAGTCATTTTACTCAATGGCTCATTTATACTCTCTGTGGACATGTGTCTTTGCCGGAGGTATGCATAGGAGACTGGGGCTGTTCCATGCATCAACTCTCAGGTTTTTTAGATACAATTATTTAGGGTTATCTGCAGGTCTTTAAAAGGCTTAAAAAGCATTTAATTTAGTTTCATCCAAAAAAACAGAAAACAACACATTAGAAGTTATTAAAAAGTCTTGAACTGAATTTACAAAAGTAAAGCCAAAGCTAAAATATTTTCTCTTGCCTGTCAAAGGAAGTAGTGTTACTTATAAAATGTTTTTGTATCTGTTTGTGGGCTGTTGTAAGACTGTTACATCCAATAACAACATCTTGAGTTTAGTTTCAGTCATCACTACTGCTAGCTACAGTAGCTTGAAAGCTCATTGTCTCATAAGACTTCAGCTTAAATTAATTAAAAACTTCCAATTGTTTAATATATCCTTTCATTTTCTGACTGTGTTGGTTCAGGTCATGTTAATTAATTAATTAACTCATATCAGTAACACTTATTGTTATATACTGCTGGGAAGAACTGAAAAAGTGTGATATTATAATAAATTACTTTTGGCCATAAAGTCTATACTAGTCCCTTATATTTTAGGGCCGTAAGACTGTGAAACAGACATTAAGTTGCATTCTATGTGATATTGAAAAGGTCTTCAATTTAACGTTGTGATCCCTTCAGAAAACCTTTCAAACAGGTATAGTTTAAAATTGTCTTCAGCAAAGTATTATTGTCAGTGCCATGTGGTAACCTTTGAAGAATATTGTTTTGAGACCAAAATATTGTTTTGTTTTGAAGTTATTTGTGCATGCTGCTCACAGTCGGAGAGTAAATTAGTCACAGAGAAAAATAAAAATCTTCAGAAACACTTTTTTTTCATGTAACATGCACCAACACCGATTACAAATGCCCAAACAACCAAACTGTTGAGTCGGATTAAAGTCTAAATTGAACCACAATGAAGTCCAAAGAGTTAGTAAACAAAATAAATTCTCATGTCAAACTGAATAGACGTCCCTGTCAATCTCAACTAGCTCCAGCTCTCTCTCACTTACCAAAGGTGGTGCCGGCGTCAGGCCTGGAAACAGATGACACGATGACAAAACCGAAGCCCTCGTTCTCTCCACGCTGGATCTCCACATCGTACGGCTGCAGGGAGGCAGGCACCACCGCACTCCCGCTGCCACCTCCGCCGCCGCTGCCTATGCCGCTGGTAGATCCGCTGCCAGAGCTGACGGTGTTGAGGGAGTTCTGGCTCCCCTGGGGGGTCCGCTTACCCTCCGTCAGGCTGGGGGCCTGGGTGCTGCTGTGGTGGGAGGAAGCCGGCGACGGGGGAACATCACCTTCCCCTTTTGACACTGGGGATGAGGGGGAGGAAAACAGACTGGTTAGACCAGTATTATTCATGCATTTCTTTAACTTTAGATTCAAGTATCCGTGTGGGTGACCTTGGCGAGTGCACAGAAGAGCGAGCGGTGTGCACTATGTTTACATAACATGCATGTGACAGGGCGTGACACGTGTATGAATACACAAGTTTTGTGTAAAACTCCCATCACCTCCATATCCGGCGGTCTTGCGTCTGACAGTGAGGTTGACATGGCCCTGTTTGGCGGCCTGCTGCATCAGCTGCACCACCAGCTGGTGAGACTTGCCCACCACCGCCGTGCCGTCCACACAGATGAGCTCATCACCCGACCGCAGGCGCCCATCCTCATCTGCTGCCCCGTACTTCACTATGTGCCCAATGTAGATCTGGAAAAAGCAAGCACATACAATGCATGATGTAATGGATTACTGACTTTTGTTAAATGGCGCTGTAATCCATTGTATCCTCTATGAACAGAGTGATGTGAATACAGAAGCTTTATAATTGTGATACAGTAATGTGGCTAATTAACAGTCATTAAACTGCAGTAAATTAAACCGCCAGCCGAGAGAGAGCACAATGACTCATTGTGACTTATCTCCTTTTGATTTTAAATTAATCTGTTAAACACAACAGCGTTTCACAGTCTACTGTTGCATTACTTCAAGGTATTTGTGGCTGATGTTCAGAGAAACCAAGAAGGCCAATGCAACCGACTGGGGCCATGGAGAAGCTTGTGTGCTTTAGACACTGTGTGGGAGTATACACACAGCTCTGACAGAAACAAGCGCACAACTACCACCCAGCATTTTTGGCACAAACAACAAGTACTAACTCCTGTGGGGTAGACCTGAAGCCTGCTGCCATTTTATTTCCCTCTATTCCTCAATATCTGCCTTCCACTCTCCCTCTTGCTACCTGCTTTTAAGACAAATATATGGCGCACAACCAGAGGGATTGTGGGTAAGGCCTTTGCTTCTCTTAACAAGCTGTCTATATGATCCTCCAGAGAGCAACAGCTCCAGTTAGAGACAGAGTGATGTGCAAGGACTTTCTGCTTCTCCGGTTTAAAGGCAGACTAAACAGAAAAGCAGGAGGAAAAGGAAAGACAGAGAAAACCCACAAAACAGAGAACCTCTTAACGAACTGGGAAGCACACTAATGAATTGGACAAAGCATTCAGAGATTCAAAATGGTCAGCATTCGAATGGATAGAGTGTATGAGTGTGTATGTACATTTCTTTTAATTCATTAACTTTTAATGGGATTCAAAGGTGGAGGGATACTTACAGGCTCCCCGGGCTCATTTCCCCCCAGGATACGGAAGCCGAAGCCTGTATCCTTTCGCCAAAGGAAAATGTCCTGCTCCTGGCAATCTGGCACTGAAATACACAAGAGGAACAGTGAGAGGACTCCAAGGAGATCAACCACCAAATCTGCCAAAGACCTGCAGGCTCCCCTCAGCGTTGACAGATTAGCATCTATGTAGGCTCATCACTGAATTCTTGTTGCTCTAATCAGCAAGTTATGTCTCCCTTTTTGTCCAACTGTCACAAATCCACGTCCAGTTGTATAATCTCTGATCAATAAGCGGTTTGATTTTCTGTCAGCGTCAGAATGAGATCAACGGCTGCTCTTTCCCTCGCCTCGGCCCTGCCACGTTTGAGCAGTTTGACTCCTTGTTCGTCACGTGTAGACCACCAACTAGTCTGCAAAGTCGTCGTGCTGCGACCTCATCATACTTGCAGACCTGCAGCCTGAAAGGGATTGCCACTGAGTAACCTATTATTAGCCCCCATTTATAACTGGGCCTTTCTTAAGCACGTGGATTTGTAGCCTCACTTTCACCTATTTCTCTCCTGCTTCAAACACACACACACACACACACATTTGCATCTCGCTGTGTAGGAGCAGACTGTAGAGGAGGACACAGGCAATTTGGTTTCAGTCTGTCCAACCCACAGGGCCAGTCTGCACAGGAGGAACGGGCCATTTCTTCTTGTGCCGCCTGCTGTCTACACGGCTGCCACACAATGCCAGTAGCGAACCCATTAGCTTCAGCTCTCCGGTTCCCACAATAATGTGGTCTACAGTGTAATGTGAATTAAACTGCTGAGGCTAGACTTGTAATTAACACTCTGCTGACCCGTGTCTATAGTGTAATGATCAAAGCAACGTAAACTAACAGTAAGAGATATGGCTGTGTGCCACATCAAGCGCCAGGCGAGGCGACGGAGGCAAAATTCCCAAAAGCTCACCTCTCAGTCACACTGTCTTGCCACTGGAATACTGCTCCTCCACTGCATTGAATCACCTACTCACAAATTCAGGAGCGCGCACTTGTGTGCGGCAGCATGCACATGAATACATACGAAAATACAGAAGAAGAATCTGGGCCTCTCTGTAATTCTGTAGTCTCCTGCCCTCTCTCATGTTTCATTGTGTCTCCCCTGCTCCCATGTCGACTCAAAAAAAGGGCCTGCAGCTCCTTCAGGGGTTATCAAACACATATTACAATCAGCTGGAGCTTAAAGCAGCCCGGCTGGCAACAATCACACTGTGCAAAAAGCTAACACAGCACACCTGCCATAGACATCACCCCTAGGTAATCACAAAGAATTTTTTTACAACACAGAGGTGTATTTTACAGCATATACAGACCTATTCTCCCTTTAAATATCACCACCAGTACAAGCATAGGAGGGCTGAAAGATGTAGTTCAACCAAAACAGTCGAGTGATCCATTTATTTTGGAGGAGCCTCACCCTTTCTTACATGCTCTTCTAGTCGATATAGAAAATAAGCGGTTTGACACCCTTACAGTGTTTCCCCATGAATAATGCAAGAATAGCCCATGACTGCAAATGATACTGAGGAGTCTCACAGAGAGGCTGCCTACTTTCTGGTGCTCCAGTTTTGGATTTTGGATACTCTTGTTTTTTTCCAGTGACTAAACAGGACATAAGACAAGCTGTTTGGGCACTGATTATGTAAATGCGGTCACTTTTTAAACGTGGTTTGAAAGGTGAAGAGTTCTTTGTCCCTTCAGTGGATGATGTGCAGGATACGAACACACACACACACACACACACACACACACACACACACACATCATTTTCTTTGTTTTTTGTACTTGCTGGTTCCTTTCAGTCAAGACAAAGGCAAGAACAGTGTGCGTATGACTGACACATGCACACACACACACACACACTACCACACAACTCATCAGCAAACACTCACTTTTTAAGGACACCTTCCTCTTGAAGGCATATTTTGTCAAAGGATCAGTTGTGACTCAATAAGCACACAATTGTTTAGCAAACACACAGACTGTGCCCTGTGGTGATCTCCGTATTTTCAGCTGGGATTCTTGTAGTCTGTGCAACGACTGAAGATTAACAATTGCTAATGCACTCAAAGCAAGGCAATCACAGATGTTTCCAGGGTGTCTTTTCACTTCATTTTTTAGTTTCAAATATTTCACCCATTTTTAATCCCAAAATGTATACAGTAAACGTTTTATATACTGTGGCACCAAATTCAAAGTGATTTTACAAAACACTTCATAGAAAAGCTGAAGAAATAATAAAATCATATGAAAGACAAATTAAAAAGGTACACATGGCAAAGACGAGCAAAACAAACATTACTTAAAAGAATTAGTCACCATTTAGGGAAATACGTGAATTTGGGAGTTAGATAATAAGATTAATACCAATATCATGTCTGTGAAATATAAAGCTACAGCCTGCAGCTGCTTAGCTGAGCTTAACATAAAGACTGGAAACAGGAGGAGACAGCTAGCCGGGCACTGTCTGAAGATAACAAAACATGCTCACCAGCATCTCTAAGGTAATAAATAGTTTGTACATGGCCCCTGTGAAACTGCACACTGTTGTTTTTACACTTGGTTACTGCTGCTGGTTGTAGCTTCATATTTACCGTACAAACATACGTGACATCAATCTTCTCATCTAACTCGCCGCCAATTGAGCTTATTTAGCTCCAGCTTTTATCTTGAATATAAGGCGTCACACGTCTCCTGCCAGATGATCTCAGGCAATATTCACCCTTATAATTAATAGTTAATATCGCTAGAGGATGAACCTTGCTGACTGATTTAAACTCTAAAGTCAGCAAAACTTTCACATTTCTAAAATAAGTCAGAACTAAATTCTACTCACGTCGGCTCTCGTACATGCTCCTGGACTGCGCCCAAATCTTAAAGGGGTCCGGCTTCTTCTGGAGGGTGAGGGTGCCATCTGTAGGGTCCTGAGGGGGCAGGCCTGGCAGAGGCTGGGTGGGGGCAGCAGGAGTGGGAGCCACAGCCTCACTGGGCATGACAGAGGGTGGGTGGCTGGGAGAATCGGTGTGGGTGCTGCGATGGCTGCACACACTGTGCTGGGAGCTGTTCTGGCTGTCTTTCCTCTCTAACTGGTGCTGGGTGGACAGAAAGCAGAGAGAGAGGTGTATATGTGCAAGGGATGGGGGTGGATATAAGCAGGAGATTGAGGGTAGAGGTAGAGGGCAAATAGGGAAAAAAAAGTGAGAGTGATAAGTGAGTCAGTGATAAGGGCGGGATATAGGGGAAAAGAGATGAGTGAGAAAAGTGTTTATAGAGGACGAAGAGAAAGAAAAAGTGTCCAAGGTCATCTTTTTTAAAACATTGCAGTAGAGCATCTCGTCAGGCGTGTGAGGAGAAATGACTTGGTTTCCATGGTTGCGAGACAAAGATGGATTGAAATGTGAAGGATTTTAATGAATAAAGACTTAGAATTTTCTGAATTTTTATGATTTTTGTTTATAGCAGAGGTTCCAATTATTGTAAACCCAAGCATAAAATCAAGGTTGGTGTTAACTGAAACAGGAATGAGTAAAATCTGGCATGAAAAGCGAACTATAAAATCTCAATAGCAGAGAAGAATTCTGGTGGGTACAGTAGGAGAGAAGTAATGTGAGTATTTTGTTGCTACTCAGTTAACTGACATTGCTTAAAATTACCATCTATTTCAAGTGAAATATAAACGGTTTAACAATTCAAATATTCAGTGTTAATTTTGCATATTAGGCCCTTTCAGATCGACATCGCCGCTTTGTGAACATGGCTAAATTTTGGGTACAAAGCAGTGGGATACTATCCAGCAAAATCAAAAATGTGCAAGGGCACATTTTCTAGTAGATTACTTTGTAATGTGACCATTGCATTTGTACTATTTACCTCACAGTCATCGCAACAAAAGATAAAATAACTGCCGCCGTGTACTACAACACGCTGAGCAGTGTTTTTGCATCTGACAAGCCTTCAAATTCATGGATCTGTTACTCAAACTAGACTTCCTGAATCATTTTTCATTGTGTCACCGGTGCCTGAATCAACACACCCCCACAATGCCCATGCATTGTTTTAACACAGGGCTATTTTTGTTCTGAACACTACGACAATATATAGAGTACCATGATTTTATGGAAGGCACAATCTGATTCTGCAACCAAAGAATGTACAAATGATCATGTTATTATTTGCAGCTGCACATTACAAAAAACTTTACAGCTTTATGAATATGCAATTACTCACAATGAAAAAGTGCCAAAATGACAACTGAATCATTTTTTATCTGATATGAATAATAAACCAGTGCATGAAATCGTAAAGAAGTCATGGCACACTCTCCCAGTCTCTCACTCATCTCACTGTACGAGATGAAAGGTCAAATATTCCAGTAATGCTTCTTAATGAGAACAGCCATGCAAAATTGACTTCTCATTTGATCACTGGAGACTTTCTTAATGGGTTGAGACAGCACAGTGTCTCTTGCATATGGGAGTTTACTGTGAGCATTTATTTAGAAATCTGAACTGGAGGCAAAATGGTTGTTCTGGTCTGGCACAAAGTCGCATGCAGCGTGACATTTCACTGACACAACACAGAGGGGGGAAAACTGGCTTTTCCTCACTGAAAACCTAATCCAAAGTGACAGTCAGGCAGTGCCACTATTGGTCCCACTCGACCCCCTTATAGCACCCACCCCTCCTCCACCCGCCGTGACATGTGACCTGAATAGGTAACACCCACAGCCCTGACTGATACCATTTCAAACTAATCCTAATATCCAGCCAGCTGAGGGAGGGCTTTTAATGTTGATCGAGAGGCACGGCACGGGACAAGGTTTTCTTCCAATCAGGTGGTGGTATTTGAACCCATCGCTGACCTTGGATGAGCCTGTCCAGAGGAAACTGTCCTTCTACTATGACTCGGTGGCTCTCCAGGGGTGAATTAGGGTGACAGTAATTTAAAGCTGCACTGGCATCTCTTCTGAGCCTGTATTGATTTTTTTATCAGGTTGAGATGAATCGTAAAAATGAGGAGGCGTTTTCCTCTTTAAACTCCTGAATAACTGCGCTGTCCCTTAGGAGACCGTCGTGCTGCTCACAGAATTGGTCTTTCTGCCTCTTTCCGCCCTCTTTCTCCGTCCTCTCTTATCCTTCACAACTACGAGTCACATTGCAATCTGTTGCAATCTCTCCTCCAGCTTCCCCAATCTCCCTCTGCCGTGTTTCCAGCTCACTCTGTCGTCATTGCCCCCTTCTCCCTGTCTGTTAGCCCCAGTGCATCCTCTGTATCTGTGGGCTATCATAGTGATTCACTGTTGTGGGATGAACCATCTCCACACTGGTCTTCCCCTCCCTCAGCCAAATCCTTTTTTCCTGTCTTTTCCTGCTTCATGCTTCCCCCAGCTGTGGCTGCCTGCCCTCCCCAACAGCTGGTCACTGTTCTGCCTAGGCTATGCTTAGTCAGTCACAGGATCACAGCATGGCAGGAGTGGAGAGATGCAGAGAGAAAGACAGAGGATATAAAACAAAGGGAAAAAAATGACAACACAGAGGCAAGAAACGCAGGAGGAGGAAAACAATAAAAGAAAGAAGCAAAACTCAAAAGTGACTGTAGAAGAAGTAGACAAATGGTGGCAGCAGGATAAAATGCGAAGATCTATGAAGCTTTGTATGCAGAACAGTAGAGCAAGTGTGAAATATATCTCTGTGTCTTTTGTTCTTTAAATAGCACTCCTTTCACTCAGTAGAGGTAACATGCACACACACACACACACACACACACACACACACACACACACACACACAAGGGCTGAAGATCATAGTACTCACCACCAGCTTTGGACTCCTCTTGGCTGGCACCACTCCTGCAAAACATCGGCAGAGAGACAGAGAGAGCATTAATGACCTGCTGAGCTCTTCCCTTGCCCCCTCTGATCAAAAACTCCCCAGGACGAACGAATGGACCCTGGTTCCTGCTGCAGAGCAGAGCGCAACTAGCCCGGCTCTCTCTCCTCCTCCTCCTCCTCCTCTTCCTCCTCCTCCTCTCTGTTGCTTTCTCTCTCTGAGCAACACACTGCGCTAGGCTGCCTGCTAATCCAAGTGATCTCCTCCCCCTGTGCTGTATCCCGCTCCAGTCAGCGCTCTCACCCGTGCTATTAGAAGAGGAGCAAATGATCTATCTGCATTAGACAGGCTGACTTATGCTGCAGCAGCCCTGGGCTGTTGGTCCAAGCTACAGGTCCCCCCCCCCCCCCCCCACAAGTCTGCTTGCAAGCTGTCTCCAACATGAGCTCTCCAGCAGAATCTCAACTATTACCCACTGAGAAGGAGCTCAGAAGCTTGAACATCATATCAAAGGAAAGCCCGAGCTTCTGCCTTACTATGCACATCTTTTGAGAAACTACAGAGCTGTTTCCTCTCCTCTCCACTCCTCTGCTTTGCTCAAGGCTTACATTCAGAAGCTGATCTCCCTCTGCCTTTTTTTTTCGTGTTCCCTCCCCCTTCTCTTCTTCCATGCACCATGACTTGTTCTCCCCCTATCTGTCTCTATCTCTCTCTCTTTTATACCAGTTAACATACTGTAGAGAGTCACCAAGAAGATCAATCTCATTTGTGCTAATGAAATATTAATACTTGGAGCAAGTTGTCAGGGGAGAAGATTCACAGTATACCAGTGTAGGGAATAATCTACATTCCCATCAAGCTTTTCTTTCACATCCATTACAACCAAATTCATTCATCATCTAGGTTCCTCTACCTCAAACGTATTAACACAAGCCTATTCAGACTCCACCTGATTTTTTTACCACACGCACAGAGATTATGAAGCGCTTTCCAAGAAAACTACGTTCCCTTCCTGAAGCTTCTTTTTCCCACCACTTATGTGGAGACAAAAATAGACAAATGAATGCATGAACGAATGAGGCGGGATTGGGACAAAGAGTTGCTGTTGCCAAGGCAATCCAATAGTTCTGTATACAGTGGCAGCAGTCTACTTCGTTAAATATGGGGAGTGAGCAGCAGTGGCACACAATATTTACATTAATACCAGACTTTCGATCCGTTACAGTCATTCTTCTTCATTTTTCTGCTGTTAGAGACCAGGGAAAACATATTATTTCCTACAACATCTAATACCAAGCATGGGCTGAAAAAGCACACTGGAAGTATTCATGGAGCGTTTCATCGACATTAAGACATGCAAGCATCCATCTTAGCCTCTTTCTGCTGCATTGGCAAAAAATCATTAAATGTTAAAACTCTTATGTTGCTGCAAAGCCCCTCTCTCTACACAATTCATAATTTATCTTCCCTATTTTCCCTCCCTCTCGCTATCTCTCCCTCAGATTATGGGGTGCCACGTGCCAGAGCAAGTGAAACATCTCAGCTGCTGATGTGCTGATGGATGTTTTGTGTGTGTTTTTGTGTGCGTGTGTGTGTGTGTGTGTGAGACCCGGGAAGGACACACATCAAAAGGTCAGATGTCAATAATAAGTGTTTCCCATTACAACAGCAGGCTGTATGACCCAGGAACCCTAAATTACACAGTGTGGGAGGTCAATAAAAGCCTTTCACTTTGAAACAACCTCCGAAAATCTTCAAACTCACAACGGGGTCAACATAATTAGCATCAATCATATAGAGATTGAATTTAACTATGGGCATATGGTATATGGTTAACAAATTTGGGCACGGAACTGAAGGGGAATAAAGATTCAAGGAACTGACGTAGTTTCACCCCAATTATACAGTCATCCACTGTGTCAGCTAGAAAAGTAGATTTACATGATGCACGGTGTGAACGCATCTTCATGCATGATGCAGTCTTTAAATCTGCTTAACTTACTCTGGCGTTGTGATGTTGATGCATACGTGTAATTCAGAGTCGATCGAAAATGGCTGAATGTAACATTTATGAGCAGCTCAAGCTCTGTGAAATAAATATTGTAATTGCATGTTCCTGCACACACGCAACTGTATAAAAGCATCCATGAATTCATGCATGCCATACAGATATAATAACAGTCAAGGCAGGTATGCAAGAAGGGGAGCATTTATTCATGCACGGGGCACAGGCGCACAAAGCATTTACATTATGCACCGGGGCCATAATCCTGATATTTTTTACACCGCCGAAGCTGCTGAATGACAGTAAAGCTCTGCTCAGTACCCCACAACAGAACACTACTCCAATCAAGAGACTGAATTGATCACTGAGGATGCAACATTGACTTAAAAAGGCCTGATTTTATTGTTACTGAGGCAACCTTCTACCAGACTGACTTAAGACTGTATCCATTATCATTCAAATGAGAGGGGAAGTAAACAAATTGGAAGTGAAAGTGAGCGCCGTCAGTTGTATGGTGACCCGGACTGGCTCTAAGCATCAGTGTGGAGGAGGCTTTCTTAACTTCTTTTCCAGCAGACAGTAAAGTACGCCTATAATAAGTAGCAGAATTACAAAGAAATGCTAATGAGGAAATTATTGAACAATACTAAAGGCAGGGAGCGTAGACACTCATGTGGAACCTCAAAGACATGTTCACATCATCAATCTTTAATATGAGCATTAGTGTTTCTGCTCAGTAGTTTGTATAAATTGTATGTGCAGGTACTCACATAGATACTGAATTATGAGAAATCACACATGCAAACAGAGCACATGTTCAATAATGTGTGCTTTGGCATAGTTGTGAGATTACCAATGTGTGTGTGGGTATCATTGTTTCATCCCGGAGCAACAGCACTGAAAAAGCTTGCGCTTTTCAAACGGAATCTGCAGCGTGGTGAGTGGCCCAGTGCTTCAATGTGCTGTTGAAGCTGTGGCCTTGGTGGGTCTATGCAGAGCCCACACAGAGGGAGTGAATGGTCCTTCCTCCAGGTTTCTATATACATTGCTAGAGGGTGTACAACATGAGTAATGTTCTCTTTTGTTGAGCCAAACCTGTAAACATTTGTTAATGTTCTACTTATACAATTGACCTATTATCCGGTAGTCTTCTTTCTTCATCTACTCTAAATTATACTGTCCTGCTCTTCTTTGTCATCTGCTACCATCATATCTCATTCCTCTACCTTCATTTCCTCTATATTTTATACCCCTTCTCTCTGTCTTTTCATTTTCTCTCTTCTTTCTCTCTGTCTCTCAAGGGACAGGAGCACTGTGCACGATTGTCATGGCAACAACGATGGGAAGACAAGATGGAGGAGTTATAGCTGGCCTGGCCTCCTTTACAAGGGAAGATCCTGTATGTGAAAACACCAGATGTTTAAAACATTTATTCAATAATAAAAATTCAAAGACGAGAAAAGCTTACGGTAATAATTGATTGGTAATAATAGCAGGTACATATTTGTACATGTAACTGCTAAGGGTGCAAGTGTGCTGCAGAATCACTTAATGATAAATATGGATTCTGCACATCACACTTGCTTAACACATTTCGGTCCACTGCACATTTGTCAGATGATGGCCAAGAAAGGCTAAGCATGTGTGTGTTTTAATAAATATATATTTCAAAATCCTAGACCTTACAGAATTTGTGCAGTGTTTTTAGATATAGCTATTAACTACACAAATAATAAACATCACTACCACTACCAAGTTTCAAAATGCACATATGGCTTGTAGACAAGCTTTTTTCTTTTTATTCCATTGCACAAATTACCTGTTGCCATTCCCCCCCTCTTCCAGGTGTTCAACGACCACGGAATTGAAATTAGAGATTATTTGTCTGGCAATCCAAAAACTAAAATGTGGTTCTGTTTATTTCAGACACACTGTTTTGCCTCTTTAGGAGCATTAACCTGTTGCAAATACTCAGTGACAAAACACATGAATTTTAACTTGTGAATCATCTGAGCTTGCTGTGTATCTATCTGGCATTAGCCACAAGCAAACTACTTTGACAGTGTTTAGTTCATAGCAATGCTGCCTCTTGGGATAATCTGTTGAACTGGTGAAGTATTGTAAAATATGTTTTTCTCTCTTTTTCATGACAACTCAATCTGAATCTTAGAAAGGACGCTTAAACTATGTTTAGTTCAGTTTTTAACAATTTGTCAATGCTATATGGATTTATTTATAACTTCAACACAGGATAGTTAGCATAAATGTAACTTCTGGTACACAACTCCATCAACTGCAAAAAATTATATACGAAATTGGAACATGACAATTGCAGTGGGAATTATAAAATAACTTATGTTTGACGGAAAACAGTCCTTGTTGAAAATCACTGTGATATGTTTGTTTGACCTTGTGCTTTGTGCCCTCTCTTAAAAACGGACTCTGCTCACTCTGAGTCAGACAGTGCAGATTGATGAGTCACTGATGAAGAGATTAAGGCTCCTTCTTCTTCACCTTGTTCCTCCTCCTCCTCTCCTCCGCCAGCACTTCTCTAAACCAATCATCTCATATACGCTCCCCTCGCTGAACTTCGAGTGCTGTTCAGCAATTCTCACACACTCTCCTCTAATCCTCCACCTTCGCTTTCTCAAAACATGATCCCTGGCCCTCCTATTTCTCATCCTCTGCTCTCTCTTCTTATCTGCCTAACTTCGCTCCTCTTAGCCCCCATAATTGTTGTTTGTGAATGATTATGCGCTAGCTGCTTGCGATCACTTGAAAGGTCACAGCATCATTCTCAGACAGAAAGCCTAGCGCACAGCTCAGTCCCAAGAACCGTTATTATCAAGTACGGCTGAAACTAATGATTGTTGTTATTGTTGATTAATCTCTGGTGTATACTTTAGATTCATCCAGTTGTTTAGTCTAGAAAATGTCAGAAGACATCACAATTTCACAGAACCCAAGGTGACGTCTTCAAATTGCTTATGTTGTGTGACCGACGATCCAAAACCCAAAGATATTCAGTTTACAATGATAATTCAAAGGGATGAGAAGCAAATATTGACATTTGAGAGGCTGGAACCATTCAGGATTTGACATTTGCCTGATAAATGACTTAAAAATTGTTGTTGATTAATTTTTTGTGTTGATAGAATAAAGGTGCCTTTACCCTGTGAGAAAACAATGATGATGTAAGTTTATTGCATGCCACAATGTACGAGGTGGGTCCAATACGATCTTGGTACAATATAAGTTTGAGACATGTCAGATTGTGTGATAAATTTGTATCGCTACGTTGTAAAAAAAAGTTATGTTTAAGCAAAATAATTGTACAGCTGCTTTTGTTTAGATTCAAAGTAAGGTATCATATAGTTGTTTCAGTATCCATACAAAACCTCATGTTTCATATTGTATTCATATTTCAAACTTCAAGCAATCCTCAGCCCTATGTCTAACCATTGAGAAAGAAGCTGAATTAATCTGAATACCGCCTCCCTGGCTGCTTGTGTGTGTGTTTATGTGTAGCTTCTGTCTTCACCTGACCACTCAGCTGAGCTCATAACAATGACAGGCTGGAGCCAAAAGTAACAGAGATGATCTACGCTGCTATCAGCCGCCCTGCCTGCCCCAGTGACTGCCTGTAGCCCCCTTCCCATTTATCCTCTCTTTTATTTCCTTTCTGTCTTGCTCTCTTTGTACCTCTCCCTCTATTCTCAGGAATACTGCCCCGCATCCTGTGTGAGACACACTCACACAGGCCCATAATGATGCTGACATTTAACACAATACAGCAGCGTTATTCCAGCAGCAGTGCACAGGGTCACCTCATTAGAGGGCATAATTGATGTGGGGTGCATATCCCAACCTGCCACTAATAGAGATTTGGGTCAACCGGCATGGACGCCAATTTAACAACAATAAGGACTGGACATAAATGAGGGACCTCAGATGTAATTCAGTGTCTGCATGGATACTTTACACTCTGGCAAACAATTTGTTTTGTCATTTCTCTGAGAAAAACATTTAACTCTGGGTCATTCCAGGCCAAACATGCAGTGTGTAGGAACATGAATGGCACAGTGTAGCAGTGAACAGGCTGAGAATCCAGAGAAAATAGCATCCGCAATTAAAAGTAAGTATAATCTACATTAATAATGTGCGACTACATTCACAAACATTAAAAAAAAAGAAGAAAAGTATTCATTCAAGGTACCGTATTTTCAAAATAAAACACGTCCAGAGCAGAGCAGTCACACCCTTCACAACACCCAATTACCATAAAGGCAACATAAGACAATAGCAAACGTGAAAACCGACAAATTCTCTGAGGTCCATTTCAGAAGCATCCGTATTTATTGCATATAAGAGTCCCTGACCTAATGTGCTCCTCCTCCCCTCCCCTCTCATTCATCCATCTCTCCTCTTTACCCAGCCTCCCACTCCTTCCCACACTCATCTGCTCATCGACTGCCATGCTAACTCATCCCATCGTCTCTTTCCCTCTCCTTGTTTCATCCCATCCAGTTCGAGCGTTTTCAACCTGCCACCCACTCTCTTCCTCACTTTTCTCTCCTGCTTTCTCATTATGTCACTCTTTCCATGCCAACTTTTCAAGCTGTTGTCTGTTCAGTTGTCTATTCTTTTGTTCATTTAGACACACGTCCTTTCACGTCAAAACTTCCTGCATCTGTTTCTCCATCCATGATTGACAAATATTTGACATCAAGATGTAATACATACCTCTTTGCACCAGCATGGTGACCTCACTTCCTCTGGGACATTTGCTCAGCAGGTCCACCACCTGATTGTGGCTCATATTCTGGACGTTTCTCTTGTTGACCTCCATCAGAATATCCCCCTCCTTTAGGCCACGGCAGCGTGGATAGTCTACTATCTGCTTGACCCTCTGCCCTCCTCCCGTCAGGCTGTCGGCAATTGTGAACCCGAATCCCTTGTCGCCCTTCTCCATGTGGATGGTGATCAGCTCGGGCTGGGTGGCTATGGACGAGGCCAGCGTGACCACATCACTGGAGTAGCTGTGCGAGCCGTTAGACGCCACCTCAGCCGAGGGGCTGTGCGGCCGCGGCTCCCTCATGCCGTTTAAGGGTCCAGCCTGGTTGGAAGGCGAGTCAAACGTCTCCTGTCCGTTGACGATGATAGGCTCCTTGTCCAAGATTGCCACGGAGGTCACCAGGCTGGTGTTGGGGTCATCAGGGTCAAAGGGCAGCGGGTAGCCACGGCATAAGGCCAGGTCCACCATGGAACCGATGGGGATGGATTGGAAGATCTTCACCACCTGAGCGTGGGTGTAGCCCAGCACAATGGTGTCATTCACACTGACTATCACATCACCTGCACAAAGGAAAAATTATACCGTTAGTGATGCCTCCACAATTAACAGCGATTTACTGAGGCTTGAAGTTAATATATGAAAGTCAAATTATTGTTTTTTTGGTGTTATTCATTTTATTCCCCAGTTGTGTGAAATTCCGTTATTCAATTTAATGACGCAAGAACACTAGAGTGCCTGTAACAGGCGACAGGTGTGTACCGTGCCTCACACCCAATGTATGCTGGGATGTGATCCAGCCCCCTGCAACCCTGAACAGCATTGTCCAGTTCCAATGTCCCCCCTTAACCCAGAGCACCGAACCCTTCACAGACTTTAAAAGAATACTTCACCGATTTAGCTTGCACTCCTATAACTCCTATGGGGTACTTCTATGTTGGACTCCTACATTATCCACAATGTAACTGACATTCGGATGTGTTCTGCTAGTAGCGGTTAAGCATCATATAACCTGGACAGAGACATTTCTATGCGCAGTAAAGTGTGAGGCTAATATTTCATGTTCACTGTTTGCTTCCTGTTGATAAATAAAACAATACAGCTGGACCAAATCAATATATTTGGTAGTCACTCTAATGTCACGATAAGACAAACAAGTAAACATATACAGTGCTGGTTAGTAATGAGCATAATAAGCATAATAAGTGTGCATAAAGGGCTTACAAAATTGACCAGAGAGCCCTTAAACACTTGCTGAATTCACAGTGGGACTGTCCAGCAAAGTGTGTGAGTACGTTAAAGGGGGACACTGGAGCTGGGCTATTACGTAATGCAAAAAATGAATGGATGTAGTGGAGGGACACAACCATGTGTGTTGTTGAATGAAAACAGTGCCCCCTGTGGATGTAGGTTATGTACTGCACCTGTCTCCATCTTGCCATCCACGGCTGCAGGCCCGTCCAGCACCAGACTTTTGATCTGTAGAAACTCATCCGGCTCGTCACCTCCAACCACAGTGAAGCCGAAGCCACGACGACTCTTCTTCAGCTTTGTGTTGATGAAGGTTCCTTTCAGCTCTGCTGGGTTTCTTGTGAAGAAAGGCTTCCCTCCTGCAGAGCACCGGAGAAACAACTCTTACTCTTGCGCCCATCCGCATATTCTACATTCATGAATAATGTTTTGTTTACACGGCGGTAATTTTCAGATCAGATCAGGTACTTTGTAGACCGCATTCTTATAAATGGACAAATCAGCAAACTGAGAGATGAGGGATAGGACTTTACAACAGATTCCTCAAATGTTAGGCACCACTAAAACAGACTGTGACAGGCTATGAAATAGTTGATTGATTTGTCTGGTTATTGGAAGTGTTGTTTGCTGATACATGGGCAGCTTGGACATGTCTGCCTGCAGACCCAACAACATTGGCTCTGCATGCATTTGCTTGTCACTTCCACATACAGTAGTTTCGAAATTTGTTTGTGCTCTTCTATTCAAACCTCACTTAAAAAGACTGTAAACAATTTCAGTAAAAACAATTCTGATGTAGCTGTAGTCTGTTTTCATCCGAACTACATGATGTATCTTTGGGCTACTGTCAAGAGCACATGATAGAGAATCAAACAGTAGTAATGTCTATTAGATAAAAAGATTTACGTTTGGCTCCTGCAGGCATGGGAGGTAGAGTTGGTGGGACCTGCGGGTCCCTGTAGGTCTCCAGGTGGTTTGGAGCGTAGTTTGCTAACGGAGCCGCCGCTGAGGAGTGCTCCTCTATCCACTCTGCACACACACAATCACACACACAACACACACACACACATTAATCAACACACACTCAACACAAAGGTGTATTTACATGCCACACACATATAAACACTTAACAGCAACACACGTATAGACACACAGAGCTTTAAGCACATACTGCACATACTTCTGCCATCTGATTCATTTTTACACCCCTATTGTAATTAGCTCTTCATTTACATCAGCTTCTACTAGTGTTATTTGCTGAATGCAAGATACTTTTGTGTTGTAATTTATAAACATTAATACTTGACCTGATTACTCGATAATGTAGCAAAAATTATATGTTATTATAAAAACAACTAAATCAATAATGCAACATGTCTTACTTCTATTTGGGGGATAATCATTGTCATAATTTCAGGGCCCTGGGGGATGCAAACGGTAAGTATAATGTTGCCATGGATTTAGTGAGTTATGCTGTGGGTTATAACTTGAGCCCTTTTTTTGTAGCCTATATCGGTTTACATTCTGGTAAACTGGCTCCATAAAAAAGCTATTAGCAGTTCCTGTTTACAATGTACCCATGGATGTACAGACAACTGCTACTGGATTACTCTGATACTAAAGAAAACATAAAAACGTGATGATTCTGGAGCATATTTTTTCTGTGATTTCTTTATTTGCAATGGACATCTGGGATAAATGGTATCCGTTGAAGGTGTAAGTCACACTGAATCTAAAAATATGTGTATGTCTGTGTGTGATGCAAATTGCTGCAATTGGGCGGTTTTGAAGTACCTTAATTGCCTCCATGAGCTGTCACAGTCTCTGCAGCTCCAACTCCTGACCGTGTTGATGAATGGGCCAAATCAACAGGCCAAACTACAACAACTAACTTCCTGTTGCTTTCAGAACACAGCCCCTTTCACTTCATGCAGTATCTTCGCCTCATCCCCCCCCCTTCTTGAACCCCTTTGGGAGGCGTCCCTCACAGTTTGAAAACCCTTGGGCTACAGTATAAACCTCCTCCCACTTTTTCATGGTAAAGAAAATTAAATGATCAAATAGAAAATGAAATACAGCATTTATGATTTAAAAATCACATAAATTAAAACCTAAACACCAAAGACGACACCAGAGCTTGGGCCAGCTCTTCTATTTTGGTAAAACTTGAGAATCACAGTTTGCATTTAGTGAATGCATCAAGGTTTTTTCCATCATGGCTTGACAACGGAGTTGAAGTCAAGTCACAGCAGAGAGAAAAGTGGTCTGGCCCAAACCCGGGAGAGCACTGGACAGACTAGAAGGACATGACACTCACAGACATGAAGAAAGAAAGAAATGGTGCCGTGCCAGGGCAGGAAACGAACCTCGAATATACCGCTCACCTTCTGGAGGCTGCGGCTGCTGCTGCTGCTGCTGCTCAAGGATTTTCCGACGCCGCGCCTCCAACACGGGGTTCTCATACTGGGTCTTCCGGTTTATATGACTGAGGAGGACAGAGGGAGAAGAAACAAGTTAACAAGGGTAAGGATTGATTAGAAAGAAGACCAAATAACATTTACAGTTACATATAAAAGCTAATCGAATGTGCCCTTATCAATGTGAATGTTCACCCTCAGATTCACGGATGGAGAGAACAGATTTTTAAAAGGGTCTTTAATTTGGATTCATTTTAATCTTTGTGAGGTGATGTGTCAATGAGGCGATTTACTTACTCTACATAGTATACACCGTACACTGGGTCTTCTATCCTTTCCCATCCTGGAGGCAGCTCTGAAATACAGAAAGCACACAACATTAAACAGAGAATAACAATACTTTGACCTCGGTCATTAGCAGAGCTGAGTGAGTTATTGGTTGGGTTGACTCCCAAACATTCAGTGAAGCAAACAGTCATTATACTACAGTTACAGAAGATATAGTAAAGAAAACTGAACTAGATCACATTCATCTCTCTTATCTGTCATCTCTGATTATGGCAATAGAGGATCCATGTGGTTATTATTATTTTTACTGTTTTTCTTTGCAGTTTTGAGTAAGAGATTGCATCGGTTGTGTTGTGTTATGTTGTTGCAGTCTTTATGGGACTGGATTTTGCTGTTTTGAATTCTCCTATAAATGCAAAAATTGGATTGAATGACCTAAGCCATTTGCTTCTGTACAACAGAATAATTTATGACCATTTTTATTTTTTATTTTGAAACTTCTTTCATATGATTGTATTTCTTAAATTCTAGCTGTGGTTTATGACTGCCAAGGACTTGCAACACTGTTAAATGCTCCCTTTAAAATTTCTGTTTTATTACAATTGTAAAAGTACAATATTTGAAGCCCAAATTGGCTCCTTGATTCTAGATGTGCCATCAGCACTTATGTTTTAAGAGTATTTACCAATCTAGTCAACTCTCAGACATGTGTACCTGTCAGTAAGTGTTATCATAAACTAAATTATGACCTGGATCACTCTCCTATTGCCTACACCCACATTTATTATGCTCATTATAACTAAAACCTCTCATAAAAACTGTATGAAAACAAAGACACTACACAGCTTTAAACAAGTTTTCATCAGAATGAGAGTGAATGCACAAGTCTGTAAATTTAACATCTGTTTTTGTCTGCACTTTTGCAGAATATTCCATTCAGCTCACCATTGCCTCACTCTCTGAACACACTCGTGCACATTGTACACACATCTAACCACACTCCATGGGAACAGGCGGACTGATGAGACCTATCAAACCGACACCTTCCCATTAGGATGTTGGCATCTCAGACCTCCTCTTTACTGTATTTGATTTCAGACAAAGACATTACCTCCTTGTGTTACTGTGGGCTTCTCCCAAGTCCAGTAAATACTTTTATAAGAGACTGGATTTCACAATCAATAATCACAGACTGTCTGCATCTGAGCAGCCAGCAATAATAAAGGCTTACAGCCAGACATTCAAGGCCTTGCTTCAGACCAAGTTCTCGTTCCATTACAGGGTTGTTTGTGTTACAAAATGGGATGAAAATCAGCAGCTGAGCCATTTGCCAGTCTGTGAAACAACTCCAAGTACATAAACTTGAGTCCTCAGCATAACATAGTCCAAATGTGTTTTTGTGCATTTCAGACAGAGAACTCTTTTGATTCACGCTATAAACCATGAGGGGTAGAATACTGTATTTGTTTTTGGTAAAAGTAAATTGAATGATCCAAAAATTCTAAAAAAGCTTTGGATACAGATGTTAGAATTAAATGCAGAACTATGATCAGCAACATTTAATTAAACAAAATACACTACAGTATATCTCCCAGTCATACATATGAGGGATCACTTGTATGAGGGAGACATTTGGCGAGTGGAGAAATAAACTTAATAAAACCAACTGCCATAAACATTAAAGTCATATGTGAAAGACAAACGGGCAGGTTTACATCAGATGGTTTTATTTGCCATCTCTAAACATATCATCCATCTACCATACAAACCATCTCTGTTCTGCATGGATCTTGATTATGCTTTAAAATTACTCTGGATTCTTCAGTAAACAAATAAAGATTTTTATGTACTTAAAGTTCTCACAAAACACACTGTGTGTATCCTTGAGGTCTAAGATACATATTAAATCCATTGCTGACTTTTTTCCTTTGTTTTAATGAAACCCGCATTGTTTACGTTAGCTTGCAGTCTTCTTCTTCTCCTCATTTTCAGTCATAATGCTATTACTGCAAATAACCACCACCAACTGTCGATGTGCCCCACTGCTCTCTGCAGCTGGCACAATCATGTATCATCTCGCCCCTCTGCTTGTAGCATGCAGAGTGTGAGCTGGTAGAGCACGAAAAATACAAACATAACATTGCTATAGAGCACCACTCGTGGTCAATAGCTCCTTATATTCCTTGCGCCTATCCTTTACCTGGCCTAAAAAATCTCTCCACCGCGGCCTGTGGACAGAATTCAGAAGCTTGGACTTCAAATAATGTGAACAGAAGAAATCATATTGCCACATTTAGTGCAGCATTTCAGAGATGATCAATCTTCAAAGATGGCTGGGTCATAACTTGTCATCTTACCTAATAGAAATCGTCGGCATAACTTTTGTTTTAAACACCAAATTGTAAAAATCTTACCTAGATCAGTCTCCAGCTCCTCTGTATGTATCCCTTCTTCTCCAAAGTGAAAGCAGGATGAAATAAAGGCAACAAAATGAAGAATAGAAAAGGGGATGGATAGCAGAAGAGAAGTGGGTCGGATGGAAGAATCAAGAGCAAATAAAGAATGAAGTGACAGTCCAGAGAAAGGGCAAATAGGAAAACAGAAACCCCTTAGTTTCAAAACTGATAATAACAGGAAAAAACATCTCAAAAAACCTGAGCAATATAAAGTGCAGTGTGCCACTTTACATTTCACCACTTGATGGTGCAATTTTGTAATCTGTGTTCTGAATTCTCAACTAGTCAACTGTCATTTGGAATTTATCAAACAATTATTTTTTATTTGGGAACTATGTCTCTTCTTTTTATGTGATAATAGCTGTGAAAGAACACAAAATCAACTATTTAAAGTATAGCAAAAGTAGGACACATACAAGACATTCAAACCTCAAAACTACACGTCTGAGAATTAAAGGAATTAACAACTTAACCACTAACCACTCACTACACAAGAGGAGCACAATGTATGAGACCTCAAGCACCACCCACTGATTCCTAAACCACTACACAGAAGTGTGAATATAAACTTTTATTACATAAATGATGTGAAGCAGCTCACCATCATCATCACACTCTTCCAGAGGCCTGGATGCTTTGTCTCTATACCGAGGATCCAGCCATGATGTGGTCTTTGTGTTGTGGCTGAGAGAAAACAAACAAGACAACAGAACAATTCAACACAGGCCGTCAAACCGACATATGAAACCACAGCAGGGGTGCATGAATGCATCAATAAGAATTAGAAAGTAAACCGCGTCAGCAAGTTTACAGAGGACAGCAGGCGTCTGCTGCAAAGAAAAATGAGAATAACAAAGCGAGACAGGCAGGACATCAACAATAAACGACCTGACTTTTCCCTCTATTGTTAAACAAGAACATACTGTAATTCAGTGATAGCAGAAATTAACATACAAGCTCTGAAAACACACAGCCATGTCCTGGTGGTGTGCCTTTGTCGTGCTGCAGAGAGGACAGAGAGGTGGAGGTAGTCAGGTGATCAGGATGTGATCTCCTTTAGAGATCGGGACATGCAGGGATTAACAGGAAAGCAGTGGCACCCAGGGGGCTGGGCAGGTTGGCTGGGGAGGCCTAAAAACCAAATCATGTGGGAAGACAAGCCACTGGACGAACAAAAGGGATAATAGTGCAGGTAAAATACAAAAAAAACACCAACTACGGCATGAACTATGGTGAGAAATGCTTATTCAGGCAGTGCAAGGAGTGTGTGCAGCAGATCAAACCATAAAATATTGCAGGTTGTTGATACATACTCTATGAAGTAAAGTTCTCCGCTCTCAGTGTAGGCCATCTCCCAGTTTTCAGGCAGCGGTCCCACTGGGTCTTCCGGAGAGACCTGTGGCTCTGCGAGGGTCTGCTGCCCACTGTCTGAGGTGGAGGTGGCCGCATTGTTCAGACCACAGGATGGAGCATTGTCACGTGCGGGGTACGGCCGGAGGATGCCGCCGCGGCTCTCGTCCTGGTCGTTAGGGTTACCTGTGCACAACAGAGGAGAGGGGAAGAGACTACGCACTAAGGATCCTGGGTAACACAACAAGCACAACACAGAACGACAACACCAAAGAAGAACAAAGACACAGTTTATGTCTCACGCATGCAAGAAGGATGAAATAAGCAGACACGTTCACTCTGGATACTCTTCAGCACATATCATGCCACATCAAACTCCCAACCACTGCCCCTTCCCCTTATCTTAAGTTTGGCTCCCACCCATTTCTAGTGTACTGAAAGGGCCCCAGGAAAATGCTAATTCATTCAGCAACAGTCTTTCCCAAACTCTTGTTGACCCCCACCCTGTTTTACCTCTCCACCCATAAGCCTCTTTCTTCTAAAGCCAGCTAACCCAACCCCCATCCCCACTCGCTCCCCAGTTCTGGCCCAACATTCTCCACCACTTCCGTGGGCCTTTCAGGTTTCATCAAATGCTAATTCAACACTCTGGCTGCCTGGCAGGGAGACACAGAGAGGGCATAGATTCACAGTATCAAGGGAGAAAAAAAGAAAACACACCATCGCTTGCCCTCAAAAAACAGGATTGAGCTCAAAGGAGAGAGGAGAAGATGAGAAATGCAGCTTTGAGATAAATATGTCATATTGTCACCTCTTTTTCTTATATAATGGAATTGATTTACATGTAGATGACAATTCTGCTAGGACGTGTTGAGAAATATTTTGCTTGAAAATACTATCACCTGAGGCGTACATTTTAACACATGATGGACGTGTACACATGCAAGGGGGAGTTTTAATGAGCAAAACCAAGAAAAGTGGAGAAAAAACAAATAGGACGGGTAGGAAAGGATATGAGGCCTGTAGCAGGGAGAGAAAATTATGAATCTTGAGAGTGTGGCCTGTAATGTACTTCCTGTCCCACTACACCCCTCCTCACAGGCAGGTGGCACTGTTACGAGGCTCACAGAAGAGGAATCAGCATCACAAAGACATGATGTAACTGCCAGACACCCAGTGCCGTACAACGGAGGAGAGGATCATAAACATACACACATTATCTCTCTCCTTCTGTATTCCTAATCTTGGGCACACACAGACACTCCTAAACAAGCATCCACTCGAGAACAATCACAGCACAGATGGAGGACACCCCACGTGCACAGACAAAGAAAGCTGCAGAAACCGTAACTTCGACAGACGGGGACAGGCTGGAGAGGTGCCCCTACACCCTCACCTGTAAAACTGTTGTTCATTTCCGTGGCCTGGTCGTCATCGTCGTCGTCAGCAGGCACTACTCGGGCGTTTTGCATGTCATTGTAGGACTTGGTGCGCTTTGGGGTGGACTGCTGGGAGCCTGCATCACTGAGAATCACTGTCCCAGTGATGGGCTGCCTTGGCGGCTTGGGGGTCCCATAATAGTTACCTAGGCAACAAGAAGGACATTAGCATGCTTGAGAGCGAGACACAGACGGAGGGAGAAGGAGAAACCGAGATGGAGAGAGGAAGCCAGGGATAAAAACAGGGGATCTATGAAACCTCCTAATCTTACGCTGAGAGGAAACGACATAAAGCTGGATCACAATGTGACCACAAATCGTGGAAGTAAGCAGCTGGTGGGAAAGCAAAAGGGTTCTAGTATGTGTTTGAGGCTGCAGAGCTGTATTGTCTGGACTCTGAAAGCATACTGAGCAAAAACAATGGACCAGCTCACAACACCCGGCTTGTTTTAGCAGCTTTTTATAACTGAAACTGCTTTTGTCTGTGGTGCAAACAAAGAATTTCTTTAAGTTTTCGCTGGCATGGTACGAATCATGTGTCCATATATTCTTTGTAAATATGAGAGAAAGAAGCGCCCCGGTGGCCAAGGGGTCCAATTCATACCATGCAATGTCAACATTAAAGGAATTGTTCAACGTTTGTGGATTTATGCTTATTTGCTTTCTTGCCGAGAGTTCAAGTCAATATGAAGCTGAAGCCAGCAACGAGTTAGCATAGTCTCTTTGTCAAGAGGTAACAAAATGCACATACCACCAGCCCCTCTAAAGCTCACTAATACAATATGTCTCATTTGTTTGATCTGTACTCTCGGCAAGAAAGCAAATAACTGTATATTCCACCGTGGATGTTGCATTTCATCTCCCCTCATTTCCCGTTGACTCTCCACTGGCTACTATCAAATAAAAATAATTCCCCCAAAATGCATAAATTACAACAAAACAGTGAGGAAAATTACAAGAAAATACAATATGGTAATCAAATATGTTTCTATATAATCATATATCCATAAACATTCTTGGTTATGAATCAATAATCCTGTCCTCCTCTGGTTGTCTGGATGGCCACAGACTCCTGTGGACAGGTATTTGACATTGTCTGCGTGAAAGGGAGAAACGTGCCAACACACAGCAGAACCGGTGCCAAGCAGATTAATGCTGTAACATTCTCTCCCAGCCTGATGCACACAGTCACACACACAATCGCACACACACACAACCACACACACATACACACAAATTAAGCATAGCCCTGCCCTGCATAGCACACAAGCTCGCGAACAAGCACACATCATCCGTCCACACACACGTGCACACGTTTACACACACAGGTTTGAGACTTAGCGCTGCACAACGCTGTCCTAATCAGAGTGAGAGGGGCAGATGTGGAGTGACCTGCTGTCTCCTGGATGCATCTACCCCCATCATGCACAGTCTAATCGGAATCAACTGAGTGCACAGTCTTACAGCTCGCCTGCATGTAGGAAAAAATAAATGTTGATCGCTGCTACGCTCATTGTATCTGTGGAGAATCAGGACACCTGCGCTGTCACAGAGTGTCGGTTATGATCATTATCATCATCATCATCATCCTCCTCACCTTCATATGTTCCTATTTCCAGTAGTGTGCCACTCTCCTCAAGTTCTAGAAAGTCCTCCACAGATAGGAAGTTGTAATCCACCCCTGGGACCTCTCCGTCTCGAGGGGGGCGGGTTGTACCTAAGGACAGAACAAAATGAACAAATACAGTTTAGGTGGCTGCCAATAACCCGTTGAAATTCAAGCCATGTGCTTACAGTTGACTGAAGGTGAAATCATGTTCAATATGCTTCTCCCACAACTTCTACCACACTTAAAGCCTATCATTAGTGTTAAAATGTAGACAACATCCAATCATTCATTCAGCTTTTTTGAGATGATGACCAGCCAGGGGCAAGGGTTTCCAAAGCATTAAATGAGAAAGTTCTGAAATCAAGAGGGTGTGATTGTAATTCAGTGCGGTGATTGGAAGTGAAGTGACTAGTGAGTGGCTGTGAATATTATGTCAGGAAATAAAATCGAGGCTCGCATCTTGATCTATCTCTCTCCCTCATAGGAAACTGCTGCCTGCTAAATCAGAAGATAAAATAAAGTTGACCTTAAGCAAGTCCTGATACGGTTATCAGTCCATAAATGTATTCATGGTAAGTCTGGAATTGTAAAATGCACTGACATAATAGTATTATAGTCTTTTTACTAAAGTTATTATTGATTGTTAAAGCTGCATTGTCCCTGTTACGACTGCAATGCTGAACAGCTACACTTATCGCATTCTTCTGTGTTGTTAGGTTTAACAGTAGTACAATAAAAGCTTTTCAGTCTGAGACAATACAAACCAGGACTGATTCCTTTGTCTTACGGCACCAGAGAAAACGAGACAGTAAAATTTGCACATTAGAGGTGTCTCTCAATCAACCCTTGGGTTTCAATTGCTGTTAAAAGGTAAACCAAAATTTTCCTTGCTGGCCTTACTGGCCTTACTGGCCTGAGCCTGATCCCCTACTGCAGTTAATGATTAGTGGTCTGCGGTGTTTTGACTTTGTAGTGGAAACACTTTGTAGAAGGAAGCGGACACCAGACAATGGAGGCAGGAGCTATTGTGTCTCTGTCTTTACAAAAAGGAGATGGGATGAACAGCCAGATGGTTGACGGAAGTTGTAACCCATCTGTGATCAGGACAGGAGTGTATAAATGCATATATATAGCCTGTGGATATATACCCACAAACACACACACACACACAAACAAACAAAGGTACAATGTACTCTCACACCCCTCTCAAGCAAGATAGACTCCACTGTAATACAGAGGAAGCATTGTGGGCCAGACACAATGCCTCTTACTGGGTCTCAGCGAAACAGACCTAAACAGACCTTTCCTACAGGTAAAGAATAACCTGGCATTGGCAGACTAATGCGTATTATGTCAGTCATCGTATTAAACCTGCCTCATACTAGATAAACGCTTGTAAATTGGCTCGCCTGATACCAGTACCAAGGAAATCCATTTGAAAGGGAGAGGGGCCAGACGTATCTGCCAGAGCAAATAAAACATGAGATTGCGGATCCATCTGGTTCCAGGCTAGGTAAAGAAACAACTAACAGTCCAATAGTTGTCGAGACATTTCAGTCAAAACCACAAATGTCAACTTGCTTGTGGTGCTACAAGAAAAGCAGATTCCCAAAGTCATTAGGATTCATCCTCTGGGGAACCATTAATGTCTGTACAAAATTTTGCACCAATCCATCCAGAAAATGTTGAGATATTTCACAGGAAACGTTAAACTTTTGACCTGCACTTAAGGAAAGGTCAGGGGATCACGATTCATCCTCTGGGCACCATGAATGTCTACACAAAATTACATCTCAATATGTTCAATAGCTTTTGAGATATTTCAGTCGGAACCAATGTGATGGACCCACTCACATTACTTTCCTCAGATCCCCCCCCCCACCCCCTCCCACCCCCCCCAAAAAAAAAACTGGTACAAAAAAATACCACATAGGCTTTTGAAAGCAGATAAGTGCAGAAAATACAGTTTATCACTCTTCAACCTCTTTAACATCATCACTGTGTTCTATTCTAGACGAATGAGAAAGCTCATGTTTGACATATGTTTGCTTGTTCAAGTGTTTACCTGAGCCTCTCCAATATGCAAGCTCACACTCCGTCCCTCAGGGTACATCCAGCCCACAAACACCTGATAATAAGCTAGTCTGTACCGTGCACTGCTGAGCCCTACACCTGCACTGCACTGCACTGCACTGCAACACTGATTCTCTTTATCGGTTTTCTTACTGCCATTTTAAGAAAAGATCAATTACAGATAAATTGATGGGGCGGTCATTTAGTTGATAAGATGTAGTGCTCAGAATGTGAACAACAAAACCAAAAAACAAACAAAAACAAATCCCCCACATGAAGGAAAAAAAGCATGATAGATGTCATCTAACTGACCGCTTACAGCAGCAGCGCACAAGCAAAGTGCTGCTTTGCATTCACCTCAGTGGATCAGGATGAGATGAAAGTGAAGCTGTCTGGGAGTTTGAGTCATAGGACTGGGTGGTCCCATGGTGGGAGATGTTTCTGAGGCTCAGCATGCTCTAATGACGCTGTCTGCTGAGCGAGGAATGGAGCTGTTATTCCAAGCTATTCCCCACAGTGGAGGGCTCTGATAGGATGACTAATTCTGATGTGCCTATATTACAGTATATTGAAGGCTGAAATCTGCATGCATAATTTAAATGCAATATATTGCTGTCTGACATCAGTCTTGTTGTATGGGAGCATTCAATCATCTGTTGTGTCACATCTATGTCCATTCATTGTGATTCAATGCCAAGATAGTGAGTTACAGTATCTCAACAACAACACCTGTGGTCCAACTTGACGCCCCGATGGTAATAAAGTAATAGTAAATCAAAAATGCCAAATATAATGGTTCCAGGTTCTCAAATTTGAGAATTTACTGCTTTTCTTAGTCGTACACAATCAAAAATTGAATTATTTTGGGGGTTTTAGACAAAAGAAGACATCTGATCACGTGACCTTGATAATAAAAAGAATCATTAGTTGCAGCCTCTAAAAATGTTAATGAATAAAATAAGCAAGATTACATGTATTTAACCATATGGATGCAAATTCATTAGCGCCAAACATTTGCTTGTACCAGTTCCTTAAATGTGAGTATTTTCACCTTTTGTCTTTGCTTTGTTCTATTTAATTTCATCGTAAACTGAATATCTTTGGGTTTTATACTGTTGATTTGATTAAACATTTGATGATGTCACATTGGGCTTTAGAAAATTGTGATGAGAATTCGTCACAATTTTCTAACATTTTATAAGCAAAACAGGACAGGACGTTTTGTTTGGGAGTTAATTTCTGTTGAATACTTGGCAGTCTGAATGCTCTCAGTGTTTGACAGCAACAGTGAGCTCCGGCTCGTCTCCTTACTATTACTGTGGATAGTCTCTATTTTATCTGGCCAGAGAAACAATGACTGGGTCATACTCAGCTCTGACCCCGGATCTGATGAACTAACTTCCATGGACAGTCATCAATGGGCTCTATTCTTTCATTGTGAGAAACCAGCCAGTGCATGCAGGAATGGAAAAATGAAACACAAGCACATTTGGAAATGTCTTCAGTTTTGAAATACCACCAAAACCAGCAGAGCAATCTTTGTTCAGGGACAAGTTGGGTGCTTGTTCATCCAGAGACCATACAAGAGAGCATAAAAATGCATGAGTGTTCATTTTATTTTGATCTTTGCTGTACTGGTATGAAAACCAGTATAGAGCTTTCATAAAGGCTAGGTACAATGACGCAATTCAATACAACAAACCACCATTTAAAAATAACCAAAGAGTTGAAGCAATATCTCTCTGTCACTGCTAAAAAACTAAACATTATATTGTAAGCTTCACAAACATAGTTTTCATTGCAGGGCTATTGCATTGGATTACATTATTTGTTTCCACTGCCTGTATAAAATCTTAAAAGCTTTATAAAGCAAACATCTTACATTTCTAAAAATAATTATAATTAATCATAACTGAAAGATCTTTTGACTGATTGAACATTGGTAAAAAGAAATGTGATAGTTCTTTGAACTGTGGCAAAATGAAGATCTTTATATTCTGCAGTCTACTTTGTTTTGCTTTTAGAAAATCAAATATGACAGGCCCGGGCCTACTTCTGCAGGCATCAAATATGCTCTTGAAACGCCACTTTTGCACACTGCTTTTCAAGTTTAATGGTGTCAGTGGGTATGATATTTCACTAAAGGAAAGGAAATGCATCTCTCTTTGGTTTTACTGATGGCATTTTAATTCAGCACTAACACTGGCTTTAATGTACCCAACTGAAAAGGGGCTGCACACTTTCTAAAGCTAATCTTTTGAGTGGCTCAGGACTTTCATACAAAAATTGCATGCTCACCGTAAGTGTTCAGCACCATAAGCAATTTTCAGTGACTGTAAATGGTGCAAGCTTCAATCAATGTGCCTGCATCTTTGCTCAGTACTTACAGGGCTGTTACAGGTTATTGATTCTCTACGTTTTCTGACCAGTTCGGTGTCTTTGAGCTGTAATTTTGGTAAGAGACAGAACAGGTTCATATAAATTACTTAAATCTACCACTGTAGTGTGCATCATGCATATATAACACAACACATAATACATAGAGAGGTAGTATTATATAACAGACTCCTTTTATGACAGCTGGTTACAGACAGAGGGGCTTCATGCACATCTAGCAGGGGAAGCTGAAGTCTACACAGGAGCTCCTTTCTCAGTAACTAAGGGATTAACGGTATGCAAAAATCACGGGTTGTAAGTAACTCGGTTTTCAAGTCACAGGACGGTACGTTTTTTTTGTTACAGTGGGGAAAAAAAACACAACATAAAATTGTTCAAATAATTTTTCAAACTATAAATTTGTCTTTCTTAAATAAACAAAAAAGTATGTTAATACTGCTGCAACCCACAAATTTTCTCACACGGCTAATTTTCTCAAACAGGAGACTTTAATGCTACTGGAGGATCTTCAAGCTCTGGTTTATCTGTGTTCTACAAAGCTGGACTCTGCTAAATTACCAGCAATCTCTCTGTGGCGTGTGCATAGTAGTGGCTGAAATTAAAAGATTTAAATAAAGTTCAGCACATAAAAGTTGCAGCAACACGTGCAGCAAACAATGCTGTATTCATTTGGTACACACGCGTGCCAAACCAGAGTACTGAAAATGTTCTATACGAATATGTTACACCCCTATCAGTAACCAAAACATACTATTCTTGCATAGGCTGAAACTTCCACACAGACTCACAGCTGAGAGTGTGTTCACTGCTTTCTAGTAGTGTGTAAGTATTTGTCTTAAATCCACCTAATGTTAACACCAGAAATGCATTTGGTAAAATGTGTTGAAAGGAGGTTTACAGTCTCAGAGAATATTTACTGTACTCAACTCCTCTGTTTAGCAGTCATGTCATTCGTGACAGTAATACTTGACTATAGGTTTATAGGTATCTGACATATGGTATATATGTATCTTTTTTAAAATAGAAGTTTAAAAATGTCTCTCACCTACTAAATCATGTGAAATGGTAAACACCAAAGAAAGAGAACTGTAAGCTAAAGTAATCAGTTTACTGACAGATCATTTCCATACCAGTTTAAACATCAATGAGGAAAAATCAGGACTATATAAACAACAACAGTAAAGGCTGATAAGCAGAACCAAACAGGAAATTCATCAATTGTATTCTATCAGAACAGAGATCACCAGTATAGTAGTATCCCTTATGAGTTTGAGTTTGATCAAGATTTCTCAAGTGTCACTGCTACTACAAATCTCAACACGATCGTGACTGACAAAAGACTAGAGACTCTAAGAACAAAATAGTTCACACACTGTGTGCTACTCTCAAAGTCTGGAGTTTCAAAATAATACGTCTCAGGAGCAGCAGATGGATATGTGTGATTCTACTTTTATGCAAAAGCTTCCGACATGTTTACTAACAAAAACAAAACCTACTTCAAAAACATTAACAAAACTAGGAGTCTACAGCCACGCTTGCTGTTCAGTGAGGCTGCACTTCGGCACACCGGTGCTTTGAGCTAAATCCTAACATTTTATGGAGAGCACTAAACGCAAAGTACAGCTGAGGCTGATGGGAATGTAATAAGTTTTGCAAGTCTTAACTCAAAAATTTAAGTATTGCATACTTGGTAATGACAGCAGATGAAAAGTCAGGGTATCACAAAAGTTGTTACAAGTGGTCGCGAGGGCAACATGAATGTCTGCACCAAATGTCATGGCAGTCCATCCGAAAGTTGATGGGACGTCTTACTCAAAACCATAAATATCAACCAAATTGATGTCTAAAATCAGGGGATCACCAAAGTCATCACGATCCATTCTCTGGGGATCATGAATGTCTATACCAAATTTCATGGCAATCCACCAAATAGTTGCTGTATTAGGCTGTTACAGGCAATGTTGCAAGTCAGTCAGCTGGACTGCATCCATAATATCTCCTTCAAAAGAATGGAAAGAATCACCAGCATTATACCCGCAGCTCCCCTTTGTTACCCTTTACTTTTTATTGTGTAATGAATACATATAATAAAATACAATTCTCTGAAGCATCTTGTATCACCATCTCTCTTCATTTCATCTCCTTTTTTCTGCTGTGCATGCTCTGTAACTCACCATTAATTCCTCCTCTTTGTTCATCTTCATTTCTCACTACTAGGAAGTTTAATTTCTCTATTCCTGTCATCCTGCTTTTGAAAATATTTATTTTTAGTGGGTGGACACAGCAGTAGTCTCTAGGTGTGACGAGGTGTCCGCCACAAAAGGAATACTTCCCTACTAAACACACAACATCCAATCAGTATCAATTTCCCTTTTAATAACAACGTAAATCCGCAGCTCCAGTCCATCCCCACAGGGAGAAGAAGGGAGGAATTACCGGCTGTTGTGACGGGGGGCATCTGCCAAATGGTGGCACACCAGAAAGCAGAAAGATGGAGAGAGTGGAAGAGGACCAGGCTGGTGCAGACACATAGACACATGACACACAACTGGAAAAACAATCACCTAATGGGCACGTAAAATCCCTCGCACAACAAACAGCTCGTGCTTTCTCCCTCATTCTCACCTCTTGCTGTCTGACAAACAACTGCCACGCCACCGAGAAGCAAAACGCAAACACACACACACAGCACCTCTGGCTTGTTGTGCGGCACACTCTCTGTGCTGGTTCTCCTCACATCTCCACTTTCATCTTGTCTGGGCATCGTTTTATTGAGTGAGTAGCATCTCGCTCTCGTCCTCACAAGGATGAAGTTGGGTATGTGCATGCATGCATGTGTGTGTGTGAGAGAAAGGGAGAGAGAGGTATTGATTCAAGCACTGCTAAAAGGATAAAGGAGTCCAGGCAAGCCTGTCCTCGCTTCTGTCATGTCATAAACATTGTCTCTATGTCTCTTTCACAGCACTGGTATACCTGACGCTCTCTCTGTGAAATGCAAAACATACCAGTGCTGTTGATTGACTGATTAGTTGGTGGACACAAAATAAATCAACAACAAAGCTGAAATGCCAAACATTCACTGGTTTCTGCTCTTTAAATGTGACAAATTGTTTCATCTAAAACCCAAAGATATTCGATTTACTATCATATAACAAAGAAAAGGAACAAATCCTCACATTTGAAAAGCTGAAACAGGTGAATTCGACTAATCACTTAAACTACTAATTTTTGCAGATCTGTTCTGTATAATCAATTAAACATCTTAGCAATTTGAAAACATTAACTTCAGTTCTGGTGAATTGTAATAGGCATTTTTTTTCAAACAATGAGTAGATAATCAAAGTTATAATTCAGAGATTAAAAGATAATTAAAAAAAAAAAATTAGTTCAGCAATCAGAGACCGATAGAGACAGACAGAGGACAGAAGAAGTGTGTAAACACATATATAGTATATTCAGAGTGTGGACTATATATAACAGGTTGTGGAAGCCAGTTTCTGTCCTCACTGGCAGTTCATAAAAAGCTCTGGAGCAGGGGACATGTGTCCCTGAAGTGGCCTGTTTGAGTGCCTGTTATGACCCACATCCTATCTCCTAATACTGGGCCACTCACTCACTGCTACCGAACACGCATCATAAACTGCAGGAGCATCCGAGCCGTCCTAAGTCATTAATTACAGACCTTGGAGTTGTGGAGAAATTACCTTACAGTAGGTTCTCTATGTATTTGAATCATGATGTCATTTTCGTATGAGCTGGTCATATTGATCTGCAATCATTTTCAGCTCTGTCATAGCTGAAAAGGAGACTATTCAGCCACACATAAATGTCCAAGAGAGAGACCAACTTGAAGTGCAGTATAGCAGCAACATCTCTCAGTGACGTGCCACAAAAAGTAGCAAAACGTACTGATAAGACTGAGATGGCCTTCATCAGTGAGCAACAATTACTGTCATGTAGGGACTGGCCTTCTTCAAAAACATTATGGCAACAACGTCTTGACCATCAAATTATGACACAAAGTTATGACTGATTGTCAGAGTTGTTTTTCCATGGAAAGATCTTTTAGTTTTGTCATTAAATGATAAAGAAAAAAAACATATGTACGTAAATCCTCACTTCTACCTGCACCAAAACATGTACAGTGAAAAGGAGCCATCTTCAGGTTCCTTAATCTCATTAAAATGGACTCAGACGGAATCTAGTTTGCATTTTCCAAATGTTTTTGCATGCTTCTGCTAATGTACACTGTAAGGCCATTTTATGTAGCTTCAGAGAAAAGCAGATTCCAAGGCCATCTGTCTACTGAATCTTTTACAATGCACAGGGCTCAACATTCACTGTTTTAGGAGCCAAAAATGCATTATTTCATGATTTGGCATTTTATCATCACAGATACTGAGCTAATATACTGTAGATCCACTGAAATGCTACAACACAAGGTATTTGCCTTTGTTGAAAATTCCAAACACTGTCTTTTACTGTACACTGTAAAAACATTTTCGGTCTGAAATTAAGTTGCACTGCAGCCCTTTCTGGTGGGCTGATGTAAGATGTGTGAGTTAATACTAAGAGGGAAGCTGTTATCTGTGGAGGCTGACTAAATATTTCATTCATGTAGCTGAGTGAATGTTTGTGTCATCTAAAAGTGGCCCAAGCGTGCCAGGGATATCCACATATAACATTATGTACTGTACAAGAGTAGAAGGCTTAAGGATTAAAAAATGTGATCTGGTATGGATCGTAATTTGTAGACTCTTTAGTCTTGCTTATTTTTAACACATTTGATTATTAGGTGGAAAAGTACATGTTAACAGTTTCTCTTGTCTATGTACTTAATCTCCATTGCTATGTTGTCTTTTCACATTTGGTGAACTAACATTTGTTAGTTGAGCACCGTGTTGGCTGGTGAAGTAGCAACACCACACTTCTGTATTAACTAAACTTAATCTGCACAGACTAAAAATAACCTTAACCTGGACTTTATTTCTGTCATAAACCCCAGCCTGAAGATTAGTCCTGAATCAGACACTGGATATCTGCAGACTGTGTTTCACACAATTGTTTCACACAATTGTTTCACCTGATACTAAGTAGATTTTTGACTGACACAATATATTCACTTGATAGCACTGGATTACAGAACTATTGTATGCAATTTGGAGCATGGTTCAGAAGTTGAAAATAAAAATGTGTTCATAGTGTTACAATTTTTTCTAAAAGCTTAAGTTGTACAGACGCTGCCAAGTGAAAATTGAGTGTTGTTCGAGGTGTATGTTTTCTCCTCAGGGTGAGCCTTGCGTTAAGCCTCTTGGCTTTTTGGCTTTATCTGTACAACTTTTATAACTGTATCAGTCTTTCCTTGTGTTTTAACCTGTTCGAATTTTGCTCTGACTTCTTACCTTTTGTATTTTTGTATACTTTTTGTATTGTTCAAACAAACCAACAAGTGAGGTGCAGGATGTCAGACTGAGGGTGATATTTATCTCTACATGCTCTGCAGGCTCTCTCTTGATGTCCTGTTCTGACCCTGGGTTCAGTTTGGTTCACTGAAACCTGGGGCCAAGACAACCTAAATACCTCTCCATCGACAACCACATGACCTCCTGTTTGACTGTTCAGATCTTTACTCCTCGCTATCACTGATGACTCACAAACTGCGTACGATTATGCCCACAATACTGACGGTGAGGAAAAAAAGAAAACCATCAGCACATATGCACACACCACCACAACCACAAACACACACACACAGATCCAGGTAAAAAAAAACGGCCTCCTGGGTATTAACAAAAGGCAGTGGGGCACTGACAGCACTCTGGTGACATCTGATACCCTCAATCGCCTTCCTGCTGTTGATGGTCTGGGGAGCTTCCACTCATTGTCTAACACAGACATACACACACTCGAGTCACACTGGTTCAGCCAAACATCTGCTGTTTTAACCCCTGCTGGTTGTGAGTTTGAGCGTGGTGTGGGGGAGAACGCACGAGACCAAGCAACTTCTGACTGACCTGAGAGTAAGATTAGCCTGATGGTGGCACTGCAAATTGTGAAGGGAAGTGTTTGTTTTTTTTTAATCTAAATGAATACCAAACAATACTATAATGGTGGCTAAGTAATTAATACAAAATAATAGGCTGATTTTATCTTAAATTAAGGTGAAAATATAATGTCACAAAATCTTACCACTAATGCTCCAACTGTAACTGTCTCCTCCATAACACAAAAAGCCATGGCTACAGCATAAATTGGGGCATGTTTCCAGGATAAACACACGCTCGGTGTTGAAGGGGAAGTGTGTGTTATGAAAACAGAGGCTGAGAGGTGACGTGAGAAGAAATTACGTGTATATCTCAGAGCACAGAGAGACAGGGGAGGGGCAGCCAACAGTCACACAGGGAGTTAGCAGGGAATTCTCTTGGGCCTCTAAGCCAATTACCGGAGCAGCATTGATTGAGGCAGCACTTTAAAGCCTCATCTACACAAGTAGTCCCTTAATACACTGGTCAGATGATGGGTGGGTCTCAACCACAAACTATGGATAGATGGCCATTTGCATCCATTATGGTGTCATCTGGACAAATAATCAGAATATTATGAAATACTTGGTCTGGACATGGGTTAAACGTATTTTGCCTAAAAGATAAGTCACTCTATCTTCATGCTTGAAAGCTATAAGTCTGCTGCTACTGCTGCTCAGATGGACAGGTACTGGAGCTGTTCCCTCAGTCCTGATCAGCTGACCTGGAGACCAAGGTGAGTATTACGTCCTGAGCGTTGTGGTTGTGTTCAATCAGCACTTCCATCCCCCATTAAAAGGATTGCTGGCCCATAATGATTTATAAGAGAAAGGATCAATGTAGCAGAGGCCCTCAGATTAATGATTAAGCAAATAGCCGCCCCACTCCAGATACTATCAGGGGCCGAGGGGCTGCTACTGTAAGTGCACGCCATGCTGTAAGTTCAATTAACTACCACGGGGTTGGAGATGTTTCAGCAATGAGCTTCAATGCCTGTTCTTGCCTCCCACAATGAAACACACATGATACAACCGTGCACACATTCAAAACCTACTATTAAAAAGTAGAGAAGATTTTCTGCAAAGTATATCTGCAGTGTTAAAAAAAAGAGGTCAATTTATGTATGTCAATACTTTTCTGGTAATAATGATTATTTTCATCATCGTTTTTTTTTGCCTGTAGATTATGTTATCGATAAACCGATTAATCATTTTGTTTGATAATGTTAATGAAAAATAGCCATTACAATTTCTTGGCGTCCAGGGTTATGTCTTCAAATGTCTTACTTTGGCTGACCAAAAACAATTATATCAGAATCTCAGGTATCTTATTGGCACTAGTATCAAACATTTCAAACCATACCCAGCCCTAAATTTATGGAAAGGGTAACTTTCTTTATCAAAGAGCCGACTTTTAAAAATATTTTTTTTTAAGAAGAGCAGGTTCCTCGCTGTGATTGTTTGAGTAAAGGGATGATGCAGTTACCCATTAAAAGGGAGAAGGACAGAGGACAGAGGGAGAGAGAAGCCAGACACACAATACTGCTGCTGCCCAACACAACAGACCATTCTTTCAGCTCGCGCCACAACACTCCTCACAGCTGAGTCCCAGCCGCTATTCTCCTGCTGTTCCCCCTTCTCCCTCCCAATCTCAGGCCCTTTCAATAAAGGGAGAAGAATGAGGAGGGGGGGGGGGCTGAAAATGACTAGCGGGGCAAGCACACACAAACCGAAGCGTCATTAGCTGTAAATCTTGTAAAATTATAGAAAAGATGGCAGCTACTGGCAGATCAGCAGCCACTGTTGATTGGAGATGGGTGTAAAAAGGGGGGAAGGAGCTTTAATTTAAAGAGTAAAGCTGAGAGGAGAAAGCTAGTGCACAAGGTGGGGTGAGTCAAGGAGGTAAAAATGAAGGGAAGACAGAAAAAGATGAGGGAGAAGATGTGGCAGACAAACATGCACACACACACACACACACACCCGCCATCATCACAGACACATGGCACTACACATCACAGCTCATCAATATCCCACCCCAAATCTGCATAGGCACTGATTCCCACCGTCTCTCTCTCAAAAAAATCCACCTGCCTCAGTATTTCTGCCTCTGTGTGTATCTGTTTATTCTCCCCACCCACATCCCTTCCAATCTAATCCCGGAAGCCAGGGCATCATTCCCAGGAGAAGAGGTAAATGTCACAGAATTACCTCTACACCACCACTGCTGCTGCTGCTGCTGCTTTCCTTCTCTGCACGTTATCCCATAGAAATATTTAAAAAGATAAATCCAAGCAGGCTGAATTCTGCTCTACCTCCTCCAACCAAACCATCCATGGATCATCCAGTTGTCTGTGAGCGAGTGCTAGCTCCCAGCTTGCGAGCTCATTCAGGCAGGCAGCTAGTAGGCAGCTGCCGTTTTTCTTCAAAGCTCCACAAGCAGAGCAAATTAGAGGTCCAGCCCAGCTTAGAGGCTAAGCCATTGTGAGCTATTCACACTCCAGTTCCTGTCTGAGGCCAATGGCTGCAGCCCCACAGCCCCCTGCATACTCCCGCCCACTGCCATCCTCCCTCCCGCTCGCTCTCTCTCTCTCTCTCTCTCTCTCTTCCTCTCATCCGTCTCTCTTTTCCCTTCTCTTCTCCTGCTATCTTAGCCATAAATATAGACTCTTGACATTACCTAACACATGGTCCCTCCTGATAAACAGCCAGCTTCAGGCAGATCTCGTGACTGAGAAAACCTCCTCCAGGGGTGAATGCTGGGTTAAGGGAGGGTGTAGAGGGCAGCAGGATAACAATGAGGGTGAGGATGAAGATAGTAAGGGGGTACTGTATCAGTGTAAAAGTTGCTCCTATTGTTGTAAGATATAAATTTGCAAAAATGATGACCAAGGTTTTTGGTCTTACGTGAGGGAGTTGGTTGCAGGTTGGATTTGTTTACTATGCTTTAACTGGACTAGAGCAGAGAGCCTGGACTTGATTGGGACCTTGGGAGATTAAGAGCCCGATGGCAGGCCAAAGGAAAGCGTGTACCTGGAAGCGCAGGCCTGTACCTGCATGGACATGGACTGCTGCCCAGGCAACCTGACCACAAAACCCAGGAGCTGCCCTGAGGGAACAGGACTGCAGCTTTCTGTTTGGATTCACACGGTCCAATCTTAGCCACATGCCCTCATCGTACCACAGCTAAAAGTAAAAAAAAAAAAAAAAAATAGTAGCTTTGCTGGCAGTTCTGAAATGAATCAACAAAATGTGTTGAATGATATATTTAGTATCTTTATGTAACTGTTCCATAGATTACTTTAAATGCAGTGGGGGTTGGAATGTATCTACATCTGATTCTGATGCATTTAAATGAGAATCAAAATATAGTCTGACATTGTTTGTCACCTTTTTTTTTTCCTGTCAACCTGCCGCATTAGTATTTACAATAAACTTTGTTGCTAAATGGTAGGCTACTGTGGTAGGCATTTGTTACTGGGGAAAAGCTGAGCGACAAAGGCTGGGCACGTTTTTGTTGGATTAACGTAAAGCTAGACTCAGTCTGTAGCTTTCCAACAGAACATCCTTCTGTACAATTTGTCAATGTCAAATGGGAGAAGACTCCACATGCTGAGGGCTCATTTCCCTTTCATTTATACAGAATTTACTGGTATTATCTGTAAAATATGAATATTGCCTTTTAACAGTCTGATAATTGGTCGATCTGTACACTACAGAATTTCTTTGTTTAAGGGAATCTTTCAACATTTTTGTGAAATACACTTATTCACCATCTTAGAGACAATTAGACATACTCCCATGCACGTACACTAAATGAGAAGCTACAGTCAGCAGATTAGACTAGTCTTGTTTAGCAGATACTGTAAACAGCCACATGATCGCAAAGTTTAGTGAAGTATATCAGATTTTAGATCAATCAGGCGTCATCACACTCACTGCTTGGAGGCATCACGGCTTGCAAACACTTGGTAGCTGCAGTATGTGGGCTAGCCGGCCGCCACAGTGGATCCACATCCAAACCATCACAAGATACTCACAAACAGATTAGTCTTCTAAAAGACGACATGATCATAACAGAGAATCTTTGTTCAGTCAGTGAATCAGCACAATTAATTTCCTTGACCTCAAAGCCAGCGTTATGATCATCATACTCCACTGACAACAACAAAAATACATACCCTTGTTACCTGTCTGAAATATAATTGTTAATCTGTAAATAGATACAAGAATTCACACCTGCTTTGACTAACAATCTCATGCTCTCTTTTTGTTGCATGTGGACAGAACTCCCAGTTTGGCTGAAGTATTACTCTGGTCTGAGCAGACAAGGACTGCAGTCCCCCCCAGCCATACAGAGAGAACTACATGAAGCATTTCTGCAGTTGTGGGACAAGAAAGTGGCTCGTTGATCACTTTAAATTGACCTGAGCGACTCTGGGGTGATCCTGTCAACAATCTTCACATCAGTAACCACAAGATCCCATGACAACTGTCTTGCATGAATAAGGATTTTGAATAATAATTATTATTAATGTGAGCTACAGTTTATATTCCTGATCACAGTGGTTTCTCATCAGGATTTATGCAAGACCAGACTCAAGGTACATCTTGTTCTAAACTCCAGGTGCAGAAACAGAGGTTGTGTTCCTAATGGTTTCTTCTGGATAATGTACCATAAGATGCCTTTAAAATGGGCCTGGAGGAGAGTGTCAAGAACAAAACAACCTCAGAGACCACAGCCTCCAGTGCCACCTTCCACCCACATGCCAATCACAGGTAAAACAAGAAGGAAGATCTGCAGTTCTTCTACAGGCGTATGTGATCTAATTTAATGGTGACAAATGATGCCGGTTTGTGACTGTATCTGTACAATATGCTAAAAATGGCATTGAATACACCAACACATGCATTAAACATACCCCCCCCCCCCCCCCCCCCCACACACACACACACACACACACACACACACAGTCCATGTAAACACACCCACAAAAACACAAAGTCTGCACCTGTCTTCATACATCATTACTATGCAAACACACATATTTGCCCAGCTTCCTCAATGGGCTTGGAAGCCATCGTTTTTTACATCCCTTCTCGTTCCCAAAGTGAATTGTGTGTTAACACAGCAGATATTTGGTCACATGAACAAAATATGAACCGTGCGTATATGAAAAGGAAGCAAACAGAAGCTGGGGCCCACTCATCCGTTACAAGAATGAATGGCCATCATTAGCATGAGGCTCCCCGGCAGCACCCTGCAATGCAGCGACACACACAATGGCGAGCGCCACGCTTCCCCCTGCCATTCCCCCAGAGAAGCCCTTTTGTTTGAGCAGCATCTGGACCTGACCTCCATGCATTCGAGGCTGATGACCCCCCTCCTCTGCTCCCTCTCAGCTCCTCATCTCATCTCTTCTCCTCTCCTATCCTAACCTCCTCTTAAAAAACCTGCTCTGCCTCTACAGCAACCCCCCTCCTCCTCCTTCATCTCCTCTCCTCTCCTTTCCTATACCCTGTCCGTTCTTCACACACAGATACCCCCTCTCCCTCCCTCTTCTAGCTAAGGAGAGCAGCCATCTCTTGCTTCTTGAAAAGAAGGTCTGTGTACTAGTGGGCCTTACACAAAGCCTGCAGGGTGAATTAGAAAACCAAAGAGGAAAAAGCACCAGGGCTACTGGCCATCTGTCCCTCTGGGTTGGACGTGCCTGCTCCAAGTGTGCCTGCCCCCCTCTTTCCCTCATATAATTCCCACCCCTACCCCCACCTTCCCTGATTCCCTTAGCCTATATACACAGCATCAACCACACACACACTCTCTGCCATGCATACATCACAGGCTTCGGATGGCGGTGAGAGTGGAAAAAAAGAAGGAGAGAATGAGGAGAGAATAAGGAGCTGCCACTTGCCTGGATGCAGAGCGAGCCCAGAGCCAGCAAATCAAGCCGTAATCCCTTTCTTTGTGTGAGCGGCAAACAGAGAAATTTGTCTCCAACAATGATTTCCCCGAGATCGGCAGTGGAGTGGAAAACAAGGAAGCGAGGGAGTGAAGGACAGCAAGGAGGGGAGGGAGAAAGAGAGAGCGAGAGGAGGAGATGGAGGGTGAGAGCAGCAGAGGCAGGGAGACAGTGGGAGCAGCTAGAGTGTGACAGAGAGAGACAGAGGAAGGCAGCAGCCACCGCCGAGCCACAGGGACGCTGACACTCACTGGAGGATTTGAAGTGAAGAGAGGAGGACGACAGAGAAGAGAGCAGAGAGAGAGGGGGGGGAGAGAGAGAGGGAGAGATCAGGTGGGGGGAGGGAGGATTGGTTTGCTCTGTGGCTCAAACGCTGGAGTAACGCCGAGATAACCCTCATCCCCAAGCAGCAGCTGTAGACGTGAGAGGGAAATGAATCCCACGAGAGAGCAACTTCTCTATCAATTGTGACATTTGCTGCGCATGATAACAATGGCCATCTGTAGCAGTAGGGCTATGAAGGACAGGGGAGGAGGATCGGTTGACGCGGGGGGTGGTGGTGTTGTGTCCTTCCTATAAACACACATGCCTGCAAGAGAGAGAGAAAAAAAAAAAAAAAACACCTCGACCAGTGGTGGAGGGGAAAGGCACCTGTTCGAGTCAAGCACAGGGAAAGGGAGCAACACATGTGCTCAGGAGAGGGGGAGGAGACATGAGGGACACAGAGACAAAGGAAACCGAGGGCCGAGAAGTGTGGCTTTTATTTGACTGCTTTTGTCATTCTGCCTTGTCATGCCAAGAAAATATTTGCATGTGGGTGCGTGAGAGGGAGAGACAATAAACAGGAGGTGGCAGGGATAGTAGGTCACCAAGAAAGGGAGAGAGGGAGGGACAGGAGGAAAGAAAGAAAGAGAGAGGAGGGGTAAACATTCTAACCGTTTCAGTGTTAGAGTGACCAGCATTGTGTTGTGGCCCATTTTTGCCTTTTTAGTCATTACCAGAAAAAAAAAAACCTACGTAAATTTTACTTCATTACTTAAAAGTGAATATTAAGCCTCACACTGGAAGTCAGGTTATATTACATGTCTTTCTTATTGTCAGTAAATCCCATAAAAAGACCAAAACCAACAAAGAATAGATTCTACTTCTAGTTAGTATTATCTAAGTAGTCAAAGCCTGATATATCTTATTCTTCTGATCCATAGACCTACATTGTTGTCCAAAACTATTAAAAACACATCAGTGGGCCACACTGTTTCCCCAGATGACATGTTCCTTTATCAGCACAAATGTGGGCATGGTAGTTTATTTTGAGTCAATCCCACATACACCATCCTACTGCTGTAAATACTTAGAAGCGCACCATACTCAAGTCTGAAAATAGTCACCTCACAACCACTATTTACTGCTGTTTGAGTAACATTTATGTTATGTTATTATAACCTGTTTAAATGTATGTCTTAAGTCGGGACAAATGGGCTAAGGGCCACAGAGTGCCACAGACAGGGTAGAGAAGTCAGAAAGTACAAAGAGGCGGGGTAACACAATGTTGGTTTTGGTCTTTTCATGGGATTTGTTGACAAGAAAAATAGAATAACACCAGCCTGATCCTTTAATGATTTATTACTTCAACTACAGAGTGGCCAGATTCCATTCTGTGCCCATTCAATGATGCTTTTATCTAGAGTCACTGGACTCTTTTATTTTGAGATACAACCCGGAAAAAGCTGAATATTTCCAATTAATGAGTTATCAGGGGCACTTTGTCCTGCATGGATGTGTTCAGGTGGCCGTGTGTCTAAGCAACAGAATGTCTTGCTTTAATCTTAAAACAAAATGCAATACTGAACATCAACATTTTTATAGTCTTTTACCAAAACTGACAATCTCAGCAGTGCCTTGCTCATGTATGAAAATGCATTAGGCAGGATTACAAGTGGCCTTTACATTGTTCTCTGTTTATTCTTTATGTACCTACTTGCACGACAGGTAATTGTTGGTGGTGACTTCTCATGCAATAGCAAACAACAAACAACAAAATGCAGCTAAAGTATTAAAGTACTATTACAGAATGTTCCCTGTCAGTGTTATATTACTGTATAATCTAAACACCATTTTAATGTTGTAGCTAATCCAGATGGAGCTCATCTTTACAAATGTAAACACTGTTTGGTAGTTTAATATACAACAATACACCATATTTTAAAAGATGATCAAATGTTTTGACATTTTTAACTTCTCAACATGTAAAGTAACCTTTTGGTCCGCTACTTTGTCCCAGACTGAAAGATTAATGATTAAATAAATTAAATGATTAAAGAACCATTGGATGGATTGCCTTGAAATTCATCATTCCCAGAGGAGGACTGTAAGCTGTAAGCTGGACTGTACATCTCGCAGAGCCATGAGCACTGGTGGTGACTCTCAGTCTTGTTAATGGTGAAACTGCTGCAGGACTGTTGAGTATTGCTAATCACCAAGAGCTAATTTAGCTCTATGAAAGTTTTTTCTTCACATTTGGACATTTCTCAGTACTTTCTTGTCGTTGAATCAGTGATTCATTGCAGTGAAGAACACACTTCATTACAGCTCTAACAAAGCAGAGTGAAGAATAGCAGATCTGAAAACAATGAGGCGCTTTTCTGTTAAGATGATCAGATAGTACCATTATTTTGTTATTATGTTTTTAATACAATTTTAATGTCAACGCTGTCTGTCCTCTGTGCGCAGAGGCCTTTCCATCGTCCTATGTTCTCTGCGAGAGCCGAACATGTTCGTCACATAATCAGGGAGGAATCTATTTTCAATATATCAGAACATCATAATCCCAGGCAGGGCACCGGGAGAGGCTCAGAGAGGCGGATTTACCGGGTCACATGGCTGAGCGCAAGAGAAGGACAGACGGCCAAACAGTGAAAAAGCAAAGAGCAAGAGAGAGCAAGAGTGGAAAAAAAATACATTAATCTTATCTAGAAGCCACATTTTATTTGGAAACACTGCAATGCAAACACAGGCTAACAGCTAGGAGGAAATGGTGTTTGGTGGGAATAATGATGCCTTTCTTGGCTGATTAAATCATGTCTATGTATATGTGTGATAATAAAAACAATTCATCAGGAGGGAAATACATACATACACACACACACACACACACACACACACACACACACACACACACTCTCTAATCACAACCCTAATACAGTAGATCCACTGTGCTGCTTTGTTGAAACACTTTAAGCCTCAAGCTTTGTGGTCGTCACAACTCAAGCAAAAGCATTTTTAGAGCACAAACATGACATGAGTACAGTAGGAAAATAAACCGAGTAGAGCTGGACTGTGTCACCCAACCGCACATCCAGCTGTTTGTGACGTAACCAAGCCCAGCTGTGGAGTCTAGCACTGTGCTGGGTGTTTGGCTCGAGCCACACTTTTTGTATATTTCACAGCTATGTGAAACAGCTGCAAAAATGGTGCTCTGGCACGGTCAAAAGACAAGTGGCTTTAATGGACAGTAATATGTAACAAAAACTACAATTATGTATATATATGTTTGTTTCTCTTTTCATTTGTAAGAAGCAGAGCTGAGTGAGGATTTTAAATCATGAAAAGGAAATCCTTTAAGAGTAACAGAATAATTTATGGGTGAGTAAAAGGGAAAAATTAGATTAATAGGAGTTGAAACAAATGAGAAAGAAGCCAAATGAAAGTGGGTCATTGGGGTAAAAATGAAGAAATGATGCTAAAGACTGGTTAAAGACATCATTCTTCTGCCGGATGTCCTGGTTTAAATATGAACTATCACACTATCATTAATAATATTTCTACTCACAAGGCACAGCATGGCGATACAGATTGGCTCGGATAGTCTTCTGCAGCTCGTGGTCGGGGGAAGACTTCTGAAATCTCAAGCTCAGGTAGTGCTTCAGGTCCTTGTTGAGCTTGTGCCCTGAAACATCAGACAGACAAAAACAAACCTTGGCGTCAAAAAACCTGCTTGCCTTTTAACATGCTGTCATTTGACCAAAAGTAAGTTCATGAAAGGCCGTGACATTTCCACAGTTCAAATGCCCCTAGATATGAAAAAAGCACAAGACAGGCCTTGTTTACCTTCCTTGGCCAATTTTTCCAGTAAATAACTTTTGTTTAGACATAAATAAAATGTAATTAAAAGGATGTAATCTAATTAGCTAATTATCAATACAAACACAAAGTACAGCTGAGGCAGATGGGATTGTCATTAGTTTTGCAGGCATTGGTCATAAACCAAAATATTGGACAAAGTGATATTTTGACTGGATGATGGCACTAGATGGAAAGTGAAGGATTTCACAAAGTTCTGAGAATTCATCCTGAGGAAGACATGAATGTTTGCAACAAATTCCACGTCAATCCATCCAATAATTGTTTAGAAATTTCCCTCAAAACAACAAATGTGAACCTCATGTTTGCGCTAGAGAAAAAGTCGGTGCATCACCAAACTCATTAGGAGACATCCTCTGAGAGAAAAATTGATACTCAACCTACTGGATTTTTTATAAATTCCAGTTTTTATCCATTTCATTAGATGCTAATGAATATAAAGAAATAAACCATATTGACAGTTTGAATAGAGCAGAGAAAGACACACAGTTTGTAACAGGATGGTTAATTAAGAGAGAAACTTAAGAGATTGAGGCAGGTTTAGGTAGTTGATTACAAAAGTCTCTGATTGGCTATGATTCCCAGGCTTGCCCAGCATCCATCCAATCAGAGGTGCTGATGCTGCTGGCTGAGTTTGAACAGAGTCCCGGCGTTCACAATGGGGCCAGATGGTCAGAGCTCGCTCTCACGCCAGGGTCTCATTTAGGACCATTTAATGATCTCCAAATATATCATCCATGTCTGGGAGACCTGGCAAGCAGTTCTTGGGGGAGGTGCCATGGCCTCCTGTCGGCCACCGATCACAGTGGAAGAGTTTCTCCTGGCTCTGTGCTTTGGGATGGTGAGGTCAGAGTGCTTACTTTGGAAGAAAGGGGGATTATAACATGGTTTAAAGTCACACTGAAACGGCAGTTTGAGAGCCTGTAGTTTCTGTAATGTCACGTATTTCAGTGTGAAAAGGGATACACTGACAGGGAAAAGGTACACATTTTTCAGATTTGATTGGATCACTGAAAATGAAATGTGGCTTTGCAAATACGGAGTGATATTGAGCTATAGAAGACGGTTTAATCTCCACCCGCACATCCCAACAGAGAAGGAGGACAAGGGGGGAAATGAATAAATTAAACCTAAATTACGTTGTTTGGAAATGTAAACAAAGTTTTTACCAGTTGATATCCAAACACAGACCTGCTGCTATGATATTGCTGTGCTTACTCTTACGGCTTACAGGCTATCAGTCATGTCCTGGAAGAGAAAACATGTATTCATGTCACTATGTCTTTGAGATCTTTAAACTTTTTAAACTTTAACATTTTTAATATTGCTTATTCTTGTTGTGAATCTTGCTGGCTCAGGAGGCAGACCAGGTCGTCCACTAATTGCAATGTTGGTGGTTCGATCCCCAGAAACAACTCAGCCACTGGGGGATGCACAAGCCAGTGCATTCTTAGTGCCGGTCCCAAGCCCGGATAAATGGGGAGGGCTGCGTCAATTCATATATACGGATTATAAAAAAAAAATAACATTTCAAAAAATCTGATATCCGCTGTGGCGACCCCTAATGGGGAGCAGCCAAAAGAAGAAGAAGATTCCTGTACATGCTTATTTTATTCAGTAAGTGGTTTAAAGGAATAATTTGACATTTTGGGAAACATGCTTATTTGTTAGTTTTCTTGGCTGAGGGTTAGGTGGGAAGATTGATGCCACTCTCAGCTGGTTAGCTTAGCATAAAGAATGGAAACAGAGGAAGACAGCCCAGCTCTGTCCAAAGGTATCGAAATCCACCACAGCATATCTACTGTAAGTGTAATGTAAAAACAGCAATTTTCTGCTTTACGATGGGTATGAAGGACTATTTCTTGGCCAGGAGCAGTTTCCCATCAGCTGAGTCTCCAGGAAGTTACCATTCAAGTTTAAAGTCTTTATGCTAAGCTAACCTAATTGGTTGCTGGCTTCAGATTCATATTTACTATACAACAATAAGAGTGGCATAATCTCTCATCTATCTCTCGGCAACAAAGCCAATAAGTGTATTTCCCCAAAATGTCAAACTATTCCTTTAAGGAGTATGGTGCCGTGGTTGAGGTTTGGGAGTGAAAGTCCTACTAAAAGGAGGCAGGAGTCGAGGCAGGAAGTGCTTGCAGCCTGAGAGGAAGTGCTGCTGAGAGAGTCAAGGACAGACAGATCAGAAGCAGCAGTGTGGCAGCTGAGAAAGTAAAAATGGTCTTAAAGCAGAGGAGTATCTGTCATCTGCCCTGAGGTGTGGCCCTGTGGTGACATCATCATCTGTCAACCCCGGCTTCACATCCACCTCCTCCCCCCGGGGACATTACTATAAATACTGAAGAATATAACACTGATAATGTGAAGCACCGAGTCTCAAAAGACGACAACCAAAGGCATCTGATGCTACAATGATGATGAACTAATACTGAATCTCAACCAAATCAGCTGCTAATATAGACATCAAAAATTAAGAAACAACAATTGAAAAACAGTCATCCTGGTACATTTGTCACACAGAAATGTGAAGCATGGTGATAAATAAACATTTAAGGTGTAAATCAACCTCAATGTTAACATAGCCAGGATTCTGATACGGGGAATTTTCTCCCCAGAAGTGGAGACACTGGTTTGTAGTCTACTTTGCTGTATTTTTCCGTTCCTCTACACGCACACACGCACAGCCACACACACACACACACACACACACACAGCCCACTGTGTAATTCAGTGCAAGCAAAGCACAGTCAGGTAATTGTTACCTAGCAACCAGCCAGTGCTGACGACCATCATTACGGTCCCTGCTAGGCAAGCAGCAGTCAGATTGTAAAAGGAAAAACAAATACAACAGCACACTTGCACATACACACACACACACACACACACACACACACACACAAGCATTTTTTTTCGAACAGTGCATCCTCTGCTGCACAATCTCCGTGTCTGTAGTGACTTGATTTATATAAACAGCACCTCATCAAACATAAAATATGTTACACATACATTAGCGTTTGCATTCACTGTGGTGTCAGTTTTGCTGGCTCAGATGCTTTCCCTGAGATAAGGACTGCTGTCAGGAACAACCCCCTCCTGCGGGTACGTACAGCTAGCAGAGGGCGGGCCGCCCAGGTGTCATGCTCCATCAATGAGAAAGTCATCAAATATTCAATATTTATGAGGATTAAAGCAGTGTGGATCAGAGATTACAACAACACCACTGTGTGTGTGTGTGTGTACAGTTCATACATTTACTTAGTATCTCCCTGGATTTTTAAATCACAAATGCTGTTTCGCTAAACAAATAACCAGATGTTATGGTGCTGTAGATGTAGCACTCGGCATGTCAAATTTTAAAATGAAACCATACTGATATCTGGCTGCTTGAAAAAAAAAAAAAAAAGTTCCTCTCAGATCCAGACAAACTGTGAATTCATGGGTTGATGTGATGCATTTCAGCGGTGTCACAGATTTAGTTCACGAAAAGATGAGGAGAGCCTCAGAATGTGCTACACACTGTTGTTTTCAATTTCTTATAACGTTCAGCTTTACGAAAGTATTAAATGGTATTGGAGACTTTGGAATAAAGGAATGGAGTTTTTTTTCTTGACCCATTTAGGGCGGCTTCCCAGCAGCGTGTAACAAAAAACAAAAACAAAGCTTTAAAATCCAACAAAAACAACCAGATGTGGTGAGAAAATGGGACATAATATCTCAGCTCCACACCACAGTGCTGCAGTGTTTCACAGATTATGAACAATACGTATATTGAGTCTTGTATTGAATACAATGAAATACAGCATATTGTTACTGGGAATGTGCTGGACATTCTCATACACTGTGTCTTCTAATCCACAGCTGTCTTATTCTCCTCAATATAGTTTGAATTGTGCTGATATTTCTCCAAAATGGGTTTATATTAAAGGATTAAACATTTTGTTAGAGGTAGATATTTGAATATAATACAGGCCTGTATGAGAATATGTTATGTTGGAAAGAGTTCTAATGTTTACCATGTTCACCAACTTAGTTCAGCATGTCTGCATGTTATAAGTGGTGGACCGACCAACATCTAAAATGTGAATATTTGCTGGCTGGTGTCTTATGGTTTCGGACTGTAAATAAGTCATCTTGGGCTCTCTGAAACTAATAGTGTTTTTTTTCATGAATATGCATAAATAGAGAAAATAAACATTAGTTACAGCCCTAGAAATTGTGATGTTATCAGTCTGCCAGTGAAAATACAACCAGTCTGTCTCTAGCATCATTTGAGAGCTTGGAGAGGATGTTCTTGATTTTCATAACAATGAAATCATTACATCAGGGGAAAAACTGAGACACCAGAGACATGGGCACACTGAGAGATGTTTCCTGGGAGCCGAGATGTTTGTGGAGTTGGCTGGTAAAAGACTGTGTGTGACAGAGATCGGTGCTTTTCAACCCTGGATGAGGCAGACGAGAGACGTGTGAGCATGTCAGGCTCCTGTCCTCTTACAGATAGACAGAGAGTGAGAGAGAGAGATGGGTTTAACCCAAATAAGAGTGGATTATACACATCCTTCATTCCTCCAGTCAGCATTACATAACCTTAAATCTAGTTATGCATCCCTGTCTCATTTTGGGGCTGGGGGGAGATGTGTGTGTGTGTGTGTGTGTGTGTGTGTGTGTGTGTGTTTGTGTGTGTTTGTGTTCTCAAACATCTAAGAGGATAGTGAGTCACACATTCTCTCATATGTATATCTGTGGTCATGAAAACACAGATATACACACAGAAAATGAATCTGTTTTAATAACATCATCTTAATTGGAGAGGCTGTCTTAAGAGCTCTTTTTAAAAGGTTCGGATGTTTTTATTTAATGCTACATGGTATAAAAGAAGTGATGTTTGGAGAAGGCCAGATAGCAGAAGATCACACACATATGGTAGTGGCTGCTTAAAACATCAGCAGAAGACTGCCAAGCAGCTGCAGCCTATAGTACCACATAACAGCTGTCACCCCTACGAGTCACTGCTAGTACCTGTCAATCATGCCAGGTGGTTATTTTCAAAACAGTGTTAGACATCAGCATTTGCGGTTTGGGTGGTTTCGATCATTTGTATGTGCAAGTAGACAAATGAAATAAACAGCCTACAGAGAACGAACATTAATTTGAGAAAACGTCCACGTAAGTGTCATTGTTCTGTGTGTGTGTGTGTGTGTGTGTGTGTGTGTGTGTGTGTGTGTACTTGTACATCTATCTTTGTGATAACAAATTTGAGTTTTGGACCATGGGAGTGAGGACATTTTTGGAAAGTGAGGATTTTTGCCGGTCCTCACTTTCAGAGACACCTTCAAAGGGCTGATTAAGGGTTAAGACTTGGTTTTAAGGTTCAGGTTAGAATTAAGTTTAGGTTAAGGTTAGGGTGAGGGTTGGGGTCAGGCATTTGGTTTTGATGGTTAAGGTAAGGGTAAGGGGGGCAGGGAATTCATTATGTCAATGAATGTCCTCACAAGTACAGAAGTACAAGTGTGTGTGTGTGTGTGTGTGTGTGTGTGTGTGTGTGTGTGTGTGTGTGTGTGTGTGGGTGTGTGTGTGTGTGTGTGTGTGTGTGTGTGTGTGAAGCACTGTTCAGCTGCTGATTGGGATTCATCTCCCGTCCCCCAGCTCAACACTGCCCTCTGTGTCTCCGAGCCTCACCACTGAAGGTCTGCTTCACACAGGCCCGTTACCACAGCAACCCAGAGCCAACCAGTGAATGAGATAAGCCCTGTGTGGTCATTATGGGCTGCTGCCCCCTAGTGGTGGATCTCAATTCTATGAAAAAAACTACAAACGTCACTTCAAAGATGGGATTCTTAATCTCTTGTGGTTACAGTTGGAGTTCATTTAAAATAATATCAGCTACTACCATCACACCACCCAAAACAGTGGTGGAAATAAACTAAGTACAAGTACTGTACCTAAGGATTGTTTGACGTACTTACTTGGGTATTTCCATTTAATGTAACTATATACTTTTATTTCACTATATTTCATAGGGAAATATTATACTTTTCACTCCACTGCATTTTTCTGACAGCTTGAGTTACTTGTCAGATTAAGATTTTACAAAATATACATCTGACAAAATCTCAACACAGTTGTTGTTATTCAAGAAACAGACCACACACAGACATGTAGGATTATATGAGCCACAGCAAATAAAAAAATCCCTAAATTATAGCAGCTCTCTGGGAGAATGCTATACAGTTAATTCTCTGCAATTGGCAAGTGACTAATTACTGTGAGCAAAATACATATTACAAGAAAGAAATAGCATGGCAACATTGAGAATGGAAACATTCTCTTGTTTTACCACTATTTACACAAAAACAGATTAAAAACAAACACAAACATCACCATGGGGTAATCTGGTGCAAGAAAGAAGAGGAAAAACCACAAAGATGCCAAGAATAAATGAATTAATGCATGTTGAGAAGAGCTCTGGTCTAGTGTTTAACACCTCTTCCTAACAAAGAGCAAGCTAGTAAACTCTGGCAGAGGGAGCGCGAAAACCAGATATACTACGATCGATGTCACAGTGCGAGGAGAGGATGAGATTTTTTTTTTGCCGCCATTGTGATTTCTCCCTCTGCAAATGAGTAAGTGTCTCAGTTATTTATTGATTCCTTATGAAAAGGGTGCGGTGGATCATACAAGATGTGCCACTTCTCAACTTCGTATAGGAGTCTCTCTTCATCCTGACTGGAGGGAAAACGGAAATGTCGATTTTGAAAATAGGTTGGAAGAGGAGCAAGTGTGCAAAACCTTGCAAAAATAGAGCCAGACTGTGCTGCTTCAGGCTAGGCGACGACAACTTCATTGGGAAAAATGTAAACAATTTCATGTTTACTCATTCGCATCGTGTCCAGTTGAATTGCTGTCAGGCTTGTCTGTGTGTGTTTCTCTGTCTACAGAGATCCTACAGTAATTGAAAACACACACACACATTGGTTTACAGAATGAAACACCACCTGTAGTGCTGACAGAGAGGATTACGGTGCAAGGACAAGACGCCCACCCAAGCTCAATCCCCAGCAGAGGGTGTTGGGCTGAGGTGACCCTGCCTAAGTGTTTGGTCATGAAACAGCCAAGTGCTCCACCCATTGCTCTCCAGAATTTGTGCAACTGTTATGAAATGCTTAAAAGGAATAGTTCAACATTTTTGGAAAGAGGCATGTTTGCTTTCTTGATGAGAAGATCGATACCACGCTCGTATCTGACTGTTAAATATGAAGCCATCAGCCGGCTGTCATAGTTTAGCATAAAGACTGGAAACAGAAGTGTAAACACCTAGCCTGGCTCTGCCCGAAGACTCCAGTTTCATACATAGTGTACAGACATGAGAGTGATACCAAACTACTACTCTAAACTACTCTAACTCTTAGCAAAAATGTGAATAATTGTATTTCCCAAAATGTCACACTATTCCTTTAACACTATAACTTATGGTAGCAGAAAATACATCCAGATGTGCTCAGTATTACAAAGAGCATTGCTGGACAGAAACTAGAAAGATCTCAAAAGCAGTGGTCAGTTGGGGATTTCACAAGCTTGTCTGTTATCACATTTTGATTAGGAAGGCTCCACTCCGTCTGCAACCTTCTATCTGGTGTGGTGCTGTGGCACAAGAGGAGCAAGAAACTAAACACAATTACAGAGGCAAAATCACACACTGATTTTTCATTGTAGTTTTATTTCAACCAAGCCACTTTTTACATTTTCAAATTACCCTCTTTTTCATCGTCCCATACAGCTCCCAAGCCATCTCAAAGCTCAAACTGAGCACAAAGAGACGGCATTTCCTCCAGAGGACAAATAATATTGTATTTCCTCTGGCCGATTCCAAATAATGGCCACAGAGTAGGAACTGGAAATGCTGGTTCCTAAACAGTAAATTCCATTGTTTCAGCAGCTTCCTGTGGGTCTCAGGACTTCCCATCAGTCAACACTGGACTCTCCAGTTACAGATGAGAGCTTTTAACTCTACATTATCCAGCACTATAAGGAGGAGCCGTCTGAGAGAGGTGAACATCGGGAGCAATGCAACAGACAAAACTAATCAAATACTCCTGCTCTCAGTGATGGGTTTCACTCGGCTCTCTTGGCGTGATAAAGTAGCTCAGTCTCCAGCTATTACACAGCCATTATCCTGGCTGAGAGGTCATGACAGCTGATACAGAAGACACGTGATAGTAATGATATTAAACATGTGACACACTTGTTTTGTTCTCATGTCAGTTAGATACATACACACTCTCCCTCCTCTTCTATCACACACACACACACACACACACCCACACACACACAGTATACACTCACACACAGATGTGTGTATGACTTCTTTTCACCACTTAAAGTAGGGGGTGGAGAGGAAAAAACAACAATCACAGAGAGGTCCGCCATAAAGCTCTGGACCGGCCGTCTGCCTTCTCCTTCTATAATTAACATAACCAGCCACACCCAGAGCTGCTTTCATGTTATTCCCAGTCCAAAGCTGTGTTCAGTGGGCCTGGGGAGCATGGAGAAACCAGACAGGAGTCCTGAAACAGACCATCATATTTAGCAACATTTCTTTCCATACCTTTTTTGATTGAATTCCTAACTAATGACACCAATACATATTAATCAAAAAATTGACTTAATATCATTTCATAATTGTATGACAGGATGGGCAATGTGCATCTACTTTACATACTGACCATTTCCCAAAGTGTATAACAGCTTTTTAAATTGATGAATGGACAAATGGTATCAGTTCATAAGTAGGAAAATCAGCTTAGATTCTAGTTTAAACTGACTCAAATTAAACAGTGGAGTACTTTAACTGCAACTGGAAAGTTTGTTTTTGCTGACCTCCAGAGGTTAGACTTCTCACCTTGTTGCAGAAATGTCAAAGTGTACTCCAGGGTGTGTCACTGCACTGTGACATCACTGTTCAGTGTGGTTACACGTTTGATCACACCTCTGTCTATTTTTTTGCAGTATTAACTTATTGTTTTGTCTCTTTCTTATGTCAAGGCTTTTTTCTTACATTCAACAGATTTATTGATAATGAGAATAATCCTTAGTTCATTTACACATTCTAAAGAGTCATTGTATAAAAAGAGTGCGCCACGTTGTTCCCTTTAAACACTGGTTTACAACAGGCCCTCTGGTTTCGACTATTGGTCACGCAGAAATGTATGGATGGTTTATGTGAGGAGGCATACGGGCCAGTTCTGACCCAGTTCTCCAGTGCTGTGCTGCTGAGTCAGAGTCAGCAGTGCATGCTGGGAGAGCTGGTATGAAGGAAGAGTCACAGACAAAGACACACACACACTTGCAGGCGCACACACCAAGGCGAGCAGAGGCGGTATGTTCCGCTCCAGTGCGCTGCATCTGTTCATTGCTAAATATAACCAGAGGAACCCAGGCCTACCGCTCCCTCTGCTCTGTGTTAATAGCTGAGTAGGCCAAAGGATGGAGGAAGAAAAAAGGAGGCAGGGAGGAGAAGGAAAGGTTGATACGATTGTTAAGACTAAAAGAACGAGAAATGGCTTGAGGGAGAGGGTTGAGAGGAGGGTCAGTATTGAATGATGTGGGCATCATCCCAGATAAACAGAGATACTGCTTATAAATTCTGCCGGCGCCCAAAAATATTTTAACACAGACTAAACATGGACAGCTATTCCTGTCAAATACTGGAATACCAAAACTCAACATACTCCAGATGGCAGGATCTCTATTCTTATCCCCCGGGTTCGTTTTTTTAGGTAGAGGAAAAACACTTCTTGTGCCATGTTTCTAAAAAAATGCACACAAAGCATCTATTTTAATGTGTCCATTGTATCTTTTTTCCTCCCGTGGGCAACACGTGTAAAAACACTGATGCTTCCAGGGGTCTGAATCCTCCCTGTCGCTGAAAGAAAGCATCAAGCTTCAGTCGGTATGTGAGCATGCCATCAGTTCTAACTGGCTGCCTCTGTTAAATGTCATTGCCTGCCTGGCCGTCACACACAAAGGGCCCCTCTGTGATTAAAGTCCCCTCTTTCACAGGAGCCGATGACCACGGGCAATGAGACGAAGATGAGATACACGTCCCCATCTCGCCTCCCTCCCTCGGCTGCAGCAGCAGACTGGAACACATCACACCACAGGCACGAGTGTGTCATCACCAGCCGGCTAATATGACCAAACTCACAATAAAATTCAAGACGAGAAACTACCACTTTAGACTTGAATTATAGTGTATGTGCATTTTGGATGAAGGAGTGGAAAAGGAGAAGCCTTTCCACTGGGTGTAATAACCACTAATTTGTACCTTGAGGGTTGTAATTGAAGAGGTCGCTTGTGCAGTTGATGTGGCACACAAACAAACCAGTGGGGTTGACTTGAAGGGGAGACTAGGAGTCGGGACATACAGTGACCTATATATCTGAGTCCTCTGCTGTGTTAAATCTAATATTAATTAACATATATGGAACACCCACTTTTACAAAAATAGCCGTTCTAACCGAGGGGCTATCCATCAGATATACAGAGCTGTGTGTAGGGAGATAGCTGACAGACAAGAGGCCCCACAGGGAGATTCATTAAATTAATCTGTCATGTGAATTTCCTCAGTTAGTTACCCGATGGATGCCGCTACCAAAAATTTTGTGCTGAGAGGAAGCACTATTTCAGAAATGCCAGCTGAGCGTGTTTGTCAGAGGATTTAGCTAATATGCTAAAAAGTGAGGCAACATTGCTAAGAATTACAGTTTTTAAAGTGGAGTTCAAGAAACCTCAAACAGACGGGGGGAAACGCAGGAGTGGTTCACTTACAGCGGGGCACTCGTCTCAGTCTCTATCAGAACTGTCTGAGAGCAGAGATAACAGCACGGCAGACTGACAGCTGGGGATCAACAGCTGAGATAAGATTAAATAGAGGCCTTGGATCTCAGCAGCCGGCCTTGTTATGATGCTGCAAACCTTCATAGGTGCGTATCAGTCCCGACTCTTCAAACCTAATCATCCGCAGCAACATGCAGTAGCGCGTCACATATACAAGTTCTGAGAAACCAGGAAAGTGACATTGTAAATAATTAAGTGAAAACGTTAAGTTTCAAGTAAAAGGAGACAGTATTGATCAACCACGTAAAGCACACTGTAAAAGTCGGCCAATCGATCAAACAGTAAATCTAACTTCATGTGAACAGCATAAACTGATGTTGTGTTGTGAGATACTACTTCCCAAACTCAGGATGCCATGCCGTGTTTCTTGGTTTTGGTGATGCAATAAGATTGATTTGTCGGGTAAATCTACCAAGTATTCCCATGGGTGACAATATAACAGATGGTCCAGAAAACAGAAGAGTCTGTCCCTTTTTATAAGCCCTGTGTGTATACAGAAACATGCAAAAGGGACAGACTTCTACCTAGAAAGAGAACACTGAGTCTGTAACCAACTAAAAGAACAATGATTAAGATAAAATGTGAAAAGATTATAATTATGTTCATTGTGCCTTTAAATTTCATTTCAAGTTACACAAAGCATGTCAAAGTGTCTTAAGATTCCCTCATTGTGCTCAGTGAATAGACCAAACTAGAGCATTCATTAAACCACTGACATGATCCATTTCTGCCTCAGACTGCTTCAGAATAAAGGTGAATGTGTGTTTGATGTTAGACTGCAGTCACACACTGTGCATCCTTCATAAACCACTCTTCGTCAAACCATCAAATAACTGACCTTAAGACCGTAGGAAATCGCAAACTCCTTCACAGCTGGATAGCACCAAACACAGAGAAGATTGCGAGACATTTTTAGATGGAAGTATGAAAGGAGATAACCAACAGATGATAGAGACATAGTGAGAAAGAAGGTAAAAATGGATGTGAGGCCTTTCAAATAAATGGAAAGATGGAGCTGCAGGGGGCAGTTTCATTATGGTCTTGAGCCATGTGAGTGATGTGGAGCAGTGATTCTATAAGATGCCAAGGCCTTTAAAAAGGTTCCTGGGTGCTTCCACCTCAACATTGAATAGTTTTGTGTCACTATTATAAGAATAATTTAAAGTATAGCTGAAATTTTTACCATTTTTAGCACAGCTACTACCTGAGGTTGAGCTACAGTCTCATCTAATAACACTCATAATCAGTTATTTGTGAGCACTTTTCGACAGCACAAAACATAAATAAACACATAAGGGGCAGTAAAGTACAGCATGTCTGTAATGCTCGTGATTTCGGCGGTCTGGACCAAATTAACCAAACTACAGTTGAAACATTGGTATTCTAAACAAGCTATTTGATTTCACCTTGGGCTCTGAGAGATGCTTCACTATTTTCTGACATTTTATAGACCAAAAGATTTCTAACAATCAGTAAATAAATTGAGAAAAAAATCACAAGTTGCAGCCCTAATTTAAAGTTGAAAGAGAGAAAGGGGAACGAAAGAGTAAGAGAACGACACAGACATATATCTTGAGTATTTTGCTAAAAGCTTTAAGCTCCCTACTGTTATCTCTCTTCCTCGAGCTTTAAACAGTTTAACACTTCTGCACTCAGACATATTCTTACATAATAGGATCCTATGGCACAAGCTGTACCTTTGAAAGACAGAAAAAAACAGACGGCTACGAAGACAGATGAAAAATGCTGACAGTTTTAAAATAAATACAAGAAAATAAACATTTTCTTGATCAACAATGATTACATAATCACTTTCATTAATATGTTGAGATCACTAAAATGAGACTGAGTGCTGCTTCCCACTCGATATAATTCTGCCTCTGCAGTGTTTAATTGTGGCTGCTGTGAGTGCTTTAATGAGGAGTTGTTTCTTGTGTTTGATGTGACATAATAGATCAAGTCCTTGTCCTCTTCAGCTCTCTCTTAATGAGAACCTGTTGTCACCCCAAAAATGGCAACCATATATCAGGATACAGATCATCATCCAAAATGGTAAGGCAGATTTATAAAGGGATCTGATGCACTACATAAACAGTCAACTGGTCCCGATCAAGTATTTAAAATGGAGCCAATCTCTCATTTAGTGAATCAATCTTTTGTAGCTCCTTTTCTAGCCTGCGTGGTATCATCACGTTCAAGGCTGTTGTCAAATGTTAAAACCTAATTAGTAATTCCTTCCTTCCTGTGTCCTTCATACTAATGACAAAAAAAATCCACCAGAGCTGGGGAGATAATGACAATAGGACTGGACAATTTCCAATGCTCACCCAAGCATATTCATGCCAGTGATAAGTCCAAGGTCTAAGAGAAGGAAGGATGTGCATTAATTGTGGCCAAACATAGTAAAGACCTTGCGCCTTTTAAAAGTATTTCCTGGTAAAACCATGCAAGATAGTACACCAGTGAGGTATAATCAACATGGAAGATTAAGACTGGAAAAAGGAGAAGGTTTTTCTTCTTATATTTATGTTATTATTGCAACACTAGGGAACTGATAATCTTTTAGAGCTAAAACAATTAGTCAATTATTTGATTAATTGTAAAACGACAACTACTTTAATAACCAATTAGTCGTTTAAGTAATTTTTTTATAGAAAAACATAGAAGATAACTCATCCAGTGTCCCCCCTATTTAGCATTTATAAGCAGTAAATAAAAAATGAATACATGGTTTATAAAATATTATGTAGTGAGATGCGACTAAAATCTAGAGTGGGCCCTAGAAGATTGATTACAACTACTATTTTCACACTGTAAGGATTTGCTTGTGTGTTTATTAAAAATAAATAAAGATATATTATTTTGTATTATCAATCATTCATTAACTGTTTATACTCATGCTTCACAGGATAAGTTATAATTGTTGACTAATACATAAATAAACAGTTAAGTCTATTACATTGCTTACAACTACATTATAGTGTGTTATAAACAATTTATTGAGTGTTTACATTCTGCTTCTAAATGTTAAATAATTTCAGTGTTGTAGGAAGCAGGTCCAGGATGAACAAACTTACTAAATAAAAGTTTATTTCTAGAAAGTGTACCAAACAGCTCCCATTTTACCTGCTTAAGTTTGTACTGATGGAATCTAGTACCTACTCCTTCAGAAATCCTCAGATTATGCCATTTATATTCCAGTGTAAGGGGGAACTTCTTCTTAAGAAGCTCAGGTTTCAAGTTTTGCGTTGTGATATCTGCAAACTGAGAAGGCGCTTTTATTACTGAGATAACAACTGCAGCGTGGCCAAGTGCATGGAAATTCTTCAATTCTTCTTTAGTACAACTAATAGTACACAAATACAGATACAACCAGTAACGGTAAGCAAAAATAACCTTTTCAAAAAACAAACTATAATCAAACAAAACCTGCTGATCAGACACTGAAAGCTCACAGCTTAAAGAAATTGTTTTAAATTTCAACCAAAAAGAGTGCGGTCCACACACACACAAAGACACAATGTGATGAGCCACGGCCTTCAAATCACAGCTTGACAAATGTTTAGTCAGGGTTTGTGACCTCTGACACCTAAAGAATGCTGTAACATCATAAAAAAACACAATGAGGCCGATTTGATGACAGAAAAAAAGTTCAAGCAGTATATTAAATGCTTGTACACATACCAGTAGATAGTAATCAGGCAGAAAGGGACAATTAGTAACTTTACATATATATACACACAAACACAAATATGCCCACATGACTATTTATAAGTGATCATTTCAGTAATTCAGTAAATAGCCGCTCTCTCAGGTTCAGTGAGTTACACCTGGCGGTTAGTGGGTGTAAATATTTAGTAACAACTAAGTACTAGTTTGTGTGGTAAAACCCTGTTTAACTTTGGTGACGTGTAAATCTCTACTTAGTAAACACTTGTTTTATAACTAGGTAAGAAAAGCTGGCTCTAGTACAGAATCTTGCATGCTCTGGCTCACAATGTTTGGGCCCATTTATTACAAATCACAAAACTTTACATTCCTGCTGATCGTTTTAAAAGCTGTATGCCTGCATTATTAGATGTTAAAACTGTTGTCAATGAGGATTATTATTAGCCTAGTGAGACATTAGTAAGAGATGTTGCAGTTAAGTTTTTTAAAACAGATTTTTTTAATACTGTGAGCACCACAGCAATGCTCCAAACCAATACAAAGGGTTGGATAAATATCAAAACCACAGCAAATAAAAGACCGCACAAGAGGTAAGTGAGAAAATATCTTATTTCATTTCAGTTGGATGGACCAACCTTTTAAAAGTTGTTGGGTCCATAACTTTGGTTATTACTATCCTGCAGTTGCCAACAGTGACAGTTTCTTGAAAACTTTCTTTAAAACTGAAAACTTGTTTGAAGGCTCAAGGATGTTCGGAGCCTCTGACATTAAATATTTGAGAGTTGGCTGCCAAGAATCATCGCGCCCATGAGGTATGGCAGCACAAATCAAAGACAAACGATTACCAAACATAGTTTCCTTGAAGAAACCAATATGGAGGGTTTTCAGAGCAGTCCCTGGCTGCAAATACATCAGCAGGTGATGAAAACCTCAGCATGTGAGGACTAAATGTTCAGTGTAATAGCAGCAGTGTCTGGAAATCAATCTTTCCAAAATGGCTGGCAGTGATACATGTATGCTTAATAGACTACATGTAAAACATGCCAATTATGATACACCACATGTATAATAATAATAACAACAACATTTCCTTTCCTTTCTCAGTGTGTTAAACTGTTACCCATTTGTCTCCCCCTAAACAAATGCCTGTTCAAATTATAGCCAAATTACAGTTCTGTCCTTTATCTAACCCTGCCTGACCTGCTGAGCACAAAGTATTTCTCTTCTCAGTGCAACTGACTCCCCCACCACCGCGCCTCACCACTCAGCACAGCCAGATGCTGCCAACTTCTGACAAACAGCTGCAGCCCAAGGTCACTCCCTCCCCTGGACAGACAGAAGCTCGCAAACAGTCCCAGACCGTAACAGAAACACATCTGCACTGTGATTGAGCTAGAGGATATCATGTATATCTCTTTTAGCTTTGAGGAAGAGCAGAAACAGATATTTACCTTTAATCTTCTTACCTGCTGTGCGTTTTAAAAATAATCATCCGTCTCTGCTCTTCATTTTAAAAACAGTTATCTGAAGACATATTATGGCATCTGCAGTGACGGTTTACTGATTAAACAGCCTCAGTTACCATATATACCCTCACCCTGATGCTCTATATTGAGAACAGAGATAAACATAAAAGAATAAAACATTGTTTTCCTTCTGAGAGCTCAGTGAGATTTGAGTCAGTTTCAGGTCAAGTTTACAAAAGGCAGCATAACACAATATAAGACAGAGAGTTAGTTACACAAGTTAAGTGTTTAAAGAAAATTTGGCTGACACCAGCAGCTCAAGAAAAGTGTTATGATCATTACATCACTTTGTCAAGGGTCTAAATTTACTCTGGAAATACAGTGATTCAGAGCCACAGCTGGAAGAAAAACAGCAAGTGATTTGATGGATGGAGGCATGTGTCAGATTGCGGTGGATTTGTATGTGAAAGCAGGCCAAAAGACAGAAGGAAAATATTGGTTTTTAGAAAGGGTCATGTGATATGTTTACCCACTGGTCATGACCAAAAAGTCAGACTTGACTTTTGTGCAGCAGAACAGCACAGACAGTCTGCAGATAGAAAGGAAGAGATTATATACAGTAGCAGCCATGTGAGGATTCGCTGCTTTTCTGTTTTAGGTCGCTGTAAATTGAATGTCTTTGGGATTTGGACTCTTTTCTCACATTTCTGTGACAAATTCCAGCCATCATTCTGACAATCACACTGTCGCTAGCAGCATGGCTTCAGGGATGGAAATGTTGGTTGGTCTGATGCTTTTGTCCAGACTGAAATATATAAAAATCTATTGGATGGATTGCCATGAAATTTGGTTCAGATATTTCTGGACCCCAGAGGCTGAAGCCTAAAATGAATTTGTTGATCCCTTGACTTTGACTCTAGCGTGAGGTTCACATTTCTGGCTTTTAGCAAAATGTCCTAACAAATTGGATGGATTGGCACCCCTCAAGATTAATTCATTAATTGACTAACCTCGTAGTTATGTTTGAACTGAACCTAATAATTGACTAAATACTTGAACAAATTATTATTTTCTTTTAAAGATAAATATGTTTTCAGGTTGCCTTACAGAGCAGGCTTACTGAATTATCTGGTTTAAATTCAAATCAATCATCACATTTGGAAAAATAATAAAATAAGCTGTTATGGACTTTTCTTATTGTATTATAACCAACAGCTAACTCTGAACTTTAGCTTTGTTGGACAGTAGTTTAGCAATAATTTCCTCAAAGTTTAAAACAGAACCAAAGTATTTCAAGGACAGTTCTTTCCTTACTGTTATATTTCAATGGTTACGCGAGCATTTTGACAGTGCGTGGATGAAAACACTGGTAGTATACAGTATAGCTATCGGGGTTGTATAGCCTTTGTATAGCAGATAAACTTTAACCTTTAAAAAATAACTAAAACTATCAGAGTAGAAAGTTTGGGGATTGATCAGCCTGTTGTGCCAGTCAACAGAGAAATGTCTTATGGGTATTATACAGATGAGTTCCAGATGTACACACAGCTGTTTACATGTTGCAACACATCAATCAGACTGTGTGAAGCTGCAGCTATAGTGCATGGTCTAAAGCACATGGCGCAGGTGTGTTTATGGTGTGTCCAAATCCACCTTTTCTAGTTAAACAGCACATAATCTGGGTGCAAAGTAAGGCGCAATGGGGCTATACTTAAGTCTCTTAATTAATCAACCATCTCCCATTCCCTATAAAAGACAGGCGCGCTTGCACCTTGGCACATTGCTATTTAAAGTCAGCCAGTCAGTTGCTTACCAGGCTACAGATGATCCCTCAGCGCCTGTGCTGCTGCTGGGTACGCTGGCATCAGCACACGCGGTTCTGCATCACACCTTCCTAAGTCCTGTAATGTGTCGCATGGCGATGTAAAGCAACACACAACTAGCAGAGTATACGCGTGTTGTGCACCCAACTATGTAGATCCATTTTACTATCTGAATAATGCGCCTTTTTTTTGTTGGTCAGTGGTGCTATCGCTTTCCGCTGCCTCGAGATAGCGATGCACCAACAATGCGCCTGACCACAACACATTTTAAGACTTACACATCCATGGGCGCACAGATGGGCGCAAGTACATTTGCTATTTAAAGAAGGTGGGTGCTGGGGTGGAAAAAATACAACTGGGTCAAACAAAACAAGCAAAGTTGGACTCTGAGGTGGGATTGTTTTTGTTTTTATGTAAAGCTTTGTCAATTATACTACAACAGAAGCTACAATCTTTATTTCTTATTTCATTTGATTTGTGCACCTTCAAGAAACTGCAGGGCTATGCACACTATAGCAAAGGGGCTTCCCTTACAACATTAATCACCTTCATTGTTGCAGCTTATTTGCTACTGTGACTAATTCAAACCACCACAACCGGAACAGTCTTCAAGCTTCTGGACAGTAATGAGAATATCAGATGGAGGAGGCCAGTTCCTGTAAAGCTGCTTTGATTTAGATAAGACGTCTTTCCACCTGCCACATGACACAGATATATGTTTGGGAATGGAGGAGATAATGTGGATGCTGGGACTCTCTCTCTCTCTCTGTCTCTCTCCCACACACACACACACACACACACACACACACACACACACACACACACATATAGCTCATACAGGCATTTGAACCCACGAGGATCCTCTCCACCTGTTTGAAGTTGTCAGTCCTTTGGTGTGATTTAACTTTTACACCTTTTCCAGGGTAAAAACTCTGGGAACAAGATCATGGGAAAACTAGTTGGGTTCCTCTAAACATCAAACATCAAAGCTGGCTCTGCTTACAGACTCTAGCTCCTGTGTGTGAGGTTGGGTAACATGGAAAGGGGAACCGCTCGGTCAAGTTTACATCTCTGTAAACCGCAACAGAGCTGAAGACAGATTGACTGATAGTAAAACTGAATAATTATCATTAGCAGGTTTCTCACATATTTACTGTAAATAATGTTAATTGTATGTTTCAACATGTCTTGTATACACTTTTAACCAACTAAACAACATTTATTGCATTATTTAATAACTTCAAACCAAAACAAGTGACAACCGGCCCTCCTCTGTCCTTTCGAAACATCATCAGAACTATACATGATTCTACCACTAGAGGGCTCTGTGAGTTGATCTGTATTACATCTGTGTTGACAACAGATTCACCTTTCACATTTCTGCAATGTAATAACCACCCCCAGCTGTTTTGTACAGATACATATCTGTGTTTCTCTTGCCATCTCTTTCTTGCCAACTGACTCCATATAACAGAGAACCAACATAAAGCCATTTAAAGTTTAACTTCACCCCCAGGTCTGACTCCACCCGCTGCATAGTTTTGAAAAATGCTAAAAAGTGGGCAACGGGCTGAGAGGGGGGGCAAGGAGGGGAGAGGAGAGGTGCGGGGGATGGACTAGGTGGATGTGTGATGCATGAGTTGTTCAGTGACATCACCTGCCCAGAGAGATGTTTTTTGTTGTTATTTTTTGAAAGTTTCATGATCAAGACTAGTCCCAGCCGGTTGTCGGCCATTAAATTGACCTTGCTTTGCCAGGAAATGTCCTCTGCTGCACAGGAAGTGAAGCATCTTAAAGTTATCAGAGAAAACAATGGTGGTTTGTTTAAGATAAACATAAGAAACTCTACCAGAATAAATATATAAAGCTACACTCAGCAATGAATGTCGCTATGTTTTTAACAAAAGCAACTGCCATATTTAATGCCACTGACTCAAAATGCTATGACTACATCTCACTTAATATATAGCACAGTTGACTTATTTGATTAAATATGGGAACTATTTTCCACAAAAATACTACAATGGTTGGCACATTCTAAAATACTGCCCAAACACCATAGTGAAACTCAAAGCTATAAAGAGTGCACTTTTAGGGCTGCAATAAATGTTTTGTATTGATTAGTCTGCTGATTATTTTCCCGATTAATCATTTATCCAATATAATGTTAATTAATTGTGGAAAATCCCTATCACAATTTCCTCAAGCTTTCTCTCATATCTGTTTTATGGTTTTAATATCTTACTTTTTTTTATCAATTTGTTTTTATTACTAGTATTATCTTATACTACTCTTTTTAGGATTTTATTGATTTTTATTTTTTACATTTTGCTCTTTGTGTCTCCTATATTTAATTGCCTGTGTTATTGATTTGTTTCTCTTGTAAAGCCCTTTGAACTGCATTTTATGTTATGAGAGGTGCTATATAAATAAAGTTTATTATCATTATTAATACCATAGTACACTTAATATATTTGGGTTTTGGAGTGTAGACATTTGAAGACGTCACCTTGGACGCAAAAGTTTTCTTTGCAGATTAATTAATAATGAAAATAATTGTTAGTTGCAGCCCTATACCACAGTTTAATAAAATTAATTTTCATGCTTTGATTTGTGGATGTGAATTATGGCATTTGAGTCATGACTGCTTTACTGTCGACCTTCAAGTCTTTCCACATCATCTAGGACTGAAGACTGCATGCTCTTTAAACCAAATAAAAGTCTGGACTTTGTTTACTGAAGTAGATATGATAGCTGAGGATATTCCAGAAAAAGTATTCCACATAAAAACATTTCTACATACTCCTCCTCACTGTTATGTTGTTTCAGCAAAGTGAGCTGTGACCCATTAGGAGAACTACCTGGTCCAGAACTACCCATACCTGTTACCTAAGTTAACCTCTTAGCACATCACCAACTCTGTAACTCATTAAATATAAACAAGGTGTCCTGCCAGTAGAAAGTCTTCACCACCTACTGGTGCAGTCATCGCTGCGGTGGAAGTACAACAAGGGTAAAGCTAAAGCTGGAGTTACTCATTAACTAATTCTAGCTTTTCTGAAACAGTTATTTTGCTCTGAAGATGATAACTGGCCGTGTGAAGTTGAGCTGTAAGATAGCATCTTGCTGTAGTACATACAGTCAGAAGCATGCTTTCAGATTAAACAGCAGCGTCAACGTTAGTGTGAGGATATTATTCGATATGCATAAAGTATTTTATACACTAGTAAACCGAGCAGGGTCAGGTCAGCCTCTCAAGAGCTTATAAGCAACCTGAATCACTGGAGATTGACGGACTAGGAGGAGGGGAGGGATAGAGAGATCAGCAGCATGAGAAATCCTCTAAGGATCATCGGCAAACCTTTCACCTCGGCTAAACAACAAACCAGGGTTTATATAATAAGAATAATGTTACAAGTGTAGCAGCATTTTACTTCACGAACAATCAAATGAGCACAGACTATTCCTTTATACGTTTATTTTCAAGTCTAAAGTGCTTCAGTTTGTGGAATCCAGCTTGATGACAGAGGACCTTTGAGAAAATTAGAACGTTTCTCACATTATACGCTATTTGCATCTGTAGGAAGGTGTAATTACTGTGCCGAAACACCACAACAAAACCAAAAGAAAAAAAAAAAACTGACTCAAGTACAACTATGATTCATGTGTATAAAACGGAGCCTGTAATGGTGCGTAATCCCTTCCAGATGTGTGAATCTAGGAGGAGCACAGCTTAAATGTCAATTTATCTCCACTATAAGAGACTCTCAGTGATTGTTTGTTTGTGTGTGTGTGTGTGTGTGTGTGTGTGTGTGTGTGTGTGTGTGTGTGTTTGATTGACTTAGTAGGAACATGTGTGAGTGTTAAGATCACTGCACGTGCATGTTAGTGCAGCACAGAGAGACAGAGTAACATAGACTGAGAAAGGAAAGCCAATGGCTGTATATTTCCTGGATCACCTGATTCAAATGAGAAGAAGAGAATCAAAACACTGAAGCTTTAGTACTAAAGAAATGTCCTAAAAACAGTGACAACAGGACGGGAGCTTCACATGTAGGATGGGAAACTGAAACACCTCAGCTACAGTATTGCATACGTCTTAATAGGTAACTTTGCAAACCGCAACTAACCAACTGTGAGTTTACACAAATAGACATTCCTGTCTTGACTAACCTAATACAACAATTCAACCATGTTAGCAGGATGGCTCTAGGGTTGGTCCACACCGAAATATACCTACAATGAATTGCCATGACATTGTGTACAGACATTCAATGACTGACAGAGAGGAGAGCCGTTCGTTCAGGCATCGTTACAAATATCCAAGATGGCTGGGGAATGTTCCCCGGCCGGCTATAGTGGCAGTATTAAACAGACTGGACGGTACATTTTCTCTAAAAGAAGAACAAACAACTGTTCTAAACTTCTGACAGGACGTACCGTCAGCAGGAAAGTGCTCATTGCTCTGATTGGTTGTCTTCGCCCGTTGATAACGACCCTTGGAAATCAAAAATGAACTGAGAGGTTTTTCAGACTAATACGCATTTATGAATTAGTCTGGCTATGCCAGGCTAAGAGACTATAACATGTTACATACATTACTTCTATACTCTACTGCATACACATTGCAATAGATGAACTAGAAAGGTTGTTTGTCTCCTGAAATATTGACACTTTGAGAATACAAAGTGAACATTAAGTTATTCGCTGCCAGCAATGTAAATGTTACAGCTAAATGGCAAATTATGACAGTATACATTTCTCTCTATTTTTGTTTGTTTCCTATACAAAAAAAGATGGCGCAGTGAAAAAGAATTGTGGCTAAATAGCCTGAACTGGTTAATAGCCTGAGCTATGTTAATAGCCAAACAACAGGAGGGTGACATAAATACTAGGATTAATAAATGATCTAAGAAAATAAAGTCTACTTTCCATAGTGTCTCTTGCTACTTTTGCTGAGTCTCATGGTAGACATGTCTCTGTTTAGGACCCTGTAAGAGGTGAAACATGATGCATGTGAGCTCCACAAGAGACAAATGTTCTGTATTTTAGAAACCCTGAGGGCTCTCCCTGCTTGTTAATGATAATGTAACTGGCATGATGTGGAGGAGTACTGCATTTCTTCAAGGAACTATTATACAGACATGGATTTACTCTCCTTTATCAGTTGGAGCATTCCTTTCAAGCTGAGGTCATTTCTAAAAATTTAAGCTCTTTACATGCAGTTACACTCTGACTCTTACCTGAAACACAGATGAATTAGTCCCTAAATAAAAAAAAACATCTTTATATATGTATGTGTGTGTGTGTGTGTGTGTGTGTGTGTGTGTGTGTGTGTGTGTGTGTCAAGTATTAAATTATGTTACAATTATGTAGTGCTGAGCAGGAATTTCATGTCATACATTGACTTTCAGTGCAATTATATTGTGATTATATGATCACATCATGTCTATGGACAATATCAGCATTGCAATAAAAGTTAAAAATAGTTATAAAAAAGTTAATTGATATTTGAAAAACTCCCTCTTTCACTTTTCTTCACTTTTTTAAAGCCCAACTGAAATAATGTAAAAAATATAAACTTTATTTTATGTATAGTTAATAGTTTTTCATTATTAAAAGTAATAATATAAATGCTAATTTCCGTCTCAGCCTGGAGGGGCATGTCAGTGTCTGTGTTTGATTGACAGCAGCTGGCAAGCTACCGGACTACACCAGCATCTAACCAGACCGCAGCACGCTGCTACAGCTACCCGACTGGTGATTTGACGTATTACAAAACACAGATTTATTTTGTTTTACAAGTGTGCACTGATCATAGCTATGCATGGGAATTCTCTGTGACTTCCCTGGCCCAATGTTGTTCATGGTACGTCAATGAGGGTGTCTGATTAAGTTCTTGCTATGTTTTAATGACACAATAATAACAAAAAATAGTTTAGAATCGAGACCGTGTTTAAGTTGGGTCTCTAAGAAAGAGAGAGTGGTCGTCAATTCATGATACTTTCTCATCTCTTAATTTGAATCCTTAATATACAATTTTGTAAAGAAAAGTTAAATACAGAAATAATGCTACACGATAATAAAGGCTTCAAATAGACGGTATATTATATCCACAGTACTGATGGTTGTTTCTTGTTACCCCTCTGGTCTGTTTCATCCCAACCTCAATTTTACAACACCTGAGGCAAAGTCTCTGAATTACACAGCTGTTTGTTCAAGCTTAAATGACACTAGCTGCTTGTGTGTGGTTGCACTGCTCATTCACTGGTATTCTGACACTGCAAGCAACGTTAGTGAGTCACTTCATCAAGACTAAAGTAACATTCAAATGTATAAACCTTAAAAAAAAAAACTTATCCAATACACGCAAAAAAGACTATTTACACAAATAGGAGAAGACAGCCAGTGGAACTGAGTTTCTTACAATGGGAAATTCTTGGTCTGTCACTCCTAATGTCTGATAAGGTTGAACATGTGAAAAGATACATATACCACTGCCTGAAACACAGCGCTCATAAAGGGACTGTGGATGTGGTAGGAAGAGGAAAAAGCAGAGGGTACAGAGAGAAGAAGGAGAGATCACCGCAGCATTCATGTCACAAGCCATGGACAAGCCTTTCAGGGATATACTTGTGCAGTCATTTGCACTTAATCAAGACTGACAAATCGTACACTTAAGAAAATATATGGGACTTACATTCTGGTACAAGCACATCACAGAGGAGATCTGTGTCTACAAAGCCCTTGCATGCTCTGGATGTGTGTAAGCCTTCTTAACCACGCACAAAGACCGGAGACACAATTTCAGTGACACAACTTGACAGCAATTTTTACATAACAGATTTAGTTTTAAGATGGACAAAAACATAGAGCTAGAAATTAAGTCAAACTAAATTTAAAATACTTTTTTTTTTTTTTTAGAAGAAATCAACACATATATCCATACTGACTTGACTAAAAATTGAATTACCAAAAAGCGGCCCTTTACATTAGTGTTCTCTAAGAGTTGTGAATTTGTGGTAGCGACTGACAATGTTGGGATTTGGTTATGATGCAATATCTGTCGGTTTGTACAGCGACATCACTTCAATTCCAACAGACACGCAGGCCGATAACTAGCTGATGTTGTTAGCCGTTGTTTAGCCCCATCTGTGGTTTATCTGAACACTCCATATGGTACTCCCTCTGTACAATACCCCGTGTCACGATTTGAATCACAGGGTTACAGGACCACTCGCTGCTTTGAGTTATCACACTCTGGTGATTGTCGTCACCACATCTGGACTTATGAACCACTAATGCTAGTTGGCCCATCTCCTTTGTATAATTTAAACATAATATGCATTTCTATCCAACTGTTTTTTTGTTTTTTTTTGTGCATCTTCAATTTGGGAATTAATACACTTGTCTGATTAATTAACTTCTTGTAGAAATGTCAAAATATTACCTACACTGCCTACACTGAGGCCACAGTTTGTGGAGTTGGTATGTAGTTTTTTTTTCCTCAAGCACACTTCATCAGAAGAGATCCTTACTATCCTGAAGGTTTGAATGATTAAACAGATGGTCTCCATAATAAATATACCACCTTGTCCCCAAGGCGTGAGCAGGGTGACAGGAGAAAGCAAGAGGTGACCTGAGATGAGGAGTGAAGCAGGAACAAACTTTTTTTATGTATAAAAGTCTAGATGTTTCATCGGGTGTATCAGTGAAATCTTGGCCCCAGTTCTCAGGAATGTCTGGCCCCCAGCTGGCTGGGTTCAAGTGAGGGTGAGATCTAAGGTGACCAAGGGCCATTTGTCCCAGAGATCAGACAAACACCAAGCCAAACCCACCCATGATGAGAGCATAAATACCGATTAGGTGCCAGAGGGGGTTTTGGTTCACTGTAAAAAGGAGAAAAACTCAAATGCCAAGAAAAATGTCCAAGCTGTAAAATAAGGTAACTGAAACACAGTGTTGTTCACACCTGTTTCTTTACTTTGTAGTATCAGTGTATCACGTATTTCAGTCTCAAATGCATATATTGTACATTCGCTCTATTTTAAACCAAAAAGTATAATTCTAGTAATGCTAAATGACCTGATGCACAACCTTAGCAACCATACAGGCATGCCACTGTTCACTAGAATACAGCCAGGAAAAAAATGATGACACAACCTTTCACCTGTGAGCTGGATTCAACTCATGATAGTAGATAAGAGCTACACTGATGGGTCAAAGTATTTTTATGTCTGTAAGTACTTCCTCTTTGTACTTTAACCTCAAACTAATGCCATACTAAAAATCTATTCATCATTCACCTGGGCCTCTGTAAACAAAGTGCGATTAATGTTTTTTCATTTCAAGTGACCACAGTCCATGAGAGGGGAGAAAGGAGAAAATTTTGCACAGTGACTGAGTGTGTTTGGGATTAGTTTGTACTTGAATGTGAATATGTCTTTTGGTTTGAATACTCCATAAATCTTGTTTAGAAATCACAGGGGGGAAAAAAATCTCTTTATAAATCCAGAACTTGCCTGAGAATCATCACATTTTTAAGTTTACTTCAGTACCAAAGTAATCCAGCAATAGTTGTCTGTAGATCCATGGATACATTGCAAAGAGGAACGGACAATGACCGATTTCCAGTTGTTTTAATCGTGCAAAACTGCCAAAATATAAAATAACATAGGCTAAAAAAGAGGGTGCTCAAGTTTTAGCACACAATGAAATTAATTGAATCCATGGCAATGTTATACTTACTGTTTACATCCCCCTAAACCACCAAATGATGGCAGGCGGGGTGTGCAGTTTTATTCTGAAGAGGTACCCAACGTGTCAGACTTTGAAAACCCCTGGAAAAATTGAGCTATTCAGTGACTTATGCATTCTAGACCAGGACTATGGAATTAAAAGACAACGTCAAGACAAGTAAGTTTTTATTTTGTCAACAAAAACATTTGTTGACAACCTTATTTCCCATGACGAAAACAAGACTAAAACAAAATAAACATTTGAAAAAGGAAAAAAGAACTATGACGAAATGTACAACATTTTTGTCAACAAATTAAAACTACATGATAATGTGAAAGAGAATAATGGACAAACAAACTAATTACCATTTTAATGAAATCTTATTCAATGATCTGCATGCATCTGCAGAATCACACTCTGTGGCCTACAGTACTGTATAGCTCCTGATTAGTAAAAGTCCCAACTACCTTTAAATATCACTACCAAATATTTTTAAATGCTATATAGAAATAAGACTACAATTTCACTGTCAAAAACTACACTAAAGTGATTTTTGTTGACTAAATTTAACAAAAAGTCAAACGTCAAAAATGTGACTAAAACTAATCAACAATTTACACCTACTACTTACCTACTACACCTAAAATTAAATCAAAATCCGGTGCCAAAATTAACACTGATTCTAGTATGTCATTATACATTTGTTGTATAAACAATAATCTCTCTTACATCTCTTTTTGTTCCTTCCCAATCTGAAGTATTATTTACAGAGCTTAATAAAAGCCCAGACTCAAAACCACCGGAGTCTGATTTTCCACCTTCCCCACAGGAATGCACAGACTTCATTCAGGTGGTTTTCTTTCTGCATTCCTCAGTGGAAGCAACACACCTGTGGGGCAGTGGTATACCACAGCAACGACCTGCCTAACTGCACACACCGATAGAGTTTCCCCCGACAGTACTGAGGTGATGTGGCCTTCTGTAATATGACCCACAGCTCTTTGGAGAGGAAAAAAAGAAAGATCCGATCTGTCCTGCCAGCCTGTCATCTGGTCTGGGACAGCTTGGATCGCCATCCCCGGCTGGTTCTGCATGGGAGCCCAACAGACTGTGAGGCACAATGGAGGTCTTGTGAGCTACTCAGATAGTCGAAGCATATCTCCCTCCTTTAATTTTAGACAAGAAGAATCTGCTAACATATGCAAGAAACTAATGACAAAGCCATGAAGACGGCTCAGGATAACCTTTATGTCTACAGTCAGGCTGTTGCAGCAGTGTTTAAGTAAGTTTCCATAGGAGTTCAGAATAATAAGTATACTGTTTATGGATATTAAAACTCTCCCATGGTGCAAGCCTGGTCTGATCGTATGTCAAACAAACGCCTGTTCTGCAAACGCAAAGCAGCGTTTGTGCTGAGCTCTTGTCCCAGGGGTCGAGACTTCAGCTCCAGAGGTCAAGCGTTCACTGTGCAGTCACTAATGGACATACAGTACAACAGAAAGACAATGATGCTACGCTGACACTAAACCGCTGTTATATAACACAGTTAATGATTTCCCCAGAGACGAGGCGCTGCAAGCTTTGTCAAATAATGTTCGAGCGTGTGAGCGAGGGTGTGCACGTGTGGAAAGAGACATTTGAGGCGAAGTACACAAATGCCTCTGACTTGAAATTTTCAATAAAAATTTCAATATTCACTCAGGCATCACAGCACATCCAGATTTGGCAAGGATGAAGAACAACAAAAACCCTGCACAGTGCACCGGAGAGTCTGAGGAAAAAAGCTAAAGTTTGAATCAGTGGCTGCATCCCTCTCCCTCCAGCTGTCTCTCAGACAGATGCAGATGCAGTAGACCGTGGGCAATGGGTCAGGCTCATCCAACACACAGGGAGCACTTCCAGAAATAACCCCAGCTGCCCATGAGTGGTGTCCCGCTCTCACAAACAGTGCATCCCTCAGTTAAAGTAAACAACATTACTTTACACTAAGCAACAGAGCTCAAACAATTAGTTGATTCACCAATTAGTTAAATGATAAGATTAGCTGCTTGCATGTATTATAGTAAACTGAGTATGTTTGGGTTTTGGTGGTCAGGAAAATCAAGACATTTGAAGGCTCAGCGAAGTTGTGATGAGCATTTTTTGTCACTATTTAACAATTTATTGATTAAGACAAAAAGTTCTCAACATATTATCGCGGCCTTTGATAGAGGACCTGTAAAATGTTAAACTGCAGATGGAATACTGGGAAAACAACAAGCCCCTTAGGCAGAGAAAGTAAGGCATCAAAAGTTTGGAAATGTGCTCCATTCACCTGTCAAATAAGTCAAAGTGGCAGCAGACAGCGCTGCTCTAAGTGTTGGAGTGTCCATGAAACTCTGGAGCTGCAGTCACGCAGTAAGTGGTCTAATCTGTGACCCCGCAGGTCTGACCCAGAGTGGCATTAGCCATGTTAGACACGAGGAGGGCAGGAGGACTGTCAGGGCAGCTTCACGTCAAAGCCTGTGAAAACTCCAGGCTGCCGTGGAGAGAAGATGAGCAGCGGCGTGCAGCACCACTCCTCTGCCCTACTTCACAGGCATCACCATGTTGTTTGTGTGTGCTTATAATGTTGTGCCACATGGCAATTATAAAACAACTTCCACTGGGACTTTTTCTCATCTGATTACTCTGATGATAACACACACACACACACACCCACACACACCCACACAGTGTAGTGTACTGTTGACTTTGACCAGTCTCTACAGGCTGTGTCATATTTCTCTTACCTTGACGCACAGTTTTCAACCTGACGGGACCTTTGCAGTACTCAATCACAGTCAAAATATCATAGAGGGGTAATCCAGACACGGGCAGCCCCTCCACCTCCAGGAGCAGCTCCCCTTCGCAGAGTTTACCGTCCCGGTAAACCACAGCATCCTCTCCGACTTGCCCGATGTGTGCAAACTCTCCGTTCTCAGCCCCGCCGCGCAGCTCCACGTTCAGCTGCCCGCACGCGTCCCGCAGCAGCGCGCACTCATTCACTTTGCTGATCCAGTGGTTCTTCTTCTGAATGACTTTCGACATGACGACCCCGGTCCAAACCAAGCCCCCTTAGATCCACGGAATGGCGTAAAAATCAGCCGACGCATGGCACAGAGATAATCCCGACAGGCGGAAAACTTCGGGGTGTTTGGGTGTCACTCCAAAGTGGGACATGTTCACCCTCCTCCTGAGCCAAGGCATGCTGCTCGGCGCGAACACCCCGACGGATCAAACCCCGGACTGTCGCTGCTTCTGCTTCTGCTGCTGCTGTTGTTGTTTCCGCATCTTTGATTGCTCGCTGCGGGATCTAATCCGCTCTCTGATTGCCCGCTTTACGTTCAAAGTCCCTTCTCTCCATTCATCTCCCTGCTCTGCTTTCAACTTTTCGCAAGAGAACAAGTGTTGCCTTTACCTGTCCCGGGTGCAGGCTGGGCTGTTCACACGACCGGCGGCGCCTTTAAGCAGGTAACGCGACAAGTTCATCCTCTTTGCTCCTGCGCTGTGGATGGAGAAGTAGTGGAGGGTGGTGGTGGGGGGGCGCATGCGTCCAGCTGCTGCTCCACGAGGGAAAATCCTACCCGACCCCACACCTACCGGGTCCTGACGCTCCTCCCCGCCGGCCCGCACGCGTTTCTCGACGGATTTGCGGCGATCCCCGCGTCTAATCCCCGCAAGAGCTCCAGCCTTCAGTCTTTACTCGCACACGACGGAACACAGCGGGGCTGCAGGCCCGTTCAGGTCGTCGGTTCAAACTCCAAACCTGCAGCTACGTGACGCCAGGGGAGCCGTAAACTAGTGACCTTTACTCAGTGGCCCGTCATTTGAGGTCTGCATACTGGATGTGTGACCTTTAATGAGTTCAGGGGAAATGTTTCGGGATTGTGCAAATTCAGAAACAGAAATTCTGCTGTACTCGATTTGTATTTATTTGCTCACCAACACTTTAACGTTCCTCATATAGGTAGAAAGAAAGTACTTTGTTTTCAGTTTAGCAAGAGTTAAATAGAGTTTGTTATTAGTCTTAGTAATAGCAGTAGGCAGGGCACGTAATTTAATTTAGTGATTTGGGGGCCCTAGACTCAAACAAACTCAGGCATGGGGCCTCACCCATTCACTGGTGATAATGTTGGTATTGGCAGAGGTAAAATAGGTACAGTTTTGCTTAAATAGAACTATTAATATTATACAGTAAACATACAGTAAATAATTAATTAAAAGAAGATGTAAAAGTCTTATTAAAAAAGTATTATCAGCACAATGTGCTTAAACTTACTTAAAGTCTGTTCGAGGGCATTTTAACTTCTTTATATACAACTGGACAATTTAAACTTTGCAGCATATTTTATTTGTTCATTATATATTTTCATATATATTTCATCATAAATCTGAAGTAAGTATAAAAGTTACATGAAAAGGAAAATATTCAAATAAAATGCACGTACAGTACTTGAGTAAATGCACTCAGTTGCTTAGATACAAAACAAATAATCACTGATAAATATGATGCATTAGTATAGATGAAACTACCCAGCAGAACATAAATGTACTATTAGTGGGCCTCTTAGTTCAAGGCCCAGGCAATTGCATATAAAACCCTACTTTGAGATCACTTAATGGGCAGAAGACTGTGTCTGATGTTGCTCACTCACCTTTCCATTTATAAATTAAAGCATTCATTTTGAAGCTTATATTGTAGTAAAACTAGTATCTTCAAGAATAACCTTTAAACAGTTTAAATACAATTATGTACATTTAAATTCATGCCTAAATCAAACAGTAATCACCACAAAATTATGTCTGACAACCCGGTTATATATCACTTGTGCAAGTGTGCACAATACGTTAGTGAGAGGGTTGTGTATGTCTCTACCCCTTTGTGAAAGTGAGGTTTAATTGTCAAAGTGTGCAACTCTCCCTCTGAGACGAGTCATACTCTGCTTCAGCAGAAACAAGTTTACAGGAAGATGATGGAAGGCACATTGGTTAAAAGCTGTTTGTCAGTGTATTGTGCTTAGCCCATGAAAAGTTGACATTTTCTAGGTCAAACAGGTTTTCCCCCAACAGTCCTAAAAAGAAGCCAAACCTATTAGATTTTAGACAGTGAAAGGAACCTTTGTCAGTGTTTGTCAGTAGCACCATCTACAATAATGCCAATTATATGGGGCGTTTGCAGTTTGGAAAGAGCGAGGAGGGATCAGGTGAGAAACACATGCCCCTGCAGAGGAAAGACAGGCTCTCTGTGTTTCCTGCCTGTTCAGATAAAGTACAGTAACTGGCACTCTACCACAGGCTGCGAGGGCAGTGGCCTGGATAGCAGTGCATGAAAGGCAGCTTTCCATCCCATTTCATGTCAGTGTTGAGTGCTGGGCGTGTTCATGGTGACTCAACTGTGGCACGTTTACCTCTCCTGCTTGTCATATAGAAGGTATGTGTCTCTGATAGATAGAATATGACTGTCAATCTTTATCTTTTTTGTGTGGTCTGTATTCACTTGATTCTTATGTATGTGTAACAGAGATGACACTCTATCAGTCACACTTCACATGACATTCTCAGTGGGGAGAACTTCCACAGCTGCAGGCCACTGAACGTGACATACATCCAGGGCCCTGATGTGCTCTGACTGGTGAGATGAACACTGTTTCTAACATACAGCGCTGTGATCAAATCACCATCTGAGAACTTGACTCCATACATAAAAGCTTTACCTGTCCCAGTCACATTTCGATTTGGTGTTTCTGGATGATTTGCTGCACTGATGTTCACGAAAAAGGTTTTTTCAGCACCGAGTTTATCAGAGGTACAACGTTTCGGTCATGGACCTTTGTCAGGCATTACAGCCTGTAACAACCAGTCAAAAGGGGAGCCACATCTCAAACACCCCAGACAGTTGCCACACTGAACATTTTTATTGATGTTCTCAAAACAAGAGAAACAATATGTCAAATTCATAGAATGCATTTTTTTTTAAAAGGCTGACACTGTGCTTTGTTATTGTACAAAAAATATTTTAATAGAATCTGAACCACAGTTTTATATCAACTTTACAATTTAAAAGCCCTGTACACCTACATAAGTGTTTTGAGTGATTCTGGTTTATTAGACCTCTGCTCAGTTCACCAAAGTTCACCAAATGCAATGCACTGTACCGGAAAGAATGATAAAGGTGTAAGTTGTCCCTGTGTCCTTTCCCCAGTTTTGGAAAATATGCTTATTGGATTTCGTGCCTCGTGTTAGTGCATTTATATGGAGTAGATAGAGCTTTTATCCAAAGTGCTTTACAGTTTGACTCACACACACTCACACACTGATTGCTGCAAGCTACCATGCAAGACACTAGCCTGACCATTCGTAGCAATTCAAGATTCAGTGTTTTGCCCAAGAACACTTAGGAACCAACAACTCTTAGATGGATTGATACCACTGTCATGTCTGTACAGTAAATATGGAGCTACAGACTGCAGCACCCAATAAATAGTCTGTTACATAACCGCCAGTTAAACTGCAACATGTCATTATTAGTTCGGTTTTTGTACAAATTAAACAAATGAGATATTTTTTAATTAGTGAGCTTTAGAATTGCTTGCTAGCTGTTTAATCCGGTTTCCAGTCTTTGTGCTACTCTTAACTGCTGGCTGTTGTATTCAGCATATAGAATGGTATCAATCTTTTCATCTAAATCTCAATAAGACAGTGGATAAGCGAATTTCCCAAAAAGTCTAAACTATATCTGTAAGTGTGGTGAAAGTGAGAGACATGTTAATCTGTCATGATCTCCCTCTGTTCCCCTCTTTTATTTAGTTGTTTTGAAAAAAGGACTCTAAAGACAATCTAAGGACTTTAAGTACTAAGTTTGCCATGCTCTGTTTTGTAGTCTTGTTATTCATTCCTTGTTTCCCGTTTTATTTTGTGGTGGTCTCCTTTAGGTTGCTTTACTTCCTGCCCTTGTTTCTTTTCCCGCCTGTGTGGTTGCCCTGATTAGTTTCACCTGTCCCTCATCATCCTTCCCTCCTTGATGTATTTAGTCAGTTCCCCTGTTTGTTTGTTCCTATTGTCTGTTTGTCAGTTCGTGGTTGGTTTCTGTCCTTGGTTTTTCCTGAGTTTTGAACCCGTACCTGGATTTATATATTCACTTGCCTGTCTGACTGCCTGCACTTCGTTGTTACACATCAATAAATTCCACTCATCATCCTGTAACTTGCCTATGTCTTCTTATGGGTCCTTCCCTCGTGTTCCCTGATAACCACTGTGATACAGTCAAGCCAATCAAGTCCTGAGAAGTTTAATCAGGAAACACAAGTGAAAGAATCTGTGTGGGTGTACCATGGGGGCATTTGAACTACTCTGTTAGTCCTCTAAGTCATTAAATGCCTCATTTGTATGGGTGTCACAGTATTTACAGTTTTAGAAGTTTTTTTTAAAATAATTTTATTTATTATAATTTGAGTGCTGGATGAATGGAATAAGTTAAGATAATAAGATAATCTCTGCTATATTAGTATTCTTTTTGAAAAGACGACATAATGAAGGCCCACATCCACCAGTGACAGACAAAAACTTGAGGCTCTTCATTTTGATGACTCTAAACGAGATTAAGCAACTTGAACAAACTGTTTCTTTGACAAGAAAAGAAAGTAAACAGTAATGCACACCTAGTCACTTTGTTAAGACAAATGAGAAAAGGCCTGACTTTGAGTGGTACATAAAGGTGAGCCTGCTGCAACAACTCGTGAGGTAATGATTGTAAATCCTCCAGAATTGCGTAACAGACTGTGTTTAGTTTTATGAGTGACAGTAATTGGCCGTCCTAACCTCGGGAATGCCATGACTCCACAATCAATGCACAGTAATTAAATATTAACCAGCAAGTCAAACAGTGCATTGATCTGTCGTGGTGGTCAGAGAATAAAAGATACCTCATCAAAGCTCTCGCTGGTGACAGTTAACCATGCTGGGATAGCTCATGGTGTTTATAGCTCATGGTGTTTTACTGACTCACATCATTCACTTTGCAAAATATTCTCTGACTTATAGCGATTGTGTTTGTCTTTCTGAATGTATTCATGCTTTATGAATCAGAATATAACACAAACCCTAAGACGGGAGAAAGGAGTTCAAACATTCAGATGTTGTAGAATGTCAAAATGGTTTTGATTTAATGTTTTTTTTTTTCTCTATGTACAGTAAGGTTTTTGCTCCATGCACATGGTGCCCCATGGCAGACTGAATCACCCACTCGTCTAATACATGAAATATTTACCCGATCTCAAACTGTACTAGTTAAAAAAAATAAAAAAATGTATTGTTGAACAGTTAAACAATTGACACTTGAGGTAGTTTGGGGTCACTACCTTTTTAATACTTCAGTTAACTGGAGTAGATTTTGAAACAATAAACTTTAATTGAGAAATACAGACTCTACTAACTCTACCTACTTTCACACTGATAAATATTTTTTTCCTTTTTTATTTTCTCCAATTAAATATAACTGAAGTCCAGTCAGCCAGCAGTGTGTTTACTGGGCAGGCCTGTAGTTACCGTCTTGTGCATGTGAGAGAGATTAGTGCAACACAGCTGGTCAGTGGAGTTTAAAAAAAGATTTATTTCTGTTCCACATGAAATAAATACCCACAACTCTGCTTTGCACACAGTGTTCATCATTTGTGTTCAGCCATTTTGAACATTGTACATTTGATGAGGGCATCAGATCACTTGTGTTGAAAAGCACTGTTTTAATATCATGAAAAGAATTTATTAATTACAACAGCTGACAACCTGAGAAGGCTGAGAAACAACTTAACGTTATGGAATACAAACCGTTATGCTACAAAGTAATTCAGAGAAATATTTTAGAGGCACACTGTTGGTGCTCTGTAAAATCATGAGAAACACACTCATGTACACCAGCGAAGGATCAGATGGCTTGAGGGTTTGTTAAATAATGCAGAAGTTACCAGATGAATACTCATTCCAGATGTCTCACAGGGTATAAGGATCATATTGTCTCTTTTAGAGAAACCTGTAATAGATGCAGTGAGCAGCAGTTACATTTTAATGAGCAAAATTTTTGGTGTGTACATAATGTATACACAAACAGCATTTTCTCATGTAAAATCCTAATGTGGCATAATCACATGATGGAAACACAATTGTCAATTGCTCAAAATGTTTTTTAAATTATTAGAAATTGTCATTTTAATTTTGACTGAATTATTTCTTGTATAAATGGAAAGGTTATCAGGTTACATTGTTTGTATTGCATTTTCATTTTGTCCATTGTACAGCGGGGTACGACTTTGAAAATGAAATGTCAAACAGCTTTTTCATTTTAATATTGTCATAAAAAGTCCATAGAAATATGTGCAAATGTTAATTGGATTATTGCATTTTCATTTAATTTTTTACTGAAATAACACATATGAGGATAATTATAATGCTATCGTGGAATTAGTTTATTTTCAAAATGACATTATCAATATAGTCCCCTATCAGCTTCCATAAGTCAAAAATGGTAAGCTTGATTGTCCTGTCAAAATTTCAGCCTGTTAAGAGAAGACCAAGGAGATAATGGGGGTGGGGGACCAGAGCGATATAGATAGAGCTGAAGGCAGATATGGAAACACGGACCAACTCAAAGACAGCCTCAGAAGAATGACAGAAAATGGAATAACGATGGAACCGTTTGTGACAATGATTATTAATGGGGACAGTAGTGGGGTCATAACACACAGGAAGTGAGGGTATGGATGGGGAAGACAAATGATGACAAAGTGAGAGGAGTTGTCAGGCAGTGGATGTTGTACTCTAGCTATCCAACCCCCTCCCTTACATAAGACACACGCTTGGCTGCGGGCGTAGAAAACAAGGCCTGTCCCCATGCATTGAGTCTTCCCCTTCACTGGTTCTTAACCATGCAGTACACAACAGGAGCAGACAGTGAGCAATATTAAATTATTCAGGCACAGAACATTGCAGCTATGCAGGGAAGAGGCCTGTGTTGACTTTATTCTGGAAAGCAAAGCAATGAGAACTCAAAAAGGCAAAGATGTTTATTCATGCAAATTCCCAGAGTGTTTCTTTGTGTACAGTTTGTTTTGAAAAAGGTGGTAGTGGCTGTTTTATTCCCCCCAACAGCCACAAGGGGCAACAATGAGTCCATTCCAGACTCAAAGGCAAACTTTAACAAGCGACATGGGTGAGATTATTACTTGTATAACTAGACTAACTGGTTGGTTTGGGGACACAAGACTGCAAATGAATGCTAATGCTGCTCTGTATCTGCTGGAGGTGTAAATAAGTAACTGTTTGCTTAAATTATCTTGAAAGGTGATAATGTCAGTGTCTGCAGATTACAATTGTACGTGCAAAATGATCAGCCATCTTCAAAGTACGTTTCAATGAGGCATCAAAATGCTGCTTACATGTCAAAAAATTAAATAATCTAATGATAACATTTTGCACTTAATCTTGCTACTTTAAGGTTCTGAGCTTTCCACCACTGGTGCACACACATTAAAGGACAAAAACAGATTTCCCCCTGATGTATTTTATTAGCAGCCACGAGGTTCACATCACCCACAGACCTTATGCTCGGTTTAAAAATATTTCACTAAATTAGATAATACGGCCTTCTTCCACCTCTATGACATTAGCACACAGTTCCAAACAGGAGACAGACAGTGAAGTGGACGTAAAGTTTTATCACAAATTATGAGTAGTTGTAAGTAGGTCTTTGATGTGAATTTCCTAAAACATCAGGTTTGGTGTTCAACACCTTAAAAAGGTAACAACTGAGCAAAGGCCAGTGTCTAACTTTTACTTCACTATTTTAAATGCAAATAAAATCTTAATGTTCAGTTAATTCCTCCTGTTCTTGGACATCTGGTCTTGATAAAGTGATTAAATATCCTCTATTTGTGTGTTTGGGTTCCTATTGACACATCAGAGGCCCCTTTTTAACCATAAAATTCAATCAATGTTAATGAGCACTATGTCCAATAAAATAAACCATACTCCAACATTACCTATTTTAGTCTCTTTCTATGAAATCTCATGGGGTACGAATGACAAATAAGGGACATTTCTGCCTTTGAGGCATCCTCCACCTGATGATGACTGACAGTTTAATAAATGAAGGTAGAGCTGTAATGTATCTGGGACAGGAATATATATGTTAGTTTATATTTAGAAAACACAGAAGTGAAAAGAATTGAATTAATTGTGATACAAAGATGCTTCTGACTTGCACGTTTTTATTTACACTACTTGCTGTCACCAAGAAAAGACTGTAGCTGCAACTAAGATCGATAGCTCAGATCTTTCACAAAAGGGATCAAAAAGGTTTCAGTTTTTCTGTGATGATGCCACAACTTTCTCCCATTAAAAATCCCATATCCCACAATAATAATAATAATAAATGTAATTAAACCAAGATTTTGCAACATAATTAAATACTTTAAACAAACAAAAGATGGAAAAGCAACACAAGAAATGTTACTGTATGCATGATTTTTTTCTTATATAAACTCCATCATCTTAAGTGCCTTGTTCTTTTCATCTGTAAGAGATGACATGTTTTTATCTGTTTTCCTTTTTGCCTTTATTTCGCTTTATTGCTTTTATTTGCTTCCAAAGAGAGCATCTGTCTGTTTTGGCTTCACAGTAATGCTTTTTATCTATGAAATGCAATCAATATCAAATGTGTTTTATGGCCTAATTTCTTCAGTCTTAATCTAATAAACTGTTTTCATAAACTGATTTAAACCTTGCTGTTATGATCAACATAACCACTTTATAAGGGATTTACTATATTTGAGTAAAAAGGTTATTTAGCACGGAAGATATGCTTTTCTAAAAAGAGTAAATTGTCTGGGAGCGATACTGTGGCTGACCAGGCCAAGTATAAATATCAAAAATACACACTGAAGTCAAACTGCATAAACAGAAGACAAAGGAGAGAGAAACAATTTATAATACTCAGCTTTTATCAGTTATCATCTTTGAGCTAAAAATAGGATGAACATCAGCATGTGTTTTATAAGATAAAAAGCTCTGAAAGATGTGAGGATTGGACTTGGACTTGGATATGAATCATTTGCTTTTTAACTGATTTTGGGAGTATTGCTCTCAGCTGAAGTGAGTGTCTTAATAATTGTGTTATGCTTTATATGAGTGCCAGCTTATTAGATGTTTTTATGAGAGTTTACACAACCCAAATATTATTCTTCTTTAGTATCCCTTATAAAAATCAATGTATGTAAGCCTAATGCGCGTTTGCTTCCCTGCCAAGAGTTAGATGAGAAGATTGATACCACTCTTGTATCTGTAATAATTACCAAGTGAATTTCTAAAATCTTGTCACAGAAAAAACATGTATATTTACATATACATACATATACAGTTAACTACATGTTATGTGATAGTGAGTTGTTTTTTCATTTTATTCATCCAACAGTTTAGTTTCCTGGTGAGTTAGGATCATTATAACCTTTTGAGCAGATTGTTTTTTAAAGCATTGGGAAATTCTGGCAACATAGTTCAAAATGTATTTCTTGAAATCGAGTGCAAAGCAACAAAGTGCTTCTTACCAAAATGAAGAAAATAAGTCAGAGATACAACGAAGATGACAACAATAGAACTCATACAATGAGACATTTCCATGATCTGCCTTCAGAGCTGAGTCAGCCCATTATTGTGAACACTACAGAGAGGATGTTTGGTGGGTGTGAGGATATGGACGCTTGTTGTCCAGGAAGTCACAAAGCTAAGCAATTAGATGGGGATGGCTTTTTTTAATAAGGATATCCTGTGCACACAATCCTGTCATGTGATCGAGGTTAGCAAAACTACAATCCTGCACACTGTTGATCACTAGTTCGCACTTTTTTATGAGGTTTCGGTGCTTTTTGGCACTTTCACAGTCAAGAGTTTTTAAACCATTAATCACCTGTCCATAAGACTTCATGGTGTACAAACACTTTGTTGATTTTTTTTTACCAACAAGGGACATGTTGCAAAGACAAATATATTTTATACCTGTAAAGTCCTTATAACATTTAATCTGCATTTATTTCTTAATAATGGGAAAGGAGTCTGCGTAGAGTTGTAGAAAAAATAAATTAAAAAAACCTCGTAAATTACACTGATTAGTTGTGTTACCGTCTCATGAGCTCTCATGAATTTGAATGCATTTTGAAGCAATTGTAATTTTCTGGGCAAACCTAAATTCTACATGTAAGTATGTAATCCATCATACATTTTGACTGCAACTATTCATTTAAATAAATCATTTTGAAATAGTCCGGGATATTCTGAAAAAGAAAGAGAAAAAAAAATGTTTTTGGCCTGGGACTGAAAGGGTTAAGTATTAAATGTAGCCCCCTCTGTTATATTATTATACATTATAGCACTACATTATTATTACATGTTAGGTTGATGAGACATTAAAGTGTAAGAAGCATTTTCATGCTAATTATAACCACTTTATTTACTGTTGGGTTTATGTGAGTGTTTAAGAGCTTTCCTTTCACAGATGATAAGATGAGGGAAACCTGATAACTGCACTTAACTTAATTTAGGTCTCCAACAAATGTATTTATTTATGATTTGAACTATTTGTGACATGCTAACACTGGCTTACAGAGGGTCCTTACAATACAAAATGTGATATCATTATGCACTAGTAGATGAGATCAGATGTAGGAGGCCACAACAGGACCACAGACTTTAAGGTGGTCCATATAGTTTATGAATTGAAAATAGGCTCCACGCTTTGGCCCACTGGTTAAATGTTATTTTTTTTCTGTTAAACATTGCACTTATTTGACAAAAAGCCTCAATTTAAACAAAGCAATAAGCTTTTAATTGCTGGATCTCTCCATAAGCCAGGGAATATGTTCTGACTGCCCGTAGCCTGAATGGCCTTGTTTTTGATATTAGCCAGACTTTGAAGTACAAAACAGTTGGCTTCACAAAGCTTTGTACTGCGGCTTTGCTCTCTCATTTATTGAATCATTTTGGCTCCACTGCTGCCACTGCTGGGTGTCTTTTTATATCAGCTGGCTGCAGTTTGTATCTTTATCTTGTGATGTTGTGCACAGAGCCATAAAGACACACACACACACATGCTCACGTACTGGTCATACATAGCACACACACACACACACACACACACACACACACACACACAAAACACACACACACATGCAGACAAATGATGAAAATTGAAAGGTTTTTATTTCTCAATTTTTTCACATTCTTGAATTTCACATTCATCATCTTTTTTCAATCATGTATCACTGCTGTAGAACATTATGTTACATCTCAAAATATATTTATACATTTTTATCTTGAAGTCTTATACTTCATATTTCTTTTTTCAAATGCATATTTTTTACACATCTTTTAGCACAGCCTATGAGCGTGCCAAACCACATTTCACAACACATGCTGTTATGCGACAAATAAACCTTTAAATCCTGGAATCCTAGTAGTATCTGAAGAGTGAGAACCATAGCCAAGTGTGTAGTTACAGAAGTATGCATTGCACTACCAAACTGTATAAATGAATAGGAAATGATGTAGCTTGTCAACAAGATGTATGAGGCAAACAATACCAATCAGAGCTACTTAATAGTAATAAGGTGATCCACACGTACATTACTGTGTGACTGCTAGGCTGCTGTTATTAAATATTCATGGGTCCAGGTGATGGATTGGCACAGTTTGTTGTGTTGCAAACACTGAGCAGCAAAACAAGTGCAGTTGCCATGGTTTCTCGTGTGTTCACCAGATGTTTTCTGTCTTTGTAGAGCACCTGTTTCCTAATAGAGTTCCCTGGGAATTGAAGTGTATCTTCACAAGACACAGACCAGATATTTTCCCATGTTAACTTCCCAGATAAGCGAGATATTACACACGTATACTCACAATGCAGTGTAATGTAACTTGAAATATAGGCTCAGAGTCACCAGGAACTAATTTACTTGTAAACTTATTTTACTGTATTTGTTTATTCTGAATATACAGACGCAATCCTGTTCACCAGCAGGACTCAGTGACGGATAGATTTAACTTATTTTATGTACACCCGAAGCTAAATCTGGTAGCATTTACAGTTTTTCTGTGCAGCAGACATTAGTCACTTTTATTACATATTATTTCTCATTCTTGTCTTATTTTTATTTTGCCTTTAATTCTCTCTATTCAGTGTTTCAGTAGGAAAAGTACAGGCGTAAAAAAAAAAAGAAAAAAAAAGAATGATGGCTGAATTCCATTTAGCTGCTTCTGTGTCAGGATCCTGGTATTCTGGCTTACTGTCACGCTTTGATAGACCACAGCCACCATTAATGTTATTAGTAACATCTGTTCTTTTTATAATAAGTCAACAGATCTGCTGTGTAAATGTATTCATTTATTAGATTTTTGTTTTATTTTCCTTTTTGATATTATGTTTTTTTTTCTTTTGTCGTATGATTCTGTATATTTTTGTAATTATTTTGCATATTTGTTTAAATTGGATTTATCTTCTGCCATTGAAAACTGCCAGTGAATGATATGGACACACACAAACACACACACAGAGAAAGGTTTTATTCCAGATTAGCATGAGATGGGGTACAGACCACCTCCCTCAGGTGAAATCTAGTTTGCTAGGTCTGTGTTGTGTTTTCAAGTCCAATACTGCTCTCTGCTGGTCAGGAGCGATACAGCATCTTTACTCCTCTGAAAAGGTCCAAAGAAATGCAACCATGTAAAAAACACTAATTTATTATGATAAATCGGCCTACAAAAAAGTCAAATACTCACAGTGCTCTTGGGGAAGATATCATACTATGCACATAAAAGTGTTTTTACTACATCTTTTGGTCTCAATTTCTACATTTTTAACCTCCTGTTGTGAAGACAGCCCCACATATTTTCATACATATTGTCTCCAGATGGAATAACAGTCTCGTCATCTCTAATTTGGAGTTCATTGGCTTCAAATTCAAAAACATAACTGAGCATAAAATCAGTGAAACCAAATTATTGTTCTCTGCTTTTTATACACTAAATAGCATGAAGCAACTTCGTAGAAATAAGCCAAAAACATACAAACATTGAGCATTTTGTGGCTCATAGCAGCTGGTCAGGATTTAAGGTTAAGCTTTTGTGGCTTTGGGAGTCAGGATTGTTTGGTTGAGTGATAACTTCCCTCAAGTGTCATTTCCTGCAAACAACAACTCCTCTGCTTCATACCTTTCTTATCATGATAGATAGCTCACAACCCTACAAGATCCTCTTACGTGAATTCTGTCTCAGATGTGCGTCTGTCAGCAGAGACTGGTTTGCGGTTTAATCTGCTGCACCTTTTGCAACAGCCTCATCTTTTTTGCTCTACTTTATTTTCATGTACAGAAAGTTATCTCTGTGTTTTGTAATTGCTGAAAACGTCTGAAGAACAGACGATCAAAGTTTCAACTTAATCTGCAGTCCCTCAAGGGAAAATGAATAACACTAAAAGACATATGAAGTTCAAATAAATCATCATCCAGGAGACAGTCTTTCATTTCCCATGCCCACCAGTGGAGTTGACTCCCCGGAGAGGTGGGAGGCCATGCAGGAGTGACGCATGGGTCCTTCAAGGGGGTGTGGGAAAGAGGCTTGTGGGTATCCATTTATCTAAGCAGGTCAAGAGTCAGATGTCTGTGAGATTGTCCCCAAAATGTCTTGTCAGAACCAACCCATAAGGCCTAATTGTAGGACAGATAAGGTACATGTAGGTATACTGACCTCTTTTTGAGTCAAATGTGTCATTGTAAGCTGCAATAATCAATATTTTTGTATAAATAAAGGCTCAAATGACCACGTGTAATGTGAAAGGGATCACTTTACAACTTCAGAAACACAGCTCCAAAATAATGCTAATGTTGTAAATAGACAATAGTTTGCTAACATGTTTGCCGCAATGACTTTATACAGTGAAAATAATGTTGGGTTTACAGCTTGTTTCACTGTACCCAAGAGGCCAAAGAAAGTATCACTGCTTTTGAAACTGCAATAACTAAAACAGGAATAGCTTATTAATGCATCAAGTAACTACGAAGCAACACAAGTCCAATATTTACTCTCTTTTAGCTCTGTTTTTGGTCTCACTCCTCTGGGAAAAATCGGGCACTGTTAAATGCTCCACTATGTTCACCAGCTCTTACTGTGTCTATTTGCTAAACAGTGAGCTGAAACTCACTATAAAGCACCATAAAGCTGAGTGGAGCTGTAGATTCAGGTGATAATTCTCTGTAGGTTCATCACTATGAGCAACTCATTTCACATTGTCACTTGTTATTTGACATATTGTTATTATAAAAATATAGATTTTAGCTGCTTTAAAAGAAGTATACATATAAATAAGTCAAAACTGAGGCCACAGTAATATTTTTATATTCACAAGTTACACACAAGTCACCTTAGCCTCTGCTCATACATTACAGAGAGAGACGAAAATCAATCTTGCTGCCATACAGCGTTGTTGTTTGAGACATCACTGCCTCTATAAGCTGTGTGTAAACACACTATCATTTTCTGGGAGCTCTGCCCACAGGCAGTATCTTAGCGGCTGACCTCTGACCTCTACTATGGCTGTCTGAGCTTGTGCCTGACGTGGACCCCCACATATCTCCAGGCTCGACTGGGTGGTCAGTACAGCACCAACACCTGACCTCGTCCTGACAGGCCAGATACTGTGGGAATCCGCCCTGTGGTAAAACCCAGTGAGAACTAGCACAGAATGATTAGGTGTTATGCCTTGTCCAGTCTGAGCATTGCAGCAAGAGATGCAGTGCACAAACACAGCACACTGCCAATCTTCTGCACCGCATATTACACTCAACATGGGCCCAGTCTCTTGCCAATGATCCCTATCTAAGACCTTGAACTGAACTTACAGATGTGTATAGTCCTTCCCCCTTTACTTGTTTATGTGAAAATCAATACTAAAGTGGTGCACAAGCTGCAGTGAACTTTGCATGAGGAGAGGAATCCCGAGTAGAGGGTAAGCAGAGAGGTGTAAAACCTGTCTGCTTTACAGATAAGGAATTGATGGCTGTGGGAAAAGAGACAAGACAAGCTAAATGTTATCAACTGCAGCAAAATCTGCAATCAATATTTTAACTCATTATGATCATTAATTCAAACATCAAATCAGCAGTTTTTTTTTTAACCAGAACACCATCTAGTTAACAGATTAAAAGAATGATGTCTTAAAGTGGAAGCTTGTAGAGCACAGTCTGCAGCAGCTGAGATTTAAAATGACTTGTAATTGCGTTTAGTAAGCAACATCCAACTAATCTGCCCTGACAGCTCAGTGCATCTTTCAATCCCTCTAAAGCGTCTCACAGCTTCAACCAACTTCAGCAATCTCAGGAGCTCTGCACCCCTGCTTTCTGTCTTCAAAGTTTTTTAAGAGGTCAAAGTTCAGACCTCTCACTGGGACTTGTTTATCACAGGAGGGGTTGTGTGAACAAGGCATTAGAGGAGAGGGGGTCGGTTGGGGGAGGAAAGCAGGGCTTGTTTTCAAGTGGTCACCTCAAGCAAAGCTCCCAACCAGAGTCAGTGGCCCATGGGTGAGAGCACGGTGAGGAGGACATGGTATAAAAAGAGTCGAGGGGCTGGACAGCAAAGAGAGAGAGTGGCAGCTTTCATAAACTCAGATTTAATAAACGTGGAATATTCACAAAACAGCCTTCATCGCTTGCCTTCATTTTTGGTCTATCAGAGAAGTTACTATGGCACCACTGATGAATTATTGGATGTGTTTGGTTGCTCTATCACTGACACTGACCTCGAGCCAAGCCTTGAGAAGGTAAGAAACTTACTCCTTTTTATACCTGCATGCTGCCTGCTGGAAGAGACAATTATTTAGTATAGCAGTAAGGATATACTGTATAACTGCGTTCACATAAGAGAAAACATGCTACAGCAGAGTAGTGACAGCAAACAACAAAACAAACAAGGACAGGAAAACAAATGTGTTTTATTGGTTCATTACAAAAGCTAATGTTTTCAGCATTGGTTTAACATGTGTTTTTGTTCCTTTTTCTGGCTAGGCACTGAGCGCAAAGCAGTCTGTACTTTATTAAAGGTTCATTGTTATACTGGGATGATGACCAAGCACGTCCACAGTTCCTCTTTGCATTGATTTAGTTTCTGAAGATGAATTTTCTGTCTGTTTTGTTTCCAGAATCGGCCTGCAGAAGATGCCATCTATCAGAGAGACACTGAGGGAGATGGGTGTTTCTGCAGCGCAGGTGTTGACAGAGCTGGCCCAGAAGAGCACAGACGACACCAACAACGGGACTGTTCCTACACCTCTAACCAACTACCTGGATGTGAGACACTTTTTTGTATAATATGTATAAAGGAAAACTTCTAAAACCTCTTGTGTATGTGCTTATGAAGGTTCTGAGTCATGCAGGTGGTTGGAAATCTAGATGTACTCAGTCGAAAGCAACTAAATTTGCTGTTTTAGTTTTGAAGACAAAAGGTTAAAGCAGCCTCTCATCCAACAGCCTCCACCAGTTCTCTTGGATGAGTGTCGAAACGTAAAAACAGCAGATCCTGTTGCCTTTGAATTATTTTAAAATATTCTTTGTGTATGAGTCATACTCTCAGCGTAATATTTCATACCCTCAAATTATATCTGTGGCTTGCTGCACAAAAAAAACACTGAACACTAAATATTTAAACTACATCAAAATGTCAAAAATGATTTAGCTGGTTTAGAAAAGTCAGATATTGTATCATGAATTTATAATTTTACTGTTCATTCCTAATAGACTCAGTACTTTGGGGAAATCAGCATCGGCTCTCCCGCCCAGATGTTCAACGTGGTGTTTGACACAGGCTCAGCCAACCTGTGGGTGCCCTCGCAAAGCTGCTCACCGTTCTCCACTGCCTGTTGTAAGTGTCCATGTCCACACACTCATAGCATTGTCTTCAGGAAAAAAGCTCTATGAACCCACTGTACACTACCTGCTCAGCACTAAACGGCAGACAGACAAAGGTGACTACTAGCTGGTGAACATATTGGAGCATTTACCAGCTAGAGTGATACATATTTCCCTCAGGCCAGAAACATGAGTCCCGATGAATGAATGATGATGATGAAATGATGATATCAATAAAAGGAGATAATATGTTGATGTTTTGTTGACAATTTGTTTCTGCTGCCAACCAAGTGGCCAAAACAAAATCAGTTATAGCAGGGTTAAATAAATTAAGTACATGTTATTTTCACATAAATGAGATGTTGGAGAAAATATTGTTCAATAAAGCTTCCCAGATACATGGTTGTTTTGTGACTCAAATGAATTTTGAACTTTCAGTTACTCACAACAGGTATGATGCTTCCAAATCCCGGACTTACGTTGAAAACGGAACCGGGTTTTCCATCCAGTACGCCTCTGGAAATGTCAGGGGATTTCTGAGCGAGGATGTGGTTGTGGTGGGTTCAAAATTAACACCCTGTTAAAAAACAGAAAGAGTTTCTTTTTACATAATACTTTAATTTCCTCTCACAGGCTACACTTCCAACTTTTGAATTGTTTGGCTTTTTTTCCCCTGCAGGTTGGTGGTATTCCTGTAGTGCAGGTGTTTGCTGAAGCCTCCTCTCTGTCTGCCATGCCCTTCATCTTTGCCAAATTTGATGGAGTCCTGGGGATGGGTTACCCAAACGTGGCCATCGATGGCATCACTCCGGTGTTTGACCGCATCATGTCTCAGCATGTCCTCAAGGAAGAGGTGTTCTCTGTCTACTACAGCAGGTTAGTTGAACTGAATCAACTCATCTCCTTCTATCATTTTGTGTGAAATCACCTCTACAGAAGAGGAAATGTAATTAAGATTCAAAAGATAATAGAAACAAAATAATTATATAATTATAATATTCAGCTATTAACAAGAAAATATAGATCATGCTGCAGTCATTTTGTTTTGACTGAGACAGCTATGAGAATTATGTGAAGCCTTTGTAAAAACTTGACTTTAATAAATGAGAAAAATAAATCTAATATTGTCCTGTCTGAACATCTGTTAAGTTTTTTTTTTTTTTTTTTTTTGATCTTACTGGTAGAGCTGAAGAAAAAAAAAGACCCTTAGTAAGGAAAAACAAAAAATCAAGAACATCCTAAGCTAGAACAAAAATTGTTGTCTATTTTCTCATACTTCTTTCTATACGTCGTCTCCATTTATTATACTCTGTCATGTGCAAAGGAAACCACTTGAAAAAATAGGATTTTTTTTTTCCTTTCCTCTGGGAAGAATCATACGAAAGAGAGGTCATAGGATTAAATTCCAGCTGAAGCAGCATGAACTCGTTCATGAAAATCACCAAAGTCACACAACAGTAAAAGTGAGAATATGCACAGGAAAATTGTGCTTGAAAGGAGATTTATTTGTTTTTCTCAGGGACCCAAAACACTCCCCAGGTGGTGAGCTGGTCCTCGGTGGCACAGACCCAAACTACTACACTGGAAACTTTAATTATATGGACACCAGAGAGAAAGGCACATGGGAAGTTACCATGAAAGGGTAAGATGTTTGCTTCTTAACTAATACAGCGCGTGTGTCTGTGTGTGCACCCATTCAGAAACAAAGTGTGTTTTATATTCCACCTCTTCTTTCATTCTTTCAGAGTCTCTGTGGGGATGGAGATGATGTTTTGCGCAGAGGGCTGCACAGCTGTAATCGACACAGGCTCCTCCTACATCACAGGCCCGGCCTCCTCTGTGTCTCTGCTGATGAAAACCATCGGAGCACAGCTGGATGAAAGTGGAGTAAGTTTTTACACACGCAACATGTTTTCCCACAATAAACATTTGTCTGGAAATATTAATTACCGTCATCACCCATCACTTTGTGTTGTTTAGTACAAAGTCAACTGTGACACTGTCAAGACATTGCCCAGTGTCACTTTCCACCTGGGTGGCCACGAGTACTCACTCACTCAGGAGGATTACATCTTATGGGTAAGCAGGAAAATGAACGCTAAATCATTTTAGTGTAAACATGCGGTGGTGGAACATCACCAAGTACATTTACTCAAATACTTTTGAGGTACTTTACTTGAGTATTCCATTTTATGTTATTTATACCTCTGCTTAACTACATTTCAGATATTATACTACATATATCTGACTGCTGTAGGCACTACAGTAGTTATTTTATATAATAAATAATTATCTAAAATACAAGGCGTTATAGATTAAAGGGACCTGCACACCCACACAGCTGTTTTCAGTTATCTGCCTGGTTTAACCTGCTCAACTACATATGCTATGGGCTCACTGTGTACTAATAAGAATAATAAAGTTGAAACAAAACTAGGAGAGACCCGGAAGTCCTGAAAAATATAAAGATAATAAAATGTCTTGACTTCTGAATAACGCACAAAATATAATAGTACAATCTTACAGGACCCTGGAGGCTCCTTAATTTTACGTACTCACAGAGGGGACTTTATACATGACGAATACTTTTACGTTTGACACTTTAAGTACATTCATCTGAAAACACTTCATGGTATTTCTACTTTTATTAAAGGATCTTTGTGCTTCTTCTACCACTGTAAATATGTTACTATTAAAGTCTCTTATAATGATAATTAGAATGATTTGTGGCTCCAGCAATCACAGATCGAAGGGGATGTCTGCACCGTCACCTTTAGGGGCTTGGATGTGCCGCCACCTACAGGTCCCATCTGGATTTTGGGAGCCAACTTCATTGCCCGCTACTACACAGAGTTTGACCGCCGCAATAATCGGATAGGGTTTGCTACAGCAGTCTGATGGGAAGTTAAACATCAGCCATGTTGTTCTGTTTTTCTTTTTTTTCCTGTCTCTTCTTTGTCCAGTCCTCCATTCAGTTGCTTTTTATGACAACTTATGATCAAACTGCATCTGTTTTATAAAAATGGTATAGAAGAGTGCACATCAAGGCATATCATTCTCCCATTTCTTGCAAATCCTGCTTTCCTATTATATAATATGTTGTACCAGTTGCACTGAGGACCTTCGGAACCTTTTTTATTTATAAATATTTACCAATAAATGCAAAATTTCTGTGTATCCGTGTGTGACTCTGCTGGTTATTACCATACAGCAACAATGGAAATCCAATATCTGTATTGTACTGACGTTACAAGAATAAACTTGTTTACTGGGGTTTGAATTCGAGCCTGACTTCATTAATGACTGAATTGTTTCACTTCAAGTCTGTGGAATGCATTTTTAATCATGTGAAAGGCTGAAGTTGAAACAGATTGCTGTAGCAGATTTAATCCGCCACACCAGAGCAGTCACAGAAACAATGTCATTGTTTATCAATAACTGCGTACAAACATTTCTATTTTTATTTCAAAAGGTAAAACAATCGGATACACATTTGTCTCATGTGTGGCAGTCATGTGTGCCACACAGAGTGATGTGAAACCTCAATTTTCTCACACTGAATGACATCTGTATAGTGTTTATCTTTAGTAACCAGCAGTTAGAGTATGATATTCTATTTTCTAAACCAAATCATCCCTTTTCAAGTTTCTGTGCAACTTGTGATCCCTGACACTGAGAATTGTCTTTTTGCATTGCGAAAAAAGGTATCTTTTGGTGTACAAAAGCCAGAACCATTCTTTTTTTTTTTTTTTTAGTTTAGAGTTGAAGATCCTGTTTTTAGTATCAGAGTAAAGCTCTGAGCTGAGTAAATATGCCTCTTCAGGGTGATTTTAAGACTGACTTACAAGTTATATCTGCTTACTTAGCAGGCAGAACAGACACAAAGATAACAAAACAATAAAAGCACACATATTCATCAGATGCTCTTGTCAGATCTGTTTGTCTCATTTTCTCAGAATTAGTCAGGAAAGTCCTCTCATGCTGCAACGATGTGACTTTGAGGGTGCCATGCTTCCTTGCTCTCACATCCATGAATTGTCTGCTTTGGATTTTATCTTTAGACAGTAGGCAGTGAGGTGAGGGTGAATCTCTCTGTACTGGAACAGTATATTCAAACCATTGCAAAAACGTCTCTCAGTATGACTCAACAAAACTATTCAAGCTGGAAACCAGCCCAAAAAATCAGTCACGTTCCAAAAAAACAGACATAGAAGTTTCATAAGATATAATCTATATTATTCCTGGCAACTATTTGTTATGATAAACTGTATAGCTAAAATCTTGAAAAGTTTGCAAAAGCGATGCCTTATCTCTTGAACAGTTGGCCTATACTGCTTAACAAGACCAACTGCATAACATATTGTTGTATAACAATATAACTGTTAAATATAACTATTATTATTTAATTATTAGAACAATTAATGAAAGACACAATGACTGTTATTCTCCTCAACACAAAGATCAATATCAAGAGTAACCTGTCATACAGTACAAATTACATAGTTATGGGATATTTCATACATTTGTACATTTTGAGCTTATTCACTTATTTGCTTGCTCATAACAGCCAACCTCATACATAAAATGTCAACAGTGGTCGATTATTTAAGTCTACGTAGGGAGGAAGATGGGGTGGATGGATGTGTCAAACAAAGGACTTTGACCCAGGACACCACTCTTTATTTCCCGTGTAAAACCAAGTCAACCCTGAGTTTAACTTATTATCATGCTAACGGAAGGCTTATGTTTTTTGTCATCTACATTTGTCACATTTGTCAAGAACGTTAGTTGCGTGACGTAAGATACATCACTGACGCAACTACATTATGTACGTGGCATAACTTTAGTTACATAAGAAACGTACTTATTTGAACCCAAACTATGATCCTTTCTTAAATTTTACCACCCTCTCCCCCCTCCGACCTACCACCCTGGCAGTTTTATTTTGGACATGGTTGAAAACGCATAAAAACTAAAGTAACAATGGTAAATACTGAAACAGTTTATGTGAAACAGATGGACATTTCATAAAAAAATTTCCTGTGACACAAAGGGCACATGCTGTAAAACATGGCACATAAAAAGCTGGGCTGCCTGCTCCTGCTCTTCTCGTATGACTCCCCTTGATGTCTTGCCTGGGAACCAGACGAATCTGCAAGCTCATGTATTGTATTTGTTGTATTTGACTGGCAGATACATCGGCTAGAATGTGCGCTCGGGAGTTCATACGGCAGTTACCGCTGATAGTGTTGTTGTGGAAACGTAATGCCCTTGCCCATTATCTCTGTTAGCGTGGCCAATAATTCAGTTCGGTTCACTTTATTGGCATGAATAAATGACAAAGACAATATTGCCAAAGCGATAACACTGCAAGCCACCACCATTTCGGCTGCGTCCCTCTGTGCCTGCTTGTGACGTCGAGAAGCGAGATGAATAAAATATTTTCGCTGCTGTGGGTTTATTAATTTAACCTTTAGACCGACATGTGTAACCGGTCAAAATTGTTCTCGGTGGTTAAACATCACCAAATACTGCACTTTAAGCTTTCAGTGATAAGAACGATGTGTTCTGACTCATTGCATTGCTCTGGTTGGTTGTAGGGCTATCCAATTGCATCCAGAGTCATTTTGTGGTCCGTGCCCCTTGATTAACCAAACTTGGAAATCAAAAATGAAGTGAGAGGTTCCACTTCGATGCCAGGCTAGCACTACTGTGCAATGGTGTGGCTTATTGATGGGACAGTGATGGTGGTCTATGTCACAGAGGAATAAGCTATGGCAGGGTCTGGTAACACAGACAATACTAGCTAGTAGGATCAAATTATTGTTGGTTTTGGTTTTTGTGGGATTTGTTAACAATAAGAAAAATTTTGAATATCTCCAGACTTATTCTTTAAAGAAAGATTATGTAAGTTTTGAATAAAGAAAGACATTTCTCCTCTTACAAATGAAAAGTAGAATTCTTAAGAAATCAAACACACCCTTACAGTAATTCAATACACTCAGTGGTTTGGCAGCTACAGCCTTACTTGGTTTGGTATTAGTGGTAAATGTTATCAAACAACTTGATGTTGTTATTTAAATGACAGTGTTTGACACATCCATCCACCCCATCATCCTCCCTACGGAGTAAAATACCACAGTCTAAAAATACTTTGCAACAAGTGAGAGTCCTGCTTTAATTTTGTTATTCAAGCCAAAGTACAGCAGTATGATCACCAAAATGTACTTATTGTTTCAAAAATTAGACAGGTCCTTTTCCAGTGTTATATCAATATACATATTACATTACTGATGTTGTATCATGTAAACACTGTTTTATTGTTGTAGCTGGTGGGTATCTCCAACCATGCATCAGATTTGTTAATTATATGTTTTTTATACAAAAGGTTAATTTGCAATGTGACTAATAACTACAATTGTGAGATAAATGTGATGCAGTCAAAAGTAGCACAGAACGGAAAAACTCAAGCGAAGCAGGAGTACCTCAAAATTGTACTAATTGGGTTACTTGAGAAAATGTGCTTAGTAACTTCCCACTGCTGACTCGATTCTAAACAACAAACAGTACATATCACAGTAGGACAGCAATAAATGACTCAGATGTGTGACTTTATGGTGTAAGGTGTGGGAATGTGTTCATAATGTGTTCATAATGCAAGTGTAGGAATTCACTTCCTGTGTTAATAAATCCCAGGCCAAATGTTTTTTTTATTCTCTGTTGGAGTCCATTGATCTGTTATGAGAAGAATTCCCCATCAAAAGTTGCTCTTAAAGGCATTTATGTGAATGTGTGTGTGTGTCTGTCTCTCTCTTTAAGGTTAGGTCAGGTCTTACAAATAGTAGTACACACCCACTGTCCCAATAAATATTTTCTTTTGGTGCAACGTGACAATGAAAAAAACCCAAAACTTTCAGGATTCCTCGAGCAGCATGAAACATCTGCTGCCTCAGACAACTTCTACAGAACCCCATGGTGATCTGCAGATCTTCCCTGTGAGCGTTGGGTGCATCTTATATTTCTCCTCAGTGGGGGCCAAAATCACAGCATCTATTCTACTAAAGGGAACCAATGGTGCATAGCCCTTGATCAAAATTGTTATTCTGAGAGTTCATATGTAGACCAGTGTTTTAAATGCTGCTTTCAAGGGATAGAGTTTCAAGAATGATAAACAGATGTTATTAGAACCCACTTCAAACTACCGCAAGCTTTCTTTGTCCAATTTCCCATTTTTCAATAATTCTCTAGTGGACATCTGCCAAACATGTAGAACAAATATATTATCCAGTCAATCTACAACCCTAAACACCAATTTGTAGAAACACATCTGCAAAGACGCAGGACGCTGTATCTTGTCGAACAGAAAGGAGGTGGGAGGTCTTTAAAAGGGCTGTCTGTCAGCTGCAACAGTTAGTCTCAGTTTGAACTCACTCTGTGCAGGAGGAGCACATCGGGCAATGCATTGAGGAACAGCGCCACATGACGAAGTGTCAAGTTTACTTAAAAGCAAATTCCTTTCGGTGGAGCGGAACTGAATATATGAAAAGGATCTCTTTGCTTCAATGTGTGTGACAGAGGAGTCTGGTGTTTTCCATTGTCAAACACGTACCAGATGACCATCCTTGTGTCAACGCTGATTCAGAGCAAAGCTAAGGTAGGTGAGAATTTTTATATAATACCTGGACTAAAAATCCACCAACAATACAATACACTCAATGCAGGAGAAAAATTGGGCATGCTTGTGTTAGTCTATGTAACACGTTTGTTGCTTGATTATGGAGTTTGCTGACCTAGATACAGATATTATGGACAGCATGGAGAAAACAAATCATGTGACAGGTGACATTTGCATCATGTGCTCCTGCCTTTGCCACATACCATTCACATCAATAGTTTTATTAGATTACATTAATTTCATTATGTGTAATCATCAGTCATCAAGAGGGTTCCTAATAACATAGAGAGGCTGGCATGATAGTCTTTCAGCTCACACGTAGCATCTTGTTTGACTTTGAGAATCACTTTTTTTTATCTTCTCTGTTTCAAACAACGATCTCACCAAAATAGATTTTTTTATTTGCTTTACTAGTTAAAACCGACAATAAAAATCATGATGGCACAATTTTATTCTCTGTTCCTTTAGTCCCGGCAATTGTATAACTTAGATTCATGGTAAATTCACTACGCATAATTTTTGCAGGGATTGTGTGTAGTTAATGTTAAATAATTCATAAACCTACACAAGAGTTAAACTGTACACCCCAGCGGTATATGAGAAACAGACAACAAAATATGAAAAGAATACTTCTCGTCCCTGGTGGATTTCAAAGAATTGGCTTTTGTGTCTTAATACATCTCAGAAGTCGACCAGGGCAACAAATAAATCATGTTTTATTGTTTCAATTTAGTGTTTCGCTCGCATTTGTCTTGACTGTTTGTTGCAAAAGCTGCATCGAAGTCATAGGTCAAGTGAGTCAATGGGATGATTATCAAGGAAATACCATACTGTGCAGACATTTTGCCCGCAGTGTGAGGAACATATGCTTGTCACCATCTTTTAACCCTCAGAAGAAGGATTAAATCCATCTGGAGCCCATTTTACTGTTAGAGTTGCCAAAAGGTGCTTGGTAGCAGACTTCATCAGCTACAGGAGGAGTCCATGCATATTGCTCTCCCAAGCCAAGTTTCCAGGGTAGAGGGCACTATTCAACCATAACTGGAACTTATCTAACACCAGGCTAGGTTCCTCTGAGGTCATGCACAGTTAAACATGCTAGTATTGCAGCAAACAGGCACTGTGCGTATTGCCCAAGCTCGACCCGAAACCTGACTAAGACAGAGGTTGAGAAGCAGAGCTGTCCCACACTAACAATGTGGTGGAAAGAAAGTGTAGTTGTTTCTGTAAATGACCAGCTTTTTTTGTGTACCTGTACTCTATCCAACCTATGCCTTTCCACCCATTTTGAATGGAAAGGCAGGAACTGCTCTGATGCGTATTGTTAAACTGTAACGGTACAATTAGGAGGAAATTCCATTTAAGTTTTTTTAGAACTTGGTTTTCCTTGTAAAATAATTTATAAGAAAGCTGTCTTATGAATAAAATATGATCACTATTTGGCAGGGAAAACTGAATGTGTGTGTATTCATATTGAAATGGTTAAGGTCAGAACGTGCCCTTAGTGTTGCCATAGCTGAGTTGGTGGTTGACACTTATCTTCATTTTGCTATTTTTGCGTGCATAATCTACTTGAGCCATGTCTACTTGAGCTTTCCAGCTGAGTACATGTCCATATGTGTGTGTCAGCCGCTCCTCGGAGACTCAAGGGATGAAAAAAATAATGTATGGTTGTTTCAGTTGCAGGTAAAGTGTCTGTGTGTCCTTATGTTCCTGAGCTTCCCTCTGACTATGGCTGAGGTCCCTGGTCCATGCAGACACTCCATCACTAGGGAACACCTGCTGACAGTCAGGCATCTGGTAGGTGTTGAAACAACATTAGAAACACAGCAACCGTGGCGATCACGCTTCACAGCCATGACTATCACGCTACACAGCCCAGACTCAAATCTCCTTGTTGTTGTTTCTGCAGATGGATAACCAGTTGAAAAGTGGGTGCTCGATAACCTACACATTCATAGAACGGAGGAGTTTGGTAAGGTAACACTTGTTTTATGGTTTCCTTCTGAAGCCTTTTATTTAAACTTTTCATTAACTGTATCATGCTTCTTGTTTATTACCTCGTGCTCTGATTTCCCACAGAGCAAATGTTGCTTTGTAAAAGCTGCTTTACCCTGGATCCTGGAGCTCCTCACTACCCACTTTAAATATACCCGGGGTTCAGTCAATGATGGCTACGTTCAGTCCCTGAGAGTGCTCATCCTCAACATCTATTCTCAGAAATGTGTGCCTCAGATAAATGAAGAGGTTGAGGTGAGAGTGTGCTTCTGAGTGGTGAATTTGCATTTGTTTCTCAGGAGTGACGGATTAAATGTTCTATAATGTGAAACAAGAAAACAAAACATGTGATGTGAGGAACTGCCCAGCATGAAGCGATAAATCTGCAACATTTGGTAAAACGTTTAAGGTATGTTTCTCGGAATCTGCTGCAGGATAAGCCAGAGAGTTTGGAGATGCTCTACAAAGGGTCTCCTTTAGAGGCACTCCAGAGGGCTTCAGAGGTGCTGTCTGTTTACTGGGAGCTGGTGACGACAAGCGATGCTCCAGTAGACTGGAGATGCCAGCACGAATACACAGAAACCTTTGGCTCTACCACAGAGCTGTCAACTGAGTCACCCACACAACATTTTACAGGTGGGAATCTCTACCTTCTGGAAAGTTCTGTAATGAATTATGCAGATGTCTGGAGCCACATATTATTTGTCCTTTTCTACAGACAGTTATGGTAGGAATTCAGCGAAGGCCTCGCACAGAAGACCAGGCAGAGACCTGTACAAGCTTGGCTTCATCATCGCCTCTATCTGCGGAGGACTGCTATTCATACTTACTCTCTACTGTCTCATTACACAAAAGGTACTGGCCCTTCTGTTTTGTTAATTCCGAAATCACATGTGTCCTAATAAAGTCTAGCCATGCATTCCAGTCATATTGTAATAAAGCAGGCCTTAGCTTGGCTTTGCTCTCTGGGGCACTCCCTCTGGCAGAAGTACCAGCCCTCCCTTGCTGGTAAATACTGAGCATAACAAAACAAGGTGGAGGCTAGGCTTACTGGTGAGAGGAGTGAGAAAAGTGCTATTTTGCAGCAGCATACGCACAAAAGTCTGCAAATGCATATGAGCGCATTTATGCTCTTTTTCCTATTTGGCGCTATTTGGCGCCATCAGCTGTTATTTCAAATAATGCCTTTTGTGACTCAGGGTGGTGGTTTTTTAACTGGCTGAGGCTCACAATCCACATTTGTCCTTCATCATTCAGTTACGCTTAAGTCAAGACCTTAACATAATTTAAGATTTACACAAATGTTTTCACAAAATGAATCCTACAGCAACCGCAATGCTTCTATGTCCTATTAAAAACATGAAAAACAGACAAAAAGGTGTATTGAGCATTTAAGACCCCAATAAAGTACAAACCCTGAAACAGTACCAGCTGCTGTTAATTCCTGGAAAAAACCCTTTCTAGAAAGCAATAATGGTGCCAGGCCTGCTCAGTAGTGTACTGGCCAGCTAACATACCGGAACAAATCCCAGTGGCCCACTGGACCGTCAAACCCTGTCTGTCTTTTCACTGGCCCTCCCTGTGTGCCTGTCATTCCGATACGCATGAGACTGTGCTGCGTGCACGTTCCAGAACTGTGCCCACCGCCCCGCCCCCACCCCCGGGCCCGTCGCATTGGATAAGTCCAGGGCTGAATTTCTTCCCCAACACACCCCTAGTCCTACTTATAGGTAACTGATTGTTTTGATAAAAATGAGCAGAAACATCATATTCTTAAATTACAACTTGGCCTTGGTTTAGATATATTGGATATGTATACAGTCCGTGAAACGGTTCTTTAACATATGATCTGTGGGGAAATCAAAGATGGCCACACAGAACTCAGTACATTTCTTGCTAATGAGTTGTATAGAAAAGCTGGTTTTGCTTTTGAGAAGAGTCTAAAGTCTGGGGTAATGGTCGACAAAGCTGCTCTATGCTTGTGTTTGGTGTTTACTTTGTCAAATTAGAAAAACTACATTTTATGCATCCTTGTGGAGATGTTTGTACTCTACATCTGACCCCGATATGTATTGAGGAACATTGGGCAACTACTGCGAAGTGCGGGTGTGGGCTGTAGCTGTAGTACCTGCAAGAACATGCTCACAAACGTGAGTTATGTTGAATGGCAATAAATATGGAGTGATTGTGTGTGAAGGAAGGCAGGGGATGGAATTAAGTTATCACACTACACTGACTTGCAGCATTCAATTGCATAAGAGCTTCACACAAGTGGTGAGTTAATGATAAACAAATGGCATTTTTTCTTGTGATTACATTGTATGGCCGCACAAGCAGTTGTATGGGGATGTATGTGCTGCAGTTAAATTAATGTACTAGTAGTACTTTGGAAGTCAGAAGTTGGTTTCTCAAACAAAGGTTTTGATTATGACTCGACTCAGACTTATAAGACAGACAGACAGATAAAAATTTATGTTCTCAGCATTGCTGGCAGAATCAGTGAAATACCAGCCTGTAATCAGTAGACAAACAAGGAATATGCACCAGGTAGACAGGCAACATGTTTGATCTGTGTTTTAGACACCAAAAAATGTTTTGCAATTGTTTCATTCAAATGAGGAAGGGGCCATGAATTAGTTCTGTTTGGTTCAGAGTGCAATCAGATTGAGCTTTTAACTTCCAAATACCAAGACTCGACAGCTTGAAAGAAGAAGGCTTGACTATTAGTCAAGGAAGTACTGGTTGTTTATATCTTAATTTAACTGACTGCATGTAGTGATATAATACACCCAGCAGAGCAGAAGGGATGCTGCATGGCTGGCAGTGAATGCACGGACATTGATAGAAGGTAATCCCAATAAAGTGCTTGATAAGATGCAGAATTTTTCCACTTTTTGTATTCTTAGCCCACTGGCCATGCTTTCTCCTGTAGCTTTTGTCCGTGACCCTGCTCACTCTACCTGTCTTGCCTGCTTTTTGCCACTGTGTCTGGGTAAACATTGACCTGTTAACTGCCCCGTAAGGCATAAGCGTTAACCACTGAACCCTCTCTGACTTTAATTAATGTCATCTGTGTGCTCAGTGAAAATGTGTGAGGAGTATGCAAGGGCTTAAAATGACACGTTTCATGGGGCAGCTGCATTTCTGTGGATATTCTGTGAAAAATATTTCTGTGAAAAAAGACACTTTATTTTTTTTACCATGAATCCAGGATTTGCAAACATAATAATTGTTATGTTGGATTCAAAGACATATGGTCAAACATATGCTATGCTTTGCTGTAACGTATGTGTTCTAACAAGTTGAACTATAACTTGGCTGTAAACCGTCTCTGACACTTGCAAGCTCTATCCATTTTCTCACTTTTGAGGCAATATAGCAATGTAGATATCAAAACTTTACTGGAGGCAAGCCCATAACTGCATGAAAGTCCAAACGGGAGCCAAACATACGGCTCTTTTTAGTATTCAGTGCCAAACAACTGTCTCTTTCAAAAGACCTGGAATTCCCATTACAGTTTCTCTGCAGTGTGATGCACTGTGTCAAAATCATAAAGCGAACACTGAAAATACAAAAGACATCAAAAGATAGATTTATCTTGGCCGGGATCATCTTGAAACTGACCTTTGACCCACCTTGGGTCACCACCCACTAGTTTTGCTTTGGCTACAAGGGAGAGACAAAATAATGAAAAGATGTCATGGCCATGGACTTACAAATAAATCAATTTATTTTTTGGCTGTGAAACGTTCACCTGCTGTAAATTTGAAAGGTGGCTGTAAAAGGTTTTTCAGTTTGCACAGTCAAGGAGAATAGAGGCTGTGGTTCAGCTTGGAATCACAGCAGTTACAGTAGATTCCAATAATGACAAGTTTTCTTGGCGGAAAAATTATTGAATCACCCATAGAAACAGTTTTACTTCTTGCAGCATTACCTTCTCAATTTGTGTGCTCAGTATGTTCCAACTCTGTCATATTTTTGCCAAAATATGGCTAAATCCAGATTTTTTTTCATCTCAATCTTCACACACAACCCTGTTGCCTGCCTCCTGCTCTGTCATCAGATAGAACTCTAGCTTATTGTCTGCAAATGATTTAGTTACTTCAAAATTCAAGAAATGAGATGTGTGTCTGTTGCTTAGTTGACACCCTGTAGTTTCTCCCCATATGTGTCCTATTGGTTTTATTCTTATTCTTATTTTTCCAAAATAGAAAACTCACAACCCTCACAGATCAAGATCATATACAAACTCAAGGTAGGAAAATACTGAAGTAATAAAATAAAAAATTATCCATGTTTATAAACTTACCCTAATGCACACCTTTGCCTTCTGGATTAATGCAGAGACCTGCAGGACATAGAGATGGAGCTACAATAATGTGAGTATCCTTCTAACTTAATTTTTATGGACAGTTAAGCAACTGGTGCTGGAACTGATTAAATGTCTTAAATAAACACCTGTGTAAGCCTCAATGTTAAATATGACAGCAGTACACATACATCTTCATTCTTTGTATTTTCAGTATTTTTCTCTCTCTCAAGGCAGTAAAGAGCACATCGCTGCAGCAGCAGACGGAGCACTTGTGAAGCTGTACATTTTATCCATCATGAACAAGTTTTCATATCAGTATCGTGTGTAATGTATCATAGTCACCTATTTAATCATAAGCTTCGCTTTGACTGAGAGCAAAGATGGACCTTATTTGGAATAATATGCTATGTATATTATGTTTATGCGTTATCTATTGCAGATATCTTTTTCAAGTTCACTAAAAAAGTTTTATTTTTACATTAGTTATGTATGTTGAATAATGTGTCTCCATTTGCTACCACTTAACCAACTGTTGTAATGTTGTTTGCCAAACATTTCCACAAGTTATTTATTAGTTTCACTCTATTCAATTACTGTACTGATAATAAAAGTTCCATCAATACCAAATCCAAAATATAATGCTCTCCATCTGTGTAGCTACCAATGCATTCATATATGAACCCATGAAACGTCTAAAGAGCAGGTAATGACCTCATTAAAGAATTTAGGCCACTTTATAGTCTACATTTTGTTTGACTTTACACTTTATGAGGAGTTAAAAATGCTTTCATCCTTGCCAAAATGGTCTTTCCCACTGCTTTGGAAAGCAGTTTAGTTCCTTTCATTATCAGCCTATAATGCTGATCAATACACAGTCTCCAAGTGGTTATGACCAAAGATTTGTATATCCAGTTTTATTGCAAAACAGTATGAATAGTTTCAACATGTACTCTGGAGAATATTCTGTTATTGGTCACACACACTGTGCTGTTGTTATTGGCAGAGGGAAATACGATCCAGATAGATACACACCAGTCGCTGCTGCAGCTTCATGAGAAATGTCTTTACTGCACAGGGTGTGACTAGGATTTGGTGGGAATAATGTGCTACTAGCCTACAGTTTGCTCATATGCAGGCATGACATTTAATCATTACCCATGCGTGGTTGTGGCAAATAAATTGAATAATACTGAGAGAGAGAGAAAGCAGTGCATTCCCTAATGTTGTCATGACTAATGGCTAAGTCCAACTAATGTTTTATAATAATAAATTGCATAATGTCTGAGTTTGAGAACAATTCCCCACAAAGTGAAACATTTGTGTGTGTCTCTGAGAGGACCGCATCAGTAAATCCTGTCAAAAGATTCCCACATGGGATAGTGTGCATGTGTGCTGGCCTCTATTTTGTTTTTGAGGAGTCTGTGTAGGAAGCGGAGGAGGAAAAAAAAAACACACCATGTGCGGCCTGCAATATAACATGATCTATAACACACTTAATTTCACAGGCTACTGCTTATCAGTGTGCAAACCACTGTTGCACTGGCAGTAATCCATTCTTCATCCCAAGACATTGCTCCATTACAAAACAAGGAAAGTATTCCTATAATTCAATTTAGTGCCTTTCTGCAGAGGATTAAAGGCAGCTGTGGAAGATGAAAAGGCAAGTTGTCTTCAACAATAAATATGTGGGAACTGCCTAAGACCAGTTACAATTGTCAAGAGGGCTGCCGCCCTTTTTCTCTCTCCAAACCTCTCTGCCTTTTTTTACCTTCAAATTAAAGGAAACAGAACATGTTGTTGTTTCTAAAAATAGATCACGGTCAACATTTAAAAGGACAAATAACTCTGGAAACAAATCTCTTTTTTTTTCAGATGTAATAATAGGTACAAAGTAGTGGATTCCTGGGTAAAAGATTCACATTACACAATAATCTATAATTCATAGCTTTCTGGCTAAGTGGATACAAACTGAATTATGTCAATTCTCATGTTATAAATCCTCACATTAGCTTACTGACTCCCTCTGTCTGTCATGTGACATACAGTACAATGCACATTGGCTCAGAAATTACACCCCAAAAAGTTGTTTAAAAAGTGAGGGCGTTTATCACGCAACTTTAAGTGTTGAATATTGATGGAAAAATTCTGAACAGCCAGCACAATCAAACAGTTAATTCATGACTGAATGTACATCTCAGATAATATGTTAAAGTGGCCTTGCCAAATGATAAGGATGAGAATCATTGCTGCTCAACCTGCTGTTTTATCACCTCGTGCCACATGGTGGAGGCAAATATCCAAACTGAATCTCACACTGATGATTGGCGGTTTTATGCAGGTTATATTTTGCCAGACATGACACAAGCAGAACTTGTTGTCATCAGCTACAATATATTTATACTTTAGAGTTATTTTGCCAGAATATTGGAACTATTAATCTAATTAGTATGTTGAAAGGACGTCAGTCATCTGGCTTTTACTCATCCATATGCCTGTCATCTGGATATGTGATTATACAACTGTGGTATTTCCCGCTGACTGATGCTGGATCTGTTTAATCATTTGGAATAATAATAGTAGCATACATAACATAACAATACATAATCTCAAAAATGGTATCTAAACAAAAATGTGAACAATGTAAGGTTAATATAGTGACAGATGATAAGAGGTTGGAGCAACATCCTGGATGAGTTGAGACAAATCAAAGAGAGGGCTCAGGAAGCGCTACACATCAATAAAGGCAACACGCCGTAAACAGTAGGCAGCTTCAGCAGGAATGTCTTTGGCAGTGATCTCATTGGCATCCAAACGCAGCATTCTCAGCTTGGAGAAGTTTGTCATGTTGATTGTACAGCAGAAACTCCTCAGGGAGAATTCTGAAAAACACAAGAGGAAAGAAATATGAAGGGAGGTGAGTACTGCTGTACATTCCTCCTGGGTCTTTAAGTATGTCTGGGCTAGAAGGTCAGAGTTGGTTCTCACATTTCTATGTTACAGCAACTCTAGAAGCTAATGAGTCACAATATTACATCATTTAAAAATGTTCTCCCCTTGTTTGATTACACTTAGGCAGTTTTTTCTTAAGTTCGATTTTAAACTTTGTTTTATAGTGTAATTTTTAATATTGGGGTTTTCATTGTTGTAAGTAAATTAAATTGTTGTTAGGTTTGTACTGCGTATGAACTTCCACAGAAGAACGTGTTTATGGAATACTTCTTCTTCAGGGGAAGGGCATCATTTCAAAGAGTGATACACACAGTTTGAAAATCCTGCTTTTGCGGTCATCTAGTGGTGGAAAATTTCGTTTTGATGCATACTCAGTCCCCACCCCATAAAGTGATGCACAGTATTACATCACTGTTGGGTGTGGCCAATAATGCAACAAAGTTTTAGGTGAATTACCAAATACTGGAGGATGTTGAACTTCCAAATACAGCTAAATGGTTTTGTGAAAACAAGGCAGCTAGAAACAAAATGGGTAAACTTGTGCATATGTGTATTACACAAGCAACTGGAGTGCATTAAATCGCTGGGGGGAGGGCAGGTTGGCTCACTTAAGCGCCGCCGTCTGTAAGAGGAAAATGAGATCAGCTCCTTTGAATACTTTTCAAGTTTAAGTTTAAGTTCAAGTTTATTCTGCAACCTAATTTATCGACTCCATTAGGTCATGTTGGGAGGGTCAAAACTTTCCACAAACATTTGTGCCATTAAAAATGTGTGTTTTTTTAATCACTCAGTTTATAGCTGAGGGAGCAGTGTGTCCTGTTGTGCCAACCAACCCAATTATAACAGTTAAATAAGTTAGTAGCTTTTCATGTATGTGATTTTAATTGAATGAAAATGGTCAGAAAAAAAAATAACTGGCAATATACAGTACATTTAAATCCTTGCTGCAGGGTCAGTGAACAGTATTGGCATTTAAAGTACACAACTAAGTGATAATAACTATAGTCAAAACACTCATTTCAATTTTTATACAGTTGAAGACTGGTTTCACTATAAAAAATAATAATTAATTTTTGACTGTTAAAAAAGGCTTACAGTTCTTATCACTCATATTTCCAATGAGAAATTAAAATCCTTTTAAAAGTTTAGTTTAAATTTATATTCAATGTTATAGCGCCAAAAAATCTTTACAGAGAAGTGTCCATACCTTTGATCTTATTGGCTTGTAAATAAAGGTTCTCCAGGTTCCTATTGACAACAGGGATTTTCTCCAGTTTATTGAAAGAAAGGTCAAGCTCAACCAGCGTGCTGATATTGAAGACATTGGAGGGAAGTCCTTTATCTGTCAGCTTGTTATGGGCCAACCGGACAAACTGCAGTTTGGGATACATGGTGAGAAAGCTCGCCGGCACACTCTCTATGCTATTAAACTCCAAGTAGACCTGCTGCAGCCTCTCAGGCAGGTTGTCAGGGATTTTCCTCAGCCTGTTTTTCCTCATATCCAGCATGGTCAGAGACTTTAGTCCCTTGAACACACCTCCAACATCCTCTATGACATTTGCTTGGAGGTGAAGGGTAGTGAGGTTGGCCATCCCCTCGAATGAGTTGGAGTGGATTTTTGAGATCTTGTTGTGACCAAGTCGCAGGTCCGTGATAGACTTGGGCAAGTTAGGAGGCACACGTGTAAGCGCATTGTCATCCATGAAGAGCCGATCCAGGTTCTTGAGCTTGCTGAAAACATTCTTGCCAATTTTGTCTGAGTTGAGCTGGTTGTGAGACAGTACAACCCAGACCAAGTTAGTAGCGTTGTCAAACAGACCATCCTGGATTCCTGTGATCTGGTTATGCTGTAGGTAGACATACTTAATATGTGAGGGGACGTAGGGAACTTGCTGAAGGTTGCGGCTGTGACAGTACATAGCTGTGGGGTAGGTAGAGGGGCAGTCGCACTCCAGGGGGCAGTCCGCTTCCTCGGCCCGCCAGCCGGCATTCCGCCACCGCCCTCGCAGATGGGACAACCACTGGAACTGGCTGTAATGCTGGCCGATGCCCAGATCCACTAGTCCCATTATGAGGAGGAGCACCACTGTCCACATGATCACTGATAGAAAACTTAGGAATGATATGAAGTAAAATTTAGGATATTACCATATCCGAAATCTGTAATGCAGTCATAATATGAAATGTTTTGCAAGTAAAACTTGAAAAAATTATATAACTAAAAATTATGCTGGTTCAGTAATTTAAGACAGATCTAATTCTCTCTGCTCTACTTTTTAAATGTACAGTAGGTACAGTATACCTACCAGTTGGTTGATCAGATACGCTGCCTCCTGACTTGTTCACGTCTTCTGTCTTTCTCAGACTGAGTGGATATTTTGTTGGTATAGAGTAAATATCCCCTCTCTCTACGCAGTTGCAGCCCCAGCCCCAGCCCCAGCCACCCAGTGTCATTAAAGCACATACATTTTTCCACCAGCATGTAGAACACTGTAACATATCACCTCCAGCCATGTCAATATCACTCCCATCTGTGAACCGGTGCAAACATCTGCTTTTTAACAACCTTGTTTTCCCTTACTGTGTCATGCCTTATCATTAACACAGCCAGTCCAGGTCTGGCCTGCTGTTTATTGTTGCGCTGTTGAGGTTTTGGAAAGGGCTGGCGGTTATGGTATAGAAAGTTTAATGAACCAGACTAGACTCTGTAATTTGTGGTGTGTTTCTTCTCAGATAAAATAGTAATTTTTTGTTAAAAGTGTAACTTTATTATTAACTTAGGTTTCAGCATGCTTTTGTCCATTATACATTCTATGTTTCAACATGTACGAAGTATGACAAACACTGCTAATTGTCCGCAATCATACTCCTTCAACATTTTTTCTTTTCTTTCTCTGTCCCTGCTTGCTTCAGGTACTCACTACTTTTGGAAATTACAGTGTTCAAACTGTGGAGAAAGTTAACATATGTTTGTTCTGGCGCCTGCAAACAGAAAGAGCATCATTATCATCCTGTAGATCTGTCTTCAGAATGGGCCTTGCCATTCATGTCCTCCACTGGAGCAGGAAAAATGGAGACAGACATTCAGGGATTACGTTTTTGTCCCCAAACTGCCCCTTTGAGGAAATAAAAGACAATGTGCTGAGTTGAGAATGGAAGTAGTTCAGAAAATAATAGAATGTAATAACCAAACAATTACATCCCATTTCAGAAGAGAGGGAACCTGAGGATACACAGATGGGACTCTTTTACACAAAGGACTTGGCAGATTTTTAGTCACAACACAACATTCTTTGGCCAAAAAACTAAGACCAATATGTAACAGTAGATACTCATTTTCTTCAATTCCCATATTTAAGAAGCGATGCCTGTCATTCTGTTATAACCATGCTGTCAACATTAATTATGAATGGAAATCCTTCCTCACAAATGAATCCAAAGTAGCAGTAATTGGTGGGGAAATTAAAAAGTTTCCAGGAAAACAATGTCTTTAAAACTTAGATGTTGGATTTATCATTAAGCTATGATCATGTCCAAATCTCCCTGTAATCCACTTTATACAATAGACATTAATATTTTTTATCTGGCAAAACAGCTTTGTTTTCTATGTGTGTGTCTCTGAATGCGCCACAAAGAAATTCTGAATTAAAACAGGATGCAAAAGCTGGAAATATTATCTTGTAATTAGAACATCATGTTTAACCCAAAACAGTCTGTGTGGGCGTAATTTTTTCATGACTCCAACTATAGCATGAAAGCCTAAAAGGCTAAATATCCCCAATCATATACAGCAAACAATAGGGGTTCAGTCTGGAACCGTGTGCTGCTGTGAGCTGTACCGTAAGGTAAAGTAAAAACTATTTTGTGTCAAGAATGGAGTTCATTAGAACAGATGGGGTGGGCTGTAATGAAAAAGATAATGCTAATTTAAAACACATTTGTGTATTGCCTTCTTGGGAATTCTTTAAAAATGAGAAGATCTGAGAGTGGTGATTTTCAAGAATGTGCATGTATTCAATCTAAAGAACAATGCTGTTGCTTAACAGTGTCATCCTAAGGCTATAAATATACTACAGGTCATTTCCCATATCAGTTTTTCTTGGATAGAGGACAGCATTTATAGCCATAGCATGTATTTCTTGAAAAACTATTGGATGAATTGCCATACAATGTGAGAAAACATTCACATTCCCTGGGTCAAAATGTCCATTTATCACTTTAGTTCATGACAGGTTACATCTAAATAATTCAGTTATTGTCTCTTGAGTCCAGCCTTTAGTTCATTTGAGAAGAGACCCAATTCGCAGGTCTCACTTTGAAGGATGGGGTTTCCCACCATTACTTCAAGACTTTTTAGTCTTTTTTTATTTAATTTTGTAACTTAGTTAAATCTAGCTTCCTTTCCTTCCACATAGGATTGTAGTCATCAGGTGAAAAATGTAATGTACATTAACAGGAACATTACACTGTATTCAGCGGATGTTACGCCGTGATTATTCGTACAGAGCCACAACTAGAAATGCGTTCGCCTGTTATCCCATTTCATGATTACACTTTTTTTTTTCCTGAAACCTCACTATATTCTGTCTCTCCAGAGCAAATGCACTAGTAATAGGTGAAAAAGACCCATGCGACAAAATGAAGTGGTGCTAATGGCAAAATGTAGGGCTTTTCCCCAAAGTGAAAACTCCAAAACAACTATCGTCATTTTAATATGGTTTCCATCATTCTGTTTCACTTTCCATGGCACCGTAATTTAATACAAATGTGATTTGCGTTAACATGCCACCAAAAACATCCTTTATTTGTTAGAAAAAACTGAGCAGCTGGACACTTTGACTTTATGTTAATGGTGAAGAGTTAACTGATCAAATGACATGGAAAACCACAGAGAATATCAAGCGATTTAATCCAGAGTAAAAGACATACAGGATAATAGTGATGTGCAACATTTTCCACTGTACATATTGTCACTACTCCTTCAATCTATAAGTCTGCTGCTGCCAGCCACTTTTCTATCCATGCCTCACACAACAGACTCCATGCTTTACTTTTATACTACTGATTTGGAGTAAATGAATGCCACAGAAGCATGAAGAGTCCAGTGAGCAGCACAGTTTTGTCAATCAAATGTAATTATCACCCGTCTCATAATCATAGCAAGCGTGAGTATTGCTACACATGGTAAGTAGGTCTTAGATACTGCACTACCACAATTTGGCAAGAAAACTCATATTTTGTGGTTAGGACAAATACTTCTGACATCACATCAGCATTCAAAACAAAACTTGTGGTTTCTGGTAATGGTCATTGAATAGACCAATATGAATGATGCTGGCAAACTTTCTCAACAACATCCTCAAGGCAAAAAGTCTTTTAAATGGCTTTCAAAACTGAGAACAGAAAAATTGAATGGACAGAAAATGACTTTTTGCCAACAAAGCTAGAGTATTTACATCAGAATAATAAAAAGGGTTCTAATATACAACACAGAGTATATTTGAGTATATTTTATTCCTTAGTGCACATAGAGAATAATTTTCAATGCATAGAAAGTTCAAAAATCTTTAAAGCACATTTATCAAAATGCCTAAGTGCATTTCATGTTAAAAACATACTTTAAAAGTATTATTTTAGAGCCATTTGACAACGTACTATTTCCAAAAAGCTCTTTTTGAAGGTGTTCTACTTAATGCATGTGTGTGTGTTTGTGTGAAACTGAATACCTCTTAAAAAGTCTTCATTTCACTAGCATGGAGGTTGTGTGGCTGAGTTTTTCGTTTTCTTTCTTCTCTTCAAGAGTAGAGGATTAGTTGAGTCTTCAATAGTTTTGATTTTAATTTGATCATAGTCCACTCTCATCGTTTGCAGGGCATTTGTCATTTCCTCCTAATAGCAACAAAAAAATATAATTTTTCAAACACAATCAAGATGAAAAAAGTATGCACAATATGTACATCTAGTTTTAAGTTTATATTATGTCACATTGTTCAGTGACCGAGACAGGTACGCATAGAGCATAAAATAAAAAATAACTGTACTATCAAAAACAAACCCATGTTTAAGCAACAAAGTGATACATATAAACAGCATCAACACTTACCTTAACCTTCTCCCAGACATCTTGCTCCTCATGTAGCACACGGCTGGTGTGAAGAGGCGTTTGTGGGACCTCGACTGACTGCTGCAGCGTGGGAGAATATGGGTAAATGTTCACCAAATCTCTAACATCTTTCAAAACCAGCAGTTGTTCAAACAGATTCAAGCCTACAGGGAGCTGCTTACATTAATCCAGGGATGGTTTATGAACTCGGTGATGCTCATTCTTTGGGTGGGCTCAGTTTTCAGTAAGTGGCAGATCAGCTGTTTAGCTGAAGCAGGAAATCATCATCATCATCATCATCTTTCAATGTTCATATGTGTCCCCCCAAAAACATAAGACATCTCTTTGACAGTCATACAGTAGCTGCATTTACAGTTTTTGCCTTCAAACGTCTTCAATCTGAACTCATATGACAACATTTACATAAAGGTTAAATGAAAGATATAAAATCAGAATGCATCAGCAATGCATAATTCAGAGAATGCAGAAACATTTTAAGGAGACCAACATTTTGCGCTGTTATTGCTGTGCCACTGTGCATTTGTATTGAAGCCACAGAATAATACCATTACTGGAGGTCTATTCAAAAATGGTTCAAAAATAGTGATTGACAAAAAGTGTGGTGTGAGAAACATACAAGACTTTATTTTAAGAGGATGAGCATGCATGGAAAGTAAAACAGAAAGTAAAAGGAAGGAGCATTTACATTCAATTTTCGACATGTCTCCCTCTCACCTTCCTCAGACACATCAGACCACTCTGGGTTGGGGAAGTCATATTGTCCATTACGGATCCGTCTTTTCATTCCTGGGGATATTGCCAGACCATGATGCGAGAAAAAGGGAGGGTATCCACAAAGTCTGTGTGACAGAAAACATGCCTGATGACAAGATGAATCATATAATTAGAAGCAACAATAATTTGGAGACGCTTCAGTGTGAACAATACATCATTGCAAGATGAAAATAATAAAATCACTAAAAATAGATCACACTGATTGACTTACAGGATGTACATAATGACACCCAGAGACCACATATCACAGGATCTGTCATACTTCTCTGGACCAAGAACTTCTGGAGCTGCCACAGTGTCAAGAGAAATGATTTAATTTGGACTGGTGAAATCGCTTCTGTTTCACATTTCATGCCTTTGGTAATCCTACATAAAAGACAGATGACTGCAAAAAACAACAACAAAAACAAAAAAATAACAAGTCATTAATGTAGCGTATATTTGATTTTTCACCCAGTTCACAGGATGTAACCTCATCACCCACATCAGTCTAGCCACTTTCCAAAGGACGCAAACTGTCTGCAGATTTTTAATGTCAAATCCCCTCATGGAAGCACTCAACAAAAAGCCTGTGCCAAGTTAATTTTCAAGAAGCATATGGCGAAACTGATGATTCAAAATCTGGTAATTAGCAAGGGAAACATTGACTGTCAAAATCCACAAAGTCCAAAGATTTTTGTCTTGTAGACACAAAATTGTGTATCGCTGGGATTATCTAGTTGACATAGTTGTTCCTGCTAAAATATGGTTATCACTGACATCAGGAGGTCTAATCTCACAGGAATGCGCGCAATTCAATGTGACATTCACAAAAACAAAAGTACATGTTCACAACTTACTCAGAGGCATTGGAGATGTTGTGTCATAGATATTAAAATGTGTGATACTGGCGCAGCTGAGATCAGTGTGCATGCCGTCCAGTCAACATTAAATCTGTTACTGCTGCACATTTGTACCAATCAGTTTGTCTGCATGGACAAATCGTCAAACGTATCTTCAACTTGATATGATTACTTTCAAGATCACATGTTGTGTGGTCTTACCAACATAGTAGGGGGTAAAACATGGCGTTGCTAAAGAGTTTAAGGTGGTGATTTCTTTGGCAAACCCAAAATCTGTCAGCTTGAGGAGGGCATCTGGCCTTTTGGAGGTGTACAGCAGGTTTTCTGGCTGAAAAAGACGGCAACAGTGGTCAAGTGTTTGGAGAACAGAATTCAGTTAACTTGTCATCCACCACAAGAAAAGCAAACCATTATAAAAATAAAAATATACAATAAATAGCAAATGTAATGTTTATTTCATAATGATGTCTCTCCATGTCTTTTGACAGTAAGATAGAACGATAGAACTCACAAAGGTTAAAAAATGTTCAGTTTTGTCTTTAATTTCCATTAACACTTCACAGCAAATTAATTAAACATACATTGTTGAATTATGTGAGAATACACATAGTCCCATTTCCCTAAGTACTATTCATTTTAGGAGGGGTGCTCAGTGATCAAAACAAGACACAAAAATATAAAACATTTTAATGAAATCTTCCAGCATTCTTTCATGGAAACAATTGTTTGTTTGCCATTAGGGGCTATCCAATCCTCTTTTTACATATGTAAACAATTTGAGTCATATGTACAGACGCCTGGAGGACTTTACTTTTATATTTTTCTTATTTCTTGTTTTCTCCTGATTTTGCAACTTGGCCTTAAATATGGGCTCTTTAACATGCACAGGATATTAAATGCCAGTAAAACCTAAAAATCAAAGCACAAAATCCATCTTACTCACCGCTTTTATTTCCTAACAATGATCTCATGATACCTTGTAAAAAAGTCCATGCATGTTTTGCATGTTTTTTTTTCCATTGCAAGTTTTGTCTCAAATATATACAGTGAGGTATTACCTTGATGTCTCTGTGAGCAATGTTGATGGAATGCAAGAAATGTATTGCATCTCCTATACTTTTCATGATGTCAGAGGCCTCTGAGTAAAAAGGGAGTGAAGAGAGTTCAAACAGAAAGATGCAGATTAAACTGTACATTCAGCAGCACATTATGTGATTGTTAAAGTTCAAATCCTTTAGATTTTCTGTTTTGGATTGTATTTTGTGGCTGGCAGTTTTCAGGAATAGCCGTTCAGTATATTGATATTCTGAGTCCACCATTCTTGTGCAGGATTCAAATTGCCTTCACATGCACAAAAGATTCACAGGAAACAAGGCATGCATATAATCCAGCATCACAGTTTGTAATTTTTAGGGTTGCAACTAATAATTATTTTTGTTATGAATTAATCATGATTGGTTTTCTCATTTAATCAATTAATCGCTGTGTCCATAAAATATCAGAAAATAGTAAAAATGCCCATTATAATGTTAAAAACATTCAGTGAAATACCATAAATGACAAAGAACAAGAGCTAATCCTCACATTTGATCAGCTGAAACCAAAGAATGACTGACGATGACTGAAACAATTATTTAATTTATTGATTATAAAAAGAGGAGCCATTTAATTTCAATTGATTGATTGACTAACCATTTCAACTGTAGTAGTTTTACCTCACTGATGACAGCTTTACTATTCACTGTTCAGTCTCCTATATCAGCCATACCAGAAGTTTATTAAGTTACTGCTAATGCAAACCTCTTACAACTGCTGCTTTACATTAAAGCATTTAACTGGCACAACATGGATGACTTTGATGTGTAGCAGTCATAGGAATCACTGTGTAGTTGTAACTGCAGGTACCATGGACCACAGTCATTTATCAAAAATGCAAGACAATGGTAATTTGGGACATTTTTTTTGCCAGCAGATCAGTTTTAAATATTGCATGGAGTAATGGAGCAACAAGGAGCACCCATGGTGAGCTGTTAATGTAGATGAACAGTTACAGGCTATGTCTGCACACCTCCAACTCCTTTTACTGTGCTTTGCTGTTATATTGAAAACTACTCACACTGTGTGCAGCATGAAATCAGAACATGGTTATTCATGGCTTGATGGAAAAACAAATTACTGACTGACTTCTTAATCAAAACAACAAACGTTTGTTTGGCTGCAATGTAAACAAGGAGAGTTTGCCGCCCCCAGAGTCCCAAGACTTGTAGTACCAAACCGGACTTGCTGTTACCACTAGTAAGCACGAGGTCGCCAAACCTTCCAGGACTGAAATCTTAAGGATTGTAACTTTAACTTGCTTCAGAAATAATACCATTACCTCTTTCTGTAAATGCATGATTCCCTCTGTCTTGGATATGACTGAATAATTCACCTCCATCCATGCTGAAAATGAAAACATAAGCATCATATTACTAACTTTCATATATTTATAATTATAGTTATAATTCAAATTCAAATACTTTATATTATATTATTATACCGTTCTACTACTTTGCCATCAAATCAGTACTGAACTTCTCAGTATTTTATACAAAATAAGAAATTTGATTAAGATACTGGAAATTATTTTTTTCTTTTTCCACTTGCTTTGGCAAATAGTTAAATCAGTTCTTTACGTAAAACGCTCCCAAAATCTACTATAGCTGGAGACAATCCACACATGAAACCACTAAATACTCATCCATCATTAGTTACTTTTATTGTTCACGGTCAGGATTATTCAATTATGACATCACATTCACTGTGTCATGTCCAGCGTTTTAAAAAATTATATTCTTTTGTAACATATGATGTGGCTTTATACATTAGGTAGACGCCTGTCTTATTATATTCTAGACAAAGCAGCCCCTGTCTGCTATTTATTACCGTCTGCCCTGAAGTGTTCTGGAAACTACTTACCTCAGTTGGTGTGCATTAAAACAAGCTCCACCAGCACACAGAGCAACTAATACAAGCCACAACTCCCAGGAGACATTCAAAGATAAACCATATCCAGGGAAGGAAATCTACTTTTCTCAATATATGCTATCACTTTTTAAGATCACACATACATAACTGTGTGTGCGTGTCTGTGTGCATGCAAGAGAACACACCATTCCATCACGATGAGTAGACACTTCCTGCCCTGGTAGAGATTCTCATAAACATCTATGATGGGTACAATATGGGAGCAAGGCGACACCCTCCAGTGGAGCTCTACCTCTCGCCTGGCTTCTGGACAATCCTGCAGCATCTGAAACACAACCAGCAGAGGAAAGTCAGAATGCAGGAGAAGATTTCAGTTTCAAATGTAAACCTACTCTAGGTTTAATAGGTTTATATTTTTGTTTGAGTTTAGCTGAATAACTACCATTCTGCGAAGGTTAAAAAGAAATAAGACACTGACTTCTTGGCAATATTGATTATGACATTACTGTGGTGTTTCATTTAAAACCAATTATGGGTCCCAGACATTTCAGCAGTAAAGGCAAATTTTACCACAGGAGTGCTTTCAATTAGTTGCAAATAAAGACACTTAATCTGCAACTATTTTGAAAATCAAGTTCACATTTTTTGAGCAAAAATGCCAAGTTTTTACTGGCTCAAGCTTCTCAAATGTGAAGTTTTGATGCTTTTCTTTGACAGTGTTGATAGTACTTTCTTTGGCTTTTTGACTGTTGGTCGTATTGAGAAAACTAATCTGCAGATCAATCGATCATGAAAATAATCATTACAACCTCAGAGGATAGCGTAGTCTATTAGTCTGCCTGTTGTTGTTTAAACTTACCTGTTGTGGGTTAGCGAGTGTATGCAGGTTCTGGGCAATTAATTGTGAGAAGAGTATTTATACTACATGGGGGCTAAACAAATATCTTTAATTTATAAGAAACATATTTAATCTTTAAATTTAATAGCCTACTTTTTTTTTATTAAAGCTTATACTCATAAGTTAATATGGAAGCATTTGTAACAGCTGTAATTACCCTGTACAGAGAGAGATGGACAATTTCTGGGTGTAGAACAATCTGAATACTGTTAATACTGCTAACAAATGAATTACTTCACATCATAAGAAGAACTGTCTGAATGCAGTATTTCAGTTTCATTCCTCTGTGACATTTTCACTACATAGATTTGTAGCAACCTCAAGGATTTACATTTTGTAATCCTCTTTATCGGACTCTCTCAGAGGACCTCAAACTGTTATTTATTATGGTACATTCAGAGGCAATCATTTCCATGACTTGACTGTCTCACACCACTATATACTGTAAATCATAATAAAATGTTCCCTCACTGTCTGAGATGCACTGCCTTCACAAGATCTCAGATTTGCCAGTGCAATGGCTTATTCAAGAAGGACATTTGTTTCTCATCAAACAAATGAGCAACAGAAGTCTTCACAAATGTGTGGCCCTGCAGAATAACCTGAAGGAGAGACAGCCAAATAATCACATACTGCTATAAAACAGGTCAGGAAAAAGATGGGTCATTTGTTAGTTTCTCCACTTTTTATGCTTATCCATCTGAAAACACCTTCGCTGCCTAAAAAAAGCTTAGAGTGTGACATGTGCAGGACACCTCGTCCTGCTATACCACACCAGACGTCATAATCTCTCAGTCATCTCAGGCCTTTCACATGAGGCTATTTGTAGACACAGGCATGTCCCCCTCTCTCTTTCTGGCTTGCAGCCTTTGGATAGGAAAAGTCAACACCTCTCTTTCAAAACAGACACCTCAACATGGTAGGCCAGAGGCCAGAGCTGCTGGGCAGTTTATCACCATAATCTTCAAACACTGGAACAGAAATGAGACCCTGACAAAGTTGTGAACGACACCAAAATACCAGAAATGTACAGGTGACCCCACATCTTGAACTCTGGCAGTGCTCAGCTCTACTGTAAATACTGCCTGTCACTCCAAACGCACCAATCAGACCAGGTGCTCTATAGTTGGATATGCATCACACATGCCTTAGGAGTGAGTAATTGATTCCAGAGGAATGCAGTGGGGTAATATAATCATTTACCTCACCCTACTGGCTGCAACTGTGACTTAGAAGTGGACACATACTCTCCCGGGGAAAGGAAAAAGGAAACAGTGTATGAGAAGCAGATTTTCAAAAATCAAAGATAAGAGAGAAGCATCTGTTAACTTTCAACTCAGCGCTCAGCTTGAGACATTGTGTGTTCAGCCTCGACTTCACTTTCTTTGAATAATTCTGAGAACGTGAGAAACAACAGACAACTTCAATACACCAAGGTTGTTAGTCATCAGTAGCTAGGCTTTAGTCCTGTTTATGCCAAATAAATCATGAAAAATCATATTCTAGTCACGGAAATGCTGATAACAACTAAGCAGAGCAAGAGAGGCCCCAGAAAAATGAATGCAAATGTTGGGTATGCGTGTATTTAATTGTAAAATGCCTTTTTTGATAATCCAAACAATTTGAATGTAGGTTATATTCAGGCTAAAGTCTATGTAATCTATTCCAAACTGCTTGAATTTACCTTTTAATAACCTTGAAACTAAAAGTAGCCTGGCTTGCACAATATCGGCTACTCCAAAATCCCACTCAAAGCATCAGGTGCTGCCTTTAAGCAACATAAACATCTTTCCAACCATATTCCTCAGACCAGTAATAAATGGTGGTGACAATGGTAATGATGGCTTTCGGCAAATAGGTTCAAGGTTCAGGAATCACACACCTGATGTTAGTGATACAGACATGCATGGGGTATTTCCAGTGTAGGTGACTTGTGCACTTGCCAGAGGGGGATAAACACTGTGCTCAACACCTCTGCCACAAAAACCTCCACCTGAGGGAACTCAGACACATGTCTTGCTCCACAGGCAACCCAACATCAAATATCTATCTCTGAAACTACAAGTCAGTCACAAGAAACAGAGATGACAACGTGTTTACCTTTAGTGCATACTTTTCTCCCCTCTCTTTGTGGAATATTTCCAACACTCTGCCATTTATCCCCATCCCGAGCACCTGACTTGTTACACTGTAATCGTCTGTTATGACATTCCTCTTGACTTGCAGAGGGTTGTTAAAAGGTTTCACAAAACACTGCGGGAAAGGAGCAGAGTTCAGATTGGGCTGCTGCTGGATCGGGAAAGCCGGCTGGTGCTGGTGGGTCGACATTGTTTGAACTATCGGAAACACATGAGGGGTGGGGGTGTGGGGGGGGGGGAAAGTGTCCCGACAGGCGCGTCTCTCGTCGAGGAAAGCTGGTGAACTATGTTTTGTGGTTGCAGAAAGGCCGGCTCATGTTGTCCTTGTGGGATATCAGCCCGGCGCTCCCCGGGATGGCTGCGCGGCTCTCACTCAGCTCCTCTGCACCTCAAGACCTGGGCCCGGAGATCACCGCCGTGTATTGTCGCTCGATCAATAAAGTCCCATAAAAAATATATATATATATAATTAAAAAAAAAAAAATGAATAAACGTCAAGGGATCAGCAAACTGAGCAGGCTTCCGGGCTGAAATGGTGGCCGTACAGGCAGCATCTCTGTCTGACGGTCCGGCAGGGACGTGTCCGGGGGACAGAGGGTGGTGGGGCACCCGACTGCCACCACTGCCACCCCAACACCCCGAGCTGTGATTGGCCGCTGGCCTCGGCCGAGCAGAGGACAGACTGAGACTGGTGCTGTGTCTCAATCCGGATGCTTCTGTTAGGACATTAAGATGTAGGACACTTTGTACACCAGGAAACACCATCTTTGCTTGGGTGATCTGGCTAGGGTCTTATTTAAGTTGATTGCAGGGAGGGAGAGAGGGGGAGAGATTGACTGCTGGGTGAGCTAGACTTGACTATTAACAAACTTTTGCCAACTTTTAGAGCAGCACACTGTCAATTCATAATAAGGTCCAATATAGAGAAAATCAAGGCAGGCAGGACTTTTCTGCTCTACCTCCCGTCTTGCCCAAGTTGTTTTCCAGGTTCCTCTAGTCTCAATGGGTAATGCATTTACAGCTATGCAATTAGACAGTGACTGAATTTGCATTATAAACCGTTGATACACGCATTCAACACGGCTGGAAACTGGCGTTTCACTACGGGAAAAACTGACTAAAAATGCAATAAAAAAAAACAAATCCTTTTCATTTAACTTTTATTTAACCAAGAGGAAAAAAAAATGATTCAGATTAAAAATCTGTTTTCCAAGGGAGACCTGGCCAAGACAGTCAGCAGCATAAATAAAACTACACATAGTTACAGACAAAAACACAAATAGAGACAAAACACATTACACACGCAGAGGGAATTCAGAGAAATCTCTATACATCTTTATAATTTCTTTTGTCACATAGGCGACGCTTCTTATTTTGTTGTCGCTGCCATGTCATTCCGATTTTCATTGAGTGAATGGACAAGTCGCTGGAAAATAAACTCTGTATTGAATTGTGAAGCTAGCCCTACTCTGGCCTCACAAGAAAACAACAGAAAGTTAATATTATTTAAATTAAACAATGGGTAGGGTTGCCTTGTTTTCCAGTATTGCTAAGGATGTCAGCTCTGGTGTTTTTGTTAGTTTTGTTTGTGAGACTGGTTGGATAGAAGCGATGGAGTTCTGTCCATCACAACAACATTATGCAGTGGGACCCAGTGGGACGTTGGACAGGGAGACTTCATCTGAAAGATCTGAATTGACTTCAAGGTCAAGTAACATCAGTCAAATACACATTTTCTCTGTGCCTGTCCATCCGTTTGCTGGTTTCTTCCCTGATGGTTAAATGTCTCTTTGTGACTACTTTAAGAAGAACGCAGCATGGAACAAGGACATTTTATAAAATGAAAAATTATAAACTGCCCTCTACAGTGGCCGAATGTGCAAGAATACGTGATGCGGGGCTCTCTAGTTTGGCCTTCCAGTGGAGAAAAAGAGATGAAGGACATTAATGGGTGCCCTACATGCTGGAAAATTAGTTGGATTGTATGTGCCTGTAAATGGTTAAATAATTAAATTGTGTGTTTCTATTACAGAGGTGTTGTACTTTGGGTGCCTTTTAACTCAACTACCTAAAGAAATGACCTGCCTGCCTGCAGTGCAGTGGACCGGTCTGGTGGGCATTATTTTGGGGATGTTCACGTATAGTTTTGCCAGTAGGTGGCCCCGGCCCTGTCATGAAGAAATAACGTTAACACTGACAGGTTTAAAAAGGTAAAAAAAATAAACCCTTTTTTTTTTTTTTAAATGTCATTATACATCAATGTGCTTCGTTCGTCATGCGGAACGAACGTTACATCGCGTTGCCGCGGTTTCACGTCGGAGATAAATATGTGTCGGACCATCACACCCAACCTGTACCCAACGAGGAACAGCTGATTGCTGTAGAGCAAATGTGAGAAATACACAAGGCTGCCTTCCGCCGGTGCAGAAGCGTTTAGGAATTTGAGTTTGTAATGAAAACAGCTGCTTTGTGTCAGAGGCGGACACGCTGAATTGGTCGCAGTCGTTGTTTATTTTCGGAGAGGATGTTTGCCAGACAGTTTCGTGTCAAATCCAACACCGCAATCAAGGGATCAGACAGGTGAGTCAGTGCTGCTGCCTGCTGTCAGCTCAGCCGGCACGTACATGTGCGTGTCGCCATTTGTTCCTAGCCACGGTCTGTGTCATTGTATTTATGTATTTTTAAAAAGCTAAAACTTTAAACGTATCGTAAGGCTGCCCAAATATCAGTCCTCCCCTGACATGACTGGAACAAGTCAAAACTAGAGCAGTTCTTCTGCTGAGCTTCATGTTTGTCATGAAACTGTGTAGTTTCAGACCCCAGCAGTTCATCAGTTGTTAGGTATTCTGAATTTCTATTAATAATTTCTGTGAATCTCCCCGCCTGGATCTGCGCTGAAAAATCAGCTCAGTACCAAAATATAAATATTTAGATAGAATGTTTTTTCCATTGTTTATCATTGTGGTATTATATTGAGATTTTTGTTCATGCTGTTATTTAACACAAGGTTTTTCTTTTTGTCTAAATGAACTCTGCATGCAAATATGAGTCAGATTGTCCCAGAATGATCTCTGAAATACTTAATTATTATTAGTGAATTATTTTAGTTACATTTGAACATGTCAGTTTCAGTCTGGCTTCTTCTTATCCAGTTTAGTGTTGTGAATTGCAGCTTCTGGTTATTATATTGCTTTGTTAATTTGGATAACCCTAACTAGGTGTGTAAATGCCAAATGAGCCATTTCACAGTCTTGATGATTTCAACCTGTTAAGCGGTTAAGTAAGCTGTTATGTCTGAGGGAAGTATGGTAAGTAAGGACCTGGTGTTTCATTTAAAGATGAAACAGTACAAATAGAAACTTTTTTAATAAAATAATCCAAATTTGGCATCTGCAAAGTATTCAAAATATGTATCTGTAGCAGTAGTTATTACTAGTATGATATTATCCATTGACTGAGACTTTTGTTTTTTGTTTTTCTTACCTTTTAGGAGAAAGCTCAAAGCTGACATATCTGCAGCCTTTCCTTCCCTATCTGCTGATGAGCTGTCTGAGCTGGTCCCCAACAAAGAGGAATTAAATGTAGTGAAGATTTATGCACATAAGGGAGATGCCATTACACTTTATGTTCTTCACAAAAATCCACTGTTCTTTGAACTGGAAAAACGACTTTATCCTACAGGTAATAAGTTGGCTATTAAGTGACATTGAGATGATTGAGTAAATAATAAGCAACTTATTTTAACTGTGAATTGTGATATTTTCATGTTACAGTGTATGTGCTTTGGCGGTACCCTGCTCTCCTGCCAACTTTCAGGACATGGCCTCCTGTGCTCCAGAAGTTGATTGGAGGGGCAGGTACGCTTCTTTTTCTAAGCTCTAGACTTGGATAGATGTAATAGTGTACATTTAGATTGATATTAAGTAACAAATACTTTGTTTCCCCAAAGATCTCATGCTGCCAGGCGTGGTGGTGTCGTCAAGTGGTCTCCCAGATGTGAAACAGGGCGAATGCTGTACTGTTACATTAGTGAATAATAGGTAAGTTATGATAAAAGATTTGAAAAGACTTCCGACTTGTTCCTCACAGATTTAAGTGTGACACTGTTCTCCTGGTTGATTGCAGAGCTCCTGTTGCAGTTGGGACTGCTGCAGTGTCCAGTACAGAGATGCGCAGTTTGGGTATGAAAGGCAGAGGAGTGTGTGTTCTCCACACGTACATGGATAATCTCTGGTGAGTAGCTTTCTTTCTGCAGATTTCAAACCTGAATTTCTGTGAATGAATGTTTTTGTTTAAAGGGATAGTAAATAATTAAATTAAAGCCAAAATGACCAATTTAGAGGATTCACTGTGCAGCTGTACAGTTGAGTGAATCTCATACATGTATGTTTTTTCTTAGGGCGTTTGGAGACAAATCAGGTCCTCCTTCTTTACCGGATGCGGAGAGTGAAGGGCAAGAGATGAATGGAGAAGAATCTGAGGTAGATGAGGAAGATGTTGATAAGTGTGTGGAGGAGGAGCTGAGTCCCGGTGAAACGGTCACAGATCAAGCCTGTTCTGGTATTGAGGAGCTGAGTCTGACTGAGCAGGAGGACGAAAATGGTGAAAAGGGCAATGAGGAAGAGGAGGGGAACCAGAATGACCAGAAAATGCCGCAAGGTATCAGATTAAGTCACATCTCCCATCTGATAAAAAAAAAAAGTTTAAAAGTTATTTAAAAATGAACTATTTCAAGTTGTAGATTTGGCATTGAAATAATTAAAGCCACAGTTGTACTGAATCAGGTTTTAATAAGATTCAGCTTCATAAATCCCGTCATCCCAGTTTCAAATCAAATTGAGATATTCACTCTCAAATGGTTGCAAGGAAGGTTGTGCTTTGTTGATACAACTGGAGATTAGGATTTTCTGATGTGGCAAAATTGAAGCGTGTTTAGAGAGAAAAGGATGTGACCCAGGTCATACCGTTGATTTCACAGAGATAATGGACGCCCTGCTGCTGCAGTGTTTTCTCCATGCTCTCAAGAGCAAGTTGAAAAAGTCAGAGCTCCCTCTGCTGACCAGTACATTTCTCCGCAACCACATGTTCTCCTGCTGGTAAAGTAAAGTTTATCTTTTAAGAGTTGCTGAGGAGTAATTCAATTTAGTACTGAAAACATCTTCATAATTTTTCCAGCCCGAGTGGAAAACAACTTGATATCAAGAAATCCAGCTATAAAAAGGTATATTAGATGTTCATAATGGGACATTTTACACATATAAATAGACAAATTTATAACTCCCATGAATACGCATTTAATCAGTGTTTTTTTTCCCCAACAGCTGTCCAAGTTTCTACAGACCATGCAGAAGCAGCATAGTCTTGTGCGAGTGAAAGAACTGACCAAGGGTGTGGAGAGCATTGTGGAGGTGGACTGGAAAAATCCAAAGTGAGCCAAACCCTGCCTCAACTTAAAGAAATTCTTGGTTGAGATTCAAACTCACAGCCCGCCCACATTCAGACTGACTAGCCCTTTGCTTTTCCTTTTTATTACATTAACACTTTATAGACTGCGTTCCTTCCACGTTCCAGAGGAGACAGATGTTGACGCGGCTCCAGTGCAGGATGGAGGGGAAGGAGAAACTCTGTACCATCCTCCTGAGATCACAACTCTGTACTCTGTGTCAGCTCGACTGGAGCCTCTCTTTCTGGATGCAAACAAGAGGTGTGTGCGTGTGTTTGTGTGTTTTCCTAACCCGGACTCTTGATGCTTTCACATTTTTGCACGATTCAGACAGCAGGGGGTACATAGCAGGGAGAGTTGAAGCTTGTGTGTCAGAAAGCATCCACAAGTTTCCTGTTTACTTGAATGTGACACTGAATCCTTACCAGCTACAGGAGGGCTGTTCTGTAGCTGACCTCGACCTCTGATCCCCCTGCAAGGGGATAAGACAATATTCCCATAACACAAATCACACAGTTCTTAATCCAGTGATAAGTTAATTGATGTAGTAGACACTCGTGAATCATCATTGTTTTTTTGCATCTATAAATTGTGGGATTCTTAGGAGAAAGTACTTTTTTGATCAACATGGCATTTTTACTCCGTTCTATGCGTGTCCCAGTGAGCCATGACAGTGTGATGATGAGCCAACATGCACAATACCAGGACCCTGAAACTGGAGCACCTAAATGCAAGGAACCCATCATTCATAATATTTACACCTGTGGTTTTCCTACTGGGACAAGATGTCATCTATGAAAAAAACACCAACTGTGCAAAACTTTTGAGTCCATAATATATTGTATTTCCCCACTTGCAGTTATAAGAGATAATTTCACTGTTATGGTTCATTTTCCAGCTATGTTGTACTTTCAGTTACCTTTGAGTCACACTGGGCAATAAACTCAGTTTGACCCACACACCACTGACATCCATAAAACATTGAAAGCAAAGACTTGCACACTTAAAGCACTCTGGTGGACCCTGTTACTGTTCTGTTACTGCTTTACAAAAGCAATCCTTTATACTTCTCTGCTCCCCCTTTCTCACCATGCTGTCTGTCTCCAGCAAGGACAAATTTTCCCCTATTATGCACACTGCTTCCAAACTTATTAGTCTCCCAACCCCCAATTTCTCAGATCTCAATAATAGAGCAATTACTTGCATGCCACCCACTACAGCACATTACCCTGGACCCTGAGATTATGGATTTCTCAATGCGGGGGAAGGCATAGATGATTTTTAGAATTTATAACGTATATAAATTATATAAAATTATATAAATATAATTTATATATTTGTGGAAGAAACACACACTAATTATTATTCCAAGCAGAGTATTTTTCTATGTCTTAAAACATGTCTGGAAGGACCCGTTAAGTTAGTTTTGTGTATTTTAAGGTCCATCTAGAGCCTAGGCTATAAATGCTGTGGTATGTGGCATTAGTCCATGCTGTATATACTTGGTGTTAAATCCAGGAGGATCACAAAAGTCTTTAAAAACTCCCAAAGTTGAAGAACACCTTGATATATTTCTCCCATATGCACATTTATTCTTGTACTTATGTGTGCTTTGGTGCCTCTACAGGAAAGGAACAATACTGGAGCCTGCTGAAGTAAGAAATATTGTCACAGAGTATGTGAAGAAGAATGAACTAGTGGATGATAATAATAAGAAGTAAGTCGATGCTTGAATTCTATAATGGGGAAACCGGTGTGTTGAACAGTGCATTGTTTGAAACCACAGGTATCAGAACATTTTGTCATTGTTAGCGCCACCAAGGTATATTAATGGATTTACATTTCACAATCAAGTCAAGTGCTAGTCAGCTGACCTAAAAGTAAAGGAATCTCTGTAATCAATCAACATTATAACTCGTTGCAGTTGTTAAAAAGAGCATCAATAGAAGGCCTCAATGGCCATCGAAACTAATACAGAGCTGACCCAGGCCATGTGATGTTGTTATAATTGGCTAAAATGCTTAAATGTGACTCTAAAACTGAAGAGACATCGCATGTTTCTTTTACGTCATGAAAATAGTGCTTGTGCTATTGATGTGAAACAAATTGATAATGAGTGATGGGCGAAATTAAATACAGTCTGCAATAGAATTGGTGTAATTTAACAAGGCAGCATGTTTCCTGTTGCCATACATCCGCTGTATGATTTGTTTTTGTCAATGCAAGTAGCTTCAATGCTTTTCTCCCTTCTTCACAGTTATGTGACCATAAACCCTATTCTATGTGACTGCTTGCTGGAGAAATCAGAGTACCAGGAAGTAGAGTCTCTCAAGTGGGATGAACTCTTTAGCAGGTAAAGAATTTTTTAGTTTTTTAAGGGACCATGCACAATATAAAACATAAATGTTGCTGTTTGATGACTTGTACTCCACTCCCACAGTCTATAGTCATACCAGATTTTGCAGTTTTTTACCTGCACTTTTATAGATTACCATTTGATTAAGAAAAAAAAAGTTACATTGGATATGAAAATAATCGTTAGTTGCAACATCCATTATATCAACATGAGTCAGCATGTGAGTACATTGTAATGCGGGCACGTGGTTGCGGTCAGCATCATTATTGCAGGATCAAATAATCATCCTAATGCAAGTAAGTAATCCAAATCTGAATTGTAAAAATAATACCACTTCTCTGAAGTCTGATACTCCCAACATCTGGTTTCTAACTGCTGCTTTATAAAACAAGATGAACTATTAAAGAAACAAATGTTTTTATTTCCTTTTGCCTCAGATAAAATCTGTTTTGCTCAGTTTTGAGGCAGAGTAACTAATTAGAAAACTTTGTTGGCGGGAAAAGTCAGAATCCCTGCTTTTCCACCCCTGGGAGTTAATAAGAATCAATGTTGTCATTATCTATTTTAATTATTTTATAGTGAGTTCATTATTGACCTGTTTATTCTTCAGGTTAAATTGAGGGCTGTTGAATGTCAGAATTTGTCATTTTTAAGAATTTGTCTTGCATTTGCAGTAGTGCAAAGTCTAGCACAGGTGGAAAGTTAAGGTAGAGTCACTTTTGTTAGCGAGCGGGTAGTGTCAGGTGTCACGCCAGATTTATACCTCAAGGTGTTGCAAAGGGTGTAGGTTCTGCCAATGCTGACATGCAAAAAAAAAAAAAAAGGAAAACGCCTTGGAGGCTACAGAGATACCACATGGAGAACACAAGAACTGTGACTGGTCCGCCTCGCCAGTAGAGATTGTTTATAGTGAAGACAACATTGGGCAAGGTGCAGAAAGGTTCAGTGATCTTTTTCTTTTCAATAAGACAAGACAAATGTATATATTTTGTGATCTACCAGGGCCTTTTTCTGTGCAGTCCCTCACATCCTTGCTCTCTATGAGAAAGTGAATCAAAGGAGTATAAGTACAGCTTTACATTTATTTTTTGCTGATCATATGCTATACATTACTTTGTTAGATAGGTAAATGGATAGACTAGCAGACCCAATTCAACAAAATCTATTACAATATCATTCTCTATCATCTAACTTTTTGTGTAGATTAAATGCCACCTCATTTTCACAGGACGATGGGAAGAATGCAGGAGTGTTATCAAGTTGTATTCCCTGGACAAGCACCCATAAAAAAGAAGGGCCACATTGAGCCCATTGACATCTCTGTGGCTTCTCGAGGCTCCAATAAGAAGGTGACAACTTTTTCTACAGTCCCTTAAGTTGTCAGCTGTACACCAGAAGGGATTTCTTCAAAATAATTTCTATGGATACTGATATGAGACTTTACAAGACCAAGAGTCCACGGCCATACTAGAGTTTATTGTCTAGTGTAGAAAATATACCGTCCAGTTTGTTTAATACAGACGTGAAATCAGATTCACCAGAACGTTTCACATCAGTGGCAGCCATCTTCGTTGTTATGTCAGACATCATATCAAACTCGTGCCGCCCCATATTAGATTTGCCCAGCCCGTTCCAGGATGGTTATAAGAACTGGATACCGGTCCAAAAGATGGCACCTGTTCAGTCCAATGAGAATTGCTCGCCTGGTGCATACACCACAAAAATTTCTAGCTTCCAGGTTACTTCTGGAAGTGACTGGCACATACACAGTGGTGACGTCATTCAAAATAAAAATGACTTTTCAGGGCTGTTGTTTTACAAAGAAAACCACTTGGTGGTCTTTGGGGAAAATGCTTTTTGGGCGGCATAGGAATTTTCTGTTGCAATACTGCAAGTGGCCACTGGGAAGAAATGGAAGCAAGACTGAGCAGCAGCGTCGTATCCACTTCTTATAATATATCCATGGTGAAAATCTGTAATGAACGGGAAGGGGGCCAGACGCATCTACCAGAACAAATTAAACACGAGCTGGCAGATTTGTCTGGTTCTCAGGCTAATTTGGTTCCCCAAAATGATTACATTACATTCATCCTGTGATGGACATGAATGTTGATGGTGACATTTCAGTCTTAACCACAACCTCATGACGGTGCTAGATGAAAAGTCTGATAGTGATAAAATTGGCTGATATATGCAATGAGCGGGACATTTTACAATTAAACTTGTCAGTGCTTTTTGTTTGTACAAACTTTGTAATAGAATGACCTTTGGCATTTCTGTACTGCAGTCTCTTGTTACTTATTGGCCAACATGCAGTGCATTCAGAAAGTATTTAGACCTCTTCACTTGTTTTCACATTTTGTTATGTTTGCCTTATGCTAAAAGCATTCAAATACATTCTTTCCTCATCAATCTACACTCAATACACCATAATAACAAAGCAAAAACAGGATTTTAGATCACACTGACATAAGTATTCAGAGAGGATTTTCTGCCATCCTTTTATCCAGATCCTCTCAAGCTCTGTCTTATTTGGATGGGGACTGTTGGTGGATTTTTTCCAGTTGGTGGAGCCATTTTCAGGTCTCTCCAGAGATGTTTGGGCAGGTTCAAGTTCAAGCTCTAGCTGGGCCACTCAAGGACATTCACATAGTTGTCCCTAAGCTACTTCTGTGTTGTATTGGCTGTGTACTTACGGCCATTGTCCTGTTGGGGGGTAAACATTCAGCCCAGTCTGGAGTCTTGAATGCTCTTGACAGTTCTGGCAGTTCCTTAGACCTCATGGCTTGGTTTTTCCTCTGACATGTATTGTCAGCTGTGAGACCTTATAGACGTGTCTTTAGTGTGCCTTTCTAAATCATGTCCACATCTTAAAGATGATTAAGAGAAATGGGGGGCACCTAGGTGAATACTTAGTCAATGTGATTCCAGTTGCAAAAAATTCTAAAATCTTGTTTTCTGTTTGTCATTATAAGGTATTGAGTGTAGATTGACAAGGGACAAAAATAAGTTTAACAATTTTAACATAAGACTTCACATATAACAAAATGTGAATAAAATGAAGAAGTGTGATTACTTCTTTATAGACTGTATCCACAATACAGATTTGATTTATTTTCCAGCTCTAATTGTTTCCTTATGCTATCTGTAGGTGACTCTAATAAAGAACCTGGATGTGTACGGTTTAGATCCTGCACTCGTGGCCACTGCTTTGCAGCGCAGAGTCCAGGCCAGCTCCGTCTTACAGCCCATCCCTGGGTCCAAGGACAAAGTCCTGGTCCAGATCCAAGGCAACCAGATTCATCAAGTTGGCAATTTGCTGCTAGGTTTGGAACTTAATAATACATGAAGTATCTTACAATTCAGCTCTCAGTTGTTTCTCTCAATTTTTTTTTTGTACAAATTTATTCAGTTAATCTTTTATTTCAATTTCAGATCATTATCAAATTCCTCGCAAGTACATCCAAGGACTCGACAAAGCTCCAAAAGGTGGCAAGAAGAAGTAGCATTTCAACCTGCTATACCAACCATTTACTGTGTTTAAAGCTGCTTTAATGTATGAAGACACAACAACAAACTGTCAGCCATTCATGTAATAAAATTGATTCACTGTCATCTGCTGAAGGTTGATGAATAAAGCCATTAGTCTTTGTTGTTCTGATTTGGCTCCCAGAGATAATTCAGAGTGAAGTTACTGATGGGATCATTAAAACCAGACCAGCTCTGTTTCACTGCAAGGTAATTTGTTCCTGATGGTGAAGAGAGGTTTAGACATTCAAAACCATAAGATAAAAAATTCAGTAAAACTGATCAAACATTGATGTCAGAATGTCAGTCTAATATCCAGTTTAATGTCGTGTCCAAAACATATGTATATTTTTAGCAGTATAAGCATTTGAGAGGATGGTTTCAATATAATTAAAAAAGTTTCATGACATTACAATGAATGATTTGACTTCTCCAATGTCAGGCTGTTTCCAAAACATTTGCCACATTTTAGATAGATTTTTGCCACAAAAATCTATTTTTTAACAACCCAAATCTATTTCAAAATCTGACACTGTAGTGCTTTCTTAAAAACACTGTATTCACTATTCAGCTTTTGAAAAGTTTGTGGATGAATGATTTCAATACATACATTTTTACAAACAACTTCTGTTTTTTTGAATTTTTTTATTTTTTTATTTTTGGACATCTATGCCATTTTTAATGAGGAAAAGGGGGATGATATGTACCAAAGGTCCCCAGCTGGACACAGACCTGGGATGTTAGGGTTCATGGTCTGCCTGAACTCTTACGTGCCTCCATACAGCAATTTTAACCTGTATTTCCACATTCACACCTGGAAGTTCCACTGAAACAATTTAGGATCAGGGGCCTTGTGCAACGGATCCACAGTGTTGGTAATTTGGTCGGGGCAAGTGTCCCCCGCTGCTGTTTTTTAACCAGCCACAAATACAAAGACAAGAAACATGGATACAATAAAAAGGAACAGAAACCTGTTTTAAACAGGCCAGTATTTTGTGCGGTGTTTCCTAAAAATTGAAAACTGCAGTATTTCGCGTTGGGGAAGTCACCACACCAAAGGAAATTTTATATTTTTTCTGCGGTAAATTCTTTCAAGTGCCTCACACAATTTGCCATAATTCTTCATTTCATTTTGGTTGTTTTTGTCAGGGTTTTTTTTTTTTTTTTAGCTATGGACTCGACTTAAACTGAGGCTGTGTGCAATTATACAGCCTCAGTTATGTTGAGGTCAGGTCTCTGTGGTGACCAATCTAGTGTTCCATCTGCAAATGTGCTTTCTGAGTCTTTATCATGTTTGTAGTGTTTTTGAGGATGTTGTAGTGGTAAGAGATGGAATTTGTACCAATCTGTTGTTTCTCTGAAGGCAAGATTTAAGTAAGTAAAATTAACAATTACTGAATTCCATTTAGCAGCTTCAGTTTCAGCTCTTGTTGAAAAGAACAGAGCCATCGTTAATGGATTGCCACAGAAGACAACCATGTATTTGTTAAATGCTGCCACTAACACACCTGATTGAAGTAATCAATAACTTGAATGAGGGATGTGGATTGTGGGATTAAACACAAACTGTATATTGAATAGCTTGGGTGCATTGTGGAAAGGCTGCACTCCGGCTCTTGTAGCATCTTACAACATATCTGCATGTTATTTGGAAATAGAATACATTCTTGGTACTTTTCATTGAATTAATGTAAAAAAGTATGTATTTCAATGCAGTATGTGTGGAGGGCAGATAAACACTAACTTTCTAGATAAAAATGTTCTCATCTGGCTTAGAACTAATTTCCTCTACTGCAGGGGAAAGTAGCGCAGTACCGTATTGTATTTAGCTTTGGTAATATTTTTGTATTTTACACATTTCTCTGTGTTATTCAGAGCATAATACAGCCCATTCCTATAGATTTTGTAGAATGTTTTGTAAAATGTTGTTTTAAGATTGGTTTATTGAGTATTGACTTTAGTTTGAGAAACCAAACAAAAAATAAACAAAAAAATAATGACTTCTTTATTTCAGACATGTAGTAAATGTCAAAAAGGATAAGAAAAAGATAAGCTATATATTGTCAATACATGGTACCAAATCAAATAGTAACAAATGCTTCAATATTCAAATATCATTGCTTTATATGTTAGTAATAAAAACTCTTTTATCCACATTTTAAAAAAATCAAGCTAAAAATGTTCAATTATAGTACACATTTGTCATGATACTTCTCTGATTCAGCAAACATTGCACGTTTCTACACAAATATGAAATTGGCTGTCAAGTCAGGCCTTCTTGTTTGTTCTAGGTCTGAAAACCAATTGCAGGAAATTAATTCTGAAATTCAAACTACCAGGTCAAACAGTGGGGATGTATGTCAGGATTGTTAACTTGGAGGTTAAAGCCATCTCCCTTCTTTAATAGAGGGACATAATGAGTAAAACATAGTAATAAAAAAAATTAAATGGGTTTATGGAGACGCAGTTAGAGGCCTTGTTGTCTGCTGAGAGAAACAAAGTCATTAACTGGTTATGACTGCCATGAGATCATTTCCTGTGTTCCTGTACACCGCAAAAGTGCACCTGTACAAACTTCCTCAAGGACAGTGTGCTAGTAATTTGTGTTTATTAGAGTTTTGTTTTGCAGTAGAAGGACACCTGTCTGACACAGGCAAAGAACTCCTGGCGAAACTTGGCCTGGGTGCATACATACAAGTACATATTAGCAGCTGCGTTGCTCAGACTCAGCATGGTGCCAGTGTCTGCCGCTATATTTATCTGGAGGTTATAATCATTGCGATCCAAAGTGTACATGTGAGTAGTGCGGAGGATTATCTGAGTTATAGCGCGTGTGATAGACAGCAGTACAAAAGTCATGGACACAGTCACCAGAAGCACCACAGATTTTCTCTTCCTGGAGCGCAGCAGGGGCATGACTTTGTTGACCCTGGAAGTCAAATCAGCAGTGATATGTACCCGGTTGCTGTGAGAGATTAGGCGCAGAGTCAGCCCGTTAAGTGTGAGGATGATGAGAAAGGGCAATATGTGGGCTTGCAGCGTTTGAAACCAAACCATGGCATGAATGAAATGAGATGGGGCCTCCGGTTTGTAAACACATCTGGTCTGGTTGTTCTCGTAGACTGAGGCATTAGACCAGTAGTAAGGAATGGCAAAAAGATGAGTGAAGACGAAAACAGCCGTTATAGTCCATGCTGCACATCTTGGAGTGCAGATTTTAGTTTTCATTTTCCTCGTGTGAATGGCAACAAAACGTTCCACCGTAAAAACAACCACCAGCCACGTTGAGGCGTTGTATGCTCCGTAGTTAAAAACATCCCTCAGGCTGCACCATGGCTCGTAACTCCAAAACGGCTCCTGTTGGTGGTACTTCACAGAAAGCTCAAGAATTACAATGAAGATCAGAACAAGGTTGTCAGCCACAGAAATGGCCATTAGGTAGAAGGTGCTGGACCTGGAGAGCATGCAGTTCCTCCTCCAGATGATCAGAAAGGTGATGGTGTTGGCTGAGGGAAAGATTTTGGTCAATGCAGGCGTCTCTCTAAGAATTAATACTATCACCACTTTAAATGAACAGCATCATTTCTAAATACCAGAAAAAAGTGTGTAAGTATTTTGGTTTTAGATCAGCCAACAGTTTTGATTTACTTACAGGGGATACCCACAGCTGCTAGAGTAGGGTAGAAAACGTCTTGTAGTGTCACCATCCAGTGTTTCTTTTGAAGGCTCATATCCTCTCGCTCTACAGATGGTAGCATGATGGACACAACAATATAGAAGCCTCTTAGCTCAATATGCACATGTTGCTTAGGCACAAGATGGTCACTCCCACTGGTTGTAAACATACAAACCAGTGTGTCAACAGCTCGGTGTTATGTAAAGTGTTGATAGTTAAAGGGGAATTATGACGCTGTGATAATGAGGGGGGGAAAAGCACAAATCCTCATTTGATAAAATTTGATTTTTATCTATGTTTGGAGTTGTCAAATAAAAGTTACATTTGATAAAATTGATGATAACAGGAAATAAAGTTTTCTTTTGGTACCATGTGAGCAGCGACAACAAGTTATGAACCCAAAACTGACATATCATGACTTTTTATGTTGATATGGTGAACTCGTCAGCTAACAGTCTGGCCACCTGATGAATGTAAATCCAGTATTCATTCTCTTTCAGCTCTGTTTTTGGTCTCCAGTAGTTGCCAGTAGGTTTCCAGGATCTGATGTCTTCAACACTTTCCTCCATGATGTGCTGTCAAGATCTTATTCGCTAGACTGCACATTGCCTAATTTGGGCCAGTCAAGGAAAATCAGTTCCTCTCACACCCTCTTCAGCTTTTTCCACAGATTTGGTTGAACACTCATAACATGAGTGGCATTATTGTTATCTTTCTTTGCTGGAACATTTGGTATCATCATTTGAAAATAGGTATGGCATTCAACAAAGAACCCTGGCCAGAATCAAAATAGGGGTATTGTGTAGGCATCTTAACTATTCAACCACCGGGATGCCCGCTGATAATATCATTCTCATCACACTCGCCCATGTAGAAGCATACAGCAAAAAGGAGTATTGTTTGTGGTCTGTCAAGTCAAGACGATTTTATTAATATGGTCCAATACAAATTTGCCTCCCTCTCCCTCTTAAATGTTCCCCAAAAAAACCTTTAACACAGAGGAAATGGAAAAACCTCAGGAAGAGCAGAGGAAGACAGAAGGGCAGACAAACATGCAATAGATGTTGTGTGTTAAGAATAGACAAACTTAGTAAAATTACAGTACGGACAAAAGGATGAAAAAATTATAAATAAATTGTAAACATATATAAAGAATCGATCCAGGAACATGTTGAGCAACTTCCAGGAGCAGCAAAACAGACAACTTTCTCTCCACCATGGAGAGCTGGAAAGAGGACAGACTGCACAGACTCACAAAATCTGTGTGTTTGTCCCAAACCAAAATGTCTCTACCATGTCTTATCCAGTTTGGCTAAAACTCTGTGTACAGACCAACAGTAAGCCAAGCAACTGTGCATTTTAATATTATTCATATTACTAAGACTGACAGTAATGTCTTGGCCAATAGATGTAGCCTAATAACAGTGCTAATGCCCTTTGAGTCAGATGTCCCATTATCAAAACTTTGATATTTGAATGTCTGATGATCCGATTTGGCTCAGATCTGCAATAACAGTTGACAGTTGATATTAGGGGAATAAACTCCTCTAGTCCATATTTTCCAGTCAGTGGAGTGCTGTTTTTTTTTTTTTTTTTTTTTAATCTGTGCACGTCATGTTCTCTGAAGCCATTTCCATCTGTTTTTCTGGTGCTGGAAAACTTTTCCAAACCTCTTTCATAGTTGACTTTAGAGGCAGCCTGACAAGTAGAGCAATACATGTTTTTGACATAAAGTGGTTACAGGCTGTAACAGTTCGGTGCATTATTCACTGGCATACAAGCAATGCATACACCTTTGAGGAAATATCTTTTCCTATTTCAGTGAGAGAACTGAAACATGTCACTGTCATTCTCTTTGATAAGACGGTTTTGTTGATTTCCCTTGTTCACTCAACAAATGCTTTGTAATGAGTTGTTTGCGGGTCTGAAAGATTCTTGCGTTTGGCTGCTTCAATATTTTCTGCAGAAATATAGTGTGCAACACAGCTACGATGATATTGTGCATCATTTGCAAAAAGATCTGAATGAGCAAGCATCTGTAAGTGAATTTTCTCATCCAGTCTTTCTGAGGCTGCATGTAGGACTTTGTACTCTTTTCCGTCCCAGTAGAATTGGCAGTAAGGGGCTCTGGTCTTTCATTATTTTCCCATATTTGAAACAGTCTTGTTGGATAATAAAGCAACTTCTTTCTTTTCAGCTCAATCTTGTCAGTAAGAATGATTTTGAAGAGTTGGTTTTGCTTGCAGTAGCTGTACTTTGCACTGTTTATGATATGACACTTTAAGCCTGCCAGCAAGTATGTCTTCTTTGGTGGGAGAAAGTTTTTGGAAGACATCATCATCTTTCATTTGAGCAACATTTAAGATTGTTTTGAAACCATCCAAAGATTTTTTTACAAATGGGTTGCCCTTTTTTCCTATTTCAAGTGGCTTGTCACATATTATGCAATTGGTCAATGTTTCTGTTTCTCCCTAAGCGCTTGCCATAATTTGACTATAGCTATAAGAAAACAATTGTGTCTTGAGGTGCAGTTACCATGAATGAGAGTATTAAAATATATGCACTTACATTATCCAGTAAGGATCATCTGAATTTCTCCTCTGCTGCTGTCAGTGTCAAATCAAAATATAAATAGGCCTAGATCCCGAGACAGACAGACAGACAGATAGATAGATAGATAGATAGATAGATAGATAGATAGATAGATAGATTTCCACTTATAAGATATATATAAAAGGCTGATGACTCACAATAGAACAATATTTTGTCACCATCAGTGCTAATATGAAGTATGTAAATACAACCAGTGGGTAAAAAACATGGGATCAATTTGCTATTCCCTGCTACAAGGCAGGCATTTTTGAGTCCGTTTTTGGCTTATACTCACTGAATACTCACAATAATAGTGCTCTGTGGAAAAATATTAGTTCTTGTTTTTGATAAAACAAGGTCAGTGACTACCTGAAATGAATTATAAGCATAATTTGGTACTGATTATAGTTTTATTAGATTAGGATTCAGACTGTTAGGACTAACTGTTTAATATTTCCACCTATAATAAGGCCTTATTAGCCTGGCATCTGGAAACTGTCAGTTTATTTTTGTTATTTTTATTTCCATGGGGCATTATCAACAGGCGCAGGCAACCAATCAGAGCAACGAAACATTGTATGGTACTTTTTGACATAAGTATTGCAAATGCCTATTTATTTTCAACATTTTCATTCTTTTTGAGAAAATGTATCATCCAATTTGTTTAATACTGGCGCTATAGCTGGCCGTGGAACATTCTGCAGCAGCGGCAGCCATTTTGGTTATTTATGAAGATGCCTCAGCGACGCTCCTCTCTGTCAGTCATTGTATTAAACTCACCTTATATTACATAAACTGTTGTGCTTTGCTCGCCACATACCAGTTCTGGTGGAAATCAGCCTGAATGGTAGAAGGGCTAGGCCTTAGCCTGGGAACAGGACGAATCTCCGAGCTCATGTTTCATTTGCTCTGGCTGATACGTCTGGTTCCCAGGCTAAGACCTTATATAAAAGGCCATAGAACCATATTTTGACATTCTGGTTGCTTTGCAGCGTAGGGACACTATAGATTGACCATCAGTGCAAATATGATGTAAATACAACCAGTAGGTAGAAAAGGACATGGGATTAACTTGGTACACCCATTTCAGGGTGGGCGTTGTTTTGCCCATGTGGTGAATCACTTGCCTGACCATCCATTGCATGAAAGGGACATGTCAAAGTTATGAAGAACAAGGTTGCGTTTTGTTTTACCATGGGTAGGAGTATCTAAACATTTTGCAGGTTTGGTTCCTGCACTAAAAGGGAACTCTTTTTTCAGGCTCACAATCAAGCTGCTCTGTCTCCAGATGCCGCATCTGCTGTGATACTGAAGAGACTCTTTGTCTATGAGATAAAAATGAAATATGTTTCAGTGTCTTGTGACTAATAGATTAAATATGCAGGAAATTGAAATGCACTGTCTCTGAAAGAAAAATTAAACTGATACATATGCACTGTATTAAGTTGTTTTCAACGAATACAAACACTATGATGACTAATAGAGTACTAAATTACAAACAACCTGGGATGTCTGAGCTATTTCACATGTTTTGATTTCAGGTCAGTACGACCACTTGATCAAATGGACATCAGTATTATTATTTGTGGGGTTTTTAGCTTTCTTCTCAAAATACAATTCAGTGGTCTTTAGCTTTAAAGCAGTAGTTAAACATTTTGGGAAAAATGCTTTAATTAGTTAATTTTGTTGAAGCGAATTAAATGAAAAGATCGATACCACTGTTGTGTCTGTCATTAAATATGAAAAAAAGCAACTGTTTATTTGGTCCTTGATCACTTGAGCAGCTCGTTGGCTGGTGAAGTAGTGACAGCACATTCTTTCTACAGATAATATATGAAGCTACAGCCGGCACATAACCTCCCAGTAAAACGTACACTTCTGTTTTTGCATGGATTATACAAACAACATATAACATGTCAATTAGTGAGGCATGTTTTTTTAAACTCTGGACAGCGCCAAGCAGCTAATTGTCTCCCGGCTCTAGCTTCATATTGAATTGACAGCCATGAAAGTGGCATCAATCTCATCTAACTCCCTGCAAGAGAGTGGACAAGCGCATTTCATTTAACATTGCAAACTGCACCACAGACTAACTGATTACAAATGGATTGTGGAGTCTTTCTGTTGTTTTGTGGGATGTCTAGGATTTCACAGCAGAGGTATGCGTCTGAAAGGAAAAAACACACACAAAGGGTTTGAAGGAGCAGAGAGAGAGAAAAAAAAAAAACACCTTCAGACACGTGTGCTGGTTACTATAGTAGAGAAGTGGTGCCCTGTTGCCGTGGAAACCAGGGCTCTATGATCTGCTCTCCACAGAGGAAGAGGACTCATCTGGAGAGGATTTCATGTCTCTGGCTGCTTGGAGGGTCATCTAATAATTCACACATACTGGCTTCTTCCCATGCTGCCCACAGCGATCTGGCTCTACTTAGCTCAGCGTACAGCAGGGGTCCCTGCTCCTCCCTGCAGCCACCCACTGAGGAGATATGAGTTTACTGATGCTGTGCCAACAACACTGCCCAAAAATATGACTGTGATTACTGTGTGGTGCGGAGGTTACATAAGGCTGTAAGCCAGTCATTAGGAAAGATGTTTTTAAACATTTCTGAAATCTGTATTTGGCATGATGTTGGTGGTTGCGGTGTCATTTTGTTGTAGTAGATTATCTCTGTTTCACCTTTCCTGTTACAATAAAGTCTGCGGGCCATTTCCAACTCAAATAAGCTTGTAGACTGTTTTTTGCTACCTATAAAATCAATTTTTTTTTATTTAAGTTGTGTGACAAATAATTATTTGTTGTCTTTCCATCTGATTTTTTTGCCATTTGCCTATAAATATAACAAAATATTTTAAAATAAAGAATCTAATATTTAAAGTGTCACTCTGTTGCACGTGTAATGTTGGATTATGTTTTGTTTTACTTTTTTCAAACCAATGATTCCACTTGCATCAGTTTCTGTTTAGATAACACACTTGGTGATTGCATAACGGGTATGTGGCGATGCTTCTTTTGTGCTTACGTCAGGATCACTGAGGTTGTCGTGCATCACTGCCGCTCCAGTTTACAGCTGACAGGATGAGAAGACCAAAATGATTTGGATGTAGTTATAGAATATATTAATCTGGTTCATCCGTATTTGGTCTGTCATCACCAGCAACATGTTTTTTTTTTTTTATAGTATCTAATAATCCACCGACAGTATTTTGAGCTTCTAATGTCGTTTATGAAAATGGCAAAAAGTAATATAATTAGTAAACTGGTGCTGTTTTTATCATAGGTATATATATTATTCCCATTTGGACATGAAATTATATCATTTTATAATCACTACCAGGTTTTTGTGGCTTGTCATGAAATAACACAGAGATGAAAAGATCCCTCAGGAATTGTATCTCATATGATAGCTGTGAATCCCAACAATCTTCCCAGATGAGTCCAAATTTAAATTCCAGTGCTCTGCCATAAGGTCAGAACAGTAAGAACCTCAAGGTAGAAACTCACAGGAGGCAGATGTCAAACAAGACAAAAAATATCCCGACTAAATGCTTGAAAATAGTTTAAGAAGAAGACCAGGAACTGACAAGTACAATATAGTGCTTAATACCTCACTAGGACTAAGCACAATACTGACTAATTCACTAATGACAACAGATAATCAACAGCGATTAGCCAGAGAACTGACCGACACACAGTCTGTGTCGCCATCTGTTGGTCACCAGCCAGCACAGCAGGAACATTTACAGTTCAAATCTCAAAAGCAGAAAAGCAGTTACATACAAGGTTACTTTTCACGAGGATGGAAAGTAATACCTTTTGCAGCCATAATGTGTTGGCTCTGTGTCAGAGAAGTCGCATTCATGGGAACATTTAAGGCCTATTTGTGGTGCAGCCTCACTTGAACTCTGTGAGCCTTAAAATTATGGTATTTATTGCAGGGTTTTTATATTGGTTTACAGAACAGTGTTCAGGTCTTTTTTTTTATTATTGTGCTTTAAGTCCTGTAATTGAAATTTAAAAAGTACAAAGTAGATTATAAATTAGCACAGTGTAATTAAGTTGGGTTTGATTTGAGTTGGTGACAGTTGAAACAATTTCAGGAATACATTAGGCGCTTTGACAGAGAATATTTGCCCATTTCAACAATAGGAATGTCACAGAAAATAATGTACATCCCATTAAGATTGATGCAAAGATGGCCTGCTTAAAGGAATAGTTCAACATTTTTGGAAATATGCTTATCTGCTCCCTTGCTGAGAGTTAGATGACCACCATTATATGTGTATGGTGAATATGAACATGGACTGTATATGAAGCTACAGCCAGCAGCCGGTTGATAACGGTGATCCAGTCTTTGTGCTAAATTAAGCCAACCAGCTGCTGGCTGAAACTTATTGTACAGACATGAGAGTGTCTGAGAGCGACTCAAAATATTCCTTTAAATATAAAGATAACTGAATGTATAATTAATTTTTCACAGTGATGAATAAGCTTAACTTGTAGCATTGAGTTGTCTGTGTTACCTCAAATGAAAGGTTCAGTTGTGATTGTCTGTTTCCTTTCATTCAAAGCCAAAGACTTCCACTAATTAACTTGTAGGAATATTTTTCTATTAAATGTCTGCAGAAAAAGATTGCTTCCATACAATATCGGATGCATGTTATTTAACTAACCTACAATCCAGGCAATGCCCCCTGAGTTTTAGGATACATAAAGCGGACTCAGGAGATGCTGTAGCCAGTCACTGATCCATCAGACAGGCTATAGTACGTCATCATGCTGAGAGGATTGCACTGCTAAAAAGGATTACACCATTTGACATTTTTTCCTGACCAAAACTGCTTAACCACTTTGATTAGAGACTCAAAAAACAAAAATACATTAATGACGAAACGGCAGATCAATTCAGAATATTTTTGGGGGGCTGACTATGTTCTCGTGGGATTGATGTGTCTGAATCGTGGATAGATGGAAGATTACTTTAGGACACCGATGCATCAATGTGGAGACAGCGTGTGCAATATAGTGTAAATGTAATCTTTTCGTCCGTATGGAAGATTTAAAACTATTCAAATAAGTAAAATATAATATGCCTATAGGTTGTTATATGTAGTTCCTCTTTATGTATGTATTTACAGTGTCATAATTAAATGAAATACATTATTATTGGCAGGTCTATGCTGACGTCTTCATTGACTTTGTTTTCTGTGTTCAAAATTCATGTCATAGTTAAAAAAATGATTTAATTAAGTTATTAATTAATTTATACAAAATTCAAAATAAATGTAATTTTAACATATGTTTTCATTTAAAAAGAAAATACAGATAACATTGTGTTTTCTATTTTACTTTCTTTCTTTGTTTTAATAATTTATAAATTAATATTAATAAATCATTTGAAATCTTCCATACCTCTGGCCTTATATTCACTTTAAGGTTGGATTAAGGACCAGCTCATTAACGGTTTCTTTGCAATACTTAAAAAAATGTTTTAAAAATCCAGTTAGTTTCTTGTGTCTCTAGATTTCAGCCCTAAAACCATTACATGAAATATAAAATGATGGAAACAATATGTATATCTACATCCAACAGCTGTATCATATAATTATAACCATCTGTGATTGATCTGCTCCATGTTCCAGATGTTGCATACTTACTGTCTTCTGTCAGCTCTTATTTGCATCCAACTCCTACTCAGTTGAGCTTATGCTATTATATTTAAATCTCTACTAGATCTATTGTACGATCCGTGTTACTGATAAGAAATTTTGTGAGGTTTTGTTTTTTTCAACAAGCAGCAATCAAGAATGTGCCATACCTATAAAATGTTTTCACACATTTTTCTAGACAGCTGCGGTTAAATGTGATGAAATGCAGAGAGTCTGTGCTTTTTCAACATGATCAAGGACGTCATCATTCAAATGTAAAACAGCCATAAACTGCCAGAGGTCAGAACAGTTCAAACATCTAAATGAAAGAAAGAAACCAGTCCTGCCTCACATGGGAACATATCACATGTTAGGTATCAGCGATGAAACCCTATCACACTGTATTTCTTTATTGTTTGTTGTTGACTCGCTGTATTACATTGGAAGTCACAAAATGAAGCTCTCCTTCTTTGTAAGGGATTTTGCAGCACCATTTTTACAGCCAACGTAATACTTATATGTGCAATCAATACTGTTCAATACAGTGACCCCCGGCTTTATTGAACCCCCTCGGGCAAATCTTGACAAATCCCTCGGGCAAAGATCAAACTGAGGTCATTCAGGGGACAAAACCATAAAGACCTAAAGGCTAAAAACAAAGGCACTCAGAAAATGAAAGAATGTTTAAACTACAGGATCGCTGGACCGTGTGTAATGTCTGAATACATGATTAATGCTCGTACTGTACTGTTACAGCTGGAAGATTCAGAAGCAGGATGTGTGACTTTGTGCTCTGGGTGCGTCTGTGTTCAGTCAGTTGCAGTTTTGAACTGCTGCAAGAAACTTCCTCACATGCAAATACATTGACATTGTAAGTCTGATGGGGACATAAATTGTCATTCTGATTATCCATCAGTCTTTTGCATAATTCATCAACTGTGACTCCTTCCCTGTTTTCCATCCCTCCATCAACTATTTTTATTTTATAGCCCTGTCATTCTTAATTAATTTACAGGCAGTCTGCTTAGACACACTTTCAAAAGCCGTCTTAATTTATTTACATTTATTAAGAATTCTCTAGGACGTGTGAAGTGTGATGTGTGGCTTTTCCAGACAGAGGAAGCATGTTTATGAGTTGTGCTGAGTTTGGCAGAAATACAATTAGTACATCATGCAAGTGTCAACATGTCATTGTTGGTAATTTGTCTTTCTGGTATCTTTATTCATTTTTAATGTGATAAGATACACAAAGATAACAGGCCCTTCAGTAAGAGGCTTCTTCTAAGAGGCAATGTTTGATTTTTCTGAATTTGGATTTTTAAGGGATTTACTGGTAAAAATGTAATGTATTTCTCACAGAGAGTCTTCAAATTGCACTAAACTTAAAATCTGATGCTGCTCTAACAAATGAATGTTTTATTTTCATAGAAAATGACTGGTGAGGTTTAGGCGTTTGGGCTCAGGATGAGGTAAACTGAAACACGAATCGATGGGGAAACAGACTTCGACACAACATTGGCCCACACTACTTTACTTTGTTTTGGTTCACTCTCAATGCTTTCATAGCATAATTTACGATGGAAAAGTAGAGTATTATAAACTATATATACTCAAGTTGGAAAAAAATGATTTCATAACTATTTAACTACTCAAAGAACTAGTTAAATGTTAGAGAAGAAACAATGATTTGAAAACAAGATTTTAAGGAAGTTACTGCCCTCTGGCCCAAGATATATTCCAGCACATAACCTCCCATAAAACTTCAACTTGTTTTTACACTTTTACACTTTTTCTACGGATTAATTAATCAACATGTATATACTGTATGGCATATAACATGTTAATTAACACGCTCTGAAGGTGTTAATGGGCAATGTTTTAACAGAGCCAGGCTAGCTGCTTCCCCCTGTTTCCAGTCTTTATGCTAAGCTAAGCAAACCAGCTTCATATTCAATTGGCAGACATGAGATTGGTATCAATCTTCTCATCACTAAATCACATATTCCTACTAATTCCTTTCGAGTTTCCAAGAAATCTTCATGTCTTAACATTTTCAAATGGGATGAATTCAAATGCCAACATACTTTCAGTAATAGGAACCAGCATATATTTTAATTCAGGCCTCTTTGAAATGCAGCTTATGAAATGTTGACTGAGGCTGAATCCCCCTCTGACTGGGTTTATAGCTGAAGTGCTTTGATTGTGGGGGGGGGGAATGAGTGGTTGGCAGGTGGTGGGTGCAGGAGGGGCATATACTGTATGTATTTCTCTCCCTGTTGTTCATGGAAATGCTTGTGATGACAGACAGATGGTTTAGAGGGCAGGACCAGAGATCATTTCTGCCTTTGGATGTCCTCGTAGAGTCCAGCTTGGGGACAAATTCAGAACAGCTCTATCTCTCATCCCTCCTCCCGACTGTTCCCAGAGCCCCTTATCAGTCGTAAATCTTAAACCTTCCAGGACAGGTTGCCAATAATGACAAAACTGCACCTGTAGGTATTGAAGGACTTAACACGTTTCACTCTGTCAACTTCAAGACCTGCAGCTTTTTTGGCAGAGAGCAGTAAAACAGTAGAATTTATTTATTTAAAAGTTTTCAGGCTGACCAGCAGACTGTGTAACAGATGTCTTCATTTAATGCCTTTTTAGGTTATCTGTTTTAAAATCATTGGCATGTAACCTACATAATACTTAATTAAACAAATGTTGTTGTTTTTTTCTTCATCTTGACTGAATTCAGCTACCGCCTCATTGTTTATACTCGAGAACAAACTTAATTTGGTTCTGGCCAAGGCATGCTTGTTTTTAACAAAAACTTATTTGATCTAATTTGAGCGGACGGCACTGATCAAGCTTTGGTTCAAACCTGGCCTTTTTTTTGTTCCCTGTGTCAACAGCTGGTTTCATGTATTACATTTTTTTTTTCCTGCTGAATAGGTGTGACAAAGGTTAGATGCTCAGCTGCCAGAGGAGCTGAATAAAGAACTGCGAGTCACAGAACAGGCCCTGTGCTTGATCAGGAAAAAGTGGATTTCAATCCAGCGCTCCATGGCCTTAATCTGCAGGATTAGTGAATCAGAAAGTTTACTCCGGTGTGTTTAGGTCTGTATGCATGTGTGTGTGTGTGTGTGTGTTTGTGTGTTTGCAAAGCCTTCTTTGTGGGTAACCTGCTTCAGTGTTTTGGGTGCTTGCACGCTTTTGTATACCAGCATAGGTGTGAATGAGTGTGTGTACAGTAGTATCCAGAGCCACATGTGCAGCAGCAGCAGGCAGGCAGACAGGCGGGAAGGGAGGGAGGGCGGTGCCCATGGGTTAAGAGCTAAAGCCGCTTGGCCCAGATGAAGATGGCTCTCAGGCTCTCTGCCAATCAAAGCCCAGCCAACAGCCCACTCTCACTGACAGGGCAGGGAAACCGTGAGTTAGGCTGATGCACCATGCTGGATGCATGGTGCATGAAATAACAGAGCATTACAGGGATATAGACAAAGAAGGAGAGCTGTTCTCCAATTTGCAATTACTTAAAGCTGCTATAATCAATATTTTTATATAAACAATGGATGAAATTACTAGTGTGTGTGAAAGGGGGAGCTCGTATTAACAAACCCATCAGACAATGGAGATCCCCTCAGTTCTACAGAGCCCCCAACCTATTGCCTATTGTTCACTCTCACCGCTCTCATAACATCGTTTTTTGGCGGAAGCAGGCAGCTGTTTTCAGACAAAAAGCTCTAAAAACCACTACCAGAACAGAGCTGAAAGGACAATGTCTTACATTTATCAGGTGGCCTGAAACATGACTCCAAATGAATAATACTGTTGCCGCGTGTCTGCTGGATGTGTAAATAAGAAACTGTTTGCTAACGTGTTCACAATAAGTGTGTTTCCATCCACCTGTTTTCATGTGCATCAATTTGTGCATAAAAAATGTTTAAAAAAATGCAAAAATTGTAAACCCAGGTATCATGGAACTTGCCCCGGTTTAAATCTGGTATTTACACTTTGTAAAAGAAAGCTTGAAAACTTGTGATATTGATAATCATCTTCTTTATCCCCCATCCTTAATTTCATGTGTAACAAGCTGTCTATCTTCTTTGTGTTGCTTCTGTTAAATGTGCTCCTCTCACTGGGGTGAGATTATAGAGATTATAACTTGATTATAGCCTAAAATGCCCTATTATGCTTAGAAATTGCCGTCTTCCCTCTTGTGACCCATTCTCTAACCCTCTTCCAGCTTCTCCCTACTGACCATTTTCATTGGTTTTCCTTCCCTGCATCAGTATTCTTTTCTCCTCCTTCATTTTCCTGTCACATTATGACAGCCTTCTTGTGTGTTTTGAGGTAATTACAGTGGAGCTAGAAGAACGCATGATGTTTAAAATATCAGAGAGGCCTGAGCACCACAGCGTGACACGACTGAACATGATGCAGTGTGTAGCTGGAGCCAGTCAGTGAGGATAGAGTCTCTCTGAACATCTGCCAAAAGTCAGAGATCATCTAACCAGAGATGGGCACACAGTTCACTGTGACATAATGTCAAGCATACAAATACTAATGGTTTGACAAAAGCTTTTTTTTCTCCTGTCGTCCATTAAATGTCAGTTTTGTTTTTGGCCATGCTATCTTTATCACCAGGCAGGTGGTGGTGTGGATTAGTGATGCTCTCTAAACTTCAGTATGGGATGATACACGCACCGTACAAGAATGTATAATCCACAAGCTTTTCAGTCTTTAACAGCCCCCTGATTGTGTCTCTTTTCTTGTGTATGCCCATCTTTTCCTTAATTGCCTCATGTTTTAGCCTCTCCTCACTTCACTCTTCTAATCTTCCTCCAATTTTGTCCCTTTGCACCCTTTGTCCTATCAACCAGCTCTGCCACATCCTTTTTTTCACTCATTCGTCATTCCTCACATCCATATCTTCTACTCATTAAGCCACCTCTCCTCAGCTGCAGCTGAGCTCAGGGCCCTATGGTGACCCCCAGTCAATAATTGCAATGTATTGATAGAAATCTTACTCATTGTCTGGGTAAAATATTATGGTCTGAGAAAAGACATTTTCTCAGAAAATGTTCCAGTAGAAGTTAAAGCATGGGTTATTTGAAACAACTTCTTAATGCAAAGTTAATTTTCCTTTCCTTTTTGTATAGAACCTTTTACACATACAATGCATACAAGTGCAAGTAAAAGGTGGCAAATAAAGTAATTCAAGTACAATAAAACTGTAAAATAATAGGAATTACATTTTGAATCTGATTAAATAAAAATATACTCTCTACTCACAGACTGCTTGAAAGCAAGACTCAAACAGTGGTTCTTGAGATGTTTCATTCTTTCTCTTGAGATGTATAAAATTTTATTTTTTAATTCAGCTTCTCAAGTTATTGTAGGATACATATAAATTTGAAAACTGTCAAAATAACCTTTGTGGCCTTTCCGGTGTTAAATATATGAAACCAGTTGAGGTGCTTTTTCATTTTGACAAAGATTTAAAATAAAAAGCAAACAAAATCGTTAAAATTCAGAAAATAATCTCTCCCACTCACATATCCAGAAGACCAAAATAGTGCTAAAAGCAGGGCAGTTCAACCTGTGTGTGTGGTGAGAGGCTTGCATTTTAAGTTTAGAGTTATACAAGTGCAGCCTGCAGCCCTTCCACAGATAATAGGCAAGACCATGCAGGAAAATATAAAAGAGAAAAGCAGGGTGGGGGAAAAATAACAAAAGAGGGATGAATACACAGTAATGAAATGAAAGCTCGTCTTCATCTGAAAAGAACATCAAAGGAGATGCTTAATCTCAGGAGGCAGTACTTTGTCATCTGACTTGTCTCTCAATCCCTCCATCCATCCCTCTCTCATGATGAGATGGATGATGATGGCCGTGCGTGAGGTAGAGAAAGAGGGAGGGAGGGATAATACCTTCTGAATACATGATGAATGTAGTCATCGGGCTTAAACTGGCTAGGGGGGCGAGTGGGGCACAGAGACCGAGAGCGTGCATGTGAGTGACACCGAGCACCATCATCAACTCTCCCCTGCAGCCTCTCTCAGTCTCTCCCTCCTCCTCCTCCTGAAGAGAGACACAGGGAATCAGGCAACAGACAAGACAAGAAAAAGAAAGGATGAAATATTGCTCTCCTGTCTCCACGGCTTTTTTCTTTTTTCTTTTCTTTTTTTTTTTACTGAGCCACCAGAGGCAAGAGAAAAGAGGCAGTGAGACGCAGAAGTGAAGCACATCTTGTCGTAGGCTCCAGCCCACCCAAAGCTTTTTCCTAAGCAACAAGCTCAAGAGCTGCGCTCAGTGCGCACAGCCTGAGGAGGAGAGAGGATGCTGAACAACATGACGGACTGCGAGGAGGGAGAGGGGGGACCCAACAGCCAGGGTGAGTGACGAAACCTGCCACAGACTGATGAGAGAGAGTGTGTGTGTGTGTGTGTGGAACTGGGTGCGTCAATTTTCACATTTGTGTGTTGCTGCTGCTTGTGTGAAGACACACGTATGAGTTAGGGAAAGTTAAGGGAATTGTTGTGTCATTTCAGGGTTATGGAGAGATGTGTTGGTCCTTGCATCTGCTTTTTTTTGTGTGTGTGAAAAGAGAAAAGATAGAGGTGGATACTTGTAAACTCTTTCAGCTCTGGTTGTATGTCTGTGTGGTACCTACGGGTTGATTAAGGTTCCACGTATTGAAAAGAATGGAAACAACAAGTGGATGTGCTCCAGTCATCATACCTGAATCACTTGGCTCTCATGCACTGCACCTCCATCTGCTGACCACTTCAGACTAGTTCTGTTCAGTGGATGGATGAATTTGTCTTTTTGATGCAGTAGATGTGTTTTAAGACTTGGTCCACCAGAGGTTCATCCTGTGCCTGTAGATTCCCGCGTCCATGCTAAACACTTTGAGCACTCTACAAAAAGGTTTTTAGGACTGAGTGCAGCCCCTGCAGAGCGTCTGGGGAAAGCCTTTCACTCTCAAATTCATTCATGTCTCTGCCCATCAAGAACATCTCGCCAGGGGCAATAGCTGCATTTCATTATGGTGCATATGTGTGGCTGTGAGTGCTTGTGTATGTGTGTATATATACAGTCTGAATGTGCCTAAACATGCATGCAAATATATCTTGGATGGCACCTTTCTATATATATTGTAATATGTTTAATTACCAAAATCTCTTTACCTTTATCTCAAGGAAATTGAATGAAACGCAACTGGACTTGGTTATATATATAATACATATAACCAAGTCCAGTTGCGTTCGATTCAATTTCCTTGAGATAACTATGACCTGGATAAATGAGAATATTTACAGGCCTCTTTACCTTTAGTTTGCAATTATTAGTTATTCCTAGAGCTGTAATAATTAGTTAGTAAGTATGTAAGTAAGTAAAAATATTCTCTGGTTTCAGCTTCTCAAATGTGAGGATTTGCTGTTTTTTGGCTTGACAGACAAAACAAGCAAATTGCAGACATCCCTGTGCCCTCTTAGAAAGCGTGAATGGCATTTTTCACATTTTCTTTACATTTTATAGACGAAACAATTCAATTGATCAATCAAGAAAATAATTGGCAGATTAATTGCACTTGTTGTTACAAATTTTTGTTCAGTGTGTATTTGTCTGTGTACACACACTCAACAAGGGCTGTAAGGCAGGATTAATTACATTCCACTAAATCAAATTAGTTTTTAAACTACTACTACTTTTTAAATTAAGCTTCTAAGCTGGTGTCTGTGTCAAATCTTTTTGATAATATGAACTTGAGTTCTGTTAGTGTGTGTTGATGATTTACTTTACATTTTGACAACTGGCCCAGGCATACATATTGCGCCTAATATTGCCTTAGTTCCTGTATTTGTAAATACAACATAACACTACTGCCCCGTTTACACTTTAACTTCTACTGGCTGACTTTGTATTACCCCCAAAGCCTGTTTGTTTAACAGTATTAAGGCAGAAAATTGGATTACAAGGACACTTGTGGTGTGTGGGTTTAATGATGATGAAGTTGTTGTCTTTGTGTTTTCTTAAGTGATGTTCAGAAATTAATTACTTTTTATGAAATAAATTATTATAAATAATTAATTAAGGCTAAATATATCTGACAAAAAACATGGTTACTCCAGAAAACATTTAATCATCTTGCATAGTCTTCCATCTACTTGGTGATAATTGCTCAGTAGATTTAATAATGTTACTCATTAGTAGTAGAGGTTGGACGCTGTTCTCATTTGAGTGAAATGTTTTGATTTATTATTTTTTGTTTGCCTGCACAATATACAGTAAAATATATTGTAACCTAGACCTTTTTCACAGCTGACATTTTGAATTGACTCATAAAGCACAGGTGTTACTGATAATAGTAATGACAGCGTGACCGACTATGAATGTGCTAGGCAGTTGGTCTTTTTTTTTTCACAGTATTGGATGAAACACAAAAAAGTCAATGATAGTGATTTCATATCAGAAAAAGACGGGATGTCATAAACAAGAATTAGACCAACAGTGTTGTAAAAAATGAATTAATACAGTAACATGAAAACTGGGTTCACAAAAGTGAAGATAAGCTGTCAAATGAGTTATTGTTCCTCAAACTAGGAAGAAACAAAGTATCACCAGTGAAAGAACAACATTAAAGTGAGATTATGTAACTGTGGCCATAAAAGACAATAATCGGATAAGGATAATTGATATAACGTATTTAGTAATAATACTATAATAGCACATTAATTAACACTGACATTGCAATATTGTCAGTGTGAATGTGCCTGGGATACATCTACATTGACTTTGAGATGTCTGAGAGAAAATAACAAGTCTACAAACATGCTGTGAGGCTGTATTTAGGCACAGTGGGGCTTTGAGCTAAATGCTAACGTCATTATGTTAGATGTTTAGATTTTTTATAGGATAAGTGAAAATTTTGACCTGGTGGTCTAAAACTAAAAGATGTTCTTCTGCTCAACATCACTGCAAACTCACTCAATTACATGTATGATTGCATGAGGCAGATACTGTATATGCCAGGAATTTCAACTCCTTCAACATTAGTCTACACAACAGGGGGACAGTGACCTTTTGCTTTTTAAAGGTCATGATTTGAGCTACATCATTACACCACAGGGGTAACAAATGTGCTGGCATTTGCGGTGCAATTGGAGTGTGATCACGATATGTACAGAGCACGCAGAACAGGCAGTGACCAAGCTGGAATCACACCTGGATACAAACACCATCTTATGATGTCTTATGTTATGATCTTGCCTGTTTTACCAGAGCAGGCGAGATGACTGATTTATGAGGTCCCTGGAGGCTGCACACTGCCAATAAAAATGGATGAGTTCGAATCAATAAGTTCAACAAGAGTGATTGTGAAGTGAAAATAGGAATTTGTCATAGTGGTTCCATCCTGGGGCAGGTTTGCTCCTAAAACATCTAGGTTCATTTGGTTTTCTGTAAAATATATTGACTGTCTAGAGACTAGTGATGATGATGATGATGTTCGTATTCAGTTCCATATTGATGTGTCTATACCCCTTCCAAGTCTGCCTGGTGATTCATAAATGACTTCAATTTCTTTCTAAACATGGAGGAGTATCTATCAAGAATCTATTATCATTTTGTACAATTCGCAGTCAAGGCTTAGAGAACTGATGAGTAGCCTGTGTGTGGGAGCTATGTGTGCATGGTTGACCATTTCAATTTGAACTGAAGAATGAAAGGAGATGCCCATCACTAACTACCGCAGTCATCTTTTTTCTCTTTTAGAGCAGTCATGTAAACAGAGTATACTCAGTTACCATCTTATTAGGTACATCTCGGCAGTGTAATGCAAATACAATACAAATATCCCCCAGTATTTCTTATCTATTGTGAGGCTGATAGAAATATAAATATGCTCCATTACAACTTCAAAATTTCAGTCAAATAAACTTATATGTATAAGTATTACAGGCAAAACGAACCTTAAAGCTGAGGTTGCAGATTGCAACCAACTGAATACCCCTCTCCTCACCCCTCCATTTCCAAGCGTGTAGGAGAAACGGTGCATGTCTACGCGTCGGCCACGAGTAGAGCCAGTGTTTGGTTTGTCAGTTCTGGACTACTGTAGAAACATGGTGGTGCAACATGGCCGACTCTGTGAAAGAGGAGATATAAAGGGCTCATTCTAAGTTAAACGAAAACACGATTCCTATGAATATTATATTTAATTTCTTCCTTCTAAATGCTACACGCTGAACATTTAAGTATTGTCAGTAATAACTTCCTGAAATGTGGAGTAAAAAATATAAATAGAATCCTTTACAATACGACCGCAAACTACAGTGCAGTCTCAAAAATCTGCTGTCAAACCTACAGTAAAGTCTTGGAAATGGGTGAATCAGTAGCTGCTCACTCATGTTCACAGTACTGTAGTGTAACAGGGTTTACAATAGGGCTGAGCCACCAAAATACTGCTTGTATCATCTGGAGCAGCTGGTGCAGGAGATAAACAAAGGTCACGTCAATGTCAAATTTTTGGTAGATTTATATAAAAGCATGTAATGACACCATGTGTGAGTAACGCCGGGTCAAAGGTGAGGATTTTATTATAAAACTGGAGCTGATAGATAAAAACAAATATACATGCAGAAAAACACATGCAAACAGAAAAAACAGATGACATATACTATTAAAAGTAAAAAGGAAAAAAAGTTAAAGCAGCCAAATAAACCCACTTCATTATGGCTTGGACATGCACACTGATGTAACAGCTGTCTGGCAGTAAAAAAAAAAAACAAGACAAAACACACTAGTAATGCCACATAAGACATAAGACACTTTATTTGTCAACAAAATGATGTTGTGTACATCTATTTATAAATGATACATTAATGATTTAGACATAGAAAATGCAACAATTTTCCATCTCATTTATGAGCTATTAATCATTTTTTATTTTACAAATTTTTATTATCATGTAATCCAGCATTTCTAAGTGCTCCTGAAACTTGTTATGTTTTTCAAAAGGAGGAGGTTAGTCTCTTATTCAATTGTGTGTATATGAAAGACAAGGGCAGGTTTGCAGACGCTGCTACCCATCTCAGTGTCCTTGTCGTTACAGTCGGTCAGTTTGAGCTCTGGGGCAGATGGTCTGGAATTGCCCTCCTGGGGCTGTTTAGACTGGGAGGGATTAAACCTTGGTTGGAGGTACGTGCACAAACACATACAGTATACAGTATAAACACACTCACAACACTATACTCGAAGGGGATCATGCTTTTGGCTGCAACGTCCAGGATGTACATCTGAGGCAGATGGAAATAATGTTTGTATTGTAGGTCTTTGGTCATAAACCAAAGTATTGGACAAATTAAACATTTTGACCTGATGATGGCGCAAATTGAAAAGTCCGTGGATTAAAGTTATTGCAGTTAATCCTGTGAAACCAAATTTCACAGCCGTTCATTATAATATAATAGTTCTAGTTATAGTAGTTGAGATATTTCTAAAACAACCAAACATTTCAACCTGCTGGTGGCACTAAAGGTGAAGTCAATAGAACATCTAAGTCATTAAAATTATCCTCTGGGGACTTTGAATATCTTTGGCAAATTTCATCAGAATCCATCCAATTGTTGTCCAGATATTTCACTCAGAATCACAAATGTCAACCTCATGGTGTCGCTAAAGGAAAAGTCAGGGATCACCAAGTCAGAGGGGTTTTTCCTCTTGGGACAATGAATGTACAAAATTTAACGACAATCTGTCGATTAGTTGTTGAGATTTTTCAGTCCCAGTGCTGGTCTGACAGAACGTTTGTTAACTTTTTGAAAGAGGGTAACTGCTTCCAGTCTTTCTGCTGAGCACCAATATTGAAAAATATTGATCTTCCAATCTTAAGGCAAATAAGCCTATTTCCCAAAATGTTGAACTATTCTTTTGTTAGTCTGATATGTATGCACCTCCTGCCCTCCCTAACATAACCACAGCCCGCTGAGATGGATTTAATCTGCCTGCCAGATGTCGTTAGCTCATCCACTGGTGTTTAAACCTGAATCAATTTGCCTGATTGCCCATACGTTAATGCAGAGTGTCCACCATTGTAATTTCACTGAGAGAGAAGGGTCACCTGACACATTAGCATAGGTAGATGAATGATGCACAGACAAAACCTCCTTCTCCTCCTAATGGCAATGATTCATTGTCTTTGCCAGGGTCATAGCTGTGGGCCAAAGAAGGACAAGTAAGTCACCTGTTACTATATTTACACATTATACGTATTAGCCACAGTAACAGAAGCTGGACCATCATTATCATAAAGGTACTGTAACAAACGATTAATCTGGGAAACAACAGCAGTTATTAAAATCTTAAACATGAAAAATATAAAATTACTTAAACATCAGAAAGTTTGTTTGTTTTGTTTATGTGTGCATGCAGCCCTTAGGGTTGTAGCCCAGGTTAAACAAACAGGGTAACTGTCTAGTTTGTGTTTCACTGATCTTTTGTGTCCTAGGCTGCGGTGTAGTGGACATTAGCAGTCATGTAATTCTGCATCAGGTATTATCTCATTGCAGAGAAGGACTGCATAATGTAAAGCTGCTCTCTTAATGCCATATATAGGATTTTGATATTACTGCTTATTTGTAATTTCACTGATGTGTCCTCTGACACTGATTAACAGCTTTAATAAACTGGCTCTGAACAGAAACTGGCCATTTTTTGCGGTATCCAACAATACTGACACAGGTTTGACATATCAGACGTACCTTTTACCTTCAGAGTGTGACGGAAGTGTATTACCGAGGGGGGGTTGAACTGTGAGCAACAGGAAGATAAGTCCTGTCCGTGATTGTCAGTAATCCTCTGAGTTGTTGTCTCTGCTCTTCAATTACTGAACACTGAATGAAGAGTGTGTCAGACACTGACTTTAATCTATATAGAGTCCGAGGGTCAGAATGTCGAAGATGGATTAAAAAGGTCTTGACATCTAGTGCACATTTATATAGATTGCTCCAATTCAGTGTGCTTAATGTTAGTATGTGGTCCATTTTATTTCAAACTAAACCCAACTACATCACATGTCTTCTTACTGAATGAGCCTTGGTATGTCAGAATAACACTTTCTATAACCTACTGTAGATGATGTAACATCATTGCACTGTTGACATTGCATGCTGTAATGTTAATATGTGTCATCATACTAAGGGGCCTTTATTTACCTTTATTTTGGCACTTTTTTAAATTTTGATTGAAAGTAAATATACATACATGTCACTTTGTGTGAGTTTCCTTCCAGGAAAGATATGTGAGAGCCAAAATTTGTCTTTCAAAATTACCTGTACTTCCTATGAGAACAATGAGGGTGAACCAAAACAATAGGGTAAAAGAAGTTATAAAGCTCCCTAGAGCTGAGCGGATTTGCAGAGTCGATACCAGGGACAATACCAGGGACACCTTTCACATCACACAGTCATTTGATACATTGATAATATAAAAATATTGATAGTAGCAGCTTTAAAATTAGAGAAAGATCATCTATGAGTAAAAGAAACCAGCATCTCCAGTGTCAAAGTCTGTGTGCAAGTTTTTTAGAAATTTGTAAACAGGTCATTTTAAGCAGTTGGACAAACTCCATCCAAACTTCCATTGCCAAATGGAACCATCATATCTTTCTTGTGCTCTCCTGTGACAGCTACTTTCTGAGGCACTTTGCAGTGGTATGACATGGGGCTTTAATGGCTTTACTAAGACCATGATCGCACTACAGGGGCCGACACTTTGAGATCCGGGAGCAGAGCGATTGAACTGGAGGAAGGGAAGTGGGAATAGTGATAGAGCTATCCTCTAATCCTCCCACTGAGCTACAACATCTCTCCCACCCAGTTGTCTTAGATTGGAGATTATTAAATACAGTGTGGTCTAATCCTTTCTTCATCATCACTTTCCCGCAGCTCGCTTTCAGCGGGCCAGTCACATCATCCGGTCTATGGAGGAAACATAGAGCCCAGAGGGTCTGTCATCAGTGTTCAAATATACTAAATAGTTTCACTTTGAGAAACATTTGCTTGAAACTATAGCGCCCTATTGTTTTAGAAAATGATGTAGCCTGAACCAGTAAATGTGAGGATCCTTTTCCTCTGCATCATCACCCTTACTGACCTTCATACACCCTGAAGTGCTGCTAGCTGTGGATGAATCATTTGATTTTCCTCTGTTAAACTGTGGCCGTGTGTACCGAAGAGTCATTATATCACAAGACTGCTGGTTCAATCTTTGCTTCTCTGCTCATTTTTTTCTAGAGCTTGCCTACACCTCAGTTTCTCACCCACTAGTGCTCAGTGATGCTGTGTAAAACTCATGCTTAAAGTGAAGTGATATCCAACAAATAAAGCATCCAGGGTTTTGTTTTTCCTGGTTTCACAACTAGAGGATGGCTGTTAAAAATGCTGAGGCCTGAAAAGTATTTGGAATGGTGCTTTTTCTTCCCCAACAACAAAAGATCACATTCTGGCATTGTAATTGAAAGATAAAATACTTTCTGTTTTCACTCGTGTTTTCTTTTTTAAGACTGTCCTCACCAGAAAATCTGTTGCTATTGTTTGTTCAAATGGCTCAAAACCAACTATGTTTTTATCCAGTATCCCTTAGGGTAACATTCTTATACCACCATGAAAAGTATTTGGTATTAAGATGTTCAGGGTGAATGATAGTCCAAACCTTCTGACCTCAATACCAACGACTGGGCTCACGCAATAAACCAAATCACCACAATGGTTCCTTTTAACCATTAGAACTAAATTTCCATAACCGTAACCAAGTAGTTTTAGTTTCTTAAACTTTAAAAGTTAAAAACATAACATTTTCAGTTGGGTATGAGAAGTCTACATTTCAGGAACTAATGATTGTTTTTTTTTTCAGTTTAATTAAAGGAAAGTAGTCAAGAAGATCAATACCACGCTATACTATGATATATATATATATATAATATACTACCAGCAGCTGGCTAAGATAGCTGAGCATAAAGACTGGAAACAGGAGGAAGCAGCTATCATGGCCCTGTCTTTGAGGTGTCTGAGCTGAAAGATGTCTCTGCCATGTGTGTCCAATGACCCTTGGGGGTCGTTTTCCTAAGTTCCAAAGAGATGAGAGCAGTTTTAACATGAACCATATGTTCCACCTTCCCTTTTTGTAAAATAGCCATGTGTGGTTATTAGGTTGGCTCTGAGCCTATCCTGACACCACACATTAGCTATACCATGAATCTTTAAAAGGTGTAGTTTGAGTGGAAAACGAGAGAGATTCACATTGGCTTTGGATCCTCTCACAGGCAATCCATGGTGCTTGTTTTGATGCTGTACTTTTTGTAATAAAACTTTTTATACAACTAAGTCGGTGTCAGTGGAGATTCCTTCATCATCATCACATCATCGCTACAGAAGATACAACATCTTAAAGTAACAAAACCTGCCTACCAGCACATCTAAACATCCATAATTAACATGTTTTATCCTGTTTCTTGGTTACTGGTCCTGACCATGAAATAGTCAAGCACATAACCACATGTAAAACAACGATTTGTGGCTTTACCATTTCAGTTACCTTTAGATAGAGATAAACAAAGTTAGCCGACTGCTGGCGGTTGCTTCATATTCAGAGTACAGATATGAGAGTGGTAATGATCTTCTGTAACTCTGCATGAAAGCGAATTAACTTATTTCCCCATATTTCAAACCTTTCCTTTAAGATTCATGAAACAAAGTTGTCACCTAACAAACTATATGCTGCATGTGACATATTCTCTGTTCTGTGTGATTATGTCATTAATGGCGATGGAGCACAAGGACATACAGGACACACTTTGATGGGTCTTAAAGGTAGAAAACAGTTGTCTATACTTCAGTGGGTGTGACTCTTCTGCAGCAGTTCATTATTGCATGGCTGACTGTGCAGCTCTTTGTATTTTAGGACATCTTTTTCTATTATGTGGGTGAAGCAGCAATGTAGCAGATGGGGAAAACAGGTTGTACAAGTGAATAAATGTGTGATATTAAGTTAGAAATAACTTTCGTTTTGTTGTGCCAAATGCAAATCCTTGGCTGTGTATAGGCTATACCTTCTGTATTTATACACAACCTGTATATACAGCATATAGTATATGTCGGTCTGTGGGTGTTGGCTGCTTATGACATTGCTTCTTCTCGCCACATTTAAGCCTCTCCTGGATTACAAACACGAACAAACAAAGGAACAGGGTGGTCTCATTAGCTACTCAGTTAGAGAGGGAATGCCAAGTTTCACCAGTAACTGAGTGCTATTGACTCTGCTCGCATGTGTTGGGGAGGTAGAAGTGTAAACTGATTTCAGAGGCAACAGCTTTGTTTCACACGAAAAAGCTTCACATCTGGAAATGTAGAGGCTGGTTTGAATTTTCAGCAGTTTTTGAAGCACCATGATGAAATCCATTGACAAGAACATGAATGCGCTCAATTTTCCGTACGTATGTTCATAGGTCTTGACTGGTAAAGCTTTGCTAGTGATGAAATTATATATAGCCATCACACAAATATCACGACTATGCAAATAAGAGGCAGCTGAAGTGAAAGAACCACAGAGAGTTTATAACCTGCAAGACTGCAAATAACCACAATCTGTCCGTTTTGTGGTGATGGGTGATTTTTTGGTAAAACCTTTGAATTAATTTGACTAGTTCTACAACTATTACTTCTAATACTACTTAATAAGTGTTACTGTCTGCTTCATTCATATCATCTGGACCTGCACACTACAGCTTTAAACTAAATGCTAATGTCAGCATGCAAAAATATTCATAATGTTAACCTGCTGCTAAGCGGGGGTTATTTTTACCATGTTCACACTCTTAGTTTATATTTGCTAATTAGCACTAAACACAAAGTAAAGCAGACCTTGACCAAATACCTTCAGTTCTGAAGGTATTTGATCATAAACCAAAGTAATGGACAAATTGTTATTACTTATGATAGTGCTAATCAGAAGGATTCATCCTCTGGGAAACATGAAAGTCCGTACAAACATTTCATGGCAACCACCCAATAGATCTTAAGATATTTTAGTGCAGACCAAAGCTGTAGACCGACCAACTGGCCGACACACTGACGTTGTCGTTGTCCAGCATTTCCAAAAGCACTTCCAAAAGAGAGTCCAGCAGATGTAATTGTTCTGTATTAAATTAATAGTACAATACAAACAGCGAATGTATCCGGCAAAACAGAGATCCAAGTGACAACATATAATCATCTCCTGCTGCAGAAAATGAAATGGAGTTGCTTAATACTCAATACTCTGTCCTCATTCCTGTTTTGATTGCAAAGTTAAAGACACAGACAGTGGAATAGTGTGTCAGTGAGGAGACAGATTTAAATTAAACAAATTACTTCATGGAATTAGCTTTATTTTCTTCAGTTTCAGCAGGCGAGGTGAAAATGAGGTATGTGTGTGGTTGATGTAATTGTGAGGTTGCTGTGCAGCTGATTGGTGCAGTTCTCTCACATGCAGAAGTTAATTTCTGTCTTTCTCTGTGGCCTCCAACAGCTGCTAGATAATCCCCTTGAGCCTGCGTCCTATTAAGCTTTTAAAAGCCGGTATAAACTGTCCATTTTGTAATAGCCATGTCACATCAAGGGTACAAATCTACACCGCCCACTGCCTTTCATCTGCTGGCTGTGGTCAAGTCGGAGTCACAGCTCTGCCTGCTGCAGCAGCATCATTATAAACATTTTCAGATTTTCAGATTATTTCTGCAGCAATGTCATCTTTTTGGGCCAATCACTTTTTATCAATAAGTCATGGCTGTCTGTGATGAGGCTAAAACAGGAATGTAGACAAAAGGATTATGCATTAGAGGCAAATTATTTAAAGTCGCTGATCATTTCAGTACGTCCCAAACTTGTCTGCAAATGTTTTGTTTTTAGGGTACATTTAAGACAATTTTTTTTCTGTAAATTAGCCATTTGCTTGTGTGTGTTGTGTTTTTGGATTTGGACAGATTAATAATACGACACAGAGATCTCCCTTAAACATAAGCACTTGGACTAATTAATAATTAACAGCCGAGTTGTAGTAAATGAACTCTGTAAGCCTCATTTACACAGTTGGAACAGTTTAAGTAATGATGGATCATTTATTATTTAAAATCTGTAGTTTAATAACTTTTGCGCCCCTTCCCCTCAATCACTGAATGTATAAAATAATAAGGGTTAGAGCACCAGAAGCAAAATGACTCTGAGGTGGGAGGTGAAACTATGAAGTGGAAGCTCATTCCTTCTCTTTGGGTAATTAACCTTTGAAAATTCTTTCTTGGCTCATTCTCCACTTCTGTGTTCACACTGTAAACTACAGACATCTGCCAACTCAACCTTTTTCATAGTTTGACATCTTAGAGGAGGGAGTATCTGTGACTCCAGGGTGCATGACCCTTGACAATTGTTTAGTATTAACATCATGGTAAAAGTCCTGAGACTTTCTTTGACCAAAAAAAGATTCTCCACAAAACCAGACATCCCTTTTCTGTGATATGGTTTCTTCTGGCTGTAGATTTAAAGTACTGCAGTTTAAGAGAGAACACCATCAATTAAGCATTGCACTCCTATAACATTGTTTGACTCACTTAAAATCAATGCAGCAGAACCACATATATCATCTTTTTTATTCCATGCATTCTTCCTCCTTGTCAAAACCTGGTGCTTATATTTCCCACAATGCAACTTGACCACCGTTTATTCGGTCAGAGAGTCGGGATGGGTGTGTTACTCTAGTAGTAGCTAATGTAGCCTCAAGCCGCCAGCCTCAGACAGAGATGATCCGCGGCCTACAGCGGTCAGGTCGAGTATTTTCATCTTCAGCCCCAACCGACACCGACTCAAGTGACATCACTTGAGGAAATTAACTATTGGATGGATTGCCTCTGACATGTATGACCGATTCAGGTTGAATTTTTATAACTTTGGTGATCCCTTAACTTTGCACCATCTTCTGGTCAGTTTATATATATATACAGTACTTTTGTTTATGATTAAATACCTGCAAAACTAATGACATTCACTTTTGTGTTTAGTGCTGATTAGAGAAAGTTAGCACACTAACATGTAACACTAGGATGAACATGGTAAAACTTATACCTGCTAAACATCAAGTTAACATTTCGCTCAAAGAACTGCTGTGCCAAAATACAGTCTAACAGAGCCTTGTTCACATCTTTATAAATACTGGTGTAACACAGGCTTGACACAAGATGCTGATTTTTAATCTGTGAGTCAAACCCTCAATTATACATGAATATTTACCACAACATTATATTGTCAGACATGACTGATTATGCCATTAAAGGCTGAATTTATTTACTCACAGTCTAAACTGTAATTTCATTATGATTTCATCTCAAATAAGACACAAAACCCATCCGTCCCTGCATACACTAAGATATAGGCTGAAAATAAATGCAACAAAGGAATACAAAAGAGCAGTAATTTGCTGTGGGTATGACTAGTACGGGTCAGATGGGGCAGCTCTTTCCGATCTGACCTGCACATTAAAGACAAAGTCCACACAGTCCTGTGCTTTATTGCCTCACGTGTTCATTCAGCCCCACAGTAACCTCAAAAGCATTCACTGTGTCTAGTCCCTGGTGCTTTAATGAGCTTCTTCAACTCTAGATTATATTTTATATTTAACCCTCAAGTTTTCATTGCTGTGGCTATGTTTGGCAGGTGTAGCTTTGCTTGGCCACTTTGCCTTTATATTCTCAGGTATCAGAATCTTTTACCACTGAAAACAGATCAATCTTAAGTGCTGAAAACACCTGTATAAATCTCTTTGTTCTCCTCAGTTGCAGGGATTTATCTATGTAGGTCACTTTCGACACTCTTTAATCTTTAATCAGTGATTATTTGGTGTTGAGTAATCAAAGGGAATCTAGTGTGTGTGATTTGATTTCATCAGACGTGCATTACACTGGGCTCACCTAGACTACAGGTAGTCTAAATGGCCAAAGACAGACAGGAATATTGCTGTACTTAATCAATCACCTTGAAGACTTTTCTTTGATTAATACCAAGCTGCATCTTTTAACCACTTAATGAGCTCAAACTGAGGCTAAAATGCGTGGGCAGAGAACTTCTGGTTCAAGGATGAAGACCAAAAATGTTTTATTCTGCTGGCATTACAGTCCTCAGGTGGACTGACTCAGTTCTCTCTTCTAAAACATTATGAAAACATTTCTTTTTTTCAGATCACCTCTACATGAACTCGTGTCTGAATATTTTCCCAGTGCAGTGTCCCTCTTGTGTCACATCAATGTGCCACATGAATAATAAAACAGTAAAGAAATAAAATAAAATATCGGGGGGAAAAAAGTAGACCTGCAGGAGAAAAAGACTATCACTTGTATTTCACATCAGAAGGACCGAAGTCAGTCATGGTAAGGATAGCTTGGTTCATAGTATGTGAGGTCTCACACAGCTGAGCCCGGGCAGGGAGAGCATATATTTCCCCTCTGGGCAGGAGGATTTGTGAAGAGCAGGTTTAATTGGATGAGAGCGACTCTAGACAATGTCTTACCTGTGCAGGATTTGCCACTGTGCAGACAGACGGGAAAAAACACAAATTTCTTTAATCTGAATCAAATGTGGATCTCTTTAGAGTATGGATATGTACATCCTCAGATATAAGAGGCTTTAGATAATAATAAGTATAAAAGCAGCTTTTCGTAGTTTATTTTTACAGAAAAACAAGACTAAAAGTCTGCAGCCATGCTAGCAGCTATGTGAGGCTGTAGAGATAAATGCCAACATCTGCACAATAGCATGCCTACAATGACAATGCAAACATGCTTTTGTTAAACAGGAATAATGCTTACCATGTTCCCACAAAACAGAAAGTGCAGCTGAGGTGGATTGTCAGAGGCTTAATGTCATCACTTTTGCAAGTATTCAGTCAGAGTAATGTCTGTACCAAATTTCATGACACTTGGCCAAAACCATTAGCAGTGCAGTAAAGATGTTATAATAACACATATTGTAACACTGACACGTTGGTAACACTATAATAAGTTATTAAACACATGCTTAAGTAATACACAGCTAATCCATTATTAATGCAGGATATATCATGAATACCCGTTTGCTATGAAGAAAGGATCAAGACACTTCGAGTTCATGTAATAAGTTAACGCTTAATGGATCATCAGTTAATGATTGTTTACTTCAGTTATATTTCAGACTCATGCTTTTGATCAGTGACTCTGAAAGCTGAAGAGTATCTGTTATCATAGAAATATGAAGCTGTTTTTTAATCAAACTGGTGGTGAGTTGCAAACATTGACCTGTTGCTTGCATGACCTTTATTATAAAGTATTACTGACACATTTCTAAAGGCAACACAAATGATACGATACATGCAGAAGTGAAAAAAAACTGACAAAATTAGACTGATGGTTTTTGTAACCTCCACTGTCACAGTAATGGATCAGAAGATCATTTACAGAGATGCCCAATGGTTGGATGGTTGGTTACACTCCAAGGTCAATCACTGATTCTAGTGAAGGATGAAGAGATGGATGTGGTTTCTCATCTGAGGATAGAAATACTCAAGTGAGGTGTGTTTTGGTACAGCTTGTAAATGAAGGATTACTGTTAACATTTTTGGGGCCAAAATACAATACGATTTAATGGCTCCGGGAATACAGTACAGTATCACATGAATTTTCTGCGCTGCAATGAAGGATGTTTATTACACAACACTCCCATCCCATGGGTTATATCTCAGGGCTGCCAGCAAGAATCCATCACTGCTTATTTGCTGACTTGAGACACAGCTTCATTGCGTGAGAAACCTGAAATGTTTTAGCAGCTAATTGTGGGTCAGGAGGCAGAATAGAGAAGGATACAGGCTCTAAAGTGTTTGGTTTGATGATCAGATCAGCTAATCTGCCTCCTCTGCTATGGAGCCTCAAAATGTTCAATATTTAATGAATAAATAAGACGTTATGAATAATCAAATGAATAAATTGCGTAATAACCTCATTATTTGAAAAGGTTATTTTATCATTCTTATTTTCACAAACACATACAATACTTATGCATGCACAGAGAGAAGTCCTGACACACACACACACACACACACACACAAAGGCATTTAGTAAAACATGGTTAAATCGCAATTTTTTAAAAGCTGATTTCACTCTAAGCCAAGAGCTGAAATGAGCTTTAAATGCAGATTTAAAAATCATGGTGGATTAAAGAATACTCAGGTGGTTGGCTTCAGCATAATCTAAATTACAACTAAGAGTAGAAATAAAAAACCTGCTGTGAGTCTTAATGTCATGAAATGCAGTTTGACTGGCCTCATCACAACAGGTAGGTCTTCATTATTGTCTGCTGCAGTCTGAGATTATCTCATCTACATATCTGATATCATTTAGCAGCTGGAAAAATGCATCTTGACCAACCTACCTTATGACACAAACAAAGAAAAATGAAGATTGGTCTAAAAATATTTTCTTTTCACATCACTCCATAGTCCAGAGGAAAGTGGCATCTAGTGTCTGGGTGTTTTCGCTGTGCTGTGTTCAGGTATTGATAGAAAGCTGATAAAAGCTCTAATCCTTCATGCAAACTCGAAAACAACATAAAATTGAAATGCTTTCTCATCCAATTTGACAAGCTATGCGTCTTTAGGAGAGCAACCCGTCATTCAAAGGATTATGTGCTGCGTGAGAGCAGTTTGGTATTTGACTCTCCTCTTTGCTTTAAAGATTAGTGTATAATACTGCTGCAGCTTGGGGAATTGAAAGAGACAACTTGATTGTGCTCCTTTCACCAACCAGCTGCAGGATGTGGCTCTTTTCTCAACTTGTACATTCTCTTAAATGCCATTGTAATCCAAGATAATGTATGCTTACCTTTGCTGAGGTAAAAATGTAATTTGTTCATTGTTGTAAAGGAAATATGGGATTTTTTAAATTTTTCAGTTTTTGCACTTGCTGCTTTAGAGTTAGGTAAAGAGGAATGAGGCAGAGAGATGTCCCATAATGAGAATTCATAAGAGTGACAAAAGAAGAGTTTAAATACATCAAAATGTGAACATAAATTCAAGCCTGTCAAACTTGCATTAAAGAGGAAGTGCTCACAGCGCATACATAATCATATAAAAGGAGGGTTTCATTAAACTGATGTGGCTGCCTGGTTTTAGTGGCTTACAATCAGAAACTGTAAAGAAAACTTAGACATTTGATGCCATTTGATGCCTTTAACCTAAGTTAAAGCTGTTCTAATCAATCTTTTTTTTTCTACAATAATTAAAATGACTGGTTAATTTGAAATGTATTGCTGAGAATTAGCCCTCCAATTCTGCAGCTCTATGGAGCCTTTTAGCATCTTTCAGTTCAATGTTTTGGTTTTCCGGCCCACAGTTTTACTGTTTCGATTCACTCTCATCAGCTTCTTTTTCAGACATAGGCAGTTGTTTTCAGCAAAATTAAGCTTTTCAATAAATACAGGAAAAACAAGTTTTCTGTCTTTTCAAATATTTTTTTTGTCTTTCTTTTATCACACAGAGGATCAGCACCAAGATGCTCTTGTTTGAGATGCTATCTGTTTAAAATGCTGTGAACAGTAATTTATTGATAACCAGGGAAAAGAAGAATGAGCGAAATTTGATATATGAATTTTCCTGTATAAAAGCTTAAATTTCAGTAAAGCTTAATCCTGCTGAATTATATAATTTTGCTTTTGAAACCACAATGCAGGTAAAACTATAGAATTATGAGCTTACATAAAACAGTGTTAGTTGTTTTGCTCATGATACGAGTGACCTTGTCCATCTGCAGAGGTTTCCCAGCACGATTAATGAGGTGTTCACTCGGCAAGCAGCTTGGTTGTTGTGTTGTTTGATTCAGACCAATGTGAGTGATGCAAGCGGCTCTGATTACATACTGTGCAGGACTTGAATAGGTAGATTATGTATGTTTTTGATTTTAGCTGGAATTCAAATATCAGCCTTAATGAAACAACTGTTTAGCTTTCAGTAGTCAGTGTAGTGAAGTGGCTCTGAAGAGGCACTGCAGTAGGTCTTTAGTATTCTTCAGTTGTCGCCTCAGGAAAGACTCTCCTGGGACTCACAAAGAAAAAAGGCATGTTGAACCCATCTCTGCTGTTATAGTGACACTGCAGGGATCAGACATAGTCATGCTGATCACGAGTCTGAATGAAGGCCGAGGACTCAAACAAAGACCTGACTGGACAAAAGGATAAAATACTGAAATGTAGTGTGTGTGTGTGTGTGTGTGTGTGTGTGTGTGTGTGTGTGTGTGTGTGTGTGTGTGTTGTGTTGTGTAACATGACAACTACCAACATAATTTAGCTTGACAATTTCAAGCCTACTTACTCACTTTTTTTCTGGGGCTTTCAGAAGGTTGTTGCCTCCCAACTTGTTTTTTTGCTTATTTTTATTTTTATTTGTGGTTAAATATTATATTCTCTGTCTCCTCTTTCTGTCTTTATACAACCATGTCTCCCCTGGAAATTACATTTATATCACATTTAGGTAGCAGATGCTTTTAAAGAAAAGAGAAACTTACAGTAAGTGCATTCAAATCATGTAGGAGTAAGAGCAAGGTATCATCCAAAATTGGGAGTGTATAGTACAAGTGTTTGGAGAAGGATTTATTTTTGAAGAAATAATACATAACTTTGCTCTATCAATCATTGATATGTAGTCTGAAAAGGGGTTCATATACTTCCTATATGCACCAGCAAAATGAATGAGGAAAAGTTGTTTATCAACAAAAGTTCATACTGAACGTAACAACATCCTATTTTTTTTGTTTTCCCTACAATATCCACAATGTTTATATGTTCATGTTTGGGCACTTTCTGCGCTTTAAGGTCAGGGAAAGATCATTGTCAACAGTTGCTTGAAGCACGGGACAAGATGTGTTCACTTGATTGACATTTAACCAAAATCCTGATCTTTCCCTCATCCTAACCACACCCAGGTTTCAGGACGTAAACCCCAGTCTCTGGTGTCAAAGTCCTGTGATTTGTGCACTCCTGACCTGCATGCATTATGAAAATGCGATATTGTTTTTTCAACTGCCAAATGAGGTTTAATATGAAGTCTTTCATTGAATCCTTTAGTTCCAGCTGAAAACCGTCTAACCATCTAATTTGACATTGCTCCAGAAAGTTTTCACATATTAAATCACAAATTATGGATAGTTTCAATGCACTCATTTAATGAATTAACAATTATGACACAGACATTATTCATTTTGTTGTAAACCTAATTACATAATGTCTGTGTTCAGCTGTGTGAGTGAAGAAGACTCGGCTCTAAATCTACTGGTCTTTGTTTTCTGTGTTTCAGGTGATGGGATCCCCAAAGAGAGCAGTCCTTTCATCAACAGCAGTGCAGCCAGTGATGCGGAGAAGAGCCAGCAGTATGACGGCAAGAATATGGCTCTGTTTGAGGTGAGGACAGCTTTCGAAATTCAGTATAAAACATACTGGGATTATGGATGTGAAGCCACTACTTACTGCTGTTGTGTAATGTCAAAAATGTAACTGTGTGAAAAGAACAGGATTCTAAATAGGGCCCTCTGAGTTAATGCAGACAGTTTCATATTACCAGTAGCGCTCCGGGTCTAATGTGAGTTTTGTGTGTGTGTGTGTGTGTGTGTGTGTGCTTTGCAGGAGGAGATGGATACCAGTCCAATGGTCTCCTCTCTGCTTAGCAGTTTGGCCAACTACTCCAACTTGCCAACGGGCAGCAAAGAGCACGAAGAGGCCGAGAATAACGAGGAGGGGGCGCGTCCAACTAAAAAACCTGTCAAGGTAGTGTACTGCGTCTAATCCGTTCATCACGCATTGCAATAACATATCAATATCATGGATACTGGATATTTACTGGATACTGGATATAGCATGATTTTGTCGCTTTCTTGCCAGCACTTTCTGCTCTGTGAAAGTTCTTGTATTTTGAATTACTTTCCGTGACTGGACATATGATGCAACTGGTAGAAACTATTCAATACAAAAGGTTTATTTGAACAAGATACAGTGAGACTAACTGCTCCATCATGATTTGGATTACCCCCTATTTAGGATTTATAAGCAGTGTATAACCACTTTATAAATGGTTTAAAACACATTAGAATGCAATTGTAACCAAATATAAGTGTTTGTTTGTGTATTTGTCGACAACTTTAACTCCTCCTTCTGCCACACAAGTGGAGGCTGTAGAAAAGGAATGACAATATAGTAAAACACAGTTGTAAAGATATAAAATATGTCTTAGAAGGAGAAGTTATTATTGCTGACAAGTACTGTACTTTAATAAACAGTCACATGTCCTTATTGTGGCATACCAATACATTATAGTGTGTTATAAACCATTTACTAACTGTTTATCTGCTGCTTATGAATGCTTAAAGGAAGACTTAAACTAAAGTAAACAACACGTTTCTATATTTGCACAAAGAGAGGACCTTGATACCCTTTTGCACTCATTTAAGAAATTAAGTCTGCAGGGAAAGTCACATACGTAGGAATTTGTCACTCGATACTGACTAAGGGTCATTGCAATATGAAGGCTCACCAGAAGGATCTTGCAGGGTGGGCGTTCAAGAGCATCACTGGCAAACTCTCACCGGCTTCCCCCCCGTGGACTAAACACAAGCAGTGACTTTGATCTGTCTGTTCATCTTTCAGCTCCGTCTCACCACACATGACTTCCCTTAGAGTTCTCTGCAGAATTTAAATGAAGACTCATAAACAGACTTTAGGATGACAACAACTTAATATGATGATTTCTTTTTGTTTTCTGTTGTATTCTTTACACTCTTACATTTTAATAGTGTTGAATATATCATCAAATACTCTGTCCTCTTCTTCCTGGTGGGTACTGCAACCAAATGCATGCACATAATATTGTAATAGATGTTTATGTTTATTTAAGGATCCCCATTGGAAGAACACGGGTGTGCCTCTTGTCTTCCTGGGGTCCTGAACATAAAAATACAATATAACAAACAATAAGAACGTACAGACAACTTAAGATATAAAACAATAAGGCAAGCTAAGCAGAGACACAAATGAGAAAAATATTTTTTAAATGTAACGCTGAAAATGGAATTAATTGCACAAAGGGGATATTTGTATTTTCTTCTACACATATAGATGCAGATATTCATGCAGAATTGAAAACTGCTTTGGATAGATGTGTATTGATATTTATTATCCATACTAAAAAAAATGTTTGAATTCCTTGCTAACAACCAGCCAGCCAGACTATTTAATTTTCTATGTCAATTTTCTAATTTAAAATTTCAACCTCAATTATTTTGAGGTTGAAAGAGATTTACTGACAGAAACAATGAGGAAACAGAAGAATAAACATTTACCTTCCAACACCTTCAGCGAGGTTACTTAGAGGAAATAGACCCATTTCAGACAACAGTTTGTCTTCATCTTCTCCACAGGATTACCATATCCTTGTGTTTGAAAAGATTAAACCTGTTGCTTTCTAATGAAAGAGTTGGACCTCATTTCAGGAATTTAAAAGGCAAAATGGATTTCAGTGGACTGAAAAACAAAGTGCACTACTGACAGATTATAATTCTCATTTAAATCCTTTCACATGGAAAGGAAGATGAGCTCGACTGAAAACTAAAACACAAACTTTGACTGATCACTTTTCATGTTTGTGTTTCTCAGGCTCCACAGCTGGGCACTCTGATGGGAGTGTACTTGCCGTGTATCCAGAACATTTTTGGGGTGATCCTCTTCCTGCGGATGACCTGGATGGTCGGGGTTGGAGGCGTCTTTGGCTCCTTCATAATCGTCTTCATGTGTTGCTCTACGGTGAATAAAACAGCAGACATCCCTACTGTCGCATTTGATATTTGTTGTGTCGGTTTTATCGTTTCGTATATTTGCTGTGTAACATGACCACTCTCTGTAACTAAGGGCTGGGGTCCACTCAGAGAACAGATGTTGCATTAAAACATGCCTATTGAATGTAATATAGAACAATGGAGCTGTCCACATGATAATATCAATCTGAAGTGGTTCCTCCAGCACACACATACCCAGTTAGGGGAGTTGGTGAATAAACTACAGGCTGTTATAATATAAAACAGGCTCTATAATTATAATTTGCATTGCACAGATGCTGAAGGTGACATAGTAAATCCTGGCATAGGGCAATCTGCCCATAAACCCACTAACACCCCATCAACATCACGTTTTCCCTGTTGGAAATATTGCTGCTCTGCCAACAATCAGGTTTAAAAAATGTCATTCAAAACATAACGCCTAACCCTACTTTAAGTTTAAAGGAAAAATTCCTCAACAACTCAGCATCAACTCAACAAATCAAATATGTATCATGAGTCAATACTCAGTAAAAAACAGTGGAGTTCACTGTCAGGTGAAAAGTTATATTTTTTTTACACCTTTGTTCAACACAATGGTCTCTTGAGATGAAAATATTGTCTTTTTTCGAAGAATGTCCTGATCAGAGGATTTGTATGCCTTCAGATTAGTTAAAGAAGGAAAGAAAGGAAAGAGTGAAGGAACATTTCATATTGTTTTATGAGTTTATGTTGACCATAAAATCTGCAAATCAGTAACTGCAGTATCATAAAGAATAACAATAATTTTAGTTGTTACACAGTTACACAGTCCTACACAAAAGAAACACACAAGAAATGTGTAGTGTAATAAAATAAATCAGATTAAAATAAAGAGCAATTTAACAGAATAAATGCAGTAAATGCACATAATAAAAAAATTTCACATAAACATAATTTTAACCTCCACATAGGAATTACTAATAGAGGATCTCGGGCGACACTTGTATGGTATTAGCATCTTAGAAATAAAGTCAGGAGCTAACCCCAAATGTGCCTTCAAGGTGATTCTTAAAATCCTAAAATCTATTCTAAAATGTACAGGCAACAAGGTAGAAATGCTAATATTTGTAAGCTTCTATTAAGTAGTCTTCGTTTGGCGTTCTGAATCAGCTGTCGTAGTGAAAAAGTAGTTCTCTGAAATGAAGTAGAATAAAAGCCCCACAAAATGGAAATAGTCAATTAGCATACAGATACCTTAAAAGTTTACTTAACTAGAGTACTTGTAGTTAGTTCCTTTGACAGCTGAGAGTATCACTGAAGCGTCAGTATGTGCCTAACCAGCCATGTAGTCATCCCTGCGATGAACGATTCAATATGACCAGATGAGTCAGACTCTAGTGCTGCTAGATGTTTTTTTCTGCTCACTCCCTCAGTTCATCAAGGCCTCGCTGTCAGCGATATTTTATGTGACGTGCCCACCTGCTGCCTCTCAGACTCCTGTAACCCTCATCTGTTGTGTGCTGCTTTTTTCAGACGATGCTCACAGCCATCTCCATGAGTGCCATTGCAACAAATGGAGTCGTACCCGGTGAGTGCATATCTGAGGGGGTGTATTAGTGTGTTGGTGTGTGACAGAGCAGTGCACTGACTCTTCTGTGCGTTTGTGACTCACAGCTGGAGGTTCATATTACATGATCTCTCGCTCCCTGGGCCCTGAGTTTGGTGGAGCTGTTGGGATTTGCTTCTACTTAGGCACCACTTTTGCAGGTGCCATGTACATTCTTGGCTGTATTGAAATTCTGCTGGTAAGTAGCCTATTATCAAATAACTCACATTTTATTTCTTTTGTGGTCTTTTGGGGGAAATAAATGTTAACATAACAAATGTTATTTCCTTGTGCTTCCACCCTTCTCCACCATGCTCCATCACACCTTGCCGTACTCTCCTCCCTCTCCTCCCTCTACTTCCTCTGCCTCCACCTTTCTCCCTCTCTATTCTTTCAGATTTATATTGTTCCTCAGGCAGCCATCTTCAAGATCGAGGGCCTGGAGGGGCCGGAGGCAGAGGAGGCTCTCCTCAACAACATGCGGGTGTACGGCACCATTGTACTGAGCTTAATGGCACTGGTTGTGTTTGTGGGGGTCCAATATGTGAACAAGCTGGCGTTGGCCTTCTTGGCCTGTGTCATCCTCTCCATCCTGGCTGTATACGCCGGAGTCATCAAGACCGCCATCGACCCGCCCGTCTTCCCGTAAGTGACTCGTTCATTCATTGGTCAAAGTCTCCAGCGATGATGCGAGTATGTGACTTTGATGCCTCTGCTGACCTTTGTTTTACAGCGTCTGCCTGCTGGGAAATCGAACGCTTATGTCTAAAGCTTATGACGTCTGTGCAAAAGTCATCGACATAGACAATGAAACCATCACCACCAAACTGTGGAGGACCTTCTGTGATTCTGACAACCTCAATGCCACTTGTGACGAATACTTTACCAATAACAACGTCACAGAGATACAGGGCATCCCAGGGGTGACTAGTGGCATCCTGGCAGGTAAGAGATGTCTTATCAATGTAAATAACAATACCCTCTGAGGATCAATCCACCTCACATGCTCATTTAAATGCTCCTCTGTCTCTTAGAGAACCTGTTTGGTAACTACCTGGAAAAAGGGATGTTCCTGGAGAAGCGTGGACTTCCGTCAGACATGGATCCAGATAGTCCCACAACCAGCTCCAACCGCTACGTCCTGAGTGACATCACCAGCTTCTTCACCCTGCTGGTTGGGATATACTTTCCATCTGTCACAGGTTAGCATCAGATAGGCCCATTGTAGAGACGTCTGAAGGGACAGGAAGAGGAGGTTGAGAGGATGTCCTTATGAAAACTCTCTTTAAAGCAGCTCTAATCTATATTTTGGATGAAATGGATCAATGACTACATGTAATATGATAGTGATACGGATGAATGCATTTTTTATGCTCATCAATTAGCCAACTTAGTCTTTGAACACTAGTGAACATAGTGGAGCATTTAACAGCTAAATAACTAGATATTTTTATAATCCACATATTTGATTTGGCTTAGGTGTTTTACACCGGATGCCCTTCCTGATGCAACCCTCCCCATTTATCCAGGCTTGGGACTGGCACTAAGAATGCGCTGGCTCGTGCATCCCCCAGCGGTTGGGTTAAAAATGAGTAAATGTAAATGCACAGCGCTCCTGATTATTTCATTTTGCTCCACTCGCAGGTATCATGGCGGGATCCAACCGCTCTGGTGACTTGCGTGACGCTCAGAAGTCGATCCCCATCGGCACGATTGCAGCTATCACCACCACATCCACTGTGTGTATCCTTCACTGAGCCAAGGTCCATAAAACAGAAACTGTGTGGATCTGTGTTGATTGATGACTTTTATGTAACCTTTTTGCATGTATCAGAATGTTTGGACCAAACATTTCGAATAGTTAATTTCTTGACAGCTTTCCCCCAGACATGTCCGCTGTGGTGCTGTTTGGTGCTTGTATAGAAGGAGTCGTCCTAAGAGACAAGTAAGTATAATTATATAGATTTGTATTATTATTGTCATAGCTAATCAGCCAAAATGAATGTATAACACATGAAATAACAGTTTGATCTCTTTTCCTTGTAATACTGGGACTAAGTAACTCTACCATGTAATACAAGAACAATGCTGTTTGTTGATTTGTATCATCTTCCACGTGTAACATCAGCTATTGTTAGCCACAGCTAATAAAATCATTGACATTTCAAACAACATTAACGGTCAACATCTAGAAATGAGAAGCCCGCTTTTGCTCACTTCAGTCTGAAATCAAGGACCCACTGTTTGGAAAATCCCTGAGAAGTTCAAGTGGTTTACCCCTGATTTTGTAAACGCATAACATCATATGTCTGGTTATATATCTATAGTTTTAGAACATTAATTAGACGTTGCAATATCTGCTGGAATGATTAGTGAACTGAAGTCTGTATTGCAGTTTTGGAGTATTTGGTCTTCACCTCTCTCCACAGGTTTGGTGAAGGGGTCAATGGTAACCTGGTGATTGGGACTCTGGCATGGCCGTCTCCATGGGTCATTGTGTTTGGCTCATTCTTTTCCACTTGCGGAGCGGGGCTTCAGAGTCTCACTGGAGCTCCACGCCTCCTACAGGCCATCGCTCGAGACGGCATCATCCCATTTCTTAGAGTGAGTAAACATGTAGCATTCAAATGCATCTCTATCATAACAGTATTTTAGACTTCTCGGGGACAGACCTACGTCAACTTTTATGGAATTGTGTGTATTTTCTGTGATGTTAGGCTGCAGAAACAAACATGATTATTACATTATCACATTATTAAAATTCCATTCTTTATTTGTATAGCCCTAACTGTCCAAGAAGGTGCTATAAAATGTGATTTAATCAATTCTTTTCATATTGCTGCAGGTGTTTGGGCATGGCAAAGCCAACGGGGAGCCCACCTGGGCCCTTTTGCTCACAGCTAGCATTTGCGAGATTGGCATCATCATTGCCTCCCTGGATGCAGTCGCACCCATCCTCTCCATGTAAGTACAAAAGTAATTTCACACACATTCTGTGTTCATTGCTGTGCAGGCCTACGATAGTTGGTATCCTTCTTTATGTCTCACTTGTCTTTTTTCTTTTTTCATATATTTCTCTTGCTCTCTTCTGTCCTTCTCTCTTTAGGTTCTTCTTGATGTGCTACATGTTCGTCAATCTGGCCTGTGCCCTGCAGACTTTGCTGAGGACGCCAAACTGGAGGCCGCGCTTTAAGTTCTACCACTGGTGAGCTTGTCAGTGTTAAAAAAAACTTAACATACATACATATCAGCGCCTTTTAATGTGTGAAACACGTTTTGATTTTGTTTTAAAAGCTGTCTTGTAATAAAAGGTTATTCTTTTTTTGACAAGTGCGATTAACCATGCTCAGCACATAAAGGCACAGTAGCACCAATTAACTTTGTAATGCTGTATTTGACACAAATTCTAGCAGGAGAAAAATGTCTCACGTATTCTCACACACGTGACATCCTGTCCCCTGCAGGGCGCTGTCTTTTTTGGGTATGAGCCTGTGTCTGTCGCTCATGTTCATCTGTTCCTGGTATTACGCCATAGTCGCCATGGGCATCGCCACCTGCATCTACAAATACATTGAGTTCTGTGGGTAAGTAATCATCATGACAGCATAGGACTTGGACCAAAAACAAGCTTAAGATTGTATTGCAGCAACCAACATCCAGTTATTCTGCCAGTAATTATTGTTTTAGTTTAATGACAGTGGTGGATTTGTCTTGCTTTAATTGACCTTTAATGCTATTGACCCTATACTGTACATGTGCTGTGTCACAGAGCTGAGAAGGAGTGGGGTGATGGCATACGTGGCATCTCTCTCAGCGCTGCACGCTTTGCTCTCATGAGGTTGGAGGAGGGACCGCCACACACCAAGAACTGGAGGTCAGTCTGCAGAGCTTCAACTTTTAAACCGTTACAGTTAAAGGACCAGTGTGTGGGATTTGGGGGGATCTATCGACATAAATGGAATATAATAAGTATGTCATCATTAGTGTATATTTACCTGACTGCTAACTGAGAATCATTGTGTTTTAATTAGCTAAGAACGAGCCCTTCATATCTACATAGGGAGCGGGTCTTCTTCTACAGAGTCTGCCATTTTGCACCGGCATGTTTCAGTAGCCCAGAACAGACAAACCAAACACTGAGATAGGGCCTTTCGCGTTTTCGCATCAGCCACTGTAGTTCTCCTACACACTAGGTTGGGAGAGGTAAGCAGAGGGGTATTCCGTTGGTTGCAATCTGCAACCTCACCGCTAGATGCCACTAAATCCTACACACTGATCCTTTAAGCTTATGTAATTAAGCTTAAAGTAATTAAGCTTAAAGTCTGTAACACAATATTTTGGTTTGTCGTTTTTTGTCAGGCCTCAGATCCTGGTTCTGGTGAGTATGGATGCCGAGCAGAACGTAGAGCAACCTCGACTTCTCTCTCTATCCAATCAGCTGAAAGCAGGGAAGGGTCTGACCATCGTTGGCACTTCAGTTCAAGGAACCTTCCTCGACAACTATACTGAGGCCCAGAGGGCGGATCAGGTACACATACACTTCTACTGATACAAACACTGTGGATTCATATTGCACAACTCTTATTGTGTCTACAAACACATGAACAAAATCACAGTTTTTCACCAATTCTCAACTGCCCTCTTCCTCTCTCTGTGTATTTGTAGTCTTTGCGTAAATTGATGGAGACGGAGAAGGTGAAGGGCTTCTCTCAGGTGGTCATCTCCTCCAATCTGAGAGATGGGACGTCCCACCTGATCCAGGTTGGAGGACTGGGAGGTCTGAAGCACAACACTGTGATGGTCAGCTGGCCCCGAAACTGGAAACAACCAGAGTACCACCAGCAATTTAGGAACTTTATCGGTACTGAAAATAAATAATAAATGTCTCAGATGTTAGTTAATGACATTAGTTAGTTTTATGTGATTGCTCTCTTCATTCATTCAACGGGTGATTAGCCTGGTTTTGATCTTTGAATGATCAGTTTTGCTGTAAAATGTCTCATTCAGTACATTACATCAGTCATGGTTCCTTAATATCCTAGTTTAACGGTTCCTCATCAGAAATATTTGTTTATGTTATTTATGTGTTCATGTTAAAAAAGGGGGTGATATGTCATTTTTTTAAACTCATATCATATTGATATCAGTATCGGCTTCAATAATCCAGTATGGTATTTTTATATATATGCAAATAACAGCATTACCAGAAAATAATTTAATAATTTCAGTAAACACACCTCCTTCCTGTCTAATGGGATGAACTAAACAAATAAAAGTGAGGTAACCCTTCCCTAGGCCCTTCATTTTTTTATTTATAACAATTGTATTTTCTTTTTTCTCTTTTCCTCTGCAGAGGTGGTCAGAGAGACAACTGTAGCCAGTCTGGCCTTGTTGGTTCCAAAGAATATCTCCAGCTACCCGTCCAATGGAGAGCGCTTCACTGAGGGCCACATAGATGTGTGGTGGGTTGTCCACGATGGAGGCATGTTGATGCTTCTGCCCTTCCTGCTGCGCCAGCATAAGGTGGGAAACAAGACACTTTGAAATATTCTTTACATTTGAGAAGGTTTAATATGATTTTGTCTGATGAAAACCTTTGTAAATAATGAACACAAGTTACAAAGGACAAAGTGTGGAGGGTTAAGAAGAACACTGAGAACATTTTGTTCATTATCTGTGAATGTTCCTGTTTTGTCCCTTAGGTGTGGAGGAAGTGCAAGATGCGCATTTTCACTGTAGCTCAGATGGATGACAATAGTATCCAGATGAAGAAAGATCTCATCACCTTCCTCTATCACCTGCGCATCGATGCTGAGGTGGAAGTGGTGGAGATGGTGAGAGACTTGTCTGACACATGATCTGAGTTCACAAACAAATCCTGCAGGGAGAGGGTTTTTGTTTTGGAAACTTTGTTGAAAAATAGCTTTATGTTCTGAGATAAATCCAATTTATTTATCCATAGAATATGACTCCTGTTTCAGTACTTGACAACTGTATGATAAATGACAAAAATGTATATTTGCTTTAAAGCATGACGGTGACATCTCAGCCTACACCTATGAGAAGACATTGGTAATGGAACAACGATCACAGATCCTCAAACAGATGCATCTGACCAAGAATGAGATGGAAAGAGAGGTATTTATAGCTTGGACTATACATAACTAAAGAAACCTTAATACCTAAATTAGGCTCATAACGTTTTAAACTGCTTTTACCAGCAATCTGACATTTTAGTCAGCGTAGGCCCCTGAAGAACATGGCATTCATTTTGCCATTTTCACTCTGTGCACTTCAAATATACCTCTGGGGGCAGGGAATTGGTTTATAATAAGGTTTTGGTGTCTGGACTTGTTTCCACTTATCTGAGGGACGAAAGAATGAATTCCAAAGGGAAATTACAAATTGAACCTAATCCATTTCCTTTACTATTTTTTTTTTAAATTATAGATACAGAGCATTACGGATTCATCCCGTGGGTCCATTCGGCGTAAAAACCCATCTGCCTTGCGCTCCCAGCACAGCGCTGAGGAGGGAGCCAGCGTGGCAGAACAACCAGAAGACGAGGTAATGCTGCCACGGCCCTTTTAGGAGAAATAGCGATACCTCTGTCCTCGTTTACCCCCGCACAAGTTGGCCCTATGTGCTCCGGCTTGGGCGCAATCTTCTGTTTGTACTTATCCCATCACAAGAGCAGCTATGGCAGCAATGTTTTACTCTTTCCACTGGCTGCTCAGTGATTTCCCACTGGCCACTGGCCTCCAGAGTTTCACCTATACTGACATGTGTCCCTTTTCTCTCTTTCACCCTGTCACGCTGTCATGTCACGGTGTCCCTCTCTCAGTCTGTGGCTGTCTCCAACCCAAAACAGGTACAGCTGATCCACAGTAAGAACGCCTCCACACCAACCAGCCCCACAAGCCCCACGTCTCCCGCTGCGCCTGCAGGGGGCGCTGCCACCTGGACGGACAACAAGGGTGCAAGCAAGGGGCAGACCTTTTTAGCAGCGACCCCAGAGGCCGGCAAAGACCTCTTCAACATGAAGCCGTGAGTGACCTGTCAGTTTCACTCAGCTCAGCATGCTGCACAGGAAGCAGACATAAACACGTGACATGCACACGGGGACAGGGGTCATTGGTAAATATTTGTGTAAATCGACCCTGCTCCAGGGTTATAAAGAGATACATTTTGTTCCTGCAGATGTGACAAACAAAACTTTGAACTTAAACCACCAACAAATGCAGCTTCTTGCGTGAGCGCATGTGCTGTATTTTATTGACTGTAATTATTTCCTTCCTAACATGCTGCTGCAGGGAGTGGGAGCACTTGTAAGTATCAAGATTTTGTAGCGTGACATACTGTGTGAGATCGATTTGTAAACCAAAACCAACGTGGCCTAATGTTTCTTGCATCAGGAACCAGACCGATGTGAGGCGCATGCATACAGCGATGCGGCTCAATGAGGTCATCATGAAGAAGTCCAAGGAGGCAAAACTTGTCCTGCTCAACATGCCTGGACCACCCAAGAACCGTGTGGGCAATGAAAACTGTATCCTACATCTTACATACAACATACTGTGGTCTATATATCTTTCTGTACTGAATGAAGAGCTCTAATTTGCACGTGGGATAAATTAAATTGTTAGTAAAAGTGCTAATACAACAATGTAAAATTACTCCATTTCAAATAAATTGCATTAATTTATTCTCAGGAAAATATTTTTGAAAGTATCAAAAGTTGCCCCTGTAGTTGATATACTACATTATTAAATATCATATAATATATTTACAGTATCTCATAATGCATAAGAAGCATTTTCCTGTTGCACCTGGTCAACGTGGAGCTAGTTTTTTGAGCTAGTAAAATTTTAGATGTTTAAAGAGCAAATCACTTTCTCATAGATGGGGATCCCAAATAGACACCGTTTTTTGCAGTGGGTCACAAGCCAAACATGCTGGGAGCTGATGGTGTAAGATCTTCCAGAAATCCCAAATCTTCCAAAAATAAATGTAGTAGAGTAAAAGGTCAGGGGGTACACATAATGAATAATCAGTTGAAATAGTTGAAAGTAGTGGATAAGTGGTTGAAGCATCCAGCTTGGTTTTACACTTTTATATCATGTAAGAAAAACTAAATTCCTTCACTGTGATTGTCTCTCAGACATGGAGTTCCTTGAGGTGCTCACTGAGGGTCTCAATCGGGTCCTCCTAGTGCGTGGGGGTGGACGTGAGGTCATCACCATCTACTCATGAAGTGGACATGCACAGACTCTGCCCTCTCCTCCCTCCATATCGTTCCAGGAAAATCCTCCACACCCATTTAACCTTTTAACCGTCAGAGTACATGAGGAATTATGCAACAGTCACCTCTCTGTTCTTGACTCTCAGCTGATAACAGTAGATGAGTTTATGTTTGGTTCTGACAGACGACGCCAAAAGTTTCACTTATTCTCAGAAACTCAAAGGTTTTCAAACATTTCTCTCCTTTTTCAGATATGTTAAATCGGCTTTCTGTCCGTCTGCTTTTGTTCCTGGTCATTTGTAAAAGAGGAATGTTTTTTCTTTACAATTTGTTCTTATTTTCTGTTATTTATTATTTATGTTATTTATGTATTTGTTCATCTAATCATGTCCGTCTTGTCTTTCACTGTTTGCTTATGATATTAGAGTACTTTTAATGATTTTAAAAAATAGTGGGGGAGTATTAAAAACGCAGAGGTTACATACATTACCAAAAAAGACCAATTGGATCAAATAGGTTTACCAGTAGTTTGCACTCATTACACCAACTGTGAAAATGCATAGACAATATGTGTGATTTGCATTTTATGCCCACACCATGAGCTTTGTGTAACAGTAAATCAAATCACGGATTTATCTGTGTATTTTTCAGCATCACTCTCATTGCAAGGAGCTTGATATAAATTACAATCAATAGAAAAGGATTTGATGCAGATTATCATGATCCCAGACCTGATTGTTCAACTTTTATTATCCCCACAGTTGAACATGGATCATATAGATTGAATGGACTCAGTGACATGTTGCAATACAAAGCCTTTGAGTTCTGCAACAGCCACACTGAATACTGCACATTATTTGATATGTATTACTTCCAGTGTTCTGCAGTTATGTAGCCATGTTTTCCAGCACTCCTCCACTACAGATGTTGTACAAGTTAATCAGGGTGCACTGGGATCTTTTGTTTTCGAGTTAAAATATTTGGAGTAAATTCCTCAGAATGTAAAAGGAAAAAGTAGATTTTAGTAAATCATTTCAAGGGGCATATGAAATCTATTGCAATTTTCTCTATTGGGTTCAGAGAATTAATAAACCCTACTCCTTCCTGATTATTTACAAACTAAATGTGCCAATAGACTGTATAATGTCTGTTTTGATACCAACTTTAGAATGAAGTCAAACAGTTCCTAAAAATCTTAAATATGACATGTTAAGGGAAATTCAAATGTACAATTTCAACAAGTTTCGCACCAGGCATCTCTACAAACTTCTGGAAAACAAAATGGTGTAAATGTAATGGATATATATATAGATTGTATTTTTGATTTTAACAATTTATGAAAAATGTGAAAATAGATAGTTTGTTGGATCTTACACTAAAGTTTTAACAGCATAAGTCAGTGTAAGATTTTCATAGATACACATTGACGATATGTCATAAATTTTATCTCAGAGAATTTATTTTATTAATGGTGTGGTTCAGAATACAAGGTTTAGAAATCTATTTATTTAATAATTTTAAATACACTGTATTTTAAGCATGGTGAGTGCATAACAATACACCTGTATGATTTCCTTGCAGATAGAAGACATTTTAAAATGTAAAGGAATTAGCTGTGATGTTGACAATGCAGACATTTGCAGAAAAATGCAGACACACAATAATACTTACAAGTTAGAGAATTATAGAGGAATCTCATAATGTGAATATTAAACTGTCTTAGTATAATTTATGCATTAAATCAGATTATCCTGCAGAGTAGATTTTTGTGTGCAAATGTGAGTACAATGAATGTTTATTTTCCATTCAAGTTTGGTTTAATTCATTTTTGAACAACTTTTCAAAATCAACTGATTCTGCAAACATTTCACAGGATATGACCAGTAAGAGTCGGGCCAGTGCATATTATCTAGCATATAGCCCAGGAAGTGTGAATATAGTTTATGATATTAATAGTTGGATTTTTGTCCAAACATATATGTGTACAGTAGTAATTTTATTCCCCTCTTCCCCTTGGCCTATTAGTGCCGTAAAGTATTTTACTTCTGCAAATTCTGCATCAATTTCTAGCAAAAGGAAAATCACTAGCCTTCTGTATCTTTTCCAGAAAATCATGAGACTTGTAAGTATTCTAGTATTTCCTTCAGATTTGTTGTATACATGTATTGTTTTTAATGCCATAGCATATACAGAACCTCAGCTCATCATACACATATTGATATGTCTTCTTTTTGGTGAATATCTGTGCAGCCCTCAGTGTTTCCCTTATAACTCTGAAAAGTGTGGTTGCAGAACTTTAGCAACAAATAAAACCTGTATTTACTTTTGATTCATAAGAAAATGGTGTAGTTCTACAGGTTTATATATCAGTCACTGGACCGCAGAAGTTTAGAGTCACAATTTTTAAACCCCCTCACCAAGAGAGTGTATGTGTGTGTGTGTGTGTGCGTGTGTGTTGAGTAATTGCCTGTATGCTGTGTGTTTGCGTGTGAACATGATACTTGTTTGAGTGAGGACAGTGTATTTAATTGAACAGCAAGAAAAGAGTGAAGATAGGACATTTGTAAATAGATCTGTGATTTTAGGCTTAGAGATAACACGTGATGTGTGTTAATATAAGTTTTATAGATATACAATAGGCAGTTTGTATTGTCTCTTAAAATGATGAAACAAACTTTGTTTTATGTTCTACTATGTCTTATGTAATTATGTTTGAGCAATGGTTTAAAGAAACCATTTTATATGTCAGCACAAATGCAATTAATTAAAAACATTTTAATACAACAGTGACAGTCTGTCTGACAGTATGTTCTTTTTTTCTTGTTTCTTATGTAAGTATCCATGTTGTTCTGAAGTGAAAGGATTCAAGACTAAAGCCTCTTTCACACATAGTGGATAACCTTTCAGGCACCATTAGTGATTTTCACTATTCACACATGCAGCTACATTCAGGAAGATTTCCGTCTTGTGCCTTTTCACACATGCCATGAATAGACGGGGCAAGAGACAGCAGAAAGTTCCAAGCAGTGATGATGGGGCCCCCCCACGTCGGGGGGAGCAGCAGCTGTGGTGTCATTACTGGAGGTGGGTCAACACAGCTCTGAATTTCCCTGACCTTTGGACACTGCCTGAATGAACAAAGTATCAAATCCCATGTGGACTATGTGATGCTGGCAATGACAAACTGTGCATACATTTCATGACGTCTCTTATTATTTTCAGGAACATGGTGCGCGAGGAGCTGTTTTTGTCTGGTGCCAATGTTCTTGTGATGTATTCATAATATTCAATAAGTTTGCGAGACAAGTAGTGTTTTTTCGTGATCTACTTGACACCATGGATGTATGAAGAGAACACAGCCATCAGCGGAGTCTTGTGATTGGTTTGCTTGTGCCATGTGATACGTCATACAGACGTAACCCTTTACGTGCTCGTCCCTGCAATGTTAATGCTTTCATTCTGGGTCTTGAAGTGGGACATTGGCAGTACAGATTTCCCTAAATATTGATCCTTGCTCCCATTCACACATGACCCCATGCAGGAAATGTTCCTGAACAATTCAGGGATGGACTGCATGTGTGTGTTATGTAGGCACAGTGGTGCATACTAACATGCTGATGTTAGCAGGTCTAATGTTTATTATGTTTACCATCTTATTTAGCGTGTTAGCATTCTAACATTTAACATTTAACATTAACATGAGTGAAAACTTTGACCTGCTGGTGGTGTTACAGGAAATGTCAGGGGATCATCCTTAAGAGTCATCCTCTGGGGACCATGAAGGGCCTGGTAATTCTCCTTATTTTCACTGTCATTACCCTTTTCTGTACTCTGATTTGCAGAAAGATCATACCAACTCCTGACCTGCACCACTGAATTCACAAATACAGGATTTAGCTACTCCCAAATAAAAATGGTTCAACAAGACCTGACCAGCCTTTTAAAATAAATAATTTAATTTCCTATTATGGCAAATTGTGAAAAGGACAATCAGCATGTAGCAGGTGTTATCAAATAAGTTGTATAAATGTTTTGTGGGAAACTAACTGTAATATCACTCTTCTAAACTGGACAGAAACATGCTGAGCTGCATTGATAGTTGCGTGCCAGAGAAAATATCGCTATCACTGATTTCATAAGTTGACATTATGTCTCAACTGATTGACTCAGAGGCCTGATTGTAGGTCAGCAAACTTTCTTTAGAAATGTTTTCAAATGGAAATTTGCCAGCCACAATAACAGCACATACAGTTCACATGGCAACATAAATTATGTTACCGTAGCCTATATATACATTCTTACAATGGGACACCCAGTTGTGGTAAATGCATTAATAATGGTATTACTTTCTGATAAAAAGCAAAAACACTGAAGAGTGACTTTACAGATAAAAACAGATTAAATACACAAAGACAGACAAAGAAAAACAGGATAAAGTACAGATGTTAACACAGAACATGCCTAAAACAAAACAAAACAAACAAGGATGAAATTATGGTCATAATAATTATTACAATAAAATAATCCAGTTATTGTGATTTAAATTAGTGTAATAAACAAATGTTTCAGGTTAAATATGTGTATGAGAGAAAGGGAATAAACAGGATAGTAGGTAAGACAGGTCATGTAGAAAGTAAGGCAGATGCTAAAATACAAGTATAATGTAATGATAATAATAATGATAGTGATATGATAGAAGATAACAAAACATCATTCCTAATTTTCCTTATTGTTATTATGACTGTATAAAAGCTAATTATTACATTAATTCTATATAATTTATATAGATATTATTATTATAATCATCACCATCCAATAACAATCAAAAATCATTTATAAATAAGAAATAATACATAAAGAAAGAATACTAATTAAATTCATATCTAAATAAATAGTTTGTAATTGATATGCGGGAATGTAAACATGTCAGCCAGTGGGGGAATGCTTGTCTCGGGGGCGACATCTCCAAGATACAAGCAAGGAGAAGTTTTGACAAAAGTCAGCTATTGTAGTAAAGGGGTAGATCAGAATCAGCTTTATTGGCCATGTATGCGTACACATACAAGGAATTTGACTCTGTTTTTTCCGTAGCTCTCAACGTACATGCACAGAAATAGACAAATAAACAAAAAAAAAACAAGGACAACAAAGGTAAGCATAAACATTTAACTGCTATGTACAAATATGAAAATAAATATATTTATCAAAGTATATATATATATAAACACAACAACAATGTCAGGTACCATGCATGTACACTTTATGAGACAAACTTATAGATGCAAATTCATGCTGCATTGTGCTATAAAATAACCTCAAAAACGCTGATACAACAGAACTGTTACATATCTTATTGCAATAGCCAAAGTCCACATTGCAGTATTTCTCTGTGAGGGGAATAATGCTTGTGTTTGTGTTTGAAAGAAGAGGCTTGACCAATGCCTTTGACGTGTCTTATCTAAACAGAGATAATCCAGGCTGCAAAAGAAATTACTGTCATTTTCTCCAAAGAGCTGTCAGGATGAAGAAACACTCGACCAGCCTTCGAGTGAGGTTACCTGTGTTTGTGTTTGTCACAGAGGTGATTATTGTCGCCTTGTATGCTGCTTTTGTCACCTACGATGAGCATGCAGATTCAAGATTTCAGACCAACAAGACTAACCCCATGGACAATGCAGTGTACAGGGATTACCCTTTTTTTACAGACATACAGGTCATGATATTCCTCGGCTTCGGGTGCCTGTTGGCATTTTTTCGACTCTATGGCTTTGGTGGGATGGTTTTCAACTTCCTCACGGCTACTTTTGCTATCCAGTGGGCCATTTTGGTGCAGGGGTACTTCCAGTTCAGCCACGACGGTAAGATCCACCTCGGAGTGATCAACCTCATAAATGCAGAGTTTGCCTGTGCTGTGGTGCTGATATCTTTCGGGGCAGTGCTGGGGAAGACCAGTCCTCTGCAGCTGCTGGTCATGGCTCTGCTGGAAGTGCCGATGTTTGCAGTCACAGAATGGGCCGTGCTCAAATATCTGAAGATCAACGATGCAGGAGGATCTATTCTCATTCACCTCTTTGCCTGTTATTTTGGCTTGGGTGTCACTTTTGTACTGTACAGGCCTTGCCTAAACGAAGGCCATGCAAAGGAGAACACCAGCTACCATTCTGACATCCTGTCTGTGATGGGGACCTTGTTCCTCTGGGTGTTTTGGCCTTCCTTCAACTCAGCATTAACCCTGAAAGGAGACGACCAGCACAGAGCCATCCTCCACACCTTCATCGGCCTCAGTGCCTCCACGCTCACAGCCTTCGCCCTGTCTGCCATGCTGACAAAAAACGGTAAACTCACCATGGCCGATGTTCAGAATGTGACCCTGGCTGGAGGCGTGACGGTCGGGGCATCTGTTGATATGATGATATCGCCTGCGGCTGCGTACGCTCTGGGTATGATGGGCTCCACTGCGTGCATGCTGGGCTACAAGTACTTGAGCCCGTTCCTGGCGCGACGCCTCAGGATCCAGGATCAGTGTGGAATACATAATTTGCACGGACTAACAGGACTTATTTCCTGTGCTGCAGGGATATGTGCTATAATGATGGCTAATGAGGAGGTTTATGGCCCCAGTTTGTATGAGATCTTTACCCACAGAGCACCAGCGGAAGGAGACCCCAAGCTGCATGAGCTCCAGAAGCTGATCCCCGGTTTACAGCCTGGGTTGGGAAGGACTGCCCGGGAACAAGCTCTCTTCCAGGTTGCAGCTGTGTTCTCCACCATAGGAGTTTCAGCACTGGGAGGCATCCTCACAGGCCTCGTCTTGAAGTTGCCGTACCTTGCGTCACCATCCGATGACTTCTGTTTTGACGATGAGCTATTTTTTGATGTTCCTGCGGACTATGATTCACCACTTAAACTCAATAACACCGTTACAACAGAGGATTCTGCTGCCTGACATGCGACAGCCAAGTGTTTTTGATGCATTTGACTGGAGAAGAAAATGACAATAAGCTTATATTTTCCTTTAAAATGAATGGAATTTGCCATTATTCAATAGTTAATTAAATGTTTATATCTATTACATTGTAAATAAATTGAACTAGTGATCATAAATAATAATTGAGGTGTCTGAGCTGAGAGATGTCTCTCCCATGTGTGTCCAATGTTCAGATACTAGTGTGTGTAATGTCTAGATAAGCCTATGTCCAAGGTCTGGCTACTTTCATAGATGGGTGTCCCTTGGGGGTCGTTTTCCTAAAGTTCCAAAGAGATGAGATCAGTTTCAACATGAACTATATGTTCCACCTTCCCTTTCTGTAAAATAGCCATGTATGGTTATGAGGTTGGCTCTGAGCCTATCTTGTCACCACACATTAGCTATACCATGAATATGTAGGAATGTTTTAAAACAGGCTTTAAAAAGTGTAGTTTGAGTGGAAAACGGGAGAGATTCACATTGGCGTCGGATCTCACAGGCAATCCATGGTGCTTGTTTTGATGCTGTCCTTTTTGTAATAAACCTTTTTATACAACTAAGTCGGTGTCAGCGGAGATTCCTTCATCATCATCACATCATCGCTACAGAAGATACAACATAATCAAAACCAATGCCAGTGCAGTGACACTGGCCAACACTGTCTAATACAACCAGTAATGATGTTATTTATTGTCCTACATGAAAACATACAAGGAAATTGAGTGTTATAGCTCCTTGGCCAATTCATAGCAAGTTTGGGATGTGAAATAAACTATTTTTAAGATGTCTTCATACTTTTTTCTAGTGAATAATTCAATCTGTGAAAAGGGAAAACAGTAAACTAAAGAAAAAATGATGTAACTAGTGCTAAATTAATCCTATGTACTAAAATAGGCACAGTAAAGGAAAAAAAGATGAGAACCAAAGTAGTGATGAAAGATGAAGGTAAATAGTCAAAAAACAAGAACAAGAACCTAAAAGCTCATCCTCCAGTTGATAAATTAAAGGCACAGAATATAAAGTGTGTGGTGTATGTATAAGTGAGCATGGTTGTAAAACATGAAGGCCTTCATCTCTTTGATGAAGTTTTTACCAGTTAAGTGTATCAAACATGAAATAATAACGTGTAAGATAAGGACATCTAAAAACTTCTGTTCTGGTATATAATGCTGGAAATAGAAGATGGGAGACAGTTCGGTTAAATCCCTGGGATGTCAAAGTATTGTGGTGAAGTTTCTTTTTAATAATCACAAGATGGTGACACAGAGCCGTGAATATACCGGACTGTGTTCTCGCGTGAAGATGCGTTACTACAAAGTCTCGTGGTGTTGTTTGTGCCCTCAGTTGTGTTTCTCAGGCGAACGAGAGGAGGCCCGGTCGGGATCTGCTGCTTTTTTTTTTGCGCATTTTAGCAAATATCTGACCAGTTTTACGATATAACATACAGCGACGTTGTTATGTGTTTATAACAATATGATAACATGACATATAGAGAAGTAATAATGTAACAGAAAAGCGGCAAACAAAAGTTTTAAGTCATGATTTAAAAGTGTTCTAGGAGTTTGCATAGAGATGCAAAACACAGAAACTGAACGCTGCTTCTCAGTGTTTAGTTTTGACCCATATTGGCATGAACGTACATATTTAGTATTTAATATTCATGGAGTTCTTTTATAGGATTCAATGCTGACATATACTGTTTGTTTTGAAATTGTATACCCCATATATATATGATTTTTTTTTGATGAACAAATATATTAATCGTCGTTTAAGCTCATTTTATATGCATACATACACACACACACACACACACACACATTTAAATGTATCATATTTTAAAAGTTCTCCATATGCTTTGTATGCAAAATCTTGACTTGTAAAGTAAAGCTGTCAAATAAAAGTACAAAGTGTCTTGAAATGGAGATACTCAAGTAAACTGAAGACACTTTAAATTTGTACCCAAGCACACGAGTAAATATACTGAGTTACTTTCCAGCACTGATAGTTCGCATGTGGGGGTGCAGCCGAGGCAGAAGACCTCAGTTTCAGCAGGAGAGCGGTGAAGTGCTGGTTTTCCCCAGTAGGTGGCGGTGGAGCAACTCCAAACACTTCCGCTGCCGCAAAACCTCAAAGCAGAGAAAGAAGACGAAGAAGAAGACGACGAAGAAGAAGAAGAAGACGAAGAAGAAGGAGGGAGAGCATTTTGAAACCAGGCCACGACCTGCTACGGATAGTTGCTAACATCGAAAAAAAGGTTACATAACTTCGAAAATTGTGGTTTCATCTAAGCGTTGTGTGATCTGCCGACAGGGAGGCGTCGAGACGAGTCTCTTCAGCAGCACATTTGCCGTGATATTTTGACTTTGGCGCATCATTTCATCTTTTCCAAACGGTAACGTCAGTGTTTGCTAATGGAGCTAGCTCGCCGCCGCGGAAACGCTGTCTGGCCATATTGGCTCCTTTCTGTTAACTTACCGCTTGTTTTTTTTGTTTTTTGTTTTTTTTACAGCGCTAACGTTATTCGGACGACTGTAATGATTTTGGAGTAAAGAGGTTATTTTAAATGGATTCATACTACACACACGTATCCGTCTTTTGATATTTATATTGTGAGTGGAGTCAAATGTGGCAGGAAATTAAAACAACAAGGGTCATCGAGACGAGCTGGTTAAAATGACGGAGACGGAGCTTCCCGGAGAGGCTATTTAGCGTTAGCTTCGTGTTCCGCGCAACGCGTGTTTATCCTTTTATGTTTCCGCTGCTGTTGAATAAATGTCGGCTTTTGAGCTCCGTTGAGGCCGATTGGTGTAATCTGTCGGATGATTGGTGTCTAAATGTATTGCGCTACAAGGTTAAATGTGTGAGGTTGAGGGAAATCTTGAGGAAGTTGACGCAAACTCCTCGAAACACTCAAACAGTGTAACGGTGTCGGATCGTTGCCGTTTAACTTATTTACAGCAAACGGCGATGCAGCTTTCGTTCACTGGGTCTACATGCTCCTAATTTATCAAAGCAGGCGCTGTTTTCGGCTCTAATTTCTCTGATTTATCTTGGAAACAAAAAAAAAAACTGGTTTCACTCTAAAACTTTTATGTAATTGCCTAACAACGATACAGGACAGGTATCGGTGCTGTAGCTGTATGCCGAGGGAAAAAAAACTTCTGACCAATTGCATCCAGTTTTCTTGCTTTAATGTGTTGATTTCTCACTGTAATAGTTTTATTTAAATTATATTTATTTAAAGGTAGTCATTGTTGTCTCTCTTTCACAGGATCATCATGGCTGATGATTTTGACGTTGAGGCCATGCTGGAGGCTCCATACAGAAAGGTGGGTTGCAGATTACAGAGAGATGAGGCCTGTTTCACTGTTATGATTTACTCTTGAGTCCTTTTTTATATTTGCTAGTGTGACAAAGTTTACTTGAATGTTGTGTGGTGTGATTGAGTATTTAAAACGCAATACAGAATTATAAATAAATCCACATCTATCTCTCTTTATAGACTTCCCTAATGATATCTCACCTCTACTCCCATGAATTCATCTTTGATTCCACTGTGAACTGTGAAAAAAAGGAAGGTAGTTATTGTGCATATACTGATGTACTGTGGTTCACCTTAGGACTAAAAGAGATTCAACCTAGAACATCCAATCCGTATTCGGTTGCAACAAGGTGAATGCCAATGGTTGATAAGCCCATCCTTACCTGTCCAGCAAAGCAGGCAGTATTTAGATTTACAATCTGCATGCCATCACTCTTTCTGAATGTGCAGTTCCACATAATCAGATTTAAACCCCAGTTTTGACATGGAAAAAATGATTTACACTCAGTGGCTTTGACAAGAATGTATCACTCTGTCACCTTGAAATCATTCAACTGTCACCAATTTACTGTTTAGTAATAATCATTATGTAATAAAAAGTGTTTAGAAAAAATATTTTTCACACTTCATAAGTGGTAGTTTATTGTGTTTGTATGAAACTATAACTGTTTAAATCCAAACATTGTAGTTTGACGACAGTATGCTTGAAAGTGTAGATATATTGCAGTTGTGGAGCTTCATTGTGTAAACACATGAGCCATGCCACGATGACAAAATACAGGTGAATAAGTGTAAATATGAATACTGCCTCTTTGCCATAGTCAACTGTAATGTGAATCAGCATCTTGATTTTGCATGCTACACGATACCACAGATATTGATATTACTAGAATGACTGTAAAATAGATTCTTCTATCTAGCATCATTGTATTATAAAGTGAGTTACTTGTCATTAATAATTCCTTAAGTCAAAAGGTTGGAAATATATCTTATAATATGCAAACTAAAGATAATGGCAGTGTAACACGTGGCTGAATTAATGGATTTATTTCAAATTTTTTTTATTCATTTATTTTCATGGGCGTCAATATTACTAAGAAGTGTGAATCCCTGTTTGCTTCAGGGCAAGATGTGTGACAGAGGTGGCATCGAGCTCTTACAGTCCAAGAACGAAAATGGGTGAAGATCACTGGACTGACACCAACCACACAGGATCTCTTTTAGTGGTCGTGGGCCGTGCGTGGCCACATGATTAGGCACAAATAGTGGCATTGGTACGGCCTATTAGAAGGGGAACTGTGGAGATGATCTGACTACTGCAAAGCTTCCTGAACTCAGCTAATATGTTGGACACTCTCCCTAATTTTTGCTTTGTTGCATTAAGTTCTGAGCAGCTTTGTAAAAAAAAACAGGAGAGGGATGGGAAGCTATTGGGGTGGTGGAAGGACACTGTCCAGACATGACAGTAGGAAGTTTGAAGTATTATTATTAATTGAATATATTCTGCATTTTCTCTTGTCCCACCCCATCCCCTTTACCTTGACGACTTGAAATGTTTCATCTACGTCCTCATGATCTTCTTCTATCAACCTTGCTTAGGATGAGATCAAGTCCTCTCATGCAAATGGACATGAAGACCAGAACAAGAAGTAAGTTTTGAAAATATGGTACATTAGCTTCATGTGTCCAAGCTACATAAAGTTATGAATTTTTTTTAATTTTAAATGTGTTCACTTTGCACAACGATAGCAGTGTTGTAACATGTTTCAGGAAAAGGAAGAGCCGAAGCAAGAGCCGAAGCCCAGGCTCTAGGAAGAGAAGAAGCAGAAGCAAAGACAAAAAGAAGGGCAAAAAGAGGAGCAGGAGCAGAGAAAGAAAACGAAGCCGCAGCAGAGAGCGCCATCGCAGCGGCTCCCGAAGCAAAGAACGTTCTGGGCGGTACAGAGCACGAAAGAGCCCCATGTATGTGACCTCATTAAACCTGATGGCATATACACTTAATTTTCTATCTTTACCAAGCTAGCAGTGGTCAGTTTTGGTGACATTGACAAATCTGTTAATTAAATTGTTTATATTGAGGTCATAGTTAAAGGACCAGTTTCTAGGATTTAGGTGGATCTATTGGCAGATATGTAATATAATATTCATAAGTATGATTTCATTAGTGAAATAATCATCTAAAACTAAAAAATATTTGTTTTCATTAACTTAGAATGAGCCCTTCATATCTACACACACAGCAGTCCTTTTGCCATGGAGCCGCCATGTTGCTACAGTAACAAACCAAACACTGGTCCTAGATAAGGCCTCGTGCGTTTTTGTGTCGAGGTATTCAAGTGGTTGCAATCTGCAACCTCACCACTAGATGCCACTAAATTCCTAGTCCTTTGAAAGGTGTTATTGTACTGGAATACATTATACTGGGAGGTGTTTCTCATGTTCTGGCCTCACTACTGAAGCACAAGATAGGGGCATTATATTAGAAACACTTTATTATACTGCAGTCCACTTACAACACAACCACTAACTTCAACCTCAGTGTGAAAACATTTTTTATAATGGTGTCAACAAAAACTAAACATTATAGGCATCATAAAAGTAGACTTTATAGCAGGACTGTTTTATTGGATTCCATCAGACTGTACAGGTGTACCCAATAAAGTGGACAGAGTTGCATATTCAAACAAGACAGAATCAGATTGTCCTCGGCTTTGACTGAGATTAAAAAAAAGTTCAGAAAACTCAGAAGCATCCATATAAAATCCTGAAACTGAAACAACTAAATGGAATTCAGCCATCATTCATTTTATCATTTACACTTGTGTTTTTCCTACTCTGATGTGAGAAACATTTGTGATGCTGGACCAGGAAATTACTTGATTGCTAGTTTTTCCAGTAAAAGTACTGCAGTAGGCATCAGTGTTAACAGAATGTTAAGTTTGAACGCCCTCTTGTCACAGCGCAGTATGTAACCAACCAAAACTGGACCCTGTTGCTCTTCTCATACACACACTTTTTTTTTTGAAAGCTTTGTTTTAAATTAAAAAAACGTAATACTTATTCTTTATATTTTAGCCGAAAACGTTCCAAAAGTCGGAGCCCCTTCAAAAAAGAAAAGAGTCCTATCAGGTAAGATGAATATTCACATTACTACTTTCAGATCTGTGGATGCATAACGTTTTTGTTAAAGCACCTTAAAGAACTCTGAGGTTTTTACAGATCTTTAAAAGATTGGATGTATATCAAAATCATGGTGTATTATTTACATTTTATTTCCTATAAGTATTTTTTATTTTTTTTTTTTAATGTTGTTTTTTTGTTTTTCTCTTTGTAAGGCAACCAATTGACAATCTAACCCCAGAGGAGAGGGATGCCCGCACAGTTTTCTGTATGCAGCTTGCTGCGAGAATCAGAGCTCGAGACCTGGAAGATTTCTTCTCAGCTGTTGGAAAAGTCAGTTCATTTTCAATCATTCTTATGTATAATCCAGCAAATCTGTATGCAGAAATTTATATTTTAAATCACCACTTTCTATCTCTGTAGGTAAGAGACGTGAGAATGATCTCGGACAGAAACTCCAGGAGATCAAAGGGTATTGCATACATCGAGTTTGTGGAGGCTTCCTCTGTACCACTGGCGATTGGATTGACTGGCCAGAGGCTTTTAGGAGTGCCCATCATCGTCCAGGCCTCTCAGGTCATGGTAACTTAAATCTATCTGGATTATTTCTACCTCATAGACAGATGCCGTGCTTCAGCAGTAAAGGACCTACTGTGCCCCAAACTACTGAACATTAGTGATGCGCGGGTTTGTTAATACCCACATCCACCCGACCCGTTATGAGAGCCAATCTGCACCGGCCAACCCGCAGAAATATGCATTAAATCGCCCAGACCCGACATGCAAATCATCAGTATGCATTACAGTACTGCGACTGTGTGTGTGTGAGAGTGAGTGAGAGAGACAGAAAGGGGAAGAGTAGGTGGAAGGTGGACTACTGCAACCAATGTTTCTGTAAGTTAATAACTTCCTCAGAATGCCACCCTGTCGCATTTTGACCCACCCGTCTGAACCCGTGACATTTTCTAGTAATCTTACCCGAACCCGCCCGACCTGTGGGTCAACCTGTGCATCACTACTGAGCAGTGTGTATGACAAAATGTCTGTAAATATCAATCCAAACCATGCTAGAAATGCAGCATAGAGCTTAAAATACCTTGTTAGCCAAAGCCTCCCTCTTACACAGATTTTTCAGTAGAAACACGATTAACCCAGATTACATTGGGTTGCGATAATTAGAGTTTTTCAACATTGATAATTGATATAATGACGTTACATTAAATGTAATTACAGGCAGAGAAAAATAGAGCTGCAGCTGCAGCCAATAATCTACAGAAGGGCAGTTCAGGTCCAATGCGGCTGTACGTGGGCTCGCTGCACTTCAACATCACTGAAGAAATGCTTCGAGGAATCTTTGAGCCCTTTGGAAAGGTCAGGAACACCTTTTCACAAATACATTTTTAATCATTTTTCTAGTTTTGTATATGCATTCATTACAATCCTCTGTATTGGTGTTTTGTTTCCAAAGATTGAGGGAATCCAGCTAATGATGGACAGTGAGACTGGACGATCCAAAGGATATGGCTTCATATCGGTAATAAAATCAACAGTGTCATTGTCAATGCTCTGGTGTTTGCAGATAGTTTGACTCTAACCTCCTTTGCTTTTTAAAGTTTGCAGATGCAGAATGTGCAAAAAAGGCCCTGGAGCAGCTGAACGGCTTTGAGCTGGCCGGGCGTCCGATGAAGGTGGGGCATGTTACCGAGCGCTCAGACTCATCGACAGCCAGCTCGTTCCTGGACAACGACGAACTGGAGAGGACTGGCATTGACCTCGGCACCACAGGACGTCTACAGCTCATGGCTCGACTAGCAGAGGGTTCGTAATAACATGCTTTGTTTTTGTATCAGTCGTACAAAGGCACACCAAAAAAAATCCTTTTTAAAAGAAAGTACCAGTACGCTTCAGTCATTTTGTCACAGGTGAAAATTTTCATCTTTCTAACCACCCATTCGACTGAGCAAAAACACCCTTGTGCAAATCACGAGAGGAAATGGCTTATTAAGTTGCAACCAGATACATTTTGAGTGTTAGTTTGCGAAGTATATTTAGACTGTATCACATGTGTATAAAAAATATACTGTGGTGAGTAAAGTAACTAAATACAGAACTTGCCTACAGAGCTCCAGTGTGGCTTATCATAAAAAGATAGATTGATACCTTTTGGGTTTTGGTCAGACAAAACATTTGAAGGTGTTTTCTTGGGCTTTAAGGAGTTGTGATTGGCATTTTTCAACATTTCAAAAACCAAATGATTAATCAAGAAGAAAAAAAACACCAGATTCATCGATGAAAATAGTTTGTTGCTGCCGTACATCTTTATGGCTGAGGGATTCAATTTTCAAGTGTTTAAACTGAAAAATGTCAGGTGCTAATTTCTCTACATGATACACAAACAAGACGTGAGAATAGTGTGAAGATGTATTTCCTCAATTTAAGGCTGCTGTGACACAGAAAGGAAATTGATACTGATGTTATCTTACAACATCATACAGCATGTTTTCTAAATGTCACAGTATCTGTCAGTATCACGAAGCAATCGTTAGTTTCTTCAGTAAGTGCAAAATCATTTTCCATTTCTCTCCTTCCACAGGAACTGGTCTGAAGATTCCTCCTGCTGCTCAACAGGCTTTGCAGATGACCGGGTCCATACCTTTTGGAAACATCACCGCTCCTGCAGGTGATGGTTTAGATGATGGAAAACATTTTGGGTGGGTGTTTTATTTTGTAGAAATTTCACTGACAAATCATTGTTTCTGTTTCAGCCGTTCCAACTCCGACTCCAAGTCAAGCCCTGAACCTCCCATCACAGCCGCTGGCCACACACTGCCTTCAGCTGTCCAACCTGTTCAACCCACAAGCGTAAGTGCATTATCATTCTTTCAAGATAAAACAATACTGACATGCCCATATGTACATGGGAAGAGTTTTTGGCTTGTGTAAATGTTCAAAAACATGGGAAACAAGCCTTTATAAATTGTCTCGTCTGTCTCAGAAATACTGGACTAAACATTTGAAGCCACTGGATTTTTAACATTACCCAACATGTTTTTCAGGGAAAACGATCCCAGCTGGGCTGTTGAGATCCAAGATGATGTTATTGAGGAGTGTAACAAACATGGAGGAATTGTTCACATTTATGTTGATAAGAACTCCGCTCAAGTAAGTTGATGCTTGTTTACCTGCAATGGGAAAAAAAAACAACCCCCAATTCCACTTAGACCTAGTGGATCAAATAACATAATGGACACTTATGGTACTTAAGGTTTGATAGGAAACCTGAATCCTGATACATTTTTTAAAATTGAATATTCATATGTTCAGGGTTTTTTGTAATTTTTTTTTTTTTTTTCAACATAGGGTAATGTGTACGTGAAGTGTCCCTCAATACCAGCAGCGATGGCAACTGTAAATGCACTTCATGGACGCTGGTTTGCAGGTATGTAATGATGCCATTTGGTTTTGAATCCTTAAAATATAAAACAGTAAGAAGCAGAATGTGGAGAACTTTTTCCAGGTTTTAACTTTTTTTCCTCCCTCATTCTTTCTCCCCCAGGCAAAATGATAACCGCTGCCTATGTTCCCTTACCAACCTACCACAACCTTTTCCCTGATTCAGTAACAGCAAAGCAGCTTCTAATGCCGGCGCGTCGATAGTGGGAGACATGCATATGAAAGTCAGTGTAAATACATTTGTTTGCATTCATGGAAATGTCATTGAGACAGGCGCATTGAAATTAGTTGGCTGTGTGTAATAAAAGTTGCCTCAAGTTCATGTGTTCACCCTTGAAAATTAGGCAGTTTTTTTTTTTTTTTGAGTTGCTTTTCAAATTTTGTGGGTTTGTGTTGTAAACTACCACTGAGAAGTAAACTGCAGGTATCTATTGGTCTGTACGTTTTTAAATATTACTGTCTTATCTGCTTGTTTAAATCAACAGTTTTAGATTTAAAATAAATTGCAAAGAGTTACAGAAATGTGTTGGGTTAACAGGCCTTAAATGCCAAAAGTATATCAATGTCAACAATAATCCTTTGTAACTTTTTACAGCCATAATTTCATTTTTTGTATGAAGGCTCCCAATAAACTTTGGCAAATTTGACAATTCAGTTCAGGTTTTTGTCCCATCTTTGGGAGTTGGTCATCCCAGGTTTTATTTAAAAATACCTTTTTGATTGGTTCCCAGGCTGGTCAGGTGCTGTAATTAAAACAAACGAATCTGCAAGCTCATTTTATTTGCTCTGAGATATGTCTGGCCCCTTTCCCATTCAGAGATTTATCTTCCAAAACAGCTAAACTTGATTGTATTATGTGGTTTATGAGATGAAGCCCATGACATAAATGGGATGCGTCTTTATGTTAACATTCACCTGGCAGCAAACTAATCTAAAACATCACCCAACACAGTCAGAAGAAAGCCCTAAAAATTGTTAAACATTTGGTTTGTTTGAGCTCCTCCTGCAGCCTGATTTTGTCTCTTCTCACTATCATCCTACAATTTAATTAAAAGGTCTGGCATTACTATACGCAGGAGACAAATTGAGTGATGTCAATCAACAATTTTAAAGTGAAACTTCAGATGACAAGACATTTTATTCGTAAGAGGAACAAAGTTTAACTCATAAGCCAAAAACAGAACCACACCCAATTCAACAGACTTTTGCTGCTCCCGGCTTATTTACAGTTCGACCAGTAGCATTTAGTGGCTCATGTTGGCTTCTTTTAGAAATTGCAATATGACTGACATTACTGAGCAGGTTTACCAGCTTTGAAGCCCCTTTCACACATGCACTGCTACCCTGAAATTATCCGGACATTGTCCAGACAAGTAAGACAGAAATATCACCATATGTTACTTGTTGAGGCTTGTTTTCAAGACGGGGACAAGAACAAGCCTCATATTTTTGTGTTTAACAAATGACACAAGACATGTTTAATGCATATACTGTAAACTTTATATTTTAACAAAAGCTCTTGCCACAACAAAATAGCTTAACTTTACACATCTCTTTCCTGTTAATTTACATTTTTCTTTCTCAAAAATTATTTTTTTCCCTCCCCCTCCAGAAAGTTGTTCACATCTGGGGAAACAATTACATGGTTAAGTCTTCTGTGGTAACATTTAATGTTTGCAATTTGGTATACTTTCTCTGAAACACAGCTGTGCACGATTCTTTCTGAACAATCGAATTTTTGATCGTCACAAGGCCTTAATTTTACTACAACCTAATGTTTCCCCTCAGGAGTATTGTCAGGTTGAATGGACCTTTCTGAGTAAAGAACGAGCTGTTTTATTTAACCAAATCTCCAAATACTGGAACTTGCTGCAGATATTTGTAAAAACCATTTGGGATTGTTGAGGGCTTAGCACAAGTGTGCATAGAGTTTTCTACCACAGTTTTCTCATTTAAAAAAAATCCTACACCAAATATTCAGCAATTGAACATTGTACGGTCAAATCTTAACACCCCTCTTAATGAAGTCACAGGGACAGACGCTTTATAATAACTGCGAACCTTAAATACTGCATGTGTTGTGAACAGTGAGCTGCTGTAAGATAAGCGGTTACTGACCTGAAAGGGCTCTTCACTTCTTAGGAGAGCATTCCTTCACTTGGTGAGCCTGCAGGACAGCGATCGCCTCGTCCACCTGATCAAAGCAGAGGAAAAGGATGATGGGATAATTCAGTAGCACCAGTCTCATCATCGATACCACTGTGTCAGTTCAATATGAAGCTACAGTTAGTTAAGCATAAAGACTGGAAAAACTGGGGGAAACAGTTGGCCTTGCTCTCTCCAAAGTTACATTTTTAAATTATAAACCATAAGCCACTGGAAAACAATACCAGCTACATTTTTTAAGCTTGTTAAAGAAAAATGTTGAGACGTAATTTTCTCCATAATAACAGTTCAAACACCATCCACTGTTGAAGACTTTTAAGATGTGATTAAAACATTAGTAAGTGGTCCTTGAGCTAAGATTTTTTTTGTGTATGTCAAACCACTATTTCCCCAAGTCAAACGAATACTTTTACTCTCAACTTTGCAGTGATTCTGAAGCCACATCTTGATGTGTGGAGCGAGGTTGTTATTCATTAAACTCATTGCATGGTGACGTGTAAACTGCTCTGCATAGCACTTGTACTTTCTTGTATAAGAATATAAATCATCAGCACCCTCCATGAATTATGGAGGGTGAAACAAACACACTTACTAAACAACTGATCTCAGACCCAGTGTACTCATTACACGATTATTAGATTTTGAGAAATTTAAGACTGCATTAAATTATTGGGGTATTACAAAATAAAATCATGTGAGGGGTCAGATTTACACAAAACCACAAGGAAGGTTGTGGTTGAGAGAAGAAACCTGAATTAATTTTTAATCTACAGGAATATCAATAACATCAAATTCTGTAGCGACTTGAGGGTTTTAGACGTGGATCTAAGAAATCTGTCTGGAGACAGACAAATCACTGCAAATGTCTTGTAATCTGCATTCGCCAAACAGCAACTAACGGTAAGACTTTAAGACACTCTGTAGAAAAGTGAACATAATAATGCCTTAGAGTGCAGGGACTCGGGCGACTCCAGCATGTGCAGCAGCTCTGAGTTGTCGATCTCCAGCAGCATCCCAGTGATTTTTCCAGCCAAGTTTGGGTGAAGGGCGTGGATCAGTGGGTACAATCGCTCTCCTATGTATCACAGAAGAAACAGGATTGACAACCAAATGCACAAGTTGCTTCAATCTACATTAGAGGAAAAAAAAAAAAAAAGACACAGAATTGAACGATGCCCCACCGAGAAGTTGTTTCTGATCCATGAGGGGAGCCGCAGCCAACATCGAGGCGGTGAGCAGCTCTTGGCCTTGAATGTGAACTGGTGGCTCCATCACAGGAGCAGGAATGACCTAAACACAAAGAGTAGAACAGTTACTCCATTGACTATTAGAATTAGACCACAGTACGGACTGCAGTACCTGAAGTCTTGTCATGGGTGCAGGTACAGTTATGACCTGCTGGACGTTTCTCACTGCAGACGAGTACTTGTACTGGCCACTTCTGGTCACACCAGGCATGTCAGTACGCCCTCCTACAGTCTGGGTCCCAATATTATCTACATAAAAAGACATTACACTTGTCAGATACTACCATCCACGTAAATGGCACATTTTAAATGGGTGGAGCTTATCACGTTGTCATAGTTCTGGTATTTACTTGTCTTTTGTCCGGAGCTTATTATGCGCGGAGCCTGGGTGGAAGCCTGTCTGACTGTGGCGATGGGGGTCGATCCACGTCGGGGGACAGAACTTCCAACAAACTGGGTTGTGTAGGGGCCTGAAAACATGAGTGATGACATTTAAACACATTGCATATATTATATAAATCCATGTGAACATAAAACAAACGATCTATTCACCCTGTACTCTGGGTGGTTGTCCTGTCCAGCGAGGTACTGGTCTCATGTTGCTGACAGCATTGTGGTTGTAGAAGGAGCGAGTGGGAGGCTACAAAATAAATTCACCCATTTAACATTATTAACATGATGAATATCACATTACCTCTCTTCTGTCACTGTTCAAACGTCCATACCTGTGGTACAGTCATGTAGTATCCAGCCTGCTGGTACGAGTCAATGATCGGACTCGTCATGGTCCTCAAGGTAGCCAGTCTCTGCATGTATTTATTGGTCAGGATCGCTTTACGCTCCTCCCTCCGCTGAGCCAGAGCCACATACAGTGGCTTGGTTGCAACGATTCTCCCGTTCATTTCGGTTACTGCTTTTGTTGCTTCCTCCGGTGAAGAGAAACAGACGAAGCCAAAGCCCTTGCTTTGGGAGCCATCTGTCATGACCTACAGGAAACAAAGAAGCTCAAGTTCAGAAATGTTTGACGTACTTGACATCAGAGCTGTAGACTTAAGTAAGAGATGCGAAAATGAGGACCTGCGACTAGACTTTGACTGGTCTGGTATGAGACTCAACTTGGCTTAACCCATAAATATTAAAAAATACTGAAGGCAGTTGTGCCTTTTGGAGCTCTGCCAAACTGTCATGAATAGTTAATAACATAACCAGGAGGATGCAATGTCTCCATAATCTAATGCACATTTTCAATTGCAGCTGCTGACAGCAGCAGTCTCAGGTCTCAAAGACTTGACTCAGACTTGGTCCAAAAGACTCAACACTTAAACAACCAACAGGGGTTAAACATGAAGTATAAGTTGTGTGTCCTTAGCTAACTTAAATCAGAAAATGAATGACACCCCCCGACAGTGTTTTTTTTTTGGTTTCACTTAAAGTTATTTGGTTTCCAGGGCTCCACATCCACACCTAATTTAGCCTTTTCCAGTGATTATTTGATAGAAAAGGTACAAACATAGCTTCTGTTGTTCACTTTGGTGTCTAACAGTAATGAGTGAGTACCCAATGGAAGCTCTGTACCGCTGTGCATATTTTATATACTTTAGAGCCAAACTATGGCTAATTGGAAATTTTCTGAGCATAAAAAATGGATGTATTGATAATGTTATCCTCCACTGTGCTCTAGTACATTATTAATAAAATTAATTTCCTTCTGTGAAAAAAGAAAGGATCAACTTTTAATAGTGTCCTTTAAAGCTTGGGAGACACTGTGTTTTTATTACTCTTGTACATTGTGTTAGCTCACATTTCACATTTTAGTCAGCCTGTCTGCACAGCCAGAACCTGCGACTTTTATGCTCATACAACGTGGGTGCTTTATTCAAATTAGACAACTTCCTCAATGTTGCCAAAACAGAAAGGCAGTGTTACTTTGTGCATTTCTACTATTAGGAAGAAAAAAAAAAGGAAGAGAAGAAAGAAGATGCAGACAATCTGACAGATCTCTGTTCTACACTGAAGCCGCAGTCAAGACTACAGTTTCAGCCATAACATCTAAAATACTACTCACTTAAAACAGGCTCACTACGGTTTATAACGGAGGATTAGACAGCAGCTACAAGGGAAATCGGACTGTGGAACTGCTCAAACTGGAAGACATCCGACCAAAATTTCTGACCTGCCAGAAACCCATCCGATCGTCTGCCAGCCAGACTGTTCAGGCAATTAATCAGGTGTTGTGACCCCCCTCCAACCACCAATCTGTTAGAAATTCATACAGTGTCTGCCCGGCTTAAGTCTACAGGGGGGTGAGTCCTTGATCCTGGAAGGATACATTTTGTGGTCAGTATCCCTTTAAGTTTTACCATGTTGTAGTTTTAAGTTTTAATCCAACATCTGATAAACACTGATTGTTCCGTGGGTACTTGCAAATTTCAGTGGAGAAGTCCCAAGTCTCATGTCATTACGGTACCTTGGCACTGGTGATGGTGCCATACGGGGCGAACTCTTTCCGGAGCCTCTCGTCATCTATGCTATCGTCCAAGTTCTTCACATAGAGATTCACACCCTGGAATCAGAAAGAGTAAGAAATGCTAAGTTTCATGCTTCCAAACCATTTTGTCCATCTGTCAAGCTGCATGTAGAGCATCAGATACAAATATATTAACTGGACATTACAAATGTTTTTCCAGCATCTAGTAAAAATCTAGTGAGTGTGGGATTAACTGCCAAATATAAAGTGAATTTAATGGCTTTCAAGTTTTTTTCCGTGTAAATATTCCATTATGCCTGGTAGCATCTCTATTGGGAAGCAAGATACATATAAAAATATCGGGGACGTCACATAGTTATTGACTGGAAACTGAGGAATTATTTTCAATGGAACTGTTTAAGGACTGCATAGTGACACCACTCGAAGGCCCCTTTGACGTCACCTTTGAAACATTACAAGACAACCTGGATGTATAGTGCAAATCTTAAGTGGTACCTTCGTTTTGAATTTTTTTAATACATTGTCTGACACTTAATAAACAGTTTGATTAGAAGAGAGAAATGGGAGATGCTTAACATAGAGATTGAAAACAGTGGAAAACCTTTTCATTCACATTTCTTTATCCGTAAATAACTGAGCATAAAAACATCAATTTGCAGTTTTACAAAGGGTTGTGGACTATTTCTTGCCCGTGTCTCTGCCTGTTGCCTGGTAACTTCACGGTGATGACAAGACACCAGGATATTTCCTGTTCATTAGTGACCTTGAGATTTAGTTACCTTTGGACAGTCTATATGCTATACTAAGCAGCTGCTGACTGTAGCTTTATATTGAACATACAGACAATGACAGTGGTATTCATTTTCTCAGCGAACACTCACATACTATGCCTTACCTTACTCTAACCCTTATGGCTTTAGACAGACAGTGTGCGTCTGTATTCACATCAAACGCCCTTTTCTACAGTTGATCATTCCTTACATTAACATACAGTTAATCCTCTGCTGGCCTCACAAGGGATGTGGGTTATTGGTTCCTGAGGTATTTATCTGACAATTATCAGCGTGTGAGGTAGGGACAGCTGACAGTTACCCAAGTTGGAAAGGACAAAGACAGCACAGAGACAAAAGCCTCTGAATGATGATGAATAGATAATCTTTCTAATTACTAAAACTTAAGGCTCCACTGCCTCCACTCTCGGGCCTTTAGATTGTGTCTACCACTCTGCTCTTAGGTTCATTTGTGGGATTTTTATAATATTTTGTATAATGAGGTCAGCAAGTATTTTTTGAGACGGACACAAAATAAAGTCTTCACTTGTTGTTTGGAAAATTTCCATTTGATGTTGTCTTTGGCGTTTTCATTGTCAAGGAAAACTGCAAAGCAGCCCCTCAAAAAAAACAAAAAACAAACAAAAAAAAAAACCTTGTAACCTCTTTGTAATTTGAAGACCTCAATAATAACATCCCTGCCAGTGACTTTTAATGAACCTACATATAGTTTATATTATGAGCATGAGTGCTCAGCTAAACCTAACTAGTATAAACAAACATCTATATAAACAACTCATTGTGAACACTACTGAATCTTAAGTTTATTTCCAAACATTTAAAATATTAACTCTAAAGAGGTAGATGCAAGACCATTAACATAGGAGAGTCTTTAGTGAGTATTTAGATGACAATGCCCATACAATGCAGCAGCACCTGATAGCGCTGGATGCGGTCCTGTTTGATCTGGTCAAATTTGCGCTTGAGCTCCCCTTGACGCTCCAGCCGCTTCTGAGCCCGACCGACATAGATGATTTTCCCATTGATCTCCTTTCCATTCATGTCATCAACTGCCTGGGAAAACAAGGAGCATCGATATGTTACCTTTACAGGAGAAAGTCCTGATGCTCCTACAATTTAATACTGAATAAAATCACTCCTGGTTCCTTTTAGTAACAAGCCCTAACAAGCTCTAAACAGTTTTTAGCCTATTTTAGTTCATGGTTTTGGTTTTCTGTCCCACACATGGACGGTCTGGTAAAGGTGGTGATGAGAGTGGTGCGACTTCGAGCCAACCGAAGTGTATCCTACCTGCCCAGCACAAACACTGTTGACGGTCAGGAGATGAAACTCATACAGTGTGCAGTGTTAACAGATCCTATATGTTCAGCATTCTGATACAGCCGCTACACTGTAAATATGTTTACCCACCACAGTTAAGGTTAAGGTACCCGGCTGTAGCAAGCTGGACAACAAAAGTAAAGCAGCAAGTGAGTCAAACTTCCCAGTGTTTTAAATGCTGGTGGAGATTAAAAACCAGAGCTCCAAGGCAAGAAAATATTTGACTTAGGCTTGTCAGGTGGCCAGAAACACAACTCTGATGGGATGCAAATTCCTTTCCATGTCTTGATAAGACCACAGTGTATCTGTGCTGCAAGTTTTTAAGTCTTTCTGCTCCATTGTAGTCAAAACAATCACTACAGTGGTGGTATTAGTGGCACTTTATTCTTCGTCAATGCAGTGAAATAAAGCCAACTAGGCTGTAAAATATTGCGTCAATGCTGCAGGTCAACCCTTAAACTGGAAATAGCCAACTTTTCAACTCCGCCCCTCCCCCCAGCATTTCTAAGTGGTATTATTGTTTGTGGATCGCTTTTTTTTTTTTATTCAATCCTCTGTCTGTGTATCACCTCCTTGATCATAACAGGATACAGCAACTTTCACCACTGCTCATTTTAGAAAGGCCACCGCTAGAAACCATGTTCTTTGTTTAGATTATCAATGGGAGTTGCCTATTTCCAATTTAATGTCAATATAATTGACTGCTACTGTTGACAGGTATCCAATCTGAGTGGATATAGAAACGTGGCACACACTACCTTCTGAGCATCCTCGTGGTTAGCATAGTTTACAAAGCCAAATCCTCGCGAGCGGCCCCTCTCATCCTTCATCACCCGCACACTGAGAGTCCTCCCTGAGAGTTTGAGCACAAACCAGCCTGTAACTATCTGATATACAAAGTGATTGTTATACAAATTGAATACGTTACCATCTGTGGCAATCACCGTATTAAGGAAACTGAGAAGAAGCAACACAAAGAATTAAAACGTGTGTTTCTTACCAAATGCAGAAAAGACTTCCTTGAGTTTTTCATCAGTGTAGTCTTCACCAAAGTTCTTGATGTACACGTTGGTGAACTTCATAGCTTTGGTGCCAAACTCCATCTCTCTTTCCTTGCGGGACTTAAAGTGGCCAACAAACCTGAAGACAGAATCAAACCCATCACCAAGGGAACAAGAATGAAGGGGTTCAAGAAAGGAAGTTAAAAACGTGCTTGTCCACAGTGTGTAATTTGTGTCTTTGGATTCAGCACACAGCATCAAAAACACCACAAGACAATTGATGAGGACAGAAATCAAGAACACAACTATTATTTGCAGCAGATCACAAAATTTAAGAAGTAAACAAATATAAATCTTTATTTCTCCTTCCATTGTGAATAAAATAAGGTAGGGAACAACTGTACAAACACTGTATGGACATGATAGCCTTCTGATGATCTTGCTTTACCTGTTTAACTAAGATTACAGAACACACAAGACATCAAACCTAGACACCGATCCTACCTATTCACTGACCTAAACAGGGACAACTGACATTTTTCCCCCAGGAAATGGGCCTTTGGGTTGACAATGCCAGATTCCAAATGATTACCTGCCTTTCGACTGAGCAAAAAACAAAACAAAAAAAAAAACAAAAAACAAACAAACATGGAAAAGTCATCTGCACAAAGTCTACAACGTCAACAGAGTCATCAGCATTCATTAACAGTTTATATAGTTAGATACATAGATAGATATTCTGCACTACTCTTTGCCTCAACCTTTTTAAGATTACATTTTTACCATTATTTTTATTTCAACAGTTTAGTTTTTCAGAGTATTAAGTTTACTCACACTTTCCTATCATTCAGCAGCATCCCATTCATGGTGTCAATGGCCCGGTTTGCGGCCTCGTGAGTCTCAAAGTGAACAAAGCCGTAGCCTTTGGATCCTTTCTCATCACAAACAACCTACAAAGACAAAGGCTTTAAATCATGTAAATTACAGAGCCTCTGCTGTCGTATCACTTATCCACTGATCTATCGTGTCAGAGTGATTTGATCATCATGTTCTTGTTTTAAAAAATTCAGCTGTCCAAATTATATATCTTAAGCAAAATGTAAATAAAAATGGAATTAGATTTTTTTTGGTTTACACATTTAAAGGGTTAATTGCACTGATCATCAGTTTTGTTCTGTATACATTTGCCACATCAAGATATACTGATAAATGTAATATTCATATTAATGTTGTAACATTGATTAAAAAAAAAAAAAAAAAGAAATCACGCTACACAGTCCTGCTCACACATTTTATCATCCCAACATTGCATGTAAAAGATAAGTATATTATCAAACATCGGCTTAATAATGCAACATTAACTTAATAAGCACTGTTCAAATAAATAACTATTTCAGACCAGAGAGCTACAAAGACCATGCAGTAGTCAAAAGGGCAGCCCAGGCCACTTACCTTGCAGGACAAAATATTGCCAAAGGCTGAGAAGGTGTCATACAGTGCCTTGTTGTCAATAGACTCATCCATGTTCTTGATGAAGATGTTTCCCACACCAGACTTCCTGAGTCCCGGGTCACGCTGAGACCACATTATTCTGATAGGCCGACCCTTGATAACGTCGTAGTTCATTGTATCCAAGGCGCACTCCGCTAAAACAAAAATGTAAAAAATATATTTTCAAAATCACCTCCATCCACCAACACCCGACCTTTTCTACATTCCTTGTTGCTTGTGTCTGTAATTCAAGATCATTGCTGTAGATAGACACTTTGAAGCACAGTATCTAGTGTATTTACAGCATAGTGTATAGCACCTGCCAAGCAAGATCTGTACTGGGTGCAAAATCATAGTCACAGGTAGCAAGGAACTTTGAGAAACATTTCATTGCATTGATTTGTGTAATGGTTCATTCGATTGGGCCAAAATGGGTACTCTACCATCAGCTGGTTGCTGGAAGTTAATGTAGGCATATCCCAGAGATCTGCGGGTGATGATGTCCCGGCACACACGGATCGACATGATGGGTCCAGCAGGAGAGAACTTCTGGTAGAGCATGGCCTCTGTAACATCAGGATGTAGGTCCCCTACATACAAAGAGGCGAGGGGATATGCTGGTCCACTGCTGTTCATCTCGGGTAACGGCTATTTCGAGAAAGAAGAATTTAAGGGGCTCAAAAAATTCAAAGTAAACCTTTTATAACAGCTTTGCAACAATTTCTAACTTTATGTAGGTTATCACATTCCGTTTTTGTGTGTTGATTTATCTCTATGCTCATTTGTGATGCCACAGTAATATTAGAAAAAACATTATCCATCTGTCCATGCATTTTTTTTTAAATATACTATAACTTGTGCAGGCCCACAGATGGCTGGAGCCTACATACAAGCACATATTGGGTGAGAGGTGGGGTACTCAAAGGTTGACATCTCATATTGTGTCCACCCCATTTATATTTCTGTTACTGTTTTGTTTAACCCGGAAGTCTCTTCAGATATATGAGCTCTTTTACAGGAGAGGCCTGGACAGCATGGCAGTGTAAGACAGGTATCCCATCGTTACATGAGAACACACATCATCACAAACAGCTCAGCAAAACAGGACCTGAGACCACGACGGAGGACAAAATATTAGACTCCTCTCAATATAATGCAACACAATTTAAAAGCACCACAATCTGGATCTTCCAAAATAACCACAATGCTGTATCAACACATCTTTAATACAGTTTAATCAAAAAAAAAAATAAAAAATTAACTTATAACCTTCATGAAGGTAGGATTTATACCAGGGGTGTTGTACTAAACTGCATTAGATCAAGTCTCTTTTTTTGGATAACACATTTAATTAAAATAGAGGAGGAATGGCACAACTGTAACTGCTGAGTATGTAGAATTTTAGATTATCTTTGCTGAGACAGCATATTATCATAACCCTAAATTCATTAAATCAATGAAAGTCAGTACTAAGCTACAGTATCACTAAATTGCATGTGCTTTCATCCAATTGCAAAGACTGGTTTAAGTCTGGGTTAGTCCCTGCTTGGAGTCAGATTTTTAATAATAATAATAATAATAATAATAATAATAATAAAAACAACAAAAATAAATTATTGTTCATATAGATGGATTTTATTTTTCTAGTTCCTCCAAAATTATCATACAGTTGAATCAACACCTCTCTGAAACAGTCTAAACCAAAACTGAACATTATAAGTTTATTACTTTACCTACTGCAGGAATGTTGCATTAGACTGCGATAGTTTTAGCACTAAGTGTACCTAATAAATTGGAAACTGAGTGTGTGTGAGATTAATCTTAATATATAAAAAAAATATATATACCAAGAAGGAAAAAATGTGTCTAAATTCTGGGGTGAAAAGTTGCTGTAATCCAAAAATGCCTCACATAAATTAACATTCACAAACGTTGTATCGCCTAATTATGGCACAGCTTTAATAAAACACATCATGATGGGACTACAGGAGGGTGAAACTTCAAAGTTCAAAAAATATTAATTGACTTGTTTCCCAAAACACTGAGGGGAGCTAAGTTTGCTAAAGTTAGCTACATTTAACACCATTTCTTTTGTGCGCTTCACGTTTTAAAATCTGCCCACAGGTGAAGCCGCTGAATCTGACAATAAACAAACGGATGAGAATCGCTCAAATGTAACGTTACTTACAGCTTTTTTTTTTAAACAGCCACTGCGTCGGGGTTCAGCTGGCAGCTTGCGTGCAGCAGGTTTTTTTTCGGGCGCCGTTCACACTTTGAAGTTCGTTGTTTTCGTTTAATTGCGGCCGTGGAACACCTGCATCGGTCCTCCGCGCATCGTTAACTCAATTAGGCTCGGCTCGACCCGTGTGACGCTCCGCGGTGAAAACTAGTTCTCGCACGTCGGGGGTGGGGGGGTGCGTTCGTCTCCAAATCTCAAGTGGTTTTATGTTATTTTCTGTTTAAAGTGTATGCCGCTAAACCATGTTAAACGTGAACAAAAATGAAGACGTAATTTGCCTGTTATCTTAAACGAAACTTTATTTCACTGAATGGTCTTTGACACTTTCCTATTTCTTACATGTATAGTGAAACTAGAATGGTTTTAAGATACATAAACACAAAGCTAGAATTACACCAACCATTGTTTATCTCCATTTCTTCATTGCTTTTTAGAGCTATTCTAAATTTTCACAACCACGTGTGTGCACTGGGTAATAGACTGTTACAGAAGCAAATTTTAGCCATAAGACTTGTCAGTAAAAACAAAGCAAGTAGATACCTGATATACAGACAGGCTTCGTTCCACATTCACTAACTGCATTTTCATCAAGCATAATAATAAACTGACATGATTTTTTTTTTCTTTTTTTTTTCAACAGAAGATTATTTCAATTCATTGGAGCATTGTCAGAGTAAACAGACTGTCAGCTATAATGTGGAATGGTGTCTTCAACTACAATATGTGGAATGTAGTGGTGATACATGGTATTGTGACACTGAGCTTCTTTCCAATGTGATGGAATGGGCCTCTCCAAATTGCACCTGATTTTTTTAGGCGATCATTCACACCAGCTATCTTTAACAGAGGAGAGATAAACCTGGGTAAAAACTGAGGTCAAGATTTAGAAATTTACGTTTGTCTGGTCAAACTCGTTCTCTTTAAAATTCTAAAAACAACAAGCAGATGCTGCCACCTTAATGAAAATAGAGGCTGCAAGAGAAAGCCAGGCACAGAATCTGTTTTGGAGAAAACAACCGCTTTAAGAGGAATATTTTGCAAGCAGGGTTGATACAGTGTGGTAAGACATTTTCAATTAACATCAATAAAAGGTTACTTTAGGTTTTACATACAGATGATAGTCAATCCTGCAAAATACATGGAACCACATTTACGCACATACAATTTTCATTGTACTGAGATCAAGCAGCACCTGAACAGTGAGTAAAACTACAATGACAATCCATACTTAGTTAAAAAAAAACAATTAAAAGCACTGCCTTTCTAAAAACCTAATAATGTGGAATGTCTGATGTCTGAACAAATCTAACATGACAATTTAAGGGGTCCCTTAAAAGTTTGAAACTGTGAATTTGTGAACATGATCAAGGAGCATTACACCAAGATGTCAGTGTCACAATACAGCCTGCCTCCATTCTGTATGAGCCCACAGCAGAATTGCAGTTAGTTGAATACAGGATTGTACGTGTGTCTGGAAATTCAAACACAAAACTGTTTTGAGTTGTGAAGCAAATGGAACGCCTACCATCACAGTGTTTGGTGGAAATCAACTGCCAGCTTAATTACCATACAATAAAACCTGTAAATATCATGAGGAATCACAAATAAGAAAGTAATCAAAAAAAAAAAAAAAAAAAAAGGGGATGAAAAATGCACAACAAACTAGCTGGGACAAAGGGATTTGGAAGGACGATTAGAATTCACAACACCCCCTCCCCCCCAGACCATACATACAATCTCTCACATTCGTTCACACTTGCTCACTCACTACATACAGACATACACACAAAGCCGACAAAAACAACAGCAACATGGACTCACTAATCAATACAACATGTTTCCACAAAGTGACTGAATCTGCTAACTGAAAATTACCCTGTCACCTCACAGTGAACTGAGAGGGGTAAACTAGTTGGTCAGGAGCAATTCAGGCTGCTTGTCATACAGAAGTGGGAGGAGCTGATGGAGTGGAGGGGGATGTATATAAGCTGTCTTGTGTTTAAGATAAGAGTGTAGGTGGATTAACAGTGCAGTTCCATTAGTTTTCCCCGTCTCCGGTCTCTGCCTCATCTGCCTGGTTTTCTGATGTCCACAGCTGGGAACAGGGAAAGAAAAAAAAGTTATGATTTTCTGTGATTAATACATCAGGATTTGATCACAGGCAAAGCAGCATGGGGCTCAAAACTCACAGTCAGGTTGTCCCTTAGTAGCTGCATGATCAGGGTGCTGTCTTTGTAAGAATCCTCGTTCAAAGTGTCAAGTTCAGCGATGGCTTCATCAAATGCCTGAAACAAAATGTTAAAGTTGTTATTTACAGTTGAATAATGTAACAACATTCTCTAATACACTGCTTGGCAGTGACTAAGCAAAATTAAAATTTAAAATTTCTTTACAATAAGCTATGCAAGTAATTAAATGTGCCCAAGAATTCTGTCTTTTTGTGTTGTTTATTGTGATCAAATCTTTAAAAATACAATTAACATGGAAAAGGTTAAACTATGACTTCAGTTCATACCGCCTTAGCCAGGCTGCAGGCCTTGTCCGGGTTGTTGAGGATTTCATAGTAAAACACTGAGAAGTTGAGGGCCAGGCCAAGCCGGATAGGGTGTGTTGGCTGCATCTCCCCCTTGCTAATTTCAAAAGCTTGCTGGTACGCCTGCTGGGAGTGGTCCACTGTATCTTTAGGCAGAAAAAGATAAACAAAGAATTTACCATCACTATTAACAATACATTTTAAAGCAGTATTAATAGATTTTTGGCCACTTGGGGGCAGCCTAACAAGCAAACAACAATGACACTGTATTGTCACCCCATCATTGAAATGGCAAACATGTTAGCAAACAGTTTCCTATTACATATTGTGCAGACACAGACCAACATTAGCATTAATTTGGAGTCATGTTTGTGTCTGCCCGGCAAATGCAAGTCCAATATTCACTCTCTTTATAGCTCCACAAAGTCCTGAGGGAAATATGTGGCTCTTTAAGTGCTAAATGCTCCACTGTGTTCTCCAGCTAGAGGCCAAATTTGCCTGCTGTTGCTGGAAACAAAGTTGATGACAGCAGTGAGAGTGAACCAAGATAAGAAATTTGCAGGCCATAAAACAGAAAAATAAGATGAACAATGCTGCCCAGAGCTGAAAGGAACTGCAGAGTTGTGTAGTAATGCTCTGTGGACCCCTTTCACATTACAGTAATTTAACCCTTTTTGTTATTAAAAACATTTGTTAAACAAATTAACAAACAATTGTTAGACAAATTGTTACAGCACAAAATTATAATGTTAATCATGTTGCCACTTACCCTTCTTAGCATCCCCAGATGCAACCTCAGACAAGTATCTATAATAGTCGCCTTTCATTTTCAGATAGAACACCTTGCTTTCAGCAGCAGTTGCGTTGGTGATGAGAAAGTTGTCCAGTAGCCCCTGTAAACATTAGTCAAGTTTTTCAGTTTTGTGATCATCAGGCTAAAGCAGGACGTGTTCATAAGTGTATAAATTAGGACTGTTTTTAAAAGACCAAATCAATTAGAAATGCTTACGAGCACATCGTGGCAGATTTCCTGCAGCTCAGATTCAATCTTGTCCCGGTATTCGCGTACCATCTGCTGTTTTTTGTCATTGCCCTCAGTCTTGTGCTCGATGCTGGAGATAACGCGCCAGGATGAGCGACGTGCCCCAACCACATTCTTGTAGGCAACCGAGAGAAGGTTGCGTTCCTCGTTTGACAGCTCTGTACCTTGCTCTGTCACCAACTTCATGGCTGCCGCCATGTCATCATAGCGCTCAGCCTGCTCAGCCAGCTTGGCCTTCTGTACCAGGTCGTTCTTATCCATTTTCTAGACTGAAGAAAAGAAAATACAGTATTAGAAGAAGTTATGTGTAGCTGATCACTAAAGGGGGAAAAAAAAAAGATAAAAATATGTCACAATAGTCCTCATTTTGTCCATTCACCAGACATTACTGTGTGCTCTGAACTGATTTTATTTTTGCATTGACAGCCCAGTCCATCTTAAGTAGGGAAACCACTGGATTCAATGGAAAGTGAGGCTGAGCACTGCGAACTGGGCCCCTTTGGCAAGTGGGTCACCCGCACACACCAGTAGCCACGGTTTCGCGGCCAGCTAGTTGATAGCGTTCACAAATCCCGTCTCGCCCTCTCATCGTTAACCTCATTTTGTTTTCGTTAGGACTGAATCCACCTCGCCGAGAGTCTCCTCGGCCGCTGTAATGTAAACTGCAGTAAGCGCAGGGTTTTTTTTTTTTTCCTTTTTTTTTTTCCCCGGCTCGTTTAACGCTGTTCTAAAATGACACTTGCTGTGGAGCAGCCGGAGCCCTCCCGGCTCGGCTTTTAATGCCCTCCCCTAACGTCGCTAGCAGTGCTAGCGGGAGGATACACTCACTGATGTTAACGCGAGCTCGTTGATCGGGACCGATCTGATTCACCGCGGTTTTGTTTCCCCCACCCCCCCCCCCCCCCATCCACCGTTTACGTTGACGACCCAACGGGATTAGATAACGGCACTGCTGCTAATCTGTCGTGTTCACGGCAACGCCAACCGAGTGGCTAACGGTTAGCTGCGTGCCGTCAGTTTGTGCGCCGCCGCTGCTGTGTAACGTTAACGGCCGTCAGCTAGGCCGGCGACAGCGACGACCGACTTTCGTTTTAAAAAAAACACACGGTCGGGGTGTTGGCAATCGATCCGCGCGTTTTTTATAATCGCCAGAGGACGAAATATGGCACCGCGGCGGGCTACTTTCGCGCTGAATCGGTCGTGAGCGGCGGCTGGCGGCGGCGGGGGCCCGCCCGGGCTGCCGAGCCCGTCAGAACAAAGTGTCATGGAATCCTGGATAGCAGCTAATGCTAAAGGACTAGCCTGGTCCGTTAGGATGATGGCTGCTCGGCAGGATTCCGCCTCGCACGGTCAAACGGCCTCTCCGGCACCGAGCTGCGGGGGTGGAAACCCGGTGTCGCAGCGCGCTGTTCGCGAGTGCGAGGTTATTACACTTACGATATTGGCGTCTTTTAATCCTGCCTTTTTTTTTTTTTATTCTCTCTGGACGATTCAGCCTCCGTCCTCCGTCTCGCTCGGCGTATCGTTCTGGGCAGTACCACTTCCGCTCAACTGGCACTTCTGTTTCCTCTTCTTTCACCACACATCTGCCTTACGTAATGCGAACACTGATCATGCGCTAAATGAGATAACTAATAGAGCCAAGATTTATACGGTAAATGTAGCTTTTCAAATACACGCTTATGATTATATTACATTTTCATAATCCAGCGTTTTTAAAAAAAAAATTTTTTTGAAGGACTTTCACATTAGGCCGGTTTTTTTTCGGATTTAGATTGTTACTTTTTGTTTTATTATTCAAAGTTAATTGAAGCAAGGAATGCATATTAACGCAGCTGCGGATTCATGTCTTTCATTTCAAACGTGGTCGGCTGTGACTTCCTGTTTTAGTTACTGAGGACCAAATTAACATAACCCAGACGCTGTTAAAAGACTGCACACGCCAGCACTGGACAACCCACTTCTGCTTTAACATTAGCGGTCTGTTACATAACCATACAAACCATTGTTGTGATATCGGTCATAATTGTAATGCATCATGCATAATCAGTAACTGTGACACCATGGAGGAAAGCTCCTTTTGCTTTCCATCCTGCACAGCAAGGTCAAAGGTCAAGGTTAGAGGCAGAGTAGCACCCCTGGGGGTGGCAGGGCATCAGTGTTTTACTCAAGGGCGTAAACCTGATCCTCCATTGATTGGTTTCTCTAATCAATAAATATGCCTGCAGCACAGGCAATAGAAAAATAATAGTAAGTTAAAACATCTTTAAACCTTATGACAACATTTCCTGCAGGCCATGTTTGATCTTTGCTTGAGTACATATGACAGTAGTGCTTGTGTTTTTTTCTTTTGGATTGTCTAGTTTATAAAATGATGGAAAATAATTAAAACGTCCCGGAAACCAAGGAGGCGTCTTCAAGTTGCTTGTTTTGTTTGAACAGTCCAAAACCCAAAGATATTCTATTTGCAATAAAATAAAACAGAAACAAACAGCAAATCCCCCCATGTGAGAAACTGGAAGCAGAGATTTTTGCACAACACATGATTTAAAAGATTAACTGTCGATCAAAATTGTTGGTTTAATTAGGATTAAGGATTAGGATTCATTTTCTTTCAGCCAACTAATCGAGTAATCGTTTCAGCATTATACGACAATTAGTTAGTAGTTGTATTATCTCTCTGCGGAGAGGAAGCATGTATATTTTCCAGGTGCAAAGTCTGGACACCTCACATATAATGTTATTAATCCATATCTATTAGAGAGAAGAGGTACCTGTATTAAATGAAGATTTAACAAACAAAGCTAAATCATCTAATGGAAAACTGAGTTACTGTTGAAGACATTTTGTAACTGTCCAGCTGCTTGAATGCTGAAACATTCATCATAATGCAGAGTAACTCAAAGTACTGTAAGCTACCAGAATTCACCAATGGCAAACTGACCAAGAAAGCAACAAAATGAAAATATTCCATCAACCTCAAAATGGCTGTTCCTTCAGAAATAGGGTCACTTCTAACAGAGGAAGCCCTCTCATAAAGTAACAGTGCTTTAAGTGCTGTTATTAAGTTCGTATTTGAACTTAGGTATATTCAAAATCCAGTTCAGTATTTGCTTTGGCAATTAATTTTATGAATCACTAAATTTTTTCCCATCAATTACTGGAATCCAGGACCACTCTGCTTTTCCAGTAACAACTCCTTTTTCCACTGAAAGTAAAATTTAAAAGCAACGTTCATTATATATATTTAATGAATTTTTTCACTTTGTGGTCAATACGTTCGACTCACTATACTACTAACTAACAGACTTTTATTCCTGAAAATACAGCATATAGTCTTTACAAATCATCCTAGTAACACAACCTAAGCACAGCACGCATTGAGTTAAAGTGTGTTTCCTTTTCTTACTCAGCAGTGTACTGGCAGCTTAATAAAAACTGGATGGAAAATTTTCCTACTCACATGTACCACAGACCCCAGCCTAGCAGACAGCAGCCTCTTCTCTCACCAGCAACGAAGACAATATGATGCAATTAAGGGCTTTAATTTTCACATCTGTTATGCTCCCATGGATACTGACTTCTGGAGCAAAAGATGAATACATGGAAGTAAGAAAACCTAAGGTAAAAATATCTCTTGGGGTTTATACACTGTAAATAAGCGGGTGGAAGAAATGCATAATAGTCTTGAGTTGGAAGTAAAGTATAGCTATTATGAAATTTTCTTCTTTTTACAGAAAGACATTGTAAACTTTCCAGAATTGATGCAAGACTCAGACACTGACCCAGCAGTAAGTCCAAAAGCCGAGGGTAAGGTTTGTTTAAACGGATAAATAGTTTTCAACTGTTTCAAAGCTGATTATGCAACACTTGCTGAGGCATTCTTCCACATTTTTGTGAATGTAGCTAAAGCCCTTATTATGTAATAACAGGGCTGATCAAGCGTCCTCATCTAAACTGTGTGTAGCACATTTTAAGCTGCACAGTCACATCACTGAGACCAATTAGTCGACTTATTCAAAAAGACAAATAATAAGAAAAAAGCTTCTCTGCAAACACAAGGTGATGAGACAACATTGTGATCTTTTCAGAGCTGCCGACATGTCTACTGTGTGTTTGCCTGAGCGGATCGGTTTACTGTGAGGATGTGTCCCCTGAATTGTCAACCGTCCCAGCACTGCCAAAGGAAACAGCATATCTCTATGCACGATTTAACAAAATCACAAAAATAAGCAACAAACACTTTGCAGACATGGGTAAATAAAAGTCATAATAGTCAAATAATTCTCCTCTTCAGGGAATGTCATCTTTCAAGCTCTCTCTCCCTTCGTTTTGTTTTTTTATCCCCAGCCACATTAAAAAGAATTGACCTGAGTGCGAATCTCATCGCTGACATAGAAGATGGAGCTTTTTCAAAACTTCCCAATCTTGAGGAGCTCGCTCTTGCAGAAAACAGACTGACTAAACTTCCCATGCTGCCTACCCACCTAGTGTTATTCAATGCCAATTTCAACAAGCTGAAAACCCAGGGTGTAAAGGCAACTACTTTTAAAGTAAGTTAACAAGCAAGCCCACATTATTTACTTCACTGGTGTTTGATACAGCAGCAGCCTAATCCAACATTGTGGTCTTTTGTTGTGCAGAAACTTACAAGACTGGCATATCTTTACCTTGGAAACAATGAACTGACAGCAGTGCCCCAACTTCCAGAGTCTCTTCACGTTGTGCACCTGCATGTAAGTTCAGCAGTAATTCACTGCAATCACAGCAATTAATCAGAGAAGCTTTGTAGAAGCAATCAGATTGTTTTTTTTTTTTTGTATGTGTGTATGTGCGAAGCCAGTAGTAGCTCCGTGATGGTCCAATTTTGTGTCCTTGGATTGGTCTCCCGTATCTGTTCTGCAGAACAACAAGATCTCAACAATAACAGATGAGACGTTCTGCAAAGGAAACACCAGTTTCTACATCCGGCCCAACATGGACGAGGTGAGACTGGATGGGAACCCCATAATGCTGTCGAAGCACCCCAACAGCTTCATCTGTCTGCAGTCTCTCCCTGTTGGATGGTACAACTGAAATAACCAGAGCATGCTTTTCAAAGAGGTAAACCTTGAGGGGGGGCGTTGGTCTGTGTAAAATGAAGGACGCAGATACACAGATAGTACATTTGTAAAATAAGTTACATCTTTATATACTCAAATTCGTACTGGTTAAGACCTCTTAACAGTTTTTTTTATAATTAGACAGGAATTATATAATTACATAACAGCAAGATTTAAGTGTAAGACAGAGCTTGGGTTTCTTTCTTTTTTCATCAAATGTGCTAGTATGAAACACATATGTGCAAAATCATCCAAGATGTCGCTAAATACAAAGACTCTTTTTGTATCTTTTGGCTGAGACTGTTTTGTCTTAGCAGGTGCTATGCAATGTCTTGAACGTAATACATAAACATAGACTTGTTATCAGATCAATATGAGTGGTATTATTACTGCTAATGTTTTCTAAACCGAAGATCATATAAACAATAAAACCTGCATGTTGGAAGTGATTTCTCTGTCAGCCTCTCACTCTTGAGTGCTTAATAACATTCAGAACTGTGATATGGTTGTTGTAACCCAGTAACATGCTATGAAGTCCATTCCAGCCTGTTGAAACAAGGAAAGGAGCGAGAGTCCAGAAATGTGTCCTTAGACGACATGTGTTCACAGTCCACATCGATTCCAATCATTGTTCACTTGGCTCCAGGCTCATTAAGAACTATCAAACCATCTGCTATCTTCTGCTGGTACCCCCGTTCTGATTGTTTTCTTCGGTAGACATCATCTGGAAAGACGAAAACAGAATAAAGAGACTGCAATGAGACACCTTTAATTTAGGAAGTTTTGATACAGTTAAAGCTGCCGTGAGTAAAAAAGCGACATATGGTGGACTCCCACTGCGAACGGTTCTTATGTCTTACTAACAACAGGCCTTTTTCAAAGCAGACAGCTTGACGTGTCATAGTAGGGAAGGCCCAGGTGTTACTAATAAAATTAAGAATGGCTGCATTCCATTTAGGTGAGCCAGTTCCAGGGTGCTGGCTCACTGGCATGGTTTACTTGGACACTTGGAATTGAGCCATCTTTAACAAAATATGTTTCATCTGTTCTTTTCCTGCTATGATAATAATTTCTAATTGTGCTTTTTCTACTGTGACATGTCAAATTGGCTTCTCTGAAAAAGGCCTTTAAGTTATGCTGCTGAATTTTTGCATATCTGGACAAGTAAAGAGAGTTTCACTACAACAGATATGTAATACTTGCAAGCTGAGGAATTAAACTAGAAAATAGGAGTCTGTTCTCTGCAGAGGAAAACATTTTCCTGTATCCCTAAATGGCCTCAGAATACTAGAGGATAAAAAAAAATGCCAGGCAGGCTTTTTTCTCTCTCTTTTTTTTTTTTTCAAACACAAGAGGATTTTGAGTCATTTTAGTTCTCCTGAAATGGCGCATTTGAGCACATCTGGAATAAAGGGATATGTGTTTAGTGAAAGTAGAGACACATTAGGGTTATTTTTCTTTTTAAATATTTGAAATGATCCAGTAGCATATCCACTCTCTAGGTATAGCTACAGACATATCAACGCAATATCAACAATGTGATATGCAGCTATGGAAAGAACATTTATTCAAGTACTCTTTTAAAGTAATATGTTTGAGGCACTTTACTTGAGTTTTTTATTTTTCATGTATTGTTTATGTATTTTCTGACATTTTATAGACAAATATTTAATTGATTAATCCCCCCCAAAAGTATAAATAGTAACATATAATAGATAATTGCAGCTCTATAATATATACATAATAATAAAACATGTTGAAAGGGGACGTTCTACATAATGAGTACTTTTAATAGGACCTTTAATACTTTAAGCACATTAGGTACATACATCTGTATTTAAGTATAAATTTGAACGCAGGGTTGTATTTTTACAATGGGGTTTGGCTAAATAATCTGAGTAATTCTTCCACAACTGGTGATCTGTATCCTAATATCATCTCAGATTTTTGTTGAAATGTTATCAAGGTGTGCAGTATATTGTGGTTTTAAAGTCTGTATGAGGGTTTTATGATATACACACTAATGAATACCACCCGCCTGTAACGTATGTGGTATGGAAATCACCAAAAATATCAATACTTCATGGATGCTGAGGTACTAAGTCAAAATATATAGTGCTCTTTATTTCTCTGTGATAGAAGCTGTATACACAGAGTGTCCTGCAGCAGTGTGTCCCACCCAGCTGCCTGTACTGTGTATGCTTAAAAATGTCTGTTTTTCCCATCTTTCTCTCACTTTTTCCATACTTCTTAATGACAGCGGAGCGGAGGAGGTAGTAATGTCTGAGGACATATCTGGAAGGTCAACAAGGGTGCTTTGTCCCAAATCTCTACACAAACACAGTCCTGACACCAGGCTGACACCACTGCAATTCTTTACGTGTCCAAGTTAAAAATTTGTGAAGCATCTTGCCAGACAGAAAGTACTTAATACACTCTGGTAAATCAGAATGTTTTAAATGCAAATCAGACGAGCAAAGTTCTCGTCTTGTATTAGTAGTTAGTTAACAGGCACTCAACAGATGACTTACAGACGAAGGCTTCAGGGCTAACGTGCTAATGGCAGCTGAAGTTAACACCAAAGCTTTACAACTAAAAAAAAAGAAGCTTAATTTGTCGTTTCACACTCACAGAAGGTCTCTTTTCCTATCCGCACGTTGATCATGATCCACTCCATGACGCCTCCGATGCAGAAGAAGACAGGCAGGAACCTGTACGTCCCCAGACGGCGTTTACCCGGGACGAGGCTCAGGATGTAGCTTAAGTTTTTATTTCTATAAAACATCCTGGTGAACACACACACACACACACAAGTGTCGTGTCTCGGTAAAAACACGCTAAAATGCCGTGGGGACACTCACAACTTGCGTTTTAACTCTTTCAAGGAAGAGCCCGACATGGACCTTTCAGATGTCCTCTACACGTTACGAGGGCAACCGACGCAAAATACGCGCTCGTTTTGTTGCCCGGGACAACGCGGACGGGCGGAGTGGTCTAGAATGTAGGGAACGCCCAACGGCAGCGCGACGTCAGGACGCAAAACGAGCGCACCCAGGAAGAGTCGTCACATCCGGTTGTGTTCTGTGTGTTGATTCAGTCTATGGTTGAATATACAGGTTCAATGGTGCAAAAATAAGCATCTAAACAAAGGTTTAAAAGTGAAAAACCATACTTTTCCGAAATAATAGCATTTATAAGTAAGGAGATTTTTGTTTTTGAGTGTATTTGTGAATACGTTTCACAAAACAGGCTTTTCTGGAGACCATCTGCCCTTTTCATGAACAAGCAACATAACAGAAACAATATAGGTGTGTTTAAATGAGACAGGAGATTGTGGTTACTGTGTCACGTGCTGTCTTCCATGAAGGTTTTTGAATAAATGAATGACCACTGGCTCAGTGTTGATATTGAAAAACACACTTTATGGAGATGCTGAATCTCTTTCATTTGGGACAGAAGTTAGTTGTGTAATTCCCCTGCAAAAAATACTTGAGCAATGCTACTTCTGTTTTACGATATGTGGTTCAGTAGATTTAGATGTATTTATGGACATCTCAGTGTGTTTCTAGTTCTCTAATGCCTTTTGTGTTGCGATTCAATAATCATCAGTCATCAGATGAAAATCAAATGATGCCACAGTGTTGCACTGGCATACAAATAAAAAAAATAAACAAAGTTTAAAAAGTTTGTGAGAATGTAGTTAAAAATATTCAAAATATTTTAAAGATTGAAGGCACATAAAATGGTTAATAGCACATGTGCTATCTGCTGGCATACAATAGGAGCTGTAGTCCAAAATATCATCAAGTTAAGGTGAAACGTTCAACCATATAGCAAAATGAATGACTGACAAATACACAAATGGGTTTATTTTGGCTGGGATGACCAAAAACACTGTTGATATGAGCTCTTAAGTGTAACGACGACACAATACTGCAAAGCACGCACAGTAAATACATATACATACACAAGACACGTGCAACATCAACTAGGTTAAGAAATAGTACCATACAAGGAAATAATAAAGAGCTAAGAGACTTATTTTATGATCTAGTGTAAACTAACAAGAAAGAAACTGGGCTAAAGATAATTGTAATTTATTATTATTGTTATTATTTTAAAAAGGGTACACTGCTGACAATTTGAGATCCAAAAAAAGTAGTTTGTTAAGTGTCTCTTCTCCAAAAAATAACAGACAGTTTACAAGCTCCTCTTTTCCCCTCAAATTTACATTAATGCATGTTGAAATTTAGATTTGATACTGTATGTAGGTATAGAGTCTCAAATCATGACTACATTTTTATAATCACTTTGTTACTGACTTCGGAATAAACAGATGTAGCTACTGGAACCACAATTATTCCTATAAAAATCAATGTACCCACATTTTTAGCACCATATAGTGTCCATTAATAGATAAAATCATTGCTATAGGGTCTTTCTGCTTCATAAGAAATGCTGTTTTTGTTTTTGTAACCTCAACAAAGTATTTCTTTTTCAAAACATTTCAAATATTTAGTGGTAGCACAGATAAGAAAGTGTCATATTAAGATAACAGTTGTAAAGGTGAATTAATCAAGAATTCACATTTTCATTGTTTTTATGTCATCTCTCTGGACCTTTAGAGCCTTGTGCACTGTACCACATTTAGGAAAATGTGGGGGAAAATATCATTAGTGATACATTACCGAAACGGAGGTCAATTTTTTCAATTTTGTTCTTTTCTGATCGTGATTTGTGTAATATGAAGACAAATCAAACATTAATGTCACCAACAACAGCTGTGCTGTAACTCAGTCCTCAACTTTGTGAGCTGGTCTACAGAAAGTCCAGTGATGCTCTACCGTGTTCTCGTTTGCACGCTCACTCATGTGATGCACACGCGTGTTGCGGATGGTGAAGCCTTGTTTCATTATGTAGTCCATGAGGTGAACTCTTAGGGACACCTCCTGATGATAGTCACATGGTCCGAAGGTGAACGACACCTGGCAGTCTCTGGTGTCCATCATGTGTTTGTTCCACTTGGTGAAGTTGTTAGAAATACCTTCCAGCAGGCCATGGACCTTCGTAGTTATGGTTAGCTGCGTGATGATGACAGCGACTGGGTTTGAATATTTTGACAGTTTGCGAGTGCTGGAGAGCTCCACAACCTGCTCGAAGATGTCGGGAGGGTACAGCGGCTTGGGATCGTTTAGGCAAAGGATCAGCGGTTCAATCTGGTAGAAGTCCGCCTCTTTCCGCAGGAGGTCCGTCTCTGTGAAGTCCAAGGGGAGGGTGAGCTCCGACGTCCGCAGGAAGTTCAGGATGTACCGGAAAAGTGTTCCATCGCGATCAATGAAATAATTCCCTTGGGAATCGCGAGTTGTGGGGAAATCTCCCCGGAACATGGCACCCAGCATGGAGTCTGGGTAGCGCTGCAGGGTGGATAAACTGGTGGTGTACAGGTGGCCTCCCACGTTCAAGGTAACAGGAGTAGTCATCTAAGGCAAAACGGAACAGAGAAGAGGACAGTTTATTGTGGAGATATTTTGTGAAGTTAAAGCAAATTAGCATTTGCATCCTGCAGTTGTAGGCGATACACTTATATAAAATAAATGGAGTCTAACAATGGACCTGCAATAAATACAGTCGTTTGTGGTGCTGTTGAATTTTATTGCATTATAGTGAGAAGTGTGAATCAAGACTTCTCTCAAACAATTTTAATAAGTAACCTGCATGAAAGTAGGATATACTGCAGGGATGTTGTACTAGACTGCATTAGTTTTAGATGCTGGATGGAAACTAAACTGGAGTGAATCCAACATTAAAATCAGCCTACACTTATATATCAGAAACAGACATCTGACATTGCTCTTATTCTAGTCTGACCTCTACCCATCTCTTACCCTATGGCCCCAGTCTCCATTATCCATTTGTAGAACAATACCCACTTGGTCAGAACCAAAATAGAGAGCGGACAGATACAGGTTTGGCTTACTTCAATTTCACCTGTGAAAAAAAACAGTCACATTAACATGAGCTGTAACAAAGTTATGCAGAATAGGAGGGACACAATCATGTGGTACCTCTGTGTGTGTTTGGGTTGGAGTACATGAGTACTGCTGTACCTGGGAGCCTGTTTACTTAGAAGACGATGCAAGCTTACATACATACTGCTTTCAAGCATTTGCGAGTTTGGTTATTTCCATGCGAGTTAGATTATTCGCAACTCTAGATGAATACACGTTTTGGGAGCAGATGGAATAAAAGCTTCCAACTGTGAACCTTTAAAGCCAACATGGTTGTGTGCTCAGGAAAAAAAGGGAAATCCGCATTTCCACAACAACTGGCAAACCCCATGTGCTGATGAAGACGATGTGATGTGATCAAAAGCTCCAGAACAGCTACTAAATTAAGGTTGTTTCCGAGGTCAAGCGTGAAATGTTTGAAACCTCATTTGTCAGGACGCGGCTCACCAACATACAGTCACTTCACCGAAAGTGAAACCGGTGAACATCCAGCGAACATCCAGTGAACATCCAGCGAACATCCAGTGAACATCCAGTGAACAGACACAGTGCGAACTGACAACAGCTGATGTTAGTGCCGTGAGTAACATTACATGACACGTCCAACCTCACCGCATTTCACTTTCACCCAGCGAGCGGACACCACAAGGAACAAAACACATTTTTGGAGCTTAATTAACTTACTGAATTAAAAAAAAAAAAAAAAAACCCAGCTCGGACGCGCGGAGTTATTTCTCTTTAAATACAACGGTAGCTCACGGCTAGTTGGCGAGCTAACGCGGTTAGCAGTCCACACGCTGCGGAGGTCAGCACCGCAATCCCGATCACACTTCCTGGAAGTAACACACACGTTAACACAAAGCCTTACCAGCTCGCCTTCTTTTTTTTTTTTTTTTTGGCCTACTACTCCAAAAACACCGGCCTGCGGTTGGCATTCAACGGTGCAGCCCGTGATGTTCCGCCGCTGGTCGGCAGCTGTGCTCGACTCCTGCAGCAGGACTGCGCACACAGGGAGGAGGAGGAGGAGGAAGAGGGAGGAGGAGGGAGGAGGAGGAGGTGCTGCTGCAACCACAGGCACCGCTGCATGGATAAAGTCACACGTCTGAACACACTCAAATAGCTGCATGGGGATTTTATTATCACGATCCAGTGTACATTACAGATGAAATGAGGTTTGTTCCATCAATCTAAGAAACGCTGGACCACTATGAACATTGCTTATTGTAAATGTTTTGGAGCTTGTGCATCTGTTGTGCATATATATATATACATATGCATGTCACGTACGAGGAATATGTGAAACACTGCAGTGGAAAGCAATGATTAAAAGTATTTTTGGTTCAGGAAGATTTCTTTGTGCCGCCCCTCGCTTCTTGCTGCAAGATGATGAACTCCAGGATGAGTTTGGCTGTCCGGCAGGGCCTCTCCATCACCACAGAGTGTCCACACTTCTCCAGCAGGTCCACCCTGCATCCAGGCAACACCTCCGCAATGACCGTGGCTCCAGAGACATCCACCACCTGGGCAAATACAGCACATTCATCACGCCTATGCAGGTATGTGAGCTGAGCCACCCCTTTCAGGTTACAAGTTCGTACACAGCCGCGTTAATTTTAGGATTATTTTAGGAACAGAAGCTGCCAGGGAAACACTTCAGTATTTATAAAGGCTTTGCTGAGTCACTATATCAGTGGAACGTCATACTTTACCTGGTCTTGTTTGCCCCATATCACTTGTAAAGGTGCAGTGATCAGATGTAAGTGCTCCTGTAAGGCATATCTTGAATTTTCACCAACAATCTCCATAAATACTAATAAAAAATTAAAAAAAAGAAACAAAATTACTGGTAAATCACATGGACTATACTGTGCGCTTAACATGGGACATCCGTAAATCTTTCAGACCAAAGTGAACTAACCTTCTTGGTAAAATGTGTTGTGAGGCTCTCGGACATCTACCAATCCTTGAAGGATCTAAATAATGAAAACACATGTTTAAATATAATCAGAATGTGGCTGCTTTTAAACAAATGTAGTGAGGTGAATGTTATTCTGTAACCTTTTCTGTGATTTTCATCCACTGTGAGTACATACAAAGTGAAATCCTTAACGCTTTTATTTTAAAGTGTGAACCCGACCTGCTGAGGGATTTTGAAGCGAACATGAGAACAAAGTCTGAACATATCCTCCATCTCCTCGGGTGTAGTAGGGATCAGCGGGATGTTTAATGTATAATTGCTGTGCTCCAGGTCCTGCAGATGATTGTCAAATTTGGTCTCACAAGGGTGTCTTATACCTGCAGGATAAAAGAGTGTTTTCTGATTAGAAACTGATGATACATGATCACATTTTTGTTTTTGGAAAAATAAATAGAGCAAAATTGCAAACTACAAAGTAAAGGTGAAACAATGAAGGTTGTGTGTGTTAATATGATAATGTCATATCTGGTAATTCTTTATAATCAAAAAGTGATCAAATAAAATGTCAGAAAAAGCAATGATTGGAGGCATTAAATTAATCCATGCTCTGTATGAATTAATTTTCTTTTAAAGGTACACTCCAGCCATTGGTATTACACTTCCATAAAGCTGAGGGATTTGTAAGCAGAATCCAATATATCCACACTTTTAGTTTCTAGTATGGGTCAAGCCCCTAAAATGTTGGATCCTACATTTCCCATAATGCAACTCATTAGTGTCTTTCATTAGATCCTCCCTTCCTGGTAAATGGAGAACAGACTGCGGCCTCTCACGTCCGGGGACCTCAGGCCTATGAGCCAATAGGAAGAGAGTAGGGTCCCTAAACATGAGGTGTGTCACTTCTTCTGCCACAAGAGCTGATAAACTTCTACATGTATGGTTACTTTAACTCCTTTTTGTCCAGAATGAGCAGGTAACAATATCTTCCTTGTAAATGAAAATGTTTTTAAAAAAATGCTAAGCTATGTTCAAGTATTACTGGGCAGATATAACTTTATCTTCAGTGTTTTATAAAGATGTAACTAACAATTAATACCCCTACCCTTTTTATCCTGAGAGGGAAGGAGTTTAAAAAAAATTGGAAAAAATGAACTTCCAAGTTTTGAAGGCCATATGAGTTTGGGCACTCATAATTCACTGACAACATGAGAGGTTCAGTTTTATTCTGGAGGATTATATTATATTACAATCTGTTATGCATGGTTTTAGAAAGATAACATAAATGTTATCTTCTCCAACAGGCTCAGCAACAGTGACACACCTCATGTCTGGACGGGAGGTCCACAGTTGGACCCTCTCGGATAAAGATCTTCACATTCACATCAAACTCCAAACCCCAAGTTTGTAACGCAGGTTTTCTGTAAAAAATGTGGAGCCCACGCCAGAATAACCCAGATGACATCACTCTGACACCCATCAGGGTTACTTTGTCAAACTTTGAAAAGCTCCTCACACACACACACACACACACACACACACACACACACACACACACAGTGACTGACCGTCTGGACAAATGAGAGTCATGCTACAGATCTCTGACGGATAGCAGGCTGCATAAACCCCGGCTACATTTCCCCCCATGGACGTTCCAACCAGATGGAAAGGTTTCCTGTTTAAGCGAATGGTTTCCACAAACTGAGAAGAACAAAGGACAAATAACAATATTCAGTGGAAGTATTTAGGTACCTGACAAATGCACCCATATATTTTGCTGCTTATTCCTCAGTGTACCTGATGCATCCTTCTGGCCTGCCCCTGAATGGAATAATCATCTGTGTTTGTACGTGTTGTTCCTTCATGGCCAGGCATGTCAACACACACAATGTGCAGATGTTTTGGTAGATACTAGAACAATAGAAGAGAGAAAGCATCACTTAAAAAACATTGATGTATGAATGGAAGCCCAGAAAGGCCATAATAATTGGAAAGCAACTGAACACCTAGTTGTGAAACATGTCGACTGCTAATCCTTCGCCATCCGGATGACATCAAAGTTTAAATTTTTCATCTTGAATTTTTTAAACAACCAATTAAATGTGAGCAGCCTGAATCTAGTTTGTTTTAGTATTGGACACATCTGAATTTGAAAACCCATAAAAAAAAAAAGAAAACCGCTCAAATCATTTTTTTTTAATGGCACCCCATGAAATAACCTGGAAATGTCAAGTGGAATTCAAACAATATAAACTCAAATATCAAACTCAAACTCAAATAGATATTTTTCAGAGCAAAATATTTCAATGCTATAAATTTAGTTAATTCAACAATAAGTATTAAATAATGATTAAATATAATATATTAATATAAATATCATAGTTAAGTCTCTTTGTTGCTTATAAGAATCAAATTTGTATTGCCTCTCTGTGCTTCCACATGTATGTCTTCAGAGTTCTTATGCACAAAAAATATGTATGCATGAGGTAAATATTGTTTATAAAATGGCCTTGTTTTCAATGTTATTAAGTTTGAATAGTCAGTGATCTAGTTATGTTTGCAGTCACTCCTGGATGAGACTGTTATGTTTAGTGTTGCAGATCCTCTGACCTTGACAACAGTGAGCCACGTGTCTTTGTGAGCAGAGAAGCCATGCAGCATTAAAATGGAAGGTCTCATCCCAGGTTTTCCTCTGTAGGTGTAACAGAAGCGATAGCCACCGCAGTCTGCGTAGCGTACCTGCAGGCCCAGAGTCCTCCTCCAGTACCTGCAGGGGAGCAGGTATATCTGATCTTATACACACAAACATGACGGCACTGGAATTCTAATTGGGGCTAAGTGATAATGGGCTTAATGGGATAATGTGTTGCCAACATTGCCATTTTCTTCACACTACTGCTCGGTTACATTAAGGAGTTTCATGTTGAGGCAAATCTGGGGTTTTGGGCTATATAGGAAATTAACTTGACATGACAAAGTATATGTTCATAAACGTCACATCAATCTTTTTAAAGGATAGGGTCACAATTTTTCAAGTCAATCTTAATACAGCACTCACATATATATGTACTTTGAAAGGGTTGTTAATTGCTGTAATTGCTGTAAGTACATACTTGCTGCAAACAGATCCCTTCTTAAAACATTTTCAATGTAAGCTATTGGGGACAAAATCCACAGTCCTCACTCTGTGCAAAAATACATGTGCAAGTACAGCATAAGCTAATGTGAGGCTTATCCAGGCTGAGTTAGTCAAATCAAGTTGGTATCTTCCAAAGTTACAGACTTTTTGGAATGAAATTCCTGCAGAAAGGATCTCTTTGCAGCCAGTATGGACAGAAGGAAAATTTAAAGTGATCAACAACGCTTTCAATAAGCAAGTGGGCATGTGTGTATTGTTTTAAAATTACAGCCAAACATTGTTAAAATCCAAATCCATGCTGATATTTGGGGAAATTGGACAAAATAATGCACAGGACATGAATCATTTTTCTATTTGAAGGAATGGCGCAGCCATAAAAAACATGGAGCCTTGGGTTTGACTATTTAACTCAAACATCACAAAGCTTCAGTGGACAGGAAAAAGCAGATCCAGAAAATGTAAGGAACAAAATGAATGAAAAATGTTTTTAATACCTGTCATTTAGGAATAAAAATAACATTAAGTATGATTGAAAGATGTTTTGTTATCAGTACTTTTGTACTTAATTATTATGCCTGGTTCATCTTTGGCTCTCACATCAGGTATTAAAAATATAAAGTGAAAGGCAGGACAACACAGTTATCAACCTTACCAGTAATATACTTTAATGAGAGCTGAGGGCCAGAGGAGGACGGAAGCGACAAAGGCCAGGATGGGAATAGCCAGTGTTCCCCCCGCAATGATAAACAAGTTCACCACATCTAGATCAGCTGCCATGGCTCACCTAAAAAAACATGAATACAGGGATTACACACATGCAGTAACTCAGGAGCATAACACATCGGGGGAGGGTAAAGTCTGTATCCAACAACCATTCAATGTTTTGTTCATATAATGAATAACAACTCACCAAAATAACATGAAACATATTGTCATGCCACAACATGGCCTTTCAAAAATGTGAAAAAACTTACTTTTGAGATGTTTTCTTTTTCCTTCTTGTTTCTTCAGTCACAGGCAGATACATATATACCAGTTTTTACAGCATGCAGATTTACTTTAGTTTAGTTGGTATTGTTGATGTGTTGAAAGCATAGGCATTGTCTTTCTGAAAATTGAAATTATGGAGTGCAGTTAGTCCCTGCAGATTATGTTTGCTCTGGATAAACTCATTGATTATTACTCGTCATTGGGGAAACCGGGCCACTACATTTTTCGGTCAATCTTTTAAAGTGAACGCACAGGCCAGACTTTGTTTTGTGAGTCCAGCCAGTACACCGTCAAAACTGTTGGCAATAAACTGTACACAGCATTATGTACATCACAGCCACACATCCTATAAACAAATGCTATAGGGAAATACAAAAATATACTTCGTACAATATTATGGGATAACCACTGTGAATTAAACTAAATATCAACATCAGCCTTTAACACCCACAAGGCATTCATACCCAAGAAAAAGTTTGTGCCAAGAATAACTGGCCTATACATACCATATGTTTAGCGGATTACAAAAGAAAGAAAATCAAATCACAGTGGTACAATTACTTTTTGCTTTTCTTTTCATGAGTGTAATTTCATACCAAGTCAGATTAAAATACCAAATACAAATTTTCAACACATTTCAACAAGTTTTGTTTCAGCTCATCTTGATAAAGATGGTTTTCAGGCCTCGGCCGTAACTGTGACTGTTTGATGTTGGATAGCTAATAGTTAGGTAAATTATGGTTTTGACTCTTTTCCTCTCATTGTTGACCATTTTGGGTTCTGAATATTAGTGTAAATGTGTAGTTCCAAGAGCATTATTTGACGATGCCTTTGAATCATGTTTGGTGGCCACTGGATGTGTTTTCCTTTCTCTGCTTTTAGTTTGAAAATCTCCCGATTGAAATGGACTGAGGCAGTCCAAATCAGTCTCACACACACCCACATCCGATTTGAGGCTCCAGCTTCAAGTCCAAAACATACCACTGGGTGTCATGATGGAGGCAGACTGCTGAGTGCCCTGTTTGCAGTCAGCAGTGAAGATCTGAGGGCTTTTTGCACAGAACACTGGGTGTCATGACGTCTGCTGAGAGTGAGACGTCTTCAGTTCTTTTTAGAGATCTGGGTACAGATTTCTGATCCAGCTGTGAACTACAGATTTTGACATCTGTCTGGTGCACTTTGGGGAGGTTTCCTTGACTAAACGGAAGAAACACAGAACTGATAAACACGTAGAGCCTCACCATTAACATACTGTCCTCCAGAGGTGACACTGACTTGATAGATCCTGGGATGTTCTGTGTATTGAAATATATTCAAATGGTGTTGTTTAAAAATGTCCATACCAGTGTTTTTGCATATCCAAACCATTTTTTTTTTGCATGCCTATTTATACATAGAGATATGCATGCATAAAAACATGTAGTGTATCACAACTATGTAAAAACCCCAACAAGAGTTATATACCAGCCAACACATTTTTCTCAGTATTTCTCAATTTAAGTTCAAATATACTTTGAGCCTAAAGTACCAGGCAATACACATAATACTGCCTTGGCTTTGGGGATTTAGCTAATCAACATACTGTTGATACATACTGTAGTAACATTAATATTTGACACAGAGGTCTGCTGAAAAGGTCTAAACTATCCACTGTGTTGGTATTTGGGAAGTTAATTACTATGGATAGTCACATACTGTGACTTTAAATAAGTAGCAGTGTAAATTAGAGCTATGTGAAGCCCAAGATTACACAGTAAAAATACAATCTAATGCAGCTGCCATTCTGCTGCATCTCTAGTCCACTACAAATGACCTACATACAAACTAGAGCAGAACAAATGGACACGGCAACTCTGCAGAGAGGTTGCAATGCGTGGGAATGGCTCTCATATTTGGGTTTATATAGGACGTAGAGGCTGTCCTCAATCTGCTCACATACACAGTGTATTCCCCAAGTTGTCTGAGCTAGATCCTCACGTCACATTAGCCACATCGTCTTGGCCGTCACATCCTATCCTGAGATGGATCCTTGACACAGCAAAGCCTGCAGAACAGAAATGACAGAGCCAATGTAGCGTGACAAAAATGAGGATCAGATTTGTCATAATGGATGACTCATCCACATAGGGTCAGTGATTCCCCAGAAGTGTGACATTGTAGACATGGCAAAATTTGAAAATGTAGCAACAGACTTCTCATCCTGTTGAGAAATATGCTGCATCCTCTTCCACAAACCAACCATCAGTGTGGTCTGCTGGCTGAAAGGGCGTAACTGCACTGAGTGCTTAACCCTGTAATCTTCCAACAGATGTTGAGGCCCCCACAGTCAGTAGTCACATTAACTCAGATCATCACACTCTGATCAAAAATGTGAAGTCTAAGAAGAGTTTGAGACAGTAACAGCCCTGCCTGAAAACAAGGGGCCGCATTGGAGGGCGGGCGGGCGGGCGGGCGTTGGGGGGGTGTTGTTTAAATGTACCCATGCGACACGGAAATCCAATCCAGAAAGTCCAGTTGGAGTGACAGATCAATGCATTCACAAGACCTGCACAAATGTTTGTAAGCCTCACAGACAGAATTTATTACCACAGCGACAAATATTTTATCTTCTGCTGTAACAATTGCAAAGTAAACAGTAGAAATACACAGTCACAATTCAAAGTAATCTACCAGGAATGTGCACTTGCATGTATTTGTTCGGCTGACGCAGTGCCCTGACAGATGACGTTGTGTTGCAGCAAAAGCTGAGCCTGGTTCAACGACCCTGAATTGTGTGTTTTTTTGGGCTCCCTGTGTTGACACCCCCATTGGGTTGCCACCCCCACTGCGCCAATTGCCTGAGCCCATTAAATGAATGAGAGGGTTACCCTGATGACATCACTAAAGCAATCATCAGGGGTATTTTTTTAAACTTTAGAGAGCTCGTTCCAGAACCACAGAAGATATTATATAACTGTATTCACAGCCTGAGAATTACTTCTCATGACTGGTAAACTGACCTTTATGTGTAAATATCGGTGGAATGCCCCCTTGACATTTTAAGAGAGGAGTTGTATTGTATGTATTGCTGTCTCGCCTTTGATGACTGCCTGATGTAATTACCCTTTGCAAACTATTGGAGGAAAAAACTTATTGATACATACTTTATGTATAGAAAAAAACCTTAAATGAGTGACTGCACGCTACTTCCACAGAGACGAGAGTCTGTCCACACATTGCATGTGTTTATTGTACCACTGAGTATACTGTGAGTACACGTAGTCTTTTTCCATAGAGCATTGTTGGCGAGCTGACGTACACGCTGTGCTCACCTGAGAAAACCTCACTCTCCAAGGAACTCTCCACTCTGTGCTGCCTGCTGTCAGTATCAATCAGCTTCTTTAAATGCCATCTGCAAAACAGGGAGCTATTGGAGGGAGGGACGAAGGGAATATGAGATATGAGAAGATCTAACCTAACAAATTATTTTACTGGAGGGTAGTAGAAAAAATATTTATCAAAACATGTTTCTTTTCACCCAAATATTAAAGGAGAACAACTTACCTATGATATACTGTATTCACCCAGTGTTCCTCTGCAGGGTTGAAATGAGCTATGCAGGAGGAAGATTTGGAGGATTCAGAATGAATTTTCATTTTTACTCAAATAACACCTGGAAAATGATTTAGCTATTTGGAATTATATTTTCAAATTTACATTATGATTTTGATATAGTCCCTTACAGACTTCCATATTCTGCTGTTATTTTCTCAATAAACAATTTCTCAATACTTTTCCAGAAACTTTACTGTATCACAATATGTATTTTTATTTCACTTGATATACCCTGATAGAGAATAGTACTAGCAGTCTGTGAAATCTCTACATAATGATAGCCTCCCAGAACACCAGTAAAGGATTAGGCTACTTTTAAGGCACAGATACTGAAGACCTACTGAACTGTTTCTCTCAGTGTTCAGTGCTGTAAGGATTGCAAATGCATTTAATTTCTTCTGATTAATTCCATCAGACAAAATATAAATCTTGTAATGTGAAGCTAATTTAGTTGTATTGAGCTGAAATCAATCTGAATTCATTATTTCTAACTTTGTCAACATCTGTCAGAAAAGGGAAAACACGACCAAACTTAATTCCTGATTGAGTTTTGTTTATTTTCTAATTTTGATTTTCAATTTTTAGATTTTTTTTTTCGATGTTCTGATTTGAAATGTGGGAGGAAACCGGAGTACCCGGGGAAAAACCCACGGCAACACAAGAGTGTAGAAACACCACACAGCAAAGATCAAGGCAGGAAATCCAGCCTTGATCGTTGCTGTGAGAACAGTGTTAACCACTGAGCTCCCGTGCTGCCTGAATGGTCCTCACAGCAGACATTGCAGTGTGACTGCATTCCATGTAGATGTGGTTTATTGACACACCTAAATAGAACACATCGACTGCTATTATAGGTTAAAATGCCCGCTGTGAGGAAGGTCAATTAATGGCATTCATCTTGAAGGAGAGAAGTCTTCCTCCACCCATCTGACTTACTACAAGTCAGGTGAGATGGAGGGGGTCGCGATTTGTAAACCCATTGAATTGTTTCCTTCAAGATGAATGCGGTATGTTACAAGATGTTAAAAGACGTAAAAAAGGGGGAGATTGTAGGTGTTCACGTTTCTCCACTGAAAGGTCGTGCTTAATGTCTTTCCCACAGCGGAAAAGAACCTGGACACTGCAGACTTTGGGGGTGGGCTGAGGACGTGGACTCTGAGATACTTTACAACAGCATCATCAAAAGATGTATCGTTTGATGCCATTGCTGCCTCCAGTGTCTTTTTCAGAGAGCCAAACTCCTGGCCAAGGTCTTTAATCACTGCCTTGTTAATTCTTTTCAGGTTTTTCTCGGCAGAGCTAGTCATGATGCTCTCCCCCAACACCTTTTCTGCCAGACGCTCTATGATGGTGTTGATGTCTGCCATCTGTACTGATCTTCTGGCTTTCCGAGGGGCTTTCGTAAAGAGCCTCATGACCAGAGCAGTGATGAAGTTGTTGGCTATCTTCTTTGTTGCTGGAGATGAAGTATCATTGGACACTGCTACGTGTCCCTCCCCTGACTTTTCAGAGCATGGGGAGACTGGTGCAGGCTCAGAGGTTACTTTAGGAGATATGACTCCTGTGGATTGTGCAGGGTCTTCAGCAGGTGAGCCCGAACGTGAACAACAGGCTGTTGTACTCTGCCTGTCGCTGGCTTCAATGGACTCCGGCTCGTTGACGTTTTCTTCTATTGTGGTCAGCATTGTTGTTAGTAGGTCTGTGATGTCATTTAGTGCACCAGACACTTTGTCACTTTGAATTGTTTGATTTGATGATTCTTTCTCCAACCAGAGTAGTACCTGTTGCAGAAACTTTCCCACTGCATCCTCTGTCATGACATACAGAACCTCAGGAGAAAAGTGGAACTGACTGGCTACCACCTTCCTGCTGAACTGAGAAATGACAGATTCAGAGAGACTTCTTCCCAATGGAGCCATGGGAATCTGGTAAGTCTGTCCAGTCATCAGATGACTGTACATTTTATCAGTCAGCTCCATTGAAAACTTTTTGATCTGGACCCTGTACGTGCTGGTATCCAGTGTTTTGCTTGCATCTGCTGCAGGTTTCTCTGGCAGGTTTAATTTGTGAAACAAGCTGTCAACTTTGTCTTTGATGCTTTCAAAATCTAGTGGAGAAGACTGCTGCATTCTCACACTGATCATTGTCGTCTTGCTGGTCCGACTGCAACTCTCAGACTTGGGTCTGGGAGACTCTGGATCCGCTCCTGGTAAGATGTCTTCAGTAGCGTCATCAGAGTCATCATCTTCAATGAGTTTGCGCTGAGACTCTGAATCCTGTTTGAGACTCACAAGGAAATTAGCGTCTTTTGTCTCAAACGAAGTCTTCAGCTCTAGCATAACTTTGTCGAATTGTTGTTGGGCAAACTTGAGAAAGCCTTGTTTGCAAACTTTTTGGTCTTCATTTGCGGTATTGTCAGCAGGTGCGGCCTGTGAGGCAAAAAAGTCTCTCACCTTATTTTGTACGAACCCCATATTAAAATGAGGTCTACTTTTCTCACTGCATCTAGCTACATCTCCAGTGTCAGGATATTGCAAGTCATCAACTACAGCGCTGATAATTTCAGACGCTGCATCATGAACATCCGGAGAGGTGCTGAGAGGCAGGAGGGCATTGTCAGCTTCTTCTTCTGTGTCTGGTGTCTCACAGCTCCATTTGGCGAGAATGTCACTCACAGCTTTAGTTGCTGAGGGGACAGAGATCGCAGATTTTAAGCTCTGAGGCGATTGACATTTCTCTGGTTCTTCTGTTTCCAGGATCTGTACTGTCGCTTCAGAGCTTGTGTGGTGGAGGGGTTCTTCATTTTTTGGCCGCCAACACAGTGCCAGGCACTGGGAGTTAAGCTTACCTAAATGTCTTTTCAGACATTGGGTAGCATGAATCACCATTTGATGAAGTGATGTTATATTGGACATGGCGCCAGTGACAAAAACAGCGGGCTCTTCTGGCCAAACTGTGCTGTTGATGGCCACAGACACAACAGAGGTTACCTTCTGGGAAATTTCCCTTTCAACTAGTGCAGTCAGCTTTTCTGCACTCTCACATTTGTCCTGTGGGACGTGCAGAGCGACAGCAAAGCTATCGGGGAGGGAGTTTCCGAGGGGAGTGGTAAAGTTCTCCAAAACTGTAGTCAGATCAGCCTGAGATGCACTCGTGAGCATGCGCTTCTTAAAGATTGGTAGTACAATTCTCAGGATGGCTGTAGAGTATGTCTGTATGATTTCGATTAACATGTCAGCCAGTGTAGCTTCTGTAGCTGATTCCAAAGTCCCAGCAGCTAACATGCTCCAGTGTGCTACAGACACTCTGTCAAAATATTTGTTCACTATGGGCAAAAGAGCCTCTGGTGGTATAAGGACTGCGTTGTCCATATTGGTGTTATCCATATTGGTGTTATCCGTATTGGTATTGTTCATATCGATGTTATCCGTATTGGTATTGTCCATATCGGTGTTGTCCATATTGCTGTTGTCCATATCGGTGTTGTCCATATTGGATTCGGAAGCCATTCTTTCTTTTCGCTTTGCTTGTTGGTTTGTTTGAAACTTGCTGAAAATTGTGCAGTAATGTGTAAATCCTCACTTTCTGAGCGTGGTCTGGAAGTCACTTGTCAAGAGTGAAAACTGGAATGTTGATTTTTTACGTACCAGCACTTATATAGCCAGTATTGTATGATGTCACATGGAATCTAGATCAAAGCACACGAGTCACATAGAATGCATCATCACAGCCAATGGAATGACTTTGCACAAATTTGCACACACACACACACACACACACACAAACACATACACATTTTGTGACAAACACACAACTGTGAGTTAAGCAATAATAGGAGCTAATATTTACAGATCGAACACACATGCAAACAATTTCCACTCACACTAAAAATGGTTGGGAGCTTTGTCCAATACTTCGATCAAATCCTACTTATAATACTAATGACATTCCCTTCAGATTAAGCTGGACTTTATGTTTAGCAAATACTAGCATGCTGACATACTAAACTATAGGTGAACATGGTAAACATTACACCTGCTTAACATCAGCATGTTACTGTTGTATGTTGGCATGCTGATGTTGGAATTTAACTAACCCAACTGCTGTAGCCAAGTACAGCCTCACAAAGCAGCTAGCATGACTGTACACTTAAACTGTGTCTAGAATCCATATTAATTCTATACTCCATATATAATTGTCATACTATAATTTTTGAGCAGTTAGTATAAAAAACGTACTTTACCATTTCATACCAACATTTTGCATTTTCAAATGACAAATTACTTAATTAAACACATTTTTCATACCAGTATTTTTTCTATTTTATTTTAATAAATTTGATGAGCAAGTCTTTGTAACTTGTAACAAGATACTTTTTTATGTATTTGTGCCCATCTCTGTGTGAAATTAGACTCACGCCGCTCCCCTCTCATACGCAAGGACTGCCTCTCCAGCTCCTAAACAGCCTCAAGCAAGCCCCACTGATCCGGGCTGTTTTCAGCTGCTCTGCCAGAGAACCAGAGGGAGGTCGGTGTGGTCCGTGCCCCAGGTCGAGTGCCCTCTGTCTGCTTTCCCTTATGTCCACACACCCCTCGATACACAGGTAGGTAGCTGATAGTGTCCCGCCTGCAGAGAATTATTGACGTCCTTACTGCTTGATGAGTTGACTGACAGATTGCATTTTCATTTTCATGTTGTCACCAAGAGAGCGTCGTGACATGTAAATGTATATGCAATAGACTGGGGGGCTGTTTCGCTTATTGCATTTGAATATTGTCCACTGTACAGCAGGTTAAATCCTTGAAAATTAAAGATTAAATGCTGTTTATTTTCAAATTATTAGAAAATGTAATTTTCATTTTAACTGTGACTTAAACCTCTTCTTAAAAAGCCTACGCTTGATCCAGGGGTTTAAGCCAATTATAGACCTATATCTAACCTTCCCTTTCTTTCCAAAATCTTTGAGAAAGTCGTCATTAATCCGTTATGTGACTTTCTAAACAGCAATAGTTTATTTGAGGATTTTCAGTCAGGATTAAGGAGCATCATAGAACAGAGACAGCACTGGTGAAAGTGGCAAATGATCTTTTGATTGCGTCAGACAAAGGATTTGTCTCTGTACTTGTTCTGTTAGATCTTAGTGCCGCTTTCGATACCATTGACCATTGTATCCTATTACAGAGACTGGAGCATTTGATTGGCGTCAAAGGACCCGCACTAAGCTGGTTTCAGTTGTATTTATCAGATAGATTTCAGTTTGTCCATGTAAATGATGAATCCTCCGTGCACACGGAAGTTAGTCACGGAGTTCCACAAGGTTTGGTGCTTGGACCACTTTTATTCACCTTGTATATGCTTCCTTTAGGCAATATTATTAGGAAACCCTCCATAAACTTTCATTGCTATGCAGATGATACTCAATTATACTTATCGATAAAGCCAGATGAAACCGATAAGTTAGCCAAACTTCAGACATGTATCATGGACATACAAGACTGGATGACCTGCAATTTTCTGCTGTTAAACTCAGACAAAACGGAAGTTATTGTTCTGGGTCCTAAACACCTGCGAGACACACTATCTATAGATATAGTTACTCTAGATGCCATTGCCCCTGCCTCTAGCACCGCTGTAAGGAATCTAGGAGTAACCTTTGATCAGGACATGTCCTTTAATACCCATATAAAACAGACTTCAAGGACTGCCATCTTCCACTTACATAATATTATTAAAATCAGGCGTTTCCCATCTCAAAAAGATGCAGAAAAACTAGTCCATGCATCTGTTACTACTAAGTTAGATTATTGTAATTCCTTATTATCGAGCTGCCCCGATAAGTCTTTAAAGACTCTCCAGCTAATCCAGAATACGGCTGCACGTGTACTGACAGGAACTAGCAAAAGAGAACATATTTCTTCAATATTAACTTCTCTGCACTGGCTCCCTGTAAAATCTAGAATAGAATTGAAAATCCTCCTCCTCACTTACAAAGCTCTTATTGGTTAGACACCATCGTATCTTAAAAAGCTGATAGTACCGCATTACCCCACTAGAGCACTACGCTCACAGAATGCAGGGTTACTTGTGGTACCTAAAGTCTCTAAAAGTAGAATGGGAGCCAGAGCCTTTAGTTATCAAGCACATCTTCTGTGGAACCAGCTCACAATTTGGGTTCGAGAGGCAGACACCCTCTCTTCGTTCAAGAGTATGCTAAAAATGTTCCTTTTTGATAAAGCTTATAGTTAGGGCTGGCTCATGTGAGTCCTGAACATCCCTTAGTTATGCTGTTATAGGCTTAGAATGCCGGGGGATTTCCCATGATGCACTGAGCTTCTCTCTCCTCCTCTCCCTCTCTATCTGTACGGATTCCTATCCCACTAATACACGTTACTAACTGCACTTCTTCCCGGTAGTTCCTGTGCTTTCTGTGCTTTTTCGCCTTCTCACTTTCTGCAGGTATTTCCACCTCTGGAGCTGTAGATTCTGGATCTGTGTTTGCCGACTGTCTACTGCCCCCATGTTCCTGCTCCACATTCACTGCTGCAGTTGTTATTATTATTAGTCTGATTTGTTGTCTGTGCTCCTGCTCTGTCTCCCCTCTCCCCCTCCCTCCTCCCCTTTCCACCCAACTCGGTTGATGCAGATGGCCGCCCACCCAGAGCCTGGTTCTGCTCAAGGTTTCTACCTGTTAAAAGGGAGTTTTTCCTCGCCACTGTCGCCAAGTGCTTGCTCATGGTGGGAACTGTTGCGTCTCTGTAAATAATAGTATTAAAAAGTATGGTCTAGACCTACTCTATGTGAAAAGCGTCTTGTAATAACTTTTGTTATGATTTGGCGCTATACAAATAAAATTGACTTGACTTGACTTGACTTAAATATTGCTTGAATTAATGGAAAAATCAGGTAACATTGTTTATATTGAATTTTTATTTCCAAATTTGAAATACATTTATAAATTGTCCATTGAAAATGAAACGTCCAACGGCTTTTCCATTTTCATATGGTCATAGAACACACATACAAATATGTGAAAATGAAAATGCAATTGTATTATTGCAATTTCATTTTTACTCAAATAACACCTGGAAAATGATTTAGCTATTTGGAATTATATTTTCAAATTTACATTATGATTTTGATATAGTCCCTTACAGACTTCCATATTCTGCTGTTATTTTCTCAATAAACAATTTCTCAATACTTTTCCAGAAACTTTACTGTATCACAATATGTATTTTTATTTCACTTGATATACCCTGATAGAGAATAGTACTAGCAGTCTGTGAAATCTCTACATAATGATAGCCTCCCAGAACAACAGTAAAGGATTAGGCTACTTTTAAGGCACAGATACTGAAGACCTACTGAACTGTTTCTCTCAGTGTTCAGTGCTGTAAGGATTGCAAATGCATTTAATTTCTTCTGATTAATTCCATCAGACAAAATATAAATCTTGTAATGTGAAGCTAATTTAGTTGTATTGAGCTGAAATCAATCTGAATTCATTATTTCTAACTTTGTCAACATCTGTCAGAAAAGGGAAAACACGACCAAACTTAATTCCTGATTGAGTTTTGTTTATTTTCTAATTTTGATTTTCAATTTTTAGATTTTTTTTTTCGATGTTCTGATTTGAAATGTGGGAGGAAACCGGAGTACCCGGGGAAAAACCCACGGCAACACAAGAGTGTAGAAACACCACACAGCAAAGATCAAGGCAGGAAATCCAGCCTTGATCGTTGCTGTGAGAACAGTGTTAACCACTGAGCTCCCGTGCTGCCTGAATGGTCCTCACAGCAGACATTGCAGTGTGACTGCATTCCATGTAGATGTGGTTTATTGACACACCTAAATAGAACACATCGACTGCTATTATAGGTTAAAATGCCCGCTGTGAGGAAGGTCAATTAATGGCATTCATCTTGAAGGAGAGAAGTCTTCCTCCACCCATCTGACTTACTACAAGTCAGGTGAGATGGAGGGGGTCGCAATTTGTAAACCCATTGAATTGTTTCCTTCAAGATGAATGCGGTATGTTACAAGATGTTAAAAGACGTAAAAAAGGGGGAGATTGTAGGTGTTCACGTTTCTCCACTGAAAGGTCGTGCTTAATGTCTTTCCCACTGCGGAAAAGAACCTGGACACTGCAGACTTTGGGGGTGGGCTGAGGACGTGGACTCTGAGATACTTTACAACAGCATCATCAAAAGATGTATCGTTTGATGCCATTGCTGCCTCCAGTGTCTTTTTCAGAGAGCCAAACTCCTGGCCAAGGTCTTTAATCACTGCCTTGTTAATTCTTTTCAGGTTTTTCTCGGCAGAGCTAGTCATGATGATCTCCCCCAACACCTTTTCTGCCAGACGCTCTATGATGGTGTTGATGTCTGCCATCTGTACTGATCTTCTGGCTTTCCGAGGGGCTTTCGTAAAGAGCCTCATGACCAGAGCAGTGATGAAGTTGTTGGCTATCTTCTTTGTTGCTGGAGATGAAGCATCATTGGACACTGCTACGTGTCCCTCCCCTGACTTTTCAGAGCATGGGGAGACTGGTGCAGGCTCAGAGGTTACTTTAGGAGATATGACTCCTGTGGATTGTGCAGGGTCTTCAGCAGGTGAGCCCGAACGTGAACAACAGGCTGTTGTACTCTGCCTGTCGCTGGCTTCAATGGACTCCGGCTCGTTGACGTTTTCTTCTATTGTGGTCAGCATTGTTGTTAGTAGGTCTGTGATGTCATTTAGTGCACCAGACACTTTGTCACTTTGAATTGTTTGATTTGATGATTCTTTCTCCAACCAGAGTAGTACCTGTTGCAGAAACTTTCCCACTGCATCCTCTGTCATGACATACAGAACCTCAGGAGAAAAGTGGAACTGACTGGCTACCACCTTCCTGCTGAACTGAGAAATGACAGATTCAGAGAGACTTCTTCCCAATGGAGCCATGGGAATCTGATAAGTCTGTCCAGTCATCAGATGACTGTACATTTTATCAGTCAGCTCCATTGAAAACTTTTTGATCTGGACCCTGTACATGCTGGTATCCAGTGTTTTGCTTGCATCTGCTGCAGGTTTCTCTGGCAGGTTTAATTTGTGAAACAAGCTGTCAACTTTGTCTTTGATGCTTTCAAAATCTAGTGGAGAAGACTGCTGCATTCTCACACTGATCATTGTCGTCTTGCTGGTTCGACTGCAACTCTCAGACTTGGGTCTGGGAGACTCTGGATCCGCTCCTGGTAAGATGTCTTCAGCAGCGTCATCAGAGTCATCATCTTCAATGAGTTTGCGCTGAGACTCTGAATCCTGTTTGAGACTCACAAGGAAATTAGCGTCTTTTGTCTCAAACGAAGTCTTCAGCTCTAGCATAACTTTGTCGAATTGTTGTTGGGCAAACTTGAGAAAGCCTTGTTTGCAAACTTTTTGGTCTTCATTTGCGGTATTGTCAGCAGGTGCAGCCTGTGAGGCAAAAAAGTCTCTCACCTTATTTTGTACGAACCCCATATTAAAATGAGGTCTACTTTTCTCACTGCATCTAGCTACATCTCCAGTGTCAGGATATTGCAAGTCATCAACTACAGCGCTGATAATTTCAGACGCTGCATCATGAACATCCGGAGAGGTGCTGAGAGACAGGAGGGCATTGTCAGCCTCTTCTTCTGTGTCTGGTGTCTCACTGCTCCATTTGGCGAGAATGTCACTCACAGCTTTAGTTGCTGAGGGGACAGAGATCGCAGATTTTAAGCTCTGAGGCGATTGACATTTCTCTGGTTCTTCTGTTTCCAGGATCTGTACTGTCGCTTCAGAGCTTGTGTGGTGGAGGGGTTCTTCATTTTTTGGCCGCCAACACAGTGCCAGGCACTGGGAGTTAAGCTTACCTAAATGTCTTTTCAGACATTGGGTAGCATGAATCACCATTTGATGAAGTGATGTTATATTGGACATGGCGCCAGTGACAAAAACAGCGGGCTCTTCTGGCCAAACTGTGCTGTTGATGGCCACAGACACAACAGAGGTTACCTTCTGGGAAATTTCCCTTTCAACTAGTGCAGTCAGCTTTTCTGCACTCTCACATTTGTCCTGTGGGACGTGCAGAGCGACAGCAAAGCTATCGGGGAGGGAGTTTCCGAGGGGAGTGGTAAAGTTCTCCAAAACTGTAGTCAGATCAGCCTGAGATGCACTCGTGAGCATGCGCTTCTTAAAGATTGGTAGTACAATTCTCAGGATGGCTGTAGAGTATGTCTGTATGATTTCGATTAACATGTCAGCCAGTGTAGCTTCTGTAGCTGATTCCAAAGTCCCAGCAGCTAACATGCTCCAGTGTGCTACAGACACTCTGTCAAAATATTTGTTCACTATGGGCAAAAGAGCCTCTGGTGGTATAAGGACTGCGTTGTCCATATTGGTGTTATCCATATTGGTATTGTCCATATCGGTGTTGTCCATATTGCTGTTGTCCATATCGGTGTTGTCCATATTGGATTCGGAAGCCATTCTTTCTTTTCGCTTTGCTTGTTGGTTTGTTTGAAACTTGCTGAAAATTGTGCAGTAATGTGTAAATCCTCACTTTCTGAGCGTGGTCTGGAAGTCACTTGTCAAGAGTGAAAACTGGAATGTTGATTTTTTACGTACCAGCACTTATATAGCCAGTGTTGTATGATGTCACATGGAATCTAGATCAAAGCACACGAGTCACATAGAATGCATCATCACAGCCAATGGAATGACTTTGCACAAATTTGCGCACACACACACACACACACACACACACACACACACACACACACACACTTTATGACAAGTGTGAGTTAAGCAATAATAGGAGTTAATATTTACAGATCAAACACACATGCAAACAGTTTTGTCCCATACTTTGGTTTGTGACCAAATACTACTGTTATTAATGACATTCCCATCAGCCTCAGCCGGACTTTGTGTTAAGGAAATACTAGCATGCTGACATACTAAAATATAGGTGAACATGGCAAACATTATACCTGCTTAACATCAGCATGTTACTGTTGTATGTTGGCATGCTGATGTTGGAATTCAACTAACCCAACTGCTGTAGCCAAGTACAGCCTCACAAAGCAGCTTCAAATTACTTGTATTTTAATTAAAAACATTTTCTCATACCAGTATTTTGTATTTTATTTTGATAAATTTGATTAGCAATTATTTGTAATAATATACTTTTTGATGTATTTGTACCCATGTTTGTGAAATTAGACAAAACATTCTTAGAGAATACCTTTGATAAGAAATAGTTGATAGCTGATGCTAGGAGGTCAACTGAATCTGAGTGGCTTATAAAGTGATAAGATGCACAGTATCAGAAAATTTGATTTTTAAAAAGCAAATCTAATATTTTGTCATCATTACCTTTACTGTCTATAGAAGCAACTGTATCTTAAATGGAAAGCAAATAGGAGCTGAACTAGATTCTGTTAATGGAGGAAAGCTTTTTTCAGGACTATTAAATCACACTAGGCAGAAAAACTGCAAGATGAAGTCCAGCTCAAATACCTTCCCCAGGTTGCTAACAAGTGTCTTGAAAAGGCCTCAACCCATCTATTTTTACATTGATATTGGTTATGATGAGAGATAATATCCTAAAAAAGGTGGCCACCACAACCATCCATAACATTTTATTGTTATGTATCAGGGGCATTCATCATGCACTCAATCTGCATTATTGTGACCGTATTTATTATTCTGACAGTTACAGAGATGTGTTACATTTAGGGAGATTGAAACTCCAGGTGATCTATCTAAATATCATCATATATATTCAGAATTAATTGTGTATCTTTACATTCATTAATGGATAATTCTATAAATCACAATAGTGAACAAACAAAAAAAAATGACCCAACTAGAGTTCTTTCAAATAATAGACATACAAACTTATTCTTTTGCACACAAAACTGACATTCTTTTATTAATCTCTGTCATCTAAAATAGAGCATCTTAAAAATTAAACAGTGTTACGTATGAGCCCTCCTAATTAATAGTGCAGATATGATAAGGGGGCAAGTTTTTCACTTTCAGTACGGAGAAATCTGACAACAAGTGTGTGTGTGTGTGTGAGAGTGTGTGTGTGCGCGCACGCGCGCGCTCGAGCTTGTCGCCCTCAGGTCCTGAAGAGCACAGCAGTAGTCACAGCTGTTAGAACCACAGCAGCTACAGGCCCCCAGATCATCCATGGCTTCTGAAAAAAGTGGTGACACAAATGGAAACATGATCATCACCATATGAAACCGCCCATCCAAGGATTGCCAAAGCTTTTTGACAGAGGGAGCTTGCCATTGAGACCGATGCAGTGCACAGAGAATGCGAGTTAGCGGTTTCTGATAAAGATAAGCCCATCCAAACCAGCTGAGAGAAACAGTTAAGCATTAGCCATCCAGACAAGACAAACAGATGTCAGATGTTGGAACTGTATGATTAGAGAGGTTAGAGTTTCAAAGACATCAATTTTTGGAGCTTCCCCTGAGGAAGGCATTCTGGGGAATGAGGAAAACCTGATTAAAGCATGCAATGATCTAAAAGACACTGATGAGAATGAAAGATGTAGGCCGACTTGACAGGAGTAATGTGTACCTTACTACCACAATGCGCCGAAGCACCAAAACAGCAAAGCCAGGATAAGGCCGATGACTATGGCTTGAACAGGCAGCAATAGGGATGTCTACAGAAGGGAAGGGATATTATAGTAATCAACTGCAATGGGACATACTTTAGTTGGGTGTAGCTTTATTAATAAACCCCTCAGTCAGTAATCTGTGTCTATAATTGGTGTTTATACAAATCTCGAAGTCACACACAGCTGTCAATGTCTAAAAGCAAACAGTAAAAAACAGTGGATGAGTAGAGGGGAGCAGGTGTGCTGAGACAAAAAAATAAAAATAAATATATATATATATATTATGAATCTTACAAAAGATTCACCTTTTATGCCTGGGGATATTTAACAAAATAAACAGATGATAAATACCCTGTTGTGGCAAATTTGAAGCAAAGCTCATGCTTCCAAAACCAAGACAACTGAAGATGTTTGCTTCTTATGCAAATAAAAGCTATGCTGCCATTTTTCTTTTTAACTTAACTGCAGATCATCATTTCTACACTTCATGCACCTCAATACATTTTTTGTCAAACAATTATATATGATTTTGACTCATTTCTGTTGAGTGAATTATAGACAAGCACTCACCTTTGTTTCTTTCTCCTGTAATTCCTTCATGTTGGTTTTGCACTCCTCAAGTTCCTCTGTAAGCAACTGTTTTTCCTGCTCAGTCTTCTCATATTTTTCCTTTAGGTCTGAGAGCTCCGTCTTAGCCTCCTCATACTGCATAAAGCAAATTATAAATGTTTTACTGAAAGTAATCACAAGACAAAGTACTTTCAGTTAAATGTATTTCCTGGGTCAATTTGGCTAACGAGTTGCTTATGTGAGAATCACTGATTGATACAGTATAAAAGGTGGTAATGGTTTCTCAAAGGCTTTGTCCTCTAACAAGGCTTTACAGGACTGTGAGAGCACTCAGTTTCCACTTTCATTCAGTAACTGAAAGAGCAACACAACACTGGGATGAATGACTTGTGGTTAAGGGATGACTTCATCTGCTTTCTGCTGTTCAACAGTGCCCCTCCTGTCCCCTGAGTTTCACACCAGAGGCTCATCCACATCCAGCCCCCCCCCCCCCCCCCCCACCCCCCACCCATTCTTGTTTTACGAAAGAGGCTGGGAGTCTCACAACCATTTCAGCACAGTTATAGATATTAGTTAGACACAGTATTTAAGAGCTATTAGAGGAGCTTATTAAGGCAGTTCTTTGTTGGCCTCAACATTCAGCTCTCAGGTCCTGGGCTGGGTACACTCACAGTGGGTAATGTGTCTGTTTTTAAATTGGTTGTCTCAAAATAGAAAATCTTTCCTAACTAGGCATAACAAAGATGCCCAGTGATCCCACAGGAGGGAGAACTCTTTTTAACCTAGGGACATCTTCTTATTCTCCAGGTGTTAAGCACAGTCTTTGATGACATGAACAAATAAAACAAAGCATTTGGATTAGATGACTCCAGAGAGCTGCTGCCTGTCTTGTAAATGTATCACAAAATATCCTACTGTCTTGAATACAAATAAATCACTAAAGCAACATAAGATACTACATGCCCAGTTAAATAGCAGCCAATGACCCACATGGACAGAGGCCTCATAGCATCAGGGCCTGTTTTTTTTCAAGTGTGTTAGAGTAGAAAATCCTACTTTATAGGCATTCCAGTAAAACACTTATCAACTTTCTTAACTGAGAAAAGTCATCCACTTCCTCAAGCTCAAATACTTTGCACAATCAAGCTACCATTAAAAAAAAATAAAGATTCAACACTTTTTGGTGACCTCCTTGGATTTGTTATTGTCATAAAGGAGTATGCCATATACTATAGTATCCAAATATAGTGGTTATGCATACTCGATCCTTCATGTTGTGGCTAAAATGGTCCACACATACAGATGCAGCTTGACCATGAAAATGGGCCAACTTCAGCGGCAAAGTTGAGTAAATTATTACCATAGGCACTGGGTTTTGACATTTGACATTGACAGTGTTGGCACTGGGTGTTGACATTTAACAGAAATTTAACAGAAAATAAATAAACAAACTGGCTAAATAGAGCAGGATGCAGAAGTGGTTATAACACCTTTAAAAAAGGTGTTTAAAAGTAATTTTAACTCTGCCCCTAAATGAGGGGGCCGTGTACAGCAGCACAACAGCGGCAGGTGCAGCAGTCATCCTCCGGCAGTGTCTACACTGGATCCATTCTGCCACAGTGTTGCTGTGCACTCAGGACTGTTATGACATATCTCACAAACACAATCATGTTCCTGCGTGTGTAAGTTGGGGGAAAAAAAATAACTTGAACCCTTAAACGATACTTTGTGCAGGATCTTGTGGCAAATGTAGACAGCTACACTGGTTACAGTGGAACTATATCTGTTACATCAGCAGCAGGATTGAAAAATTTGACTGAGTAGCAGCAAGTGTAAACAGGGTGTGACTCTCAGGTTGAGGGTAGAAGTAATTACTAGCAGTGATTCTGAAATGCTTGACAATGTCCTTTTAGTTACCTCTCTCTGCAGAGTCTTGCTGCGATTGTCCGCTTCATCCAGTTGGGTTTGCAGCTTGGTGCTATCCTGCTGGTGCTGGAGCTGCAGAGCCACCAGCCTCTTCTCCAGCTCCTGCTGGGAGCTCTCTAGGGCTTTGAGGCTGTTGCTCAGCTCAGCATTCTGGGCACGCGAACTACCACAAACAAAACAACACTGAGTTCAATAGGTGAAGGATCACACGAAGAGAGGAGTGCCGTATAATGTCAAGCAAAGGATGTTGGAGCAGAGACAAGCAAATGAGACAGAGGGAGCACAAAGGTGGGGGTGAAGCGCAGCTCTTGGTTATGTAGTTCAGTGCACTGACCTGGCAAGGTCTTTCTCCAGCTGCTTCTGTTTCTGCAGCACTGCCTCTTTCTCAGAGCGCAGTTCTGCACAGTCACTCTGCAGCTTCCCCTTCTCTTTCTGGTGAGTCTTGAGGAGTTCCTCCTTCTCAGCCCTGAGTGAAGCACACTCACTTTGCAGAGTGCTCCTTTCCTTCTGGTGCTTATTCATAATGTCTTGTTTTTCAGATCGCAGGACAGCACTCTCCTTCTGAAGGCCATTGCACTCCAGCTGCATGGTCTGCAGCTCACTGGCTGTGGAAAAGAAGGGGTTATGTAACAGTGTGTTCTTTGAGCAGATGCTCTTTTCTTAACTGCCTTACAGGTGAAGTGAGAGTTCATAGAAAAACTAATTTTTAATGTGTGTAACATTTTTTGCAAACACTCCTTTATGTTAGAAACAAGAGAGCCATATTTTAAATCATGAGGTCATTAAGCAACATGTTTTCTGGTAGAGATTTAAGATTTGATAAGAAGTGACACTACATGAAATTTAAGTTAGCAGTTTAAAACTGTTCTATCCTATTACAAAACCTTCTCTTTCAGTTCAGCAAATTATGCAAAAAAAGTGTCTCCTTTCATGCATGTATGACTAAAATAAATACAATTATGACTACAATTATTGTGTCAGATACATATAATATTCTTTTTTACCAGCAATCATCATCATATCTTGTATTATGTGAATTTGCACCATGTAGTACCTTGTATTTCGGCAGTTTTCTGCCACTGCTTGCTCTGTTGCTGAAGGTCACGCTGTAGGTTGTCAATCTCGCGCTCATATTTGTTGGCAGTCTGACGCCATTTGTCCAGGTCCTTCGAAGCGGTCGACAGGTTAGTCTGGATGACAGCGACGTCACGGTCCCGCTCAGCAGTGGCTGCCTCCAGGGCACGTTTCAGAGCCTTCACCTCATCACGTGCACTTTGTAGCTCGGCGAGTGAACCGGAGGAGACATCGATCTGCTCTCTGAGAACGGCCAGCTGGCCTGTCCAAACCATCATCAGTGTTGAGATTAGGTGACAATTTCATTAGGATAGACAAAAACTTTCCAATCCACAAACATGTACCTTGAAGAAGCTTTATCTGTTTTGCAGACTCATCAGCTTGTTGTTTCTTTTCTTTTCTCTCTTCCTCCAGGATACCTACAAAATATAATTGCATTAATTTAATGCAAGTGTGTGCACAGTATACAATAAAGACATTGGTGTGTATCTAACATCAAAGATTTTTATTTTTACCTTGTATCTCCATGCATTTGTGTTTCTCCGTATTAGCTAGTTCCTGGGCTTCTCGAAGTTCATCATTCAAGCGCTGGATAATCTTTTCGGAGTCACCAGAGGACCCCATGTTTGACCTGGTCAAGTCATCTTTTGATGAAACACAGAACAGAAATTATTATCCAAATAAGAAGATCCTTTATTCTTACATTAGAGTATCCAGCTGTAAGGATAGAGCTTCTTGTCTTCCTGCAAAGTTACTGGAGTGCATACACAGACACTAGAAAGTAAAGTTTAAACAATAATGAGACATCAGGCATGGATGATGGCAATTCAGTACTATAAAAATAGAAGTATAACTCAAAGTTAAATCATATTAACCCTGCTTCAGCCCCAAATATTTAACCACGGCTGACATACTAGATGATTTCCCAAGATATTAAAATGGGACTATTACATAAACTAATTGCTAACCCAGAAATAGACACAACTGCATTATCTATCCAAGTTTTAATTCCAAAATGTCCATTAACCCAGTGAGATATGAGTCACTGGCACATCTACATTGCAGTAGCAGTAAGTAACTGTAAACAATACACAAAGGGAATGGACAAGCCAAGGTTGTCAAGGGTCTGTTGTGTTTTCTAGAGGTGGAAACAAACTCCACAAATACTTGGGCTTCGCAATGCCCAGTGAATATCTTGATCCCCTAATCTACCATGGCTAGGAAAAGAGATGACCTCATCTCAGGCCGAGCATTTGGCAGAGGGGAAAACAAGAGTCAGGACAGGTCAAGCATGTGCACCATAAATGGACACATTAGAGGGCCTGCAATGAAAAGCCGTATTTGTCGGAAAAACTGTGGTTTCATTGTATCTGGCGCGCATGGCTGAATAAACATACTGTACAAGTAAACACACATTAGTAGTGGTACCAGATGGCATTGATAAATGTCCCTAAAATGAAAGGGTATGAAGCGACGGCTGGAGGCTGGTGGCACCCTCTGACTCAAGCACATGACCGCCCTGCTGTGTGCCAGACAAAGGATGGGCGGTCAGAGCTCCGTCCTGCATGTGTGTATGAGGTTGTGTGTTCCTTCATGCATGCATATGTATGAGGGAGAATGTGAGTGGGCTCGCTGTTAGTGGGGCTGTCTGTGTTCAGTTTGTGTGAAAGATGAATGTCCCTCTGGAGATCACGAGAGCATTTCAGATGAGGGCGTCCAATGGGTTATCTTTAGTAAAAATTTGTTATTATAGCCATTATCTTTTAATGTCACGGTCTGACACCTGACAAAGTAGTAATGGGATTAGTCTGAGTGTAAAAATACCTCTCTGACTAGTTGGGGATTTTGAGCATTACACTGCCTCAAGTGACGAAAGAAGGAAAATGTAGGAGAAAGTCTTTTTTTAGCTCAAGTGCTGAAGGCTAAAGCCATCATGCTCTATCTTTTCCCCGCTGTCGGTTTCCTTCCCAGTGAATGTGACGGCATTCTCTAACAGAATCAGAGTGTTAGCACTGCTCGCACTGAACATCTACAGTATTTAGTGAGTCTCTGCTGATCAAACAGCTAGGGGTGATATTCGTTTAGAGGTACAATATGTGCTGTATGTGACTGAAACTGAGAAATATTCTTATCATTTTGAGATGACTGAGATACTGTTATCGTGAGGACACTGTTTGCTTTGTGCTGCCTATATGCTGTGCAGCGTAGCATTACAAATTCATTCATCATGCGAAATTGATTCAGTCACTAATATGCGTGCACATTTTTACATAAATGTCCCCGTTGATTTTCAGGTTCTCATCTTTGTATTATCCGCTGCATTTCATATTAATATGCCACCCTAAATGACACACATTAGTCAGCTGATGTGTCCTCTGTGCAAAGAGACTCCATCTTCTAATAAGCTGTTGACACTAGAGAAATAAGCCTCTAAAACAAGGCCATCTACAGCACCGTGCAGCTCCGTAGCCAACCAAACTGCCCTTATAGCTACAGAAGCTCTTCTTAACAGTGACTCATGATTTTTTCCTCTCTCCACATTGTCAGTTTGTAAAATATGCTGTGTCAGGTCAGAGACATTTGAATTGCAATGCCAAGTCATTCACTTCAATTTTGTCCGTCCATGCTTAGAGGAAGAAAAAAAAATAATACAGCTGTGTTACCTTTGATGTGTGATACGTTATTCAGGGGATCACTCAGCTGTTTCTCATCCATTTGCTTATCTGTAAAACAAACAAAAACAGTATCATGTAAACAAATATATAGCACTTAATCAGGAGTTGACATATAAAATAACTTTTAAACAAACATCTTAACCAAATTATACTATGGTTGCTGTTGTTATGGTTAGGGAGTATTTTTAAAAAAAAAGGTAAACAGAAAAATGCATGCTCATCTATGAACACGTAACAAGTATTCTATTGTAAGAGCCAGCTGCATAGTTCCTGAGAATTTCCTTTGAAGACTAGACCACAGAAAACGTACTAATAAAAAAGGTTAAGAAGTAAACTAAGCAGGAATTATTACCTTAGGTGATCCAGGAGCTACAGTACTCTATGTGCTGAGGCTACAGCAGTCCCTGACATGAAGAACTCTCCTCCAACTATCTGATTTTTTCAGATGCGAAATGGAACAGTCCAAGCTGAGAGAGGGGGGGACACAGTGGGGATGACACACACTGTGTCCCGGACCCCCCTGTTATTGTTTGAGTGAAGCCAGTGAAGACGAAGAACTGCTCAAAGTAAGCGGACAAACACCTCAAGTGTGCTTAAAATGCGACACTACGGGTAAATCGGACGAGTGTCCTCAAAAGCATGACCCCCCCTGTTTTGTGGCTGAAGTCCCCAGCCCCTCCACACTAGGTCATGCATCCGAGTAGGGCATCTCGGAAGCTGCAGCTGCATACTGACAGAGAGAGGTTTTGTTCAGGGGGCTGAGCTGCTCTCTGTCCAGTTGGTACGAATGTAAAAAAAAAAAAAAATCTACAGGATGACACAGTCTAGGTAAGACCAGTGTGACATGTATGTTCTGCACCCACCTCCTCTCTTGTTTTGCCCTGTAGGTCACTCTTTTGTCACTTTAAATTTCAGGAATTATTAGCCTTCGGGATTAAATCTACATGGTCATCCTGAAGGGTGACGTTGTGCTGTAACTATTACAGGGACAGACTGTATTAGATATTGTTTTTTGTATGGGACAACAAAAATACCATAGTTAGCCTCTTTGGCATGGTTTTAAATGTTTGTGAGGCTGAGGTAAAAGCAAGATAATGGCAAAAAACAGTGACCTGAAATGGAAAATCCTGCCATGGTGATATTAAAATTGCCTGCCTCTTTCTACATAAAGGCTTAGCAAACACATGGGTCGCACTGGTCACAAGCTTTTATAACGGTCACATCAAAATTCCTTGAATAATGTATATTGTCCACACACACACAGCCATGCAGGTTGTGAGGCGGGGTGGGGGAGGGCATGGTTCAGAGGACATTTACATTAGTTACTCTAAGATTTTTTTAACTCCATCATACACAGGCATGCTCACTTTCGTGTTAGTCTGAGTCCTGTGAAAAAGCTGATTAACTCAAAGCTTATCTACCATTTCTGACATCACCTTCTTATTTAAGGCTGTGCAATTCCATATCACTGATGGTAATATTAGGTGTTATCAGCGTAATACTAATGCCACAGGGTCAGTGGTACAAGTATGAACAGCTCTTGTGTCAATTGCTTTTCCAGATCAGTGCATACTTAACACAAGTCAAGTAAAAAAAAATAATAAAATAATTATATAGCCCAAATCACAAATCACAATTTGCCTACAGAGTACTTGATAACAGGACGCTACACCCTATTTAAAAAGTGCAGATAAGTCAGTGTTAAGAGGAGACTGACAATCAGATAACTGTAACAGTCTAAATTACAGCTGACACAACATAAAAAGTCCATGACGCTAACAACTTGCAAGTTTAGTGTGGAAACCAAGAAGTTGCCCTGACAGTTTGCAGCTAATTTTGCCTATAAAAACCATGCATACAGGGTTATCTTAGGTTGAAACATAAGATCCAGTGAATTTAGTTAAAAAACAACCACCACCAGGAAAAGGTTTCTTAATGAGTTTGAATTTTGCTGCGTGGCGAGATTCCAGCGTGGGACCTTCACCTTGGTTGCTTGGGCGAGCTAGTGATGAGCTAAAGGTTTACAAATTAAAGCTGCAAATCATTGACATATTTCCTGTCAATAATCAACCATTCCAACCGTCTCCATTTTCAATTTGAACGTGCAATCTTTACAAAGCGTATCTTGGCATCCCACAGGGGTTTTATACTCCTCTCGAGAACACTAAATAGCTTTTATCTTCAGCAAAGGAGATTCAGATTCTTAAAGGAATACTTCCACTTGTTCTCCACACACACACACACACACACACACACACACACAAGTGAAGGGTAAACCCACATCTACAGATTTGAACCACAGAAATCTGCTGCCGACTCTGTCTTGATGTTGTTGAAATATATATATATATGTCATAAGGCACCCAGTACTTGTCTTGAATTGAAGTACAGTACACATCTACTCACAGTTGCCAGTTTATTAGGTACACCTCACTAAAACTAAAGCAGCCCAATACAATTAATCCTACCTTCATGAAGGTTGTTGAAAGTGTTTCAGAGAGGTGTTGAGACAACTTTATGGTCATTTTGGAGGATTTTAACCTTTCATGAAGGTAGGAGACTGCATCAGTACTATGGACTCAACTGGATGACGACTTTGCCAAGCATTTATTTTTAACTCTGATGGTTTATTCCTGCAGACTGGCCTTCATCAACCAGTGTCAACATTACATATTATTTTAAATTAGACCAATGTCGGAGTGGCAGCTAGATATTATTTATTTAACGTTAGAAATGAAACGCAATGTTGGCCAAACACTTTTTAAAAGCGCTATTTCAGTTGCCGCAACTTACCACCGGACGCCTCCACCACACTGGGAGGTCGGCGCTGATTGCTTAAAGTGGCAAAACGGCAACTTCTCCCCAACTAATCAACTAATTGCGGACCGGAGGTGCGGCTCATCCTCCCCGCAGCAGGGAGACAAACTCCAGCGAGAGTTGCCTCATCGGCGTGGTGGGTGTCGCCCTTCAGCCGGTGCGTGCGGTTCACTCGCAGGAGTCAACCAGAAGTGATCGTCCCCCTCCACACCTCCCCTCCTCCTCCCTCCACCTCCCCCCCCCAACCTTCGCCAGCGCAGCTCGGGAGGAGGCGAGGACATCACCGCCGAGGGTTTCACTCTGCGTAGCCGCCAGATGCCCGGCGAGTCGTTTCCCCCGGTTCGCTTCACTTCTCGGGTGTGTTTTTTTTTGTTTTGTTTTGTTTTTTTTCCCCCCTCCCTCCCTTCCTCCCCTGACTTCCCCGATGACTTCCTTCGTCTCAGCCTGGATCTGGAGTGAGAGGTTTTGGCTTCCCGAAAATGTTTCGTGGGCGGATCTGGAGCGACCGCCACCTGGAGTGGAGTATCCCCGGCTGGGAGACATTCTGTGCGCCCTGCCCCTGGCCGTCGGGGTGTTTCTGCTCAGACTGCTGTTTGAGAGGTAAACCTCGGGGTTTTTTTTTTATTTTCTTTTGTTTGTTTTTGGGTGAAGTTTTACTGCCCCGCGTGCAGAGTGCACAGCGGACGGATTCAGGGGGTTTTGTGCGGCAACTGTTGCTCATGCAGAAAGAGAGAGAGAGAGGGGAAAAAAAAAAAACAACTCCAAATGTTACTCCCTGCAGCAATCTTAATATATTAGTCACTGTTTATGATCACACGCTACCTGGTTAGTAGAGAGAAGCCAGTCTCTGTAGGCCGAGCTGCTGCTGCCAGAGTTACTTGCAACTAAATCTGGCAAATCTCTTTTTAACAAATTCTCTCTTGAGTCAAAGATGGGGCAGCTTCAGCTTCTTCATGTGACTGATAATCACGGTCTGCTTCTCTCATTTCATTGGGAAAGCCCTTGTATTCTCACACGCTAAGGCTACTAGAATGAATATGAATTTGTCCTTTAGGACTTGCCTGGTTAAATAAAGTTTTTTTTTTTTTTTTTTTTTTTTAAACAAAAAAAAAAAAAAGAAAACTAGAATTGACTGTTGTTTTGGCTTCAGCTCTTTAATTAAAACAGTGTAAGCATTCCTTTGGGGTGATGGCACATGACAGTAACTCCACTGGCCTGAGACACCAGTTTACTTTGCTCAGCAATGATAGTTTCCTACAGGGAGCTTAGGGGCAAAAAGCAGAAATGACACACATATATAATTATCACACAGTCTCCTTTTGTGATTTCTGGAAACTGAGCATTTTGCGCCCGGGCTTTTGAAACCAATCTGTGCCGTATATATCTTTTTTTTTTTACATAAGAAGTCATCTTTTTACAGCAGAGTTTCTGCTAAATTAGGGGTTACGCAACTCACCCTAACTTTCAGCTTAACTGAGAGTGAAATCACCTATGATGAGGCCGGCCAAAAGCCCAGTTTGTACTTTCTATTCATTCAGTCTTTTTCCATGTTGGGGAAACTATTCCACATAAGTGGGGAGTTGAGCTTGAACACTGGTCAACTCTTACCAGATGATCTTGTGACACACGTCAGTATTGTGGTTAGAGGCGGCCCTCCCATCTCTGTCTCCCACCCTCTCACGTGATCGGTCATCACGCTCTGTTTAGACTAGGTGCTACATTCCCCGGGATTCCTTCTAACGTTTGCCTGTGTCTCCCGTATAGGCTCTATTGTCCTCTCTCTCTCTCTCTCTCTCTCCCCCTCCCTCTAAGACACACACATGCATGATAAACACTACTTTGTGGGAAAACTGCTGAGGCTCGACAGCTCGCGTCAGCGAAAGGAAGCCCTCGGCCAGTCTTAGCTAACAGTTCATGTGTTCCTGCACAAATTGCCTAACTTCTCTCTCTCTGACTCTCTCCTTGTGTGAATGTCTCTCTTAATACCACACCATCTCTGTGTCCCCCTCCCTGCCCCCACTTTTTTTTTTTTTGCCTCCGTCTGTGTGTATACAGGCTAGTGGCCAAGCCCTGTGCCCACATACTTCAGATTCAGGGGGGAGTGCCTCGGCGAGCTCAGCCCAATGATGTCCTGGAGAAGGTGTTTCTGTCCAAAACGGTACATAAGGCCCATGTTTGTTCTGTAGTCCATTAAATGTTCCGCTACACACAGGAATACAGACGTTACTGCACTAGAATACACCACCACAGACATAATGATATGTTCAGTCAATACTTCATGTAGTGTGACGGTCATACCTGCTGGTGTTGTGGTTTTACAAGTGGAGACTATGTGAATTAAGTGATTTTCTATTTGTCCTGTACTGTCCTTTTTTTTCAGAGTCCAGACACGAGGCAACTCGAGGGAATCTCCAAGCAGCTGGACTGGGATGTACGGAAAATACAGAGATGGTTTCGCGTCCGGCGGAACCAAGACAGACCCAGTATGCAGAAGAAGTTCTGCGAGAGCATGTAGGTTCATACTAAACTGCTGTGTGGTGCACCCAGTTAATGAGTGGAGAATTATCCATGTACATTTTCATTAATGTCTGTCTGTTGGTCCATTCTGAAGTATCTCAACAACTATTGCATTGATTTCCATGACATTTTGTACAAACATACATGGTCCTAAGAGGCTGAATCCTAATGACTCTTAGGATCCCCTGATTTTTCCAAGGGCAAAACTTCTTTGTTTTGTGGCCAAATATTTACACACAACTCGAGACATTCCCATCAGTCTAATTAGTGCTCATTAGCAAATGTTTGCATGAATGCAAACTCTAGGTCTCGTGTTTCAAGAAGAAAACAAGTGACGTTGCTTTGTTTTTTTTTTACCAATTCTGCCCTTTTCTTTCACTTCAGGTGGCGATTTACATTTTACCTGGGGATATTTATCTATGCCTTTTGCCATCTGTGGGTGGTGAGTTGAGATGGCATGCTGCATGCTTTTGTACTATGCTGATATTGTTGCATAGCTTTGACTTTCATTGAAAGGTAAACAAGCCGATTTGTTTTTTTTGATCTAATCAGAGACAGGCTTACTCACATGCACCTTTTTCATCTGCTTCCGTTAGTCGCCTTGGATGTGGGATACCAGGCAGTGTTGGCACAACTATCCTTTTCAGGTTAATATATATATTTTAAATCGACTACATAATAATCAAGTTACATCTTACTGTTTGTATAAGGACTCTAAATGTGTTGAGCCCCATAATGTTGGTAGGCCAGTGGGGCTACATATTTGTTAAAGGTGTTTTTTTTTTACTTCAATCCCTCCCAAAGCCTATGAGTCCTGGACAGTACAACTACTATGTAGCGGAGTTGGCTTTCTATTGGTCCCTGATGTTTTCCCAGTTCACTGACATTAAACGTAAGGTGAGTCAACAACTTAACTGACACCATTGTGCTGCCTCTCAATGGCCCTCCTGAATACTTGCCCTTTTGTAACAGAACTGTTTTGACAGCTTTTCATATTCACTTCATATCATTAACCATTTTTAATTTCTTTGGCGTGTTTAAAGGCATAACATTGAATATTCCCAGCGTATTAGAATTAGCTTCTTATGTGCTCTGGCAGAACAGGTTAAACAGTGACGTGCTGCAGGGCTACAAAGACAGAGAACGCCTCTTTATAGTTTCAGATCAGCCTGTCATCCCAGTATTTAGCAGAGCCTTTCAGCTGGTTTCGTAACTGACAGTTGATGAATGTAGACAGACCAGCAGTGAGGATCATTCTGCACAAACCGGCAGCTTCACCTCCATTGTTGCATTAGCTGCCGGTGTCTTTACGTACTTGTACATTTACAATGCAAGTAGCTTGAGCTGCCTATTTACCACTTTACCTCTCTCTCTCTTTCTGTCATCTCTCTTCATTTCACTGATGACAGGATTTCCTCATCATGCTTGTCCACCACCTGGCCACCATATTGCTCATCACATTCTCCTACGCCAACAACATGCTTAGAGCTGGCACTCTGGTCATGTGTGTGCACGATGCATCCGACATCTTCCTTGAGGTAAAGAACTCGGTGATGAAGGTTTTTTTTTTTTTTTCTTATAGCACCTGTTCCAAGAAGCAAACTTGAGGGGGGTTTAAAGTTTAACTCTGCAAAGCCACACATTGTTGTACAAAATGTAGGCAAACACAGCTGGGAACATATGAGCTGTGCCGTGAGCAGCTTGTACTACCTGTCTGACAGAAAGGGATAGGTTTGAAAACACATCTCTTATTAGCATTTAATTGACAATGTTTCAAATCTAGTTATACGAGTTAGGGGAGGGAAACTGTAAGCCACCTGTCTGAAAGGAAGAACACACCCGTTATTACATTTTGGCTTCAGCACTCATTTCATTGATGAGATGTCATTGAAATGTAGTAGCACAATAATAGTTTTAGCAGTTGGGCTTCTTGTACGACCTGTTTGACAGAAAATAACACTCTACCTAGTATTTCAGTGACAAGATGTCATTTCTGGAAATTCCAACATTGGTGTGATATTTTAACACTGTGAATAATGAATTCCTTATCTATCCCCAAAGGCTGCAAAGCTGGCCAACTATGCCAAATACCAGAGGCTATGTGATGGCCTGTTTGTCGTGTTCAGCATAAGCTTTTTCATCACTCGACTTGTCATCTACCCTTTCTGGTGAGACAAATTAGAGCTTATTTACATGTCAAATTACATACTTCAGCCACATACAAAAAAAAATAAATATTACAAAACTTTTTTACGGTAAATTAGTTTCTTAATGAACAAATGTTTGTAATAATATACTGAGAGCTCCAGTAACATCTGTATCTGTGTTGCAGGGTTGTTTACAGTGTTCTGTTTGAGAGCTGGGAGATTGTTGGGCCGTACCGGGCCTGGTGGCTGCTTAATGGGTTGCTGTTGGTGCTGCAGGTTCTTCACATCATCTGGTTCTACCTTATCGCTCGCATTGCTATTAAAGCCATATTCAAGGGAAAGGTAAGTCTGGCGTGCGTGTGTGTGTGTGTGTGTGTGTGTGTGTGTGTGTGTGTGTGTATGAGAGACAATTTTTAGCAACGCTAGTGGTGCAGTTTTATGGATCAGTTCGTCCATTACTTTGGTCCAGACTGAAATATCTCAACAACTATTAGATGGATTGCCATTCATTATTGACATCTATGGTCCCCAGGCAATAAAGCCTGACTTTAGTGAGCCCGACTTTTCATCTAGCACCATCATCGGCTCAAATTTTAAATTTGAATCAAATGTCTGTAGGCCAATGACACTGTCATTCTCAGCTTTAGTTTGTGTTTAGTGCTAATTAGAAAATGCTTGCATGCTACACTAGGGCCTCACTATTCAGACTGATAGTAAAACTGTCCCTCATATTTGTGTTTCATTTTACAGGTGTCAAAAGATGACCGCAGTGACATCGAGAGCAGCTCAGACGAGGAGATTTACAGCAAGAATCCTGGTCAGACCCTAAAACCGAAGGACAGCAGTCACACTGGTAACCTTAATGGAGAAACTACTCATGACCACTGAGTACCATGAGGGGACTTCCAGTGTGACTTTTATTCACCCCCTGCGTGCCTTTTGTGACCGACTAGGTCACTTTAACTCCTTGAAAAGACTTTAAACTTTTTTTTTTTCACTTAGAAAAATTTGCTGAGATGTTAAAATGGAGAGAGGACTTGGATACTGGGGAACTCCATGTGTGGATTACAGACTTAGCGCTGTCTTACTGAGTCAGGTTTACACTGTGTGAGGTTTACACCTGCTTTTTGCTTACAGGAGTAGACAAAGAAATGTGTGTAGTCTGTCTGCACCTTGTTGTGTGGGTGTGTGTGATGTCAATATTAGAATTGGCAAGAAATGCGAAACAGTGCATGTCTGTCAAAACTTATTTTATACATGTAAATACATTTTATAAGTGAAACAGGTAATATATTTCACAGCTGTAAAACAAATCACTAAATCTGCCTTACTGAATATATTGCTTACACTCCTGTAAGCTTAGACAATCCAAAATGGGAAATATCTCTTAAAATGCCAAATATTTCTTATTAAACGTTATTGTGTCAAGTGATGAATGTGTAGGATCTTTATGTTACCGATGGTGAAATGGACTGTATAATGAGCAGGGCTGCAACCGACAATTATTTTCTCAATTAATCGTTTGATCTAGAAAATGGCAATCAAATTTCCTAAAAAGATAAGAATTTATCTTATTCCATGTTCGGTCAGACCAGCAGGCCAAACTTAAAGATATTTAATTCACTCTTGTGTAAGACAAAGAAAAGCAACACATTTACTTAAACCATTAATTCAGTATCCAAAATGGTGATTTTAATAGTTGTAATTTTTCTGTTTATCGAAAAAAATGGATCAATATGTAACACAAACAAAAATAATCGCTTCAGCTCTAATAACACGGCAGTACTGATGTTTTATTCCGTCTTGTTCAGTACCTTATTTTATCACACTCTTCCAACATGTCAAAAACGTCTTCGCCAAAGTCGTTGTACCTCAGGCTGAAAGAGGTGGAGACAAAAGCAGTAGTTAGTTGCTAACTTCAAATGTGTCCTTGTACTTAGGAACTTTATGTAAAGTGTGCTGGCTCAAGATAGTTTATAATTAACTGAAGTGAATGAGACTTACTTCATCTCCAGCATGTTCTGGCTGTCCTGCATGACTTGGACGAGGGCTGGGACGGACGCATCGGTCAACGAGTTGTTTCTCAGTTCCACGCTCTTCAGAGTCTTACTGGCTCTTATAGCCGCACACAAGTCCTCGACACAGGCATCCGTCAAATCAGTCATTTCAACACTAGGACAGAAGAGAGGCATTTTTTTTTATGTGTAGTGCACACTGCAATGCGGTGATAAGGAATTGTGTTTGAGAGTGTTGAACTCACTCCAGGTCCTCCAACAGGCAGCTTGGATGTGCTAAAGCATCCCAAAGATGTTTTACCCCTTGGTCCCCTACTTTATTCATACCAACAGACAGGGACTTCAGCTGAGAAGTCCCACTTCTCAGCAGTGAGCCCAGTTCTTTGAAGACCGACTGGGTTAACTCGCAGCGTTTCAACCTGTAGGGTGGAGCGGAATATAAACCAAATGCGGTTATCTGAATTACACCAAATATTTGTGAAAGGTGAAAAGTCAAGAGTATTAACACAGGTGACTCTACCCGAGTTTTTCTATTGGACACCCAGGTCGCCTGAGGGCTTGGCAGAGCAGCAGCGCCCCCTCCTGGCCCAAATCATTCACTGACAGATCCAGCTCTGACAGAGAGCAGTGCTCGGACATCAAGGCCTCCATTAAATGAGGACAGCACGCGCCTGTCAACTCACTATCAAAGAAACTAAAACAAAAGATTATCGGGTCAGCAAAGGCAGATAAATATCACTTTAAAGGTGTGATTGGTCACACACATTCTGGATATATATATTTTTTGACACATTCAAATTAAGTATTTTGAGAATCCTTTTCACATGCTCTTATCACTTTTGCAGTTCAGGCAGCGAACCAAAGGAAAGACATTTACTGCAGTTTTATCATCTTGATATACACACACTTACTTGAGGCTCTGCAGTTTACAAAGTGGGTGTTGCAGGGATTTGCACAAAGCCACCACTCCACTGTCACCAATCTTGTTTAGTGTCAGGTTCACGGTTCTCAACTCTGATTGGCCAGAAGACAAAGCTTCTGATAAAGCCTCCATGGATCCCGCAGTCAACTTGCAGCTTTGTAGCCTTTTAATAAACAAAATAAGGTAATTTTTCCACTGTTTAAACATAGACTGCTCTGACAAAAAACAAGACTTTTAATAGATTTCTACCCTATATAAAGTACATACTGGAGCTCCTGTAGTTTGCAGTGAGGACTCTGCAGTGCTTTGCACAGTTTCGTGAGGCCCTGGTCCCCGATCTCATTAAACCTCATGTCTAACACACACAGCTGGGAGGTGCCTGAGGTCAGGGCAGACACCAGATCTTCGCAGCTTTCCACTGTCAGACTGCACACTGCAAGTCTAGGTAAATCAAAAGCAAAATATCAAGCATTTAGCCTTTAACAAATGTCTGTTAACATGAAGGCAAATTTAAAAAGAATGCTTACTTTAATATGTGCAGCTTGGAGTCTCTGAGTCCAGTGCAGAGGATTTTTAACTTTTCATCTCCGAGGCAGGTGTGAGAGAGATCCATCTCCTCGGTGAGTCCTCTGCTGAGTGCTGAAGCCAGATGACGGACAGCCCCAGTACTGAAGCAGCTGTCTGACAAACTGCGGGACACAACAGAGTGATCCTACATATGAAATGCATACTGAAAACATGATCTGAATGATGCAGAGATATCTTTACCACGACTTACATTATATTATGTGACAAACTCATAGTTGGAACCAGCATCTCTGCCTTGTCCTCCGTCAAATTCCTTGTACGGTACAGATTCAACTGCTCCATCTTACCGAGGCACGTCACAACATAATTCAGAGCTACACAGTCCTGGAGGCTCAGGTCTCCATAGCTGATGCTCAGTCGTGTTGAGGGGGTGATGATTTCTTTCACCAAACTCTCATTTTGAGCTTGGTGAAGCAGATGGAAGCAGTGGATGTGCTTGTCTTTGAAGCATCCCTTCAGTGTCATCTCGGAGCTGCTTTTTAACCAGCGTTTGAAATCGCTGATCTGATCGGAGTTTAACTCCCCCAGAAGGGTCTCCAGAGGCCTGCGCTGAACTGGCTCGGAGAGCCCTGACAGGAAGAAATCGACAAACTTTGCACGGTCTTTGTGCTTTTCCAGCATCTTCTCCACACCCTCAGATGTTGCCTTGTCCAAAAAGAAAGACACGGCCAAGAGAAACTCCTGCATCAGCTGGGAGTGGAAGGAAAATACACGCCTATCTGACTGCTCACCATCTACTCTCAAGAACACAGCGACTGATGTAAGAAACCGTTGAAAACCACAGGAATCTACTTCCTCTTTGGTACAGCTTGAATGCTGGCCAAGGGAGCAAATAGACGCCATCTTTCCGAGGGCCAACACTAGCTCTCTGCCGCTGGTCTCGTTCAGCGAGAGCGTCTGAATCAGGTGGACCAGGATATCTACATACAGCTGAGATAACGTCTCAGGAAGTTTTGCCCCAGCATCCATCAGACACTTGTACATAGAACAAACTGTCCAACAAAATCTCGGGGAGGTACAGATATCATAAAAGCCTAGAGTCCTCTCCATGTGCATTACTGCTTTGCTGGCAGCAGCTGGGTCAGTAAAGAACCCTTTGAAGTAGGCCTCTCTTTGTGGCTTCAGAAAACCCAACACCTCCACCCGGGTGCCACTCAGGAACTTCAGACATCCCGTCGACCTGGTTGCCACCACAAAAGCAGCGCCTTTCAGCAGTGATCCATGAAGCAGGCTGGCTGCTAAACAGGTCACTGAGGCCGCCTGGCTCGGGTCAGAGCACAGGGTGTCGACGGAGGGGTCCAGATCACACTGATCCAGATCATCAAACACAAACAGCACAGCCTCAGGCTTTTGCAGAACCAAGGGCAAGGAGTCGGGAGGGACATGACCGTGATGGTGGAGCATTAACGTCTCCAAGGAGAGCGTCCCGTTAAGAGAGTTTAACTCCCTGAAGCGGAAATGGAAAACGTAAGAGAAGTTCTGAAGGCGTTCCCCCTTTGCCCAGTCGACAACTAGCTTCACCAGAGAAGTGGATTTACCTGATCCTTCAGGACCGACCAGTACCACAGTTTTGCTGTCACCAGACAGAGAAGTATGGACGGCATGATCAAGGGAGGGCCAGCTGTCTTGGACACTTCTGTCTGTCACCTGAGCTTCAGATGTCAGCGGGGATATATACTTATTGTTGTTTATCACACTGGGAGGCAGCTCTCCACCCAGAAGTGTCGACGTGCCCGTCGACTTCAGGACATGAGTCAGCACGGAGTCTTTGTCCATTGTGTAAATCACTACAGGAGAACATAAAACATAACTTTCAGCATTGACATTCTGCAGGCAACACCTCACTCATGTATGCAAATAAATAAATAAATAATGCACAGTGCACTAAACTGCACTTTTCTACCCTGACAGCTGTCTGACCGCATGTCTTACAAGCGACAGTAACAGCAGGGCACAATCATGAGTACACCCACGGCTGCAGTGCACGGTCATTTTCCCCAAAAAGTTTAAGCAGGAAGCATCGTTACCTTGGACGCAGTGCCGTCGGGAAGACAAAGTAAATGAGACCACGCGTCGTAAATAAGAAGATATTCTGAGAAAGCAGAGGGATTTCTGTCTTTTAATGTCGGGGTTACGCCTACACGGGGAATGCAGCAGCAATTGCACTGGAGATACTAAACAGTTACGCCACGATCAGCTCAAAGCAGGAAGCACTTTGTGATTTTAAGCCCTGAGCGCTGCCTCACAGACACACACGACAGGGAGTGCCGCCTAAACTGGCGACTGAAAAGTGTGACGACGTCAAGAGTCAGTTTGAACATGTCCTCCAGCAATAACACGTTGCAGCTGTTTTAATATGCTCCTAAATTAAGTTACAGGTGTTTTTGAAAGAAGTACATTGTAAAAAAAAAAACTATACTTGACTTTACCTTCTACTACATTTCAGAGGGAAATACTGTACTTAATACCCCACTGCATTTACAGCTTTAGTTACATTGCAAACCCAGATTGTTTATATAAAACATAATCAAATAAATGATCACGTATTATTATGTTGAATAAGATACTCAGAAGTTCAAATTAAAATACAAAAGGTACTTACTTTTATACTTTTTTTTTATCGATTTATATAATTTTACACCTGTTAGACTGGATTGGACATATAAACATCCCCAGAAAACCGCCAAGGATGAAAGAAAGGTCAACTGGATGTAAGTATTATCCATAATTGTCTTTTTGACTCTCAGTTGTTTTGTTTGGTGTCACATCAGCAGCTGTTTGCATGTTTTGATGTTCATGTAAAGAGGAGAATAACAAAATGTGAAAAGGAACACACTTGATCATGTGCCTGAGTACATCTTTATTTTAAACTCAAAGTGGTAATTAATGACATCAAAGACAGGGAGGAGGGAATTAAACAAATGGCAAATACATTTGGCTCATTGGTGCAAGTTGGCTTTTTGCAGGTTACAAGGTGATTAAAGTAAAGCTTAGCCATAGTGACCCAGCAGGTAAGACTACTGCAGTGTTTTTTCTGATTTAGTTGTATGATCTGTCGCTGGTCTCCACTGTCTTGATGAGAACAGCACTGGACCTTTGCGGCTGCTGTTGGTTTTTAACAGGGATGCCTGTTGGGAAGAAGGCAGGAGGGAAAAAAAATCACATACAAACACAAACTGTGGGTTGTAATAATAATGTTAATGCTTGGGATAACAATGGGGTTTTTCTTCAGTTGGAAAATGTGCACTTACTTTTGGTGGGCACGGTTTTGATGTTGACAACAGACTCCTGTCCAAGTCTGTCAGGGAGAAAGCAGGAAATTCACTGTAAGTACTGTGAAAATAACAGGTTGTTGAAGGGGAACTTCCACATCAAAGTGTGTTTACACGTCTTGTCTGGTGGCAGAATTCAGTTTGTTTGTTTTTTGTGTGTGCGTGGAGCGGGAAACACCCACTACAGCTGCGGTCCTCGCCAACCATCAAGAGCCAGTGGGTGTTTTCCGCCCTCCGGCCTGAGGGGGGCAGTAAAGAGCCCGCTACAGCCAGGCGCACCCCAAAGAGAAGAAGAAGACGGCGCACTGGAAAAATCAACCTGGACGAGCGACACAAAGGTGAGATTTATGCTCCGTCGGAGGTGTTTTCAAACAGAACTTTTAGGTTTTACAAGAGAAAACACTTAAAGGATGACGACTAAGTGGTTGGTTTGGTAAGTGTGCATCCGATTAACCACCCGAGGTTACAACTACTCCTGCTAGCGTCACACACTGGTCCCGACGTTTAACCGGAAGTCTCGTTGGTCGTGTTGCATTGTGGACAATGTAGGCACCAGGTTTTGACAGGGAACAGTGGAACAATACAGACGATATCTCTTGCTTCTGCTGCATACATTGTGATTCTTTTTTAAGCTGTCCATCGTGACTCTGTGAATGTTACAGGAGTCTAATATTAGGTCGATGGAGAACTCTTAAACTGTTAAATTAATTATATTTTCAGAAAAGTTGTAGCCTAACGTTATTTTTTTCCATCCTCAAAAGCTTAAGCCTGTGATCTGTGAGTTTGTGATCTACCAGTACAACTCACCTTTCCTCCTCTCCTTCCAGCAGTTTCCTGTAGGTGGAGATCTCTATGTCCAGGGCCAGTTTGACATTCATGAGCTCCTGGTACTCTCTGAGCTGGCGAGCCATGTCCTGCTTGGCCCTCTGCAGAGCCAGCTCCAGGTCCCTGATGCGAGCCTTGGCATCCCGCACGGCCCCCTCCCCACGATCCTCCGCTTCGGCTACTTGGCTCTCAAGGGTGGTACGCTGAAATAAAGTGCAGGGATAGATGGTGTGAGCGTTCAATAAGATCTGAGGAGGTCAATCACTCTTTTCAAGTAGAGGATTGGAGATTTTTAAATGGAACGATGTGACGTGGCATTATGGTAACAGCCAAACCAAAATACTCATAAGTTATTAGACAATCTGACTGTTTCATAATAATTATGTGTTTATGTATTTAAAGCTGCCTGAGGAGAGGTAATATGCTTGAAAAGTGTTTCTTTTGCTCCATGTAATATAGTTGAATGTTTCTTTACTGAATCCTAGCACCTAAAACTTAATGCTTGCATTATCCGGCACAATTTAAGTCCAAACCACAAGTTCAGTTGCCTTTGACTTTCATCAGAAACTCTTCAAACCTTTCACTCACCTGTGCTTTTACTGTCTGGATCTCATTTTGCAGGCGGTTGATCATTCGTTTGAGCTCAGATATTTCCCCCTTGGAACTACGCAGCTCATTTCCATACTGGTCTGCCTCAGCAGTCATCTGTTCAAACTGGTGTTGCCAGAGATCAAGGAAACAAACATGTGAGATCAGTAAAAATCAGGTTTGACATGGGTGATTACTGTGAAAAAGACTGGGTATTCCAGTAGAAGTATGTGCTTTAGTAAACTGTTGTCCCCTTTCATATTTCTAGTTTTAAAGAGAAACTTGATTTACTACAAATTTTGTTACATAAACCACAACATGTAATCATGCATATTGGATGTAGGGTCATGTATTTTAGTTCTTCACCTTGTTCTTGTGCCATTGTTCAGCTTCTTCACGGCTGCGAGCAGCAATGTTTTCATACTGAGCCTTGACGTCAGACACAGTCTGATCCATGTTCAGGGCACGGGAGTTATCCATCTGCACCACCACAGAGGTCTCCTTCTGGCTCTCCTGCATCTCACGCAGCTCCTTTTCATATAAAACAATGCATGCAGCAACAGTAAGAAGACAAAATCTATACTGTATATATTTTCTTTCATTTAATATCTTTGAAATTTGGTTTAAAGTTTTTCAGTCAAATGGTTATGTACCGCATCATAGAGGGCCTTGAGGAAGTTGAATTCATCGGTGATTAAAGACACGCTGTCACCTAGATCCACCTTGGCTAAATAGCCTGCGTCCACATCCTGCAGGCAGAAAAACAAAAAAAAAATGAAACAACCTTTTCTCCATGCTCAATCTTTTGCATTTTATAGACACAGTTAAATTTCATTAGAATTGCTTTAAAATGTGTGGCCAACATTATTTTTTTTATTTTAATCCTAGTTAACAGGTAATACAGTTTTGTAGCCCAACAAGAAAATGTTTTAGACATTTTCTTAGAAAACTGAATGTAATGAGAGTTAATACAAAGAGTTCCGAGCTTAATCTTACTCATCCTCTTACTTTAGAGAACATACATCAGTGTTGTACACATTCAGAAAACAAGAATCTATCATAGCCATCATGACTGCATACCATACCTTTTTGAGCAGGACAAAGTCATTCTCTACATCGTTCCTCCTGTTGATCTCCTGCTCATACCTGAAACAGCCCACAAATCTCAGATTACACGTGCAGATCTTATCAATATGCACTATTTTTAACTCCACTCTAGTTAACATGACTTAACAGTGGTTCGGTTTCTTACTTTGTCTTGTAGTCGTCCACATGTTTGTGCATAACATTGTTCTCCATGTCAAGTCTTTGTTTGTCATTCTTGATGAACTCCAGCTCTCTTTCCAGGTTGGAGATGTATGATTTCAGCATGGGCTCAATGTCAGACGAGGCGGCTGTCTGTCCCTCCAGCAGCTTCCACTTGGTTTCTAGCATTTTGTTCTGCTGTTCCAGGTGTCTTACCTGTGGCACAAGGAGGAAGTACAGACCAAATTAAACAGACCTTAACATCTTTTACTGAGATTGTATAAGTCCTTAGCATTAAAAAATCAGTTCCAATGTAGTAATGCATCTGAATGGATTATCAAAATGATTTAAATCTGACACGCAACATTCATCAGCAAGAGTTTGAGTGAAATTTCTTCTTACCTTATCAATGAATGAGACAAAACGGTTGTTGAGACCCTTGATCTGCTCTTTCTCCCGGCTGCGAACAGCATGGACCTTGGGGTCGATGTCCACGTTCAGTGGGGTGAGCAGGCTCTTGTTGATGGTCACGGCTGTAATCGGGGCTGCCTGGTTAGCCCCAGCGCTGATCTTGGGGATGGAGTAGGATCCCATGGAAGTGCTACTGAAGCCTCCCGAGGACATGCGTAGTCCTGGGCGGCTGCTGTGCTTGCTCCTCAGACTCATGGTAATGCTGTGTGGAGATTTCACTGCTGGAGAGGATGGAGATGTCAGGCGGCGGTTGAGCTCTGTTGTGCATCTCTTTATCTTTTCAGAGTCCCTTTATAGACAGGTCTGGGTGTGGCGTGATAGTAAAGTTATGTGGCTCCCAAATGTGGGTAAACCAGTCTGACACATCCCACCTACCCCTACTATAAATGTTGCATTGTTTCTGTTGTTACGCTGGAATTCAGGCCCCACAACTTCAGGTGTGCCGCATTTCAGCAATACATCAGAAGTGTGAGGGGAAGTCAGTACTGTGATCCAAGAAGTCATCAAGAGCCCAAATCTTTACTGAGGATAAATAAAAGCATGTGTGGAACCACAGTAAATGCAACTGAGTAACTGAGGGGGCAGTAAAGGAATCTGGTCACAAAAGCTTGTAAATGACAAATTAATATAGAATGAATAATCCTGCAGGATCCTCCATAAAAGATTAATGCCACTAAGGTGACAATAATTTACTGTAAACAATATGTAGATTACCTAGTAAATGTTCCCCAATATTATAAACCCATGTAACTGGCTTTGGGAAGAATATTGAAACATTTGTGGGACGTGTTTCACACCTTTTCCTGCCTGATAACAATTAAGATCACAGAGAAAAGTATATTGAGTCAAAAAGTTGGAATTGTTGCTACAGACTTGCAGTGTTGTCATTATGTCATGTCATTAACCACCGTTAGTGACAGCCGGTTATAAACAAAAAACTGGGCTGTCCTCTTTATGCCAACAGTCTCTGCTTTCTTTTCAAACTCTTCCTCTCCCTCATGAGAGTGATTACCCAATCACCACCTTCCTTTAAGAAAACAACTACAGAGAAATAACTCTCTCATACAACCAGGTTTATTCTGGACGATTATCAAGGCTGTATGCCACAGAAGAGGAGCTGTGAGAGACTTGGTGAGTGTGTGTCTGAGTTGTGTATATTTCAAGTACCGGTAACAGCATAATTGTATAATTTTAAATGTCTTTATTAGCTCTTCTCTTGTCAGATATGAAGATTGCTTCGTTCAATGTACAGAGGTTTGGACTGGCGAAAGTCTCCAAGCGAGATGTCCTGTCAACTCTGGTTAAGGTAAAACACGTCGTAAAAAATATTGGCATTGTTGAAGCACAGTTTACCATCAGGTGGGTGATTTCAGCAAAGACATTACACAGTAAAAGATCACTAATGATAGCAAGGGTTTAGTTTTGGGAATGCATGGTTCGTGTCACTAATATGAAATAAGTGGCTGTTGCAGCCCAAAGTGTGCAAATTATTATTTGTTCACTCCTCTGAAATTATAGCTGTCTTTGACAAAGCTGTCACAAGTTCAGATGAAAAAAAAAAAGCCTGAATGACATGCATTACCCATGAGGCTAAAATGTGTCCTTTCTGTCCTCTAAACTTCACGCTTATTTTACTGAGAGCCTTTGGATTTTCTAGATTGTGTCTCGATACGACATCATAGTGATTCTGGAGGTGGTGGACGTGAGCGGAGCTTCTGTTAAACTCTTCTTGAAAGAACTAAACAGGTAAGTTTATATTTTTTATTGTTCATGTTGTTTTTTACAATATGTATGCTTACTTTTACTGTCTTATGCCGTCTCAGATCCAACGCAACCCATCACTACGCTCTGCAGCTCAGCACCCGCCTGGGAAGGAACAGATACAAGGAACAGTTCCTGTTTCTGTACAGGTAACATCAAACCATTTTGCCAGACTGTAATATTTTTGTAATGTAACCATCAAACAGCTGCAATAAAAGCAAATGTTGTCCTTCTGGAAGGGATGATGTTGTCGATCTGATCGACTGCTATCAATACGAAGACAACCAGGTGAATGACATGGATGCTTTTGCAAGAGAGCCGTATATTCTCCACTTCAAACCACACAACACAGGTCAGTCTCTGCACTTAAATGGAACTTAAGGAATAACAGGGACTTATGGACATTAATGTGTTTGTGGCTTTGCTGTAGACATTAGAACGACATTGTTGCTGTGGTATGTCTGAATCATGTCTATTTATGCACCTGTTTGCTTTTCAAGGTGAATGAGTGTGATTTAGTTTGACATGTTATTCAAAGGAGCAGAGGGCAGGTTAATCAAGTTTAGTCAGTCAGCGTCTTTTGTGTGCATCCGCGGATGTTTAAGATATGTCAGGAGGGGGCATGTTGTCCAAGACGAGTATTTGCAGTTTACAGGACTGTTTTGATTGCAGTGTTGAAGGATATAGTGCTGATCCCGGTCCACACCACACCAGAGGACTCTAAGAAAGAGCTGGATGAGCTGTATGAGGTCTTCCTGCTGGTCAAAGAGAAATGGAAAACTGATGTGAGTTGCATCATCCTGTTGCAGTATTTTAGCATCATGGTTTCACCTGAAAGTAGTGCTTTAATGACTTCATGGTACACATTATAACTAGATTTATTACCACACATACCTCTATTTTATACTCTCATATCAAAGGAAATTTATGGCCTAATAAATTATCATTGAACAATGGTGGAACATGGCCACTTTTGATGAGATTTTCTATATCCCAACTAATGGAAATAGCAACTTTTATCAGTATTAAAATGGACATTTTTGATTTCCTCTAGAACATAATGATCTTGGGGGATTTCAATGCAGATGGTGTGTATGTCACCCATAAACAAATGAAGGAGATCCGTATTCGCAGCGACAACAATTTCCACTGGCTGATTGGTGATGATGTGGACACCACTGCAAATACATCAAATGAACACACCTACGACCGGCATGTGAAAATTAATGAACTCTATTCATGCAATTCCAGAGAAGATGTTTTTTAGCTTTAAAGCAATTTGTGACAAGATTATTTCTGCCAGGAAGAAACTGTACATATTGTCAGTTAATTAATTTATATATTTCTCTCTCAGGATTGTTGTGTATGGAGAAGATATGCTGGCAGCCATTGTGCCAAACTCAGCCAAGCCATTCAATTTCCACAAAGAGTTTGGTATGACAGAAGAAATGGTGAGTTGTCCCTCATAACCAACATGTTATGCACATGTTTGCACTTTTTTACTGTCCTGTTATGTAGGAACATTCCTCAGTAAGTATATGCGTCCTCCCGCAGGCACTGAGAGTGAGCGACCACTACCCTGTTGAGGTAGAATTACACAACGCTCCTCCTTTCTGGGTGGAAAAGAGCTGCCAAAGATGTGACAACGTTGATACGCAGCAAGCATCAGTTAACAGAGCTGTCACAGGTAAACAGCAAAAGTGTAATTTAGTCTCTGGTGTCACTGACAGACAAGGAGTGAAGTATTTGGGACAAGAGCTGACCTATTTGATGTTTAGTTCTTTTGACATGTACAGTGCAGAGTTGCCTCTAGGAACAGCAGGGGTGTAAATTAACATAAGACCTATTTTTTAAATTCTTTAAATTTTTAAAAGCACATGCTTTAAACTTGGAACTTGATGAATGCTACCTTTATGGCTGTAATAACTAAATTAGACTTATGGGGCTAAAAGGTTAGCTCTTATGACATCCTATATTTTTTCTTATTGTCTAGAAATCTAATTAAAAGACCAAAACCAATAATTATTGATCCTATTAACTAGTGTCTGAGTATCGAAAGCCTGATGTAACTTATTCCATTGTGCCATAGACCTCGATTCACAAAAAATTAGCAGGAATTAGAAAACTGAGGTATAATAACAAACTGCCCTCACTGCTGTTAAGGCTACCTCTGATAAAAGACTTGACCAAAGCTATTTTACTCTCTTTTTTCCTGTTTCTGAAAAATCAATTTTGATGCTCCAACATCTTAGTAATTGACTTTGTTTCATTGCAGAAATATGACACTAGCTAAATTAAATCACCGAATTAACAAGTTGCCCTGCACAAATGATTTTTATCTGGTTGTACTAGTCACAGTTAAATAACATATTAACATATAACATAACATAATAACTAACTAACATCTTTTGTTAGTAGATACTGTGTTATCCCTGTACCTTACATTGTCAAAACATGCAGTATCTAAATGTTTTATGGAAGGACTGTGACAGTGATTACTATTCAGCCTAAAAAGGCATGAAATTTAGATTTTCTGTCTGTTACACAGTTTGTTTTTAAACTTCAACCCCATTTTCTTTAAAAAGTATTAAAAACTCACTGTAGTTAGTTTAAGTCAATCCAACACACAGTCACAGCCTTTTACTCACTAAAGTGCAAGATCCCAGGCTGAAAATAGTTCCCAACAAATACATTATTTTAATAATGTCTGCTGAAAACTACAACATCCAGCTGTTTTAGGGGAACACATAGTCTTTAAAAAAAAAATTAAGTACCTATTCATGAGCTGTTTTTAAAGTTTTAAGGCTTAGGTAAGAAGGAATGGGCGTACGCCTGGAGACAACAGACAGGGTGGGGAAGGACGGCAACAACAGAATATCATTGGCTTTAAGCTCGGTCTACTGGCTCAAACAAGTTTCTCTTCTGTACCTGAATATATTTTTCAAATGATAACCAAATTTGTGAGCATTTCAAAGATTAATGCCCTATGATTTGCCCAGGCGTAGTGGGTGCTCTTGCTGCTAATTACTGAAAAAAATTGTAACACGCCACAAATCTGAGTAATGATTACATCATGGTGTGTTTTTCTCCACAGAAGTTGGATTAAAAATACATATTTGTGTAGGAAATTCTTTCCAGTGACAGTGATTACATACTATGTCTGTTAATCTACTAATTATATGTATTTTTTGTGTGTGTTTCTACTTGCAGAGAGTTTGCAGGTTGATGTGTTGGAACTGCAGAAGGAAAACCTCCTGTTGGAGCGAGAAAAACTTCAACTTCAGATCACCTTATTAAAACAGCGGGTTGCCACCCTCCAACTGAAAAAATGACTTGAAGGTCATTTCACCACAAAAATATTAATAAAGGTTTCACACACATTTGTTGCCTTTTAATTGTTATTTAATTAGTTAAGAGCCACTGATATGAAACAACTTTGTTTAAGGACTTTTTGGCCAGAGGAACAAGCAGGGGCAGATTTAGAGTTTGTCTGGTCTTGTGAAACAAGCTTTTTATTCAGAGAACTTTAAACACAGTAATGGAGGATAAGATATTAGGCTCGTTCAAGATGAGCCAGGCCTGCGCAGAATCGATCACCGTCGATCACCGCACAATGCATGCCGGTTAGTTTTGTGTCCGACTTGATCCCGACTTGCTCTGACGTCAGGTACTACTGGACAACGATAACATCCATGCTCTCCACCATGGATGTATAAAGCTCTCCACCGACTGCAAGACCCAGGGCATGATGGGAAACGCCTGGCTGTCGCCTGATCAAAGAGCTGATTGGCTCTAAGTTTTGTCCACAAACACCACGTGTTGTAGAAAATCCTCATTTTCTGTGTAGATAGATAGTTTAATTAGTATTTATTTAGATTTTTCCAGAATATAGTAAATATTTCGGTCAGTGATTTATGAATTATGTTCTACTAAATGATGGTCTGAGGATTTGACTGTGAAAGATACTTTTGTTTCTATTTATGGCCTTTCTTTGTTGTTTAAATATGTTTGCACAGCACTCTGATCCTGGTCTGTTTGAGTTCATGGTGTCTTGTAAGGGCTGGGCATGAATGACAAAAAATTAACTAATTCATTCATACACATAATTTAAAAAACAAATTAATTAATAAATACAAATTATAATAAAGCCAAAGTACAACTTGATGACAGCGTTTGTCAACCAGAGAAGAGGAATATGTTTAGTCCAAGTTATAATTTTTGTGAAGTGACAGAAAAGCTATTAAAAACCTGTTGGGAACTGAGTCTTATATATTCTGTCTCTCAATGAAGGAAACTTGTGCCTGTATGAAGCTGTGAGGACGTTGATTCAGTATTTACACTTCTAAAATTTAGGGTCGTATGATTGTTTTTATGCATGCTCCACCAGACACAGTTCATCTTTGGCTCTACTTAAACTACAATCAGCCTACAGATGCAAGTATTTCCGTCACTTCCTGTGTATTCTTTGCTGGAAACTGTCCGACTTGACTGCAGCTGTTTGTCATCTCGCCCCCTGCTTCTGCCGCCTGATCTCGTCCACTTTCCAGGCGACAAGCAGCTCATCTCCAACGAGTTTATTGCTGATTGAGTTTTGAAGAAGTAAACAGAGGAAGTTAATGGCTGCTGAGCACAGTGACGCGTGCTGCGTTCAAGGGACTCGCTTGAGCTCCGATTTTAGCGTTCTGTCGCCGCCAACACTGTTAACTACGTGCCTGCGGTCAGGAACGACGACAAATTAGACCTGTCGTGAAATTCCGTTTTAGACGGTTGATATTCATGTGGTGTAAAAAAAAAAAAAAAAAAAAAAAAATACAGCGGCACAAAAGTTTTTGTTGAAGGAAAACAATTAACGTCCTCCGCGCCGCCAGTTTCGCAGCGCTCTCCACACGCCACGTGAAGGGGACCCTCTCTGGTCACGTGACCGCCGGACCAGCTTGTAAACAACAGAGAGGAGGTGTGCGGCAACTTTCAGTCAGCGTCGACCGACAAAACAACCGAAAAACAGACAAAAAAAACACCCCGCTGCAGCCACACCAAGTCATCGCTCACCTGTCCGGCAGACAGGCCGCCTCAATGCATTGCAGAGTACCGAAAACACCGCGGGGACCATGGACGTGTTCGATTTGTTTAATAGCTGCAAAAAGGGCGACATTTGTAGAGTCAGGTAACCCGACAGCTCAGCTGACGTTGTTTTGACTTTGGCCGCCTTTGCCTGTGTGCTGAGCGCCGACGCAGCAGCAGCAGCAGCAGCAGCAGCAGTTGTTGTTGTTGTTGTTGTTGTTGTTGTCCGGTGCTTTTCCTCGGTCCCGTCGTGCGAAAACCGTTCGCGGTCGTTTATTTGGCCTGCCGTCGCCGTCTCGCAGCTAAAACCGCGGCGCTAGCTGCGTCGCTTTGCAGACACGGCGGGAGGTAAACACGGAAGGAGAGGTTGCTTGCATTAGCTGTGACGAGCCGGCCGCTCGCTTTTGATAACGTTTCTAGATTAGTCTGCACATGCAACGTTGGGAAAACACACCGTGATGTGTGTGTCGGGAGAATTGGCTGCTTCAAGGGGTTATACCGTGTAGATTTTGACAAATGTAAGACTTGGCATGCTTTGGGACGGACTGTGTGTCCCGTAGGATACCAGGAGAGCAGTAATGAGTCCATCGAGTCAGGACAAACACCCGGCTTAACTTCCCTTTCTGCAGCACTGCAGGGCAAACGATATGTCACACACATTTAAAATGGCAGTGTTTCAGTGAATGCAGTCTATATTTACAGATGCACAGCAGTGACTCGTTGAATTGGCCTAGAATAATGCATTAAAAACCAGACAGAAGTGCGGAGGTGGGAGGTGGCTGATGTAAATACCACTGGAACATTAGTGGTTCAGCTGTGTGCGCAGATCCCGGTTCCTAACAGCAGGTGCCGCCTGAAAGTGCATCACACTACGAAATTAAACATGCCAAAAATAATAGAAGGATTATTAGGTTAATTGGTTATATTAGTTGAATATTAGCGTTGGGTACATCGGCATATATTTAATTACTTCACCGTCATTTCGAGGCATACACTCCTTTATAACGGTATATGTGATGTGCCATTTGCTTGTTATAACTTTTCCAAATTAAACTTAATTGTTTGTCTTTTTTTAACACGGAGTCTAATAACACACATATTTAACTATTCAAAATGTGTATTGGTCAATCTCAGGCAACTTTATTTTATTATTTTACAAGGTTTTCTGAACAGAAGATAGTGGTATTTTTCTCAGTCCTGTTACCAAAAACGTCTGTGTCATTTAAAAGGCGTGTTTCAAAGCATTGCAACGTATTCCTTTGAATTCCCCTCAACAAAGTGTTTATTCTAAAGAAATGGTTGGTTACATATTCAATAATTAATATTTGTGGCCAAAAAAAAAATCACAATATATGCACGAAAGTTATATTTTTCCAAAAAATGCAAAGCCATTTTTTCCTTTTAAAGGAAACGTAAACCTCAAATTTATAAAAATGTGTTTCTGGCTCCTGGACAATATGGGTTCTCTCCATTTTCTTCTACAAAAGGTACAAAAGACGAGAAAGAAAAAACACTGAAGCTATTACCAGTCCTCAGGTCTCTGCATTGACTACCAGTATCTGAAATTATACCAGTGAGCGGCATACGACTGAGGATCAGCATATGCAGTTGAACCACTAGTGGCAAACAAGGCTTGTATACAAACTGATCATGTTTGTAATGTCTGTGCAGGTGTGTGAATTGGGGTTGCAAAATTCCGGGAATATTCAGGGTTCAAACTTTCCACGGGAATTTATGGGAAATACCGGGACTAAAATGGAAACATGAGGATTATTTGCTCAGGCTGCATTTGCCCTATCATATGCAGACAGAAGCAAACCTTTTACACTGTGGCCCTGAGAGGTAAACGCACTGCAACTTAAGAAAATGCATGCAAATAGACAAAGCACAAGCAAATGAAGGAAACATCTTCATCAATTTGACAACACACGCAGCATGTAGAAAACATGCTGCAAATACAGACAACGACAACGGAAGTGTTTCCAGAGAGCACTAGTGTTCAGCACTAGTGTATTATAATACTTCTAATACATCCGTGGTCTCGGGTCGGGTTTATGATCCACTTGTGGACTGACTTCTGCTACTGCTCTGCGCATGATGTTTCTATAGTGTGTACACATTTACCATATCATAAGCAGGAATAATTGTAAACCCTTCTAATAGAAATTAAAGAATTTACAGATTAGTTGAGTTGAACTTTAATTTAATTAGTTGACTCATTTAACATTGTATTGAACTATCATTCCAAAAAAAGACTTTCCAAAATTCCTGAGCTGAACTTCCCTTGGACAATTTCCGGAAAACACCCTTTGCATCCCTATGTGTGAACAATGTATTTTTGGGCATTTTTCCATCTCGCATTTTGCCACAGAAGTCACATATGTACAAGCCTGCTCCTGTGTGATGAACCCATTTGATTTTCACTGAAAATATTGGACTTTTTGTATACATTGTGGTCGGTGGCTCAGTTTATCACAGGTTGTGACTGTGTGGTACATCACTGTAACCACTCTTTTTCTTTTTCCCTCTAAGATACCTCGTTGAACAAAGAGATGTGGACCTCAATATAAGAGATAAATGGGACAGCACCCCTTTGTAAGTACAATTTGGGCAAGTCTTTTAATCCTCTGGCTTACACAGCATCATGATCCTAACAACTTAAATTGTGAACATTTGTTCTTTAGGTATTATGCTTGTCTCTGTGGTCATGAGGAGCTGGTCCAGTACCTGTTGGCAAGTGGTAAGGCTGGAATTTGACTGGAGTGTTGTTACCTTTTGATGGTTTAAAAAAAAAAAATAATAATAATCAAAATGGTAAAACTTTTTTTTTGCTTTTGCTTTCAGGTGCCAAGTGTGAAGCTAACACGTTTGATGGCGAGAGATGTATGTACGGCTCTCTGAATGACTCTGTTCGACGTCTGCTCAAAGACTATAAGTGTGTCAGTGTCCACGCCATGCAGCGGGAAGATTTTGACTACTTTCTGCACATGTAAGGTCATTCATGTAAATTATCCAATTCCTTTACAGAGCTGGAGACCGATCAGTTCATTGTCCTCAGCTGTTTTCGTAGTTTACAGTGAAACCAAGAAGCACAGTATAGTCCCATTACAGTATCTAAAACTGTGTACGATTACTTCAAACCTCCATCTACTCCAATCGTTTGTGTGGTTTTGCTTTAGGTTAATGGAGCAGGGTCAACACAGCGACGTCAAGTTCTCAGTTCATGGACAGATATTTATGGCCCACAGATGTGTTCTCAGTGCACGCTCTGAGTACTTCAGTGATATGTTCGAGACCAAATGGAAAGGGAAGACCTTGATCACCCTCAAACACCCTTTGGTAGATAGAAATGTATATTCTTGTTGATTAATTCTGTGTTGCTTGTCTGTTGTCGGCTTTGTTATTGGATGGTCGTGTCTAATATACAACAATACAGACATATTGTGTCTATATATATCTGTATCGGTTTTGATTCCAGGTCAACCCTGCAGCTTTTGGAGCCATCCTGCAATATGTCTATACAGGTGGGTGTATTCGAGTTGCAAATATTCTTCTACAGTGGTCACAGTTTGTAGACTTTGCAGGAACATTTTGAATGTACTCTTTTTTTTATGTATTAGTAACAAAAATTTACCATTCTGGCTTAATTGGAAACGCAACAAAAAATATTTATTTTCATGGGATATATAAGTCTGAACAATATTACCCTGAATAAATTATCCAAAATATATAGAATCAAAGAACACACCCATACACTGGCCCTATTTTCGATTTTCTGAATTGCCAAATAAATTGTATTTTACTATATATTTTTCTTTTAATATCATAATATCATGATTTAATATGATATTATGGATACACATGTAAAACATTTTTAATTTCACTGAGTTGTTATTTCAGGTTACCTTTTTAAAAGTTAGGTTCACACTTTTTCAGGTCTCCCTTAAAACAAGTCAGGTCTTCATATGAACATTGAAACAGGTTGTTCTTGCTGTAATCAGTTCTCCTGGCAATACTGGTCATGATTAGATCCCTTCCTGATACGCCCACATGCATTAACATAACATAAAATTCCAGTTTATCTGAACCTAAACGAAGCTGAACGAGTTAGACAAAGCAAGCAGAATTTGCTACTAAAAAGACTGTAACTTTGGAAGATACCCACCCAACCTGTCAAAGATAAAATAAATTGAATTAAAATGTGTGAGTATCTTTTCATCCATTTTTTATTTTAATGTTACAGGACGAATGGATATTGATATAAGCCTTTTGGAGGACTCAAGACGACTTGCTAAACAGTGCAAAATGGGCGATCTCATAGAGGAGCTGGAAAATAAATGCAAACAGGTTTATGAATTTGGTAAGAAAGTGCTCTTTGTTCATGTTTGCACTGCTAATACATATATGTGTATAAGCAGTGCAATACATGCATTTTGAGACTGTTTGAAAAAATAGTCTCAAAATGCCATTTTAACTGTAGTGTCTCATTAAACTCTTGACCCTTTTTTCCTTCTTTCCTCATACTGTAGTGTCCAACAAGCCAGGGATCTGTGTGAAAGTTCTCAGCCTGGATCCTCACACCTGTCAACTTCAGGAGAATATGGCTCAGTTAGCAGACTGTGCACTTCCCACTGAACTAAGAGTAAGGATATGGTTGGGTTGCAAAAAATCAACTTTAACTAACACGAAAGCCGCTACTTTATCAGCTTAAATGAGCCTTTTTTGACTTCGACTTCTAATGTTGATTCTCCCCAGGTTGGATTTGATGAACTTCCGTTTAACAGAATCAACCACTTCCCTACTTATCCTGACATCTGCTTCAGAGTCAATGGTTACAATTTCTTGTGTCATAAGGTACAAACTACCAAGCTTACACAACATTCACATTACAGACCCCCACACCCTGCCCAGATCCTGTTACCCAAATTTTGATCCTGTCACTGAAATTAGTTTTATTGTGTGTGTGTGTGTGTGTGTGTGTGTGTGTGTGTGTGTGTGTGTGTGTGTGTGTGTTTCCAGGCGTTTTTCTGCGGACGTAGTGATTATTTTAAAGCCTTACTGGAGGACCACTTCAGTGAGGGAGGGCAGCTGCAGTCCCAGCCCAGCACCCCCGTTATTACTTTACACAACATTTCCCATGAAATATTTATCCACGTCATGTATTACATCTACACTGATTCAACAGAGGTTTGTGCACAATTTCTGTTTGAAATTATTTTGTGGAATTGTTTATCAGGGATGCAAACTTGTCATTCAGTGAGAAAATTAGAAACACTTGCCTGTCAGGCTACCAGCCGAGACATCGCAAAAAAAAAGTCGGTGAAACAGAATCATTACCTTTACGGACCAATTAGTAGCTTTCCTACTGCTCGGCAGTGTCCTGTAAAAAAACGTTTGTACGTACAGAGGTGTCAAAAATACTGCAGATTTTTAGCAACATAATTTTATAATAATACAGTTACAGCTAGACAAAGAGGGAGACCACACAGGATTTAAAGTAATTTAACCAATATTTTATTTGAAACTAAGACAAAAGCAATGTAATAAATGAATCTGTTGTATGTAAGTCAGTGGTGGTTGGATTGTGCATCAGGTGACCAGAAACATGACCTCAAATGATTGTAATGTTGCTCCATGTCTGCTGGATATATAAGTAATCAGCTGATTGCTAATTTGCCATAAAAATTTAAAAGGTAATAACATATCAATGTTTTGTTTACAGCTGTTTCATCAGTAATTGCTGGTTTAACGATTAACTTTTGTAATCCATGTGTCTTTAGATGTTTACACCCTGACATGTTTGCATCCTTGATCTATCTAACATATTATATAGTATTATTATATATATATATATAAACTTTTTTCAACTGCCTACAAAGCAAGGAACAGCCCTAGGAATAAGCAAAAAATTAATTTTGAGGTGACATGCAAAGGGGTTTTAACAACAAAGCTACTGTTATACTGTGCTCATCATTATGATCTGACAGCTGACTGGATATTTTGATATGTCCAGCTTACAACAGAGAGCGTGTTTGACGTGCTGTGCGTGGCTGACATGTATCTGCTGCCGGGGCTAAAGCGTCTTTGCGGGAAGACGCTCGCTAAGACTATATGTGAGGACAACGTTGTGTACATGTGGAAGATGGCGAAGCTTTTCCGTCTCTCTCGACTGGAGGATCAATGCACAGAGTTCATGGCCAAGATCATTTATCGGGTGGGTGTCTCTGTCTCTGTCCTGACACTGGAGTGGGCTTTATTTTGTCTGGATAACATGATAATGTCTGGGATATTGCAGCTGGTGGCTGAAGTGCACAAAACACAAAAAATCATGCTTTCTTTACTGTATAGGTCCAATTATTGATGTTTATACTGAGGGTAGTATCAGTGAAGTTCATTAACTGATTCAAGGATCCTAAGAAATCTTATAGGCGTATTTGTCAAAATGCTGAACTACTCATTTAAAGTGCTCCCATAGAGGTATCAGTACACAAACTGTGCTTTTTGGTTGCTATGCGAACTTTCTTGCCAACCAGTGAACTAGTGATTGTTGATAACACTATCACAATTCATATCAAACCAAAACCAGAATTACAAAGTGATTTACAGAAAGCAGCATGGAGAGCAAGCCAATAGTAAAAAGGCACAAAAGAGGAAGTTGAGATCAAAAATCACAAGAACCTTTGCAAAAGTAAAAATATTGAAACACCAGGGATAAAAATAGTAATATAACGAAAGCTTGACTAGTAAATGCACATTTTACTGTAATTATTGGTACTTTGGTGATGGTTGATGGTACTTAACTACACCTTGTACATACATCACTGCCATTACACCAGAAGTCACAGTAAAGTCAGACCTCTGAGGCCATATAATAAAGCTTTTTGTTGTTGTGTCTGGGGGTTACATGAGATAGATTCCAGTTTTTCGCAGTTTAACACCTGTGAGCTGAGTTTGATGTTCTGGATGTTCTGGTCAGCCACGCACTGTCCCCCCTCAGGATAAATTCACACCTTTGTACCTGTCCAATCTGTCTGTCACAGCTGGTGGAGCAGGCCGAGTTTGCCGAGATCATCAAACAGGATGCTGCGTCCCTGGAGGAGCGTCACGAAACTGACTCTGTTCCCCTGGTGGACGACATCCGCTACCACATCGCTAGCAACGTGCAGACTTACAGTGCGATCGAAGAGGCCAGTCAGAAACTGGAGGCCTTGGAGGAGCTGCTCTGCAGCATTAATATTGAATGCTGAGGGTGCAGCAGATGGGCTTTGTAGCTGCAGAAGCTGCAGAGTTTGAAGCTTTTAAGATGGAGTGGTGGGGTGGGTGCAAACATCTGTAGTGAGAAAAACATATGGGACTGTATGTTTTATTTTATTTACAGAATATTTTAGAGAATATATATTTTCCAAGCACGTTACAGGGGCATATTCAGAAAAAGCTGTTTATGTTGGCTGTTAAAAGCATCTTTGAGTGAGACATATATGTGTGAAAAGATATTTGGTAATGCAAAAGAATATCTTTGAATTGTACACGCATGCATTTATTTTAGCATTATTTGTAGCTGCTACCATGTAGACTGGCTGGTCATTTAGCTCTTTTAAAATGCACTTTGGCCCAACAAAGTTCAGCACCAGGCCTCATATCAAACTCCATGTACTGACCCACACTTGTGCACTTTCTTTCATCCAGAAAATATTTGCAACCTCTTATTTTAAGTTAAATAGAATATAGGTGTATGATGTATTTCATGCGCATAAGCATGCAACTTTTATTTTGAATTTGTTTGGACTTGGTGGCAGAACTTCACCTCACTATCTGACCTGTAATATTCCTCCACTGTGCATACTTAAACTTACCCCCCTCTAACATATTCCTGCACTTTGTTTAAACCCTAAAATGGAGAAACTATTTCCTGCTGCCCAGTTTGATAGCAAACCTCTCTTGCCCAGTGTATGCACAAGAAAATAAAGCTGTTATAAAACAGTTTGCATGTGAAACCCACCATCAACACAGGGGAAATTTATTTGGTTTTATTAAAAATGGTCATCCATTTTCTTTCATTTTTCAGTCTCACTTTGATATTATGAAAATTGATTCATTCAACAACTGCTCTTGGTTTTGGCAATTAAACGTGGTATTGCAGGAATGAGTGGTGTTTTATTCAACATATCTCATGAATTTTAATGTATGTCATCATAGCTTCATACAATTTAATTGCTTTTACTTCTGTAATTCATCATGACAGCAGCAGGGCTCTGTTTATACACCACCCTCCACTTATGTTTGTCCACAGAAGGAAGTATTGTTGTATACAAATACATTAATAAATGTCTGCATACAACCAGAGTTATAGTGTGTTATAAACCATTTATTATAGGCTGCTTTACCTCTTATAAACACTAAATGGGGGTAAAGTATACTGCTATGTTTTGTTTGTTTCCAAACTACATCTGAGAAGGTCTTACAGCTGTGGGTGCGTTTGCAGGTTTCCAGTACAGTATTTATTGATCATTTATTCAAAGTAGAATAAGTGAATAAAGAAATGTTTCATTTCATTTTGTTCATTCTGTGATCTAAAAAATGCAGATACAGTTTCACTTTCCATGAGTTTACGTCTTAAGATCAAATGGAGTAAGGCACCTAAAGATGGCGCCATTTCTCAGTTTATCATCACTCTGGTTATGGTGAGTTGCCTTTTATCACACAGAAAGGCTGTTTCTTTTAAGAAACACAGTTCTTCATGCATTGTGGGAAACATATAAATCCTTCTGCCGGGTCTCTGAATTCATGGGAAAATGTCTTGAATGGGGTTGTTTGACAGTTCTCCATTTTTCAAATCACTCATTCATCTCAAGTCCACAAAGGTGGGAAGAAGGGCAGTAAATAGTGAGGCACTGTTAACATGTTAGTGGTGATATAAATGTGTGTATGTGTGTTTCAGTGTACTTGCCCTATAGTTTATGACTGGACTCCCTGTGGGCTCCATCACTCTAATTTCAAAGCGTCTGGGAGGTGAAGACAAAGCTGTACGTCACCTTAATGGAGCCCTTAGGTTCAGAACAGCGGGCAAGCTCAAATCCCAACAGGGAGTACATCGTGGGGCAGAGCTGCTGTTAGAACACATTAAAGTGCAGTTCAACTGAAACACTAAGGCCATCCTTTAGACAACAAAACCCTTGGCTTCCAGCCCAGCGTCTTCAAGGCTTACATGTTGAAAAAAACTAGAATAAACAGCACAATTAGTTATTACCCCTGCAAGCTTTCTTTACAAATGATTTATGGTTGTTGCCAAGCAACTCTGTGTGGTTTTGGTCTTGGGTGGGAAAGTTCGGTTTATTGGGTTTCAGATTTACATCACACTGTGCGGCAAATGGATATTTATGCTCTGTACAGGAAGAACTTATATTTCTCATCACTTTATTTCAATTTCCATGGAGACTGTGTTTACAAGTCAAACCAGCCTCTCTATGATAGCAGCTTGGTGCCTCAGTTAGTTCCCAGTCAATGTCTATATACCTCTACACTGGCCCCATGTCAGAATGGGACAGAGTGAAGCCTGGAAACTTTGCACATGGATTTAGTTCAAAGCAAGACTTTGTCCATTAAATTTGACTTTAAGAAATCAGTTTATATTAGGCCTTTAAGGATGGCAATGTCGGTCAGTCCACCACTTTGGTCCAGACCGAAACATCTCAACAACTGCAGGAAAGATTAAGATAAAATGTTGTAAAGACATTCATGGTCCTCAGAGGATGAATCCTAATTACTTCTGATTTTACCTCTAGCACCACCAGCAGGTTGAAGTCTCTGGATTTTTACTGAAATATTTCTACAGCTATTCTATGGATTTCCATACATTTTCTGTAAATATCCAGGGTGCCCAGAGGATGAACCTGATTGACTTTGATGATCCCCTGACTATCCTGTAGTGCCCCCAGAAGGCCAAAGCTTTCACTTTCCCGTAAATATCTCAACAGCTACTTGATGTAATGGCACTAAATTTGGTACAAGCATTTGTGGTCCCCTGAGGATGAAACCGAATGACTTTGGTGTTACCCAGATTTTACCTCTAGTGCCACCATGAGGTCTACATTTATTTTTTTGAGTGAAATGTCTGAAGTATCTGATGGATTTCCATGAAATCTGGGTCATATAGTCATGTCCCCCCTCAGTATTATTTGTAAAAACTTTGGCGATCCTCTGACATTTCATCCAAGGCCATAGTCAGGTCAAAACTTTGATGTGTCTAATACTTTGGTTTATGTCCAAATACCTGCAAAACCAATGACATTCCCACCATCCTCAGCTGTCGCTCATGTTTACTGTTAATGAGCAAATGTTAGCAAGCTCAACTAAGATGTGATAGCATTTAACTTTAAAGCACCGCTGTGCCTAAGTACAGCCTCACAAAGCCACTAACATGGCTGTAGACGCTTAGTCTTGTTTTCCCCACCTTTATTGCACAACCCTTTTGTTGTCAGTTATCATGACTAAATCTATTTAGATCTCATGGTCAGTTTGTTTCTTGGCTCAGTAGCAAAAACACTATTTGCAGCCTGTCAAGCATTAATCACACTGTCCCTTTGCCCTTTGTGATGCTATTTTCTAGAATTGTTTACAAGTGAAGCCCTGCCTATAATAACTCATAATAAAGGTCTTTCAATGTCAATCATTGTTATTTAATTGTCATTCTCAGCTGGCATAAATTATATGATTTGAAAGAGTCACATTTAAAATGGCATGAAATTACTGCATCTCCCGCGTTCACACCAATGACTCTAAATAATTAAACTAATGTGATCTATGCTGTGTATTAATATACTTATCTATTATGTCTTTTGATATGGCACATATTTTGATTGTGATTTAAATCAAAATTCCCTTTTCAAATCAATTGCAACATACTGACATGTGTTCAGTTAGAATATCTTCAAATTGCAGCCTCCTTTACAGAACACACTGACTTGTACTAAAACCTTATAATTTTTTTTCTGACCAAGTTATGACTCATATTCCTGTCATGTGTCCAGTACAGTCATTAAAAAACAAAATGTTTGCCCTAATGATTTCCATGTGTTTTTACAGAAAAAAAATTACTAAATCTTCAAGAGCGCAGCAAAGGGTAAAATCATTAGGGAGACTTCACTTTGACTTGTGTCTCCTCATACAGGAATCTGCAAGGGTGGAAATCTACCAGACAAATGATGAAACTGTTCTGCTTCTTCCTTTAACCTCCTGCCAATTGTTATGTGACCAGGTGTTTGTTTGACTCCCAGGTTGCAGTGTGATAAAGACATGGGGCTCTCGTACTGCAGCCAATAATGTGTGAGGATAGAGTTTGCTTCTGGTCCTACTGTTTTATTTATTCTGATTCTTTTGAGCATTTTACTTGCCCCTTATTTTTTTTATTTTTTTTTTTTTTCATTTAGGTTTTGCGGTTTCATTATAATTTTTTTACTTCGGATGCTATATGGATGACATGTACAGAACATGCAGGACTGTGTCATTCATACCAGTCTCTCCAGGAACTAACATGCTCATCTAAACCATGACATTTATTCTCTATGCGTAACAGCTAAAGTTACTTTGGAGCAGTGGCGAGAGAAGTATTCAGATATTATATTTTATAAGTAAAAGTAGCAAAATGTTCAGAAAGTATCAAAAGAAAAAGTAGTCATTATGTGGAAAAAGGCCCCTGTGAGGGATGTATTATTATATATAATATTATTTCATTATTATTACAGTTGAATTTATTGAGTCTGAGCAGCCATTTAATGTTGTAGCTGGTGGAGATTTAGATAATTTGAACTACTTAATTATTGTGGGGTAGTTTAATCTGTAATAATACACCATATTTTATACACTTATCGTATACTTTGTGTGTAAAATCTTAATCTACAGAGTCACTTTCAGATAAATGTAGTGGAGTGAAAACTAGTCTTTTCCTCTGAAATGTAGTGGGCTAGAAGTGTACAGTAGCTTAAAATGCATGCAGGGCTTTTACTTGTAGTTCAAGTTCAAGTTACTTTATTTGCAATTTGCACAGTGTGCAAGAGTGCATTTGTTACAGAGTACAAGCATGTGTGTGTGAGTAATTTAAATGAGAAAAAGACCATAAAACAAAGACAAAGAAACACATTGAATATGTATATGTATATGTACAGTACAGTATAATGGAGTATTTTTACATTGTGCCATTTACAGTAAGTAAAGGGTCTGAATACTACCGTTGAATGAGCTGCTGTCTTTAAAGCTTCAGCCATAACTGTGTGGTGTTCTGCGAAGGACTGACGAGCACATTTGCAACCTTGTCCTTGTGTATTGATATGTCCTCCACGGCGGAAGACATAACTCACTGCTGCTGTCACTGTCAATATCCTAATTTGCTATTAGTTAGGGATTACCACCTGAGAGAGAGAGTGGTAAGCCCATACTTAACCAGAGACTGACCTGAAAAGCTCTGGCTCTCTCTCCAACTCCTTCACTCCATCTTACACCCAACTTTTACATTTCCATGGTTGAACGTGCATAAAAGCACAATACTGTATGATACTGACACACACAACATGTATACTGTAGTTTCAGTCCTAGTTTGTCACCATGGAAAGCCTGCGTTTACGTATCATTAGAGAGATTTAGGACTTGTGCCAGTGTAGTGTGTCATCCCAGCCAGCCATTATGTAAGAAATGGCACAGTTAAGACTACACACGCACTAAATTGAATGCTAGGTTACCGTCAAGATCATCTCTTTATTGGATTGTCTTGAAATGAGAAGCGTTCAGCAGCCAGTCACTTTTCCCCACATTGCCACTGTCATGTCATGCAAATCCCATACAGAGGATGCCTATAAAGTTTCAAAAACACTGATTGCAGCTCAAGCTTATCAAGCAGGAATTCTGTTTATCTCCCTGCTCTGCGTGGACGCTCCTCATGAAAGTGTGTGACAGTCAGATGCTTACACTTAACATAGCCACGGTAATATGGGATTAAGCATTACATGCTCCCTTGAAGTCTTAGCAGTCAGGACACATACAAGCAAGCAAGCAGTGGGCTTATTAGTCAGCTTTAGTCAAAGGCAATGGGCTCTCTGAGAAAGCTGAGTAAATATATCTGGCCAATGCATATGCAAATCACAGGAACAATGCATCCCATGCTGCAGTGCCGGTCATTTTTTTTGTGGTTCATTTTACCAATACGAGTGTTCACTTCATCCTTCATCGTGTGTCTATCTTGTTTGTGTTTAGTCCAATGTAATGATCCACCTGAGGTGAGTCACAAGGTTGCCAGTAGAGAACATGACCAGCTCTGCAGATAGATACAAACAGTGTCTGCATGTGAGACAGGATTACACTGTTACCATGTGACTGGTCTGTCCTTAGACAGACCTCTAACAAAAGACAGGCTAAATCTATCCGGGACAACAACCTCTGGCCCCTATGTCCTCAAATGTAAACAATCAGGTGGACTTCATTTGAATAGATGCCTCAAACCTACTGGGAGGATGTCAAATAGTCTCCCTGGAATGATTAAGTCCTTAGCAGACTAAAGCTTTACAGAAAGCAACAAGTTTGTTGACAAAAGTTGACAGTTAAATCTTTGTTTTAGTATACTAAATCAAATAACTAATTACTGAAAGGAGTTATAATATCAGATATAATATTACTATTACTATTAATTTTCTTTTCTGGTCTCTTTTTCTGCCCTCAAATTAGCTTCATCTTTAAAGTCTGTAGATTGAACAATGTCAGTGTCTGATACACTGATACACGTCTGATGCTGTACAAAAGTTATAAACAGAAACAAACACGGTTAGGAGTATAGTAGAGTTAGTATCAGATCAAAGATAGCCAACTACAAAGCCTGAATTTATCTCAGATTCACAAATATTAAAAATATGGCTTTCATTGCTTTCACCTCTGAAAAAGTAACAGTAACTTTTACTTAGTAATAATATTAATTCTTGCTTACAAACAGTAGCATGATCTGTGAAATTATCAATTACCACTGATTTATATTCTTCTATTTCAACAATGGCAAGCTGTCTAGCTAAAATCATAGGTTTAAAAAGGGATTAGGTTTGAACAACATTTTATGATCTTTTCATCTCATTTAACTTCAGTCACAGAGGAGTGTGGTGACACAGTAAAGACGCCGCACCTGATTGGTCCTCCTGTGTACATTCGGGGCACTGATTGGTGCTTTGCAGGTAAGACATTTTACAGTAGAACCAAGTTAGGGAATGACTTTCAAATTTGAGGGCCATAATTTGGTAACTAATTTTCAACAAAAAACAGATAGAAGCTTTTAATTCTACAGACACAAAATGGTCTTCAAACATGATTATGGCCTTATGACGGTTAAAAAACTATTATTCCACATTAATTGTTATAAACATGACTTTATCATAATGGTTAGGAGGTTTGCTCTGTGGGAATGCCTACTATTGTAACTTGATACAAGTTAGATCAAGCTTTCTCTCCCCAGTGTGTGTTCTGCTACTTTAAATTCAAGGTTGGTTTTTGTCACAGTTACAAACAGCGAGTGTCCAAACTTGCATTTGTTTTCAGTTACTTTCCTGTTTCCTGGCCATTTTGCCCTCAGGCATCAGAAAGCAGTTGTCCTGCTGACAGAGCTTTTGTTTTCTGCAGGCAGAGACCATCGCTGAAACTCAAGGGGACTGAGTGGCTTTGTAATACACTTTTGCTAGACTGATATGAAGTGTTGCTTCTAAGGCTAATGAGGAAATATGCCAGCACACACAGCATAAAAATAAGGAACAAAAACAACATTTTCTTCCCTGTAATTCGATTTGAGTATATATAACTAAAATTGCACAATGAAATACTGAATAACAAAATTTCTGGCTCAACATGTGAAAAAAAAAAGTTCACTTCCTGTTTTTGAAACAAGAATCTCTACATACAGTTGATGTTGATCTATTTGTACAGATAATACAAGTGCTTCATTGTTAACAGTACGTGAAGTTTTATTTATCACTCATGATGGACCTAATAAACACACTGTGGTTTGTATTATTGGGCACGATCTTGATACTCCTAGAGAGACACTTTACCTACAAAACGTGCACACACATGAACTGATTTGTTTAGGTTATGTTTGTTTACATTGTCATACTATGTTCATACTTGAGAGGCTGTGTGTATGTATTTATGTAATTCCCATTGCTGGATATCTCCTGTTGACATATGTATTCATTTATATAAGATCAATAAATTGTGCTGTTAGACGATGGTGGATATACATATCAGAATAGTTGTCAAGACATTCACCAAAGTCCGTATGGGACCATGAATGTGTGTACAAATCATCAAATAGTTGTTGACATAGTTCAATTTGGCCCAAAGTGGTGAAACAACTGACTGACAATGGCAAACTTCAGTCCTTATAAAATGACCTATTTACATTTATAACTGCAGACTTTATATCTTATTAGAAAGTAAAAACCCCAGGAGCGTTTTCTAATGGATTACCAACATTTAAAACACCTACCAGTGGGATTTTTCACAACCTACCCAACATTTGTTCTTGTTCTTGACATAACTGAGCTGTAAAGCATTACTAAATTATTTATGAACTATTAATAAAGCCGTTACTTAGAGCTCATGAAGGGCTGCCTCATTAGAAAGAGACTCCATAATTATTTGCACTGAGTAATTTCGGCATTATGCAACTATTTTGGTGTTTTTTTTTAACGATTCTCACTAGCATTATCAGACTTGACATCTGCAAAATGTTGGCTGCCTGCGCTTTTACATCTATCATCGACAAATCTTGCGAGTGAATGTAAATCATTGCACGGATGCAATAAGAACATAGTGAAAGCGGTAAATCGTTTCGCCAGTTATCATGTTGGAGAATCAGGTGAAGGGCGGAGGACGGAGGGAGGCTGTCGCTTTAAGAAGTTGTTGCATGGAGAAGCTGGTGATTTTCCACTCAAACAGATATTAAACCAGCACCAGCTCGTAGAAACAATGGTCTCACAGCAAAATAGATCAAATTGTTCCACTTAGCGTGAAACGTAGGCTCCAAAACAAGGAACAACAGGCTGCTTAGTAAAACGAGGACAGGTAATACGGCAATCTTCTTTACATATCAAGTCAGTAAATTATAATATCGTTTTTATAAATAAATAAAACCCTGTATGGTAGAATAACAGAAACACTACAACTACCCGCTCTTTGACTGTCTTTTGTAAGATTATTGTTTTTTTTTTTTTAACATTGTAGGTTATGGAATATGAAAGTCATTTGTCACCGTGTTTTGATGTTGGACAGACGTTTCATTTTATTCTCTGTTATAAACAGCTCACATTGGCTCTCTTTATTCTTTTTGACATGATGCTGTGTATTAATTATTTCCATAGTGCTTTCGCTAAAAAAAAGAAAGAAAGAAAGAAAGAAACCCTGCGTTTTAACCCTGCTTTAAAAAAAAAAAACACTTGAGCAAACATTGCTTTTGGTTATAAAAGCGCACCTCTGGCCTTTGAACCTGGTTTCCTGTGTTTAGATGTAATAAGACTGTCCCTCGCTTCTCTTTGATCAGTTTTTTTTTTTTTTTGGAGGGCTGCTGTGATGCGTTCAGGGGCGCCCCGGCCTCACAGGGACTTGTAATGTCTGTGGAAAGGAAATATGTCTATTGTCTCCTGCAGGCTCCAGGTGGCCCCTTCACCTCCCTCACCCGCAAGTCATCCTCTGAATGAATGAATGGATACATGTGTATGACTCTGTAGAGAGAGAGAGTCTGCTGAAGTAGGTGATGAACGAAGACATTTGCTAGCTTATATTTTATGCTTAGTGGCACATACTTAACCTACTTATTCTGTCCCCCCCCCCTCCAGTGTATGATTGATTGACGTGTGTCCTTTAATAACCCCAATCCGCCTTGTCAACAGGATGAAATCTAAAGGAGTTGCTGTACCTTTTTCTAACTACAGGTGCTGGAAAAAGGTTCCCAAGCAGGGTGCCTGGGGGCTTTCGGGGGCCTGTGAGTGGTTTCCTGAGGGTCCTCTGCACAATAAGGAGAGGTTCATTAACGTTTACAATAATTTGACCTAAGATTGATGTGAAAATGTGACTTTTCCCAGTTAATGGTTTCATATTTTAGTGTGAAAGGAACTCATGATGTTAAAAAAAGAAACATTTGTTGTAGCTTAGCCATTGCATTCAAACTGTAAGCATTAATTAATATTTTAATAATATAATTAATGAATACATTGAAAGTCATTCAAACGTTAACACAAATATTGTTTTTCTGCTAAATTTAGACATAGTATTGTTTGATTGTCTTTCTTGCCATGTCATTTCCTAGATTCATCTAAAACTCCTCAGACACAACACAGATCATTCTCATTAAAGCCAATTTTAGACGACAAGACACAATAAAACCAAAACCTATGATGGTTTCAGGAGAAAGAAACGGTAGTTTAAATGTGAAAGACTGAATAATGTATTTCCAATTTGTACAAATACAGATCCAGTTTGACAGTATGATGCAGCCTTTAGTCAACAATAAGTTATGAACAAACACAAGGTTTTCACTTTCTCAAAGGGAAACTCTTTAATGAGATGACCCACATGAAATAGGCCTTCATACTGTGTCTTAGTGTCTACCTTCAAAGTACAAATCCTGTGGTCTCTCACACAATAGATTAGACAGCGTCTGACAAAGGTTACATAACCAAAATAGTATACAGAGCATGACACTGACCAAAATATGATGGATTGTGGCATTGTGCAAAGCTAAGAGGTCTCAAAGATGTGTGTGTGGTCAGTGTTTAAACGACAGCTTGTCGTCAGCTGATCCTTGTTCCCCATTTAACTGTGCAAATCCTGCAGAGGAATTTATCAGTTTTTAATTGACTCGTGCATGCCAGTCTTTGCCCAACCATCGTGAGTTCTCTGAGCAGTGAATGGTATCCAAACAGACCATGGACACGCAGAGGAGACACATGACCTTATTAGGAATTGTTATAAGCTGATACTGTACTTGTTTACACTTCCCAGATAACAAACCACATATCATGAAAGAATGGAGGACAGTGATTCAAAATGTCCCGCATACCAGGAATTATCAGAGCACAACATGCGTGAATAAAAATAGTTTTTACACAAAGAGACTTGGAAGTGTGTTATGAGGGGCTTGGTATGAACGCATACTTTGCAACAGTGAAAAAAAGGCACTAAAACTCTCAATGTGCAGTTCATCTGTTTGCACACGCTCATAATTCAAGACCAACCCCCAGTGTTGGACTAGCCCAGCCTTTCTTTTCTTCTGACTTGTACTCTGTGTCTCCAACATGAATAAGAAGTGTGTGTGTGTGTGTGTGTGTGTGTGTGTGTGTGTGTATGTGGGGCTATGTGTATGTTTGTGGGCAGGGAGTAGTGAGAAGTGGAAATTTACAGTCTCCGACGTTGGTACCTGCGTTGTCTGTCACAGCGAGGCTATGTCCAATCTCCACTTTGGATTTAATTGTATTTAGCAAAGGGGCGGGTCCTGCTGTCAGCTCCACTTCTTGTGACCCGTGGCGGCATAAAGGCATTCAGTACAGAGGAATGGTGACAGCTGAGAGAGAGGAACTCTATACATAGTCGCAGCCATGAAGGAAATGTAAGTTTTCTGAACTACTTTGCTGGAAAGGGGACTTTTTTTTTCAGGGTCTGCATGTGTTGTCAGTACAATGTATAGTAATGCTTTGATGGATATTGTAAGAGTCTACTTGTGTGTTAAGAGGTTAATAAATAGAGAAAAACAGCAAATAGATTGTATTGTTGTCCTTTGTGATTACTATTGACAAGAGTGTCTGGGTAGGAAGAGTTAGTGATTTCAATTTCGAACATCAATGAGGATTTTAGCAGTAATAATATTGTGCTGAAAGTTTTTTATAAGGTCATGGAAGTTGTAGACAAGTGTGTCTGTGTTAAATCCCAAGGACAGTTTGTCTTAAGTCTTATCTGGCGGGCAGATAGCCTCCTAACACTATGCGGGCAGGTGAAAGCATACGCTAAGCAGACAAGAGTAGAAGGGGGGAAACGGGATAAAGAGAGGGAGACAGAAACAGGATGAGAAACAGAGTGGGCGAAGAACTGATCCAGTTATGTAAAGAGGTCTGAGAATGGAAAGCGGTTCAAGTTGACTTGTCATGCATAACAGGAAGAGCAAAATCCTAGAAAATGATGAGAGGCAGTGTGCATACAGGGGGAGGGAGGGGTTGTTGTTTGAGTGTTGATTAAGTGAGGAGACAAGTAGTTCCCAGTAGGAATGTGAGAGGTTTCGGGGAATCTTCTAAATATGGTTGTTGGTAGAAGTGCCCATTCCTGAGAGGGGAAAGTTGTTATTATCACTGTCATGATCGTTATTCTGTTCTGAGATGCTGTCTTAATTTAATTTCTGCTTATTCCGGTCGGTTTTTAAATGTTCCCCTTGTTCGCAAAATGAAGAAACAAGAACAAAACTCAAGTTCATGTTTTGGACTCTTGACAATTTTCTGTACAACTTGTTCTTTTATCAGAGCTTTGACAAACAACGCTGCATAAATTTAGGAGGAAGTATGTGCTGTTGCTCTGATGAGGAACCTTTTCTCAGTAGTATTTCAGTTAATCTCATGTCTTACAATTAAGTATAGCTTTCTAATTGTCCCTATTTAGTTTTTTATCATATGCCAGCTATGAGCTTAAATCACATTCAGTCTTGACATGTCTTACACAGTTATTCCGGTCCTATTAGGGTTTCTTTTCTCCTCTTTGGCTTATGCGCGGAAATAGGATACCCCAGATACCTGGCAGTAATAACAAATCCTGTCTTTCCTTGAAAGGCTGGTTACCGTGTAAACTCTCAAGTGAATTTAAGCTGCTGTAGCTTCCTGAGAGCACCAAAGGCTTTGGGAATGCAGAGAGATATCTTCCTCTCTAAATTTGGATTATGGCGGACCGACTTGTTGCTGATAGAGTAGCTTAACAGAAAGCTAAAAGAAAACTTTCCCCTCAGGGTCGCGCAGATCTTAAAGGCGTGTTTTGTGCCCAAAACATTCCCTTCCTTTTCCTTCAGTGACAATGTGCCCCCCTCTGAGCAGAAAAACCCACCCTGAGACAGAGAATAAAGTCGGAAAACGAAAGAGCTACATGTATCTTGCAGTTTAAGTTATACAATTTGCAGCATGCATATAAAATCTGGATGTTTTTTTCTTAAAGCGAAAATATTCTGTTTATCTACGGATAGATTAATTGATTGAGGCAGATAAAGAAAAACAGTGGGTCTTTTCACTGTTTCATTGTTTCACTGTGTGAGACTTTTGCTGCCTGTTTCAGAGTGAATCAGCTCCCCAAACATTTACTCTGAATGACCTCCATGCATCAATTGTTCAGATTAGCAAGATTAGCGACATAGTACTGTATAAAATGTACTCAGTGATTACACAGCATGCTGTAACGCAATCAGGACGCAGCATTATCTCCGTAATGCTCCTCCCTATCTCTGTCTTATCCCGCTCACCTCTGTCCCTCTCTTTGTCATTGTCTCCCTCCATCTTAAATGTTCCTTTCATTTTTTGCCATCCACAGCATGGCACAAAAAGAGAAGCTCCAATGCCTGAAGGACTTTCACAAGGACACCCTGAAACCTTCACCGGGGAAGAGCCCGGGCACACGGCCCGAGGACGAGGCTGAAGGCAAGGCTCCTCAGAGGGAGAAGTGGGCCAGTAAGCTCGACTTTGTCCTGTCTGTGGCCGGAGGCTTTGTCGGATTAGGAAACGTCTGGCGCTTCCCTTACCTTTGTTATAAAAATGGTGGAGGTAGGTAGACGACACACAACAGATGCCAGAGTGTTAAGCCGAAAATTGGTGATTATAGCAAGAAGATGTCTTATTTTGAGCTGATTCCTGTATCCACTATCCAGGTGCATTTCTCATCCCTTACTTCATCTTCCTGTTTGGGGGTGGCCTACCTGTGTTCTTCCTGGAAGTTGCACTGGGCCAGTACACCTCTGAAGGAGGGATCACCTGCTGGGCCAAGCTCTGCCCCATCTTCACTGGTCAGTCCAAGCACATTAACACTGCACTACGCTTACACACACACACACACACACACAGAAATAGAAGCTATGCACCACAGCACAAATCATCCCTGACAAGATTATTTAATATTTAACGCTGAGTAAAAGCCTCATTTGTCCTAACAAGAATTCTACCCTGATTTACTTCCTGATTCAGTCCAGTATTCATCGCCTCCCTCCCAGTTTAATTGGACCAGTCTTACTCCATTAGCCTGCTTTGTGTTGTGTTAAACAACATTGCACAGCACCGTGAAGAAGCAGTATCGAGAGTACTGAACATAAAGTATCATGGAGGATGTGATATCAATATACTTTAATTCCAGAGTCAGCTTCAGGTAGAGCATATACACGTATACACTCCTGTACACACACATTCATGTAAACATAAACACTCTATGCTTAAAGGTACTCCAAAACATAAAGTCATCCTTGGGTTGCAGATTTGGTGTGTATAACTTACTGATGTTACCATGTTACCATGGAAACAGACATGGAAAAACATCAAGTTGCCTAGCAATGGGTACAGTCTCCCAAGCAGCAGGTCTGCATGAAAAGTTGACACGGAGCTGCAGTGTGGATCCACTGTCTTAGTTTATAGGATATTATAAATACTGTATGTCGTCTGTGACAGTATTGTCAGTATCGGGTTCCCTCACTGGTCTCTTGACCTTAATTTCACCATGAGCTACTGATACCCTGAGACACTCTAGGGTTCTGCTCTTAGGTGCAGCCCCTCTACCTTTGAGTGACAGCCGTGGACAAGCACTGAGGCACCGCACCTTCGGCAGCTGCCGTCACACCCTTACTCATGTTCACACGCAGGACATGAAAAGAGAGGAAACTGTGCAGCACCGGATCTCTAGCAGCTGCTGACGGTCTCACAGAGCGCTGAGGCTGCCGTCTGTCCATCTGGCGCAGCGTCTGGCACAGCAGAGAAAGTCCACAAGTGGCCGCAAAACTGACCAATCACAAGTCTCCCCATTGTTCCCCCCCACCCCCACCCTCACGTGTTTTTATCACACGGAGAATTCATGACTTTACTCACTGCACACCAGCACACAGTGGAGAACACACACACACACACACCTGTCACAGCATTGACTTGTCTATCAGTTTCCATTTGGTATGTGGGAACAAGGAGGTGGGGGCAACAGAGATGATGAGTTTAAAAATATACTAGAGCAGTCAAAGAGTACCGGGGATTTCTGACCAGGTTCTTGGCAAAGTCATCTAAAAATAGCATAAAAACACTAAGGACATTATGACAGAAGATAGCAGAATCAAGCTTGGAAGTTTTCCCATCTTTGAGCTAATCAAGAGTTGGTCATTCTCTATGTTTGTGCCTTTAAAGCTGTTCAGCAGCACTCCCACCTCACTCATCTAGTTTTAAAGAGAAACTTACCTCCAGGCTGAAAATCAGTGTTTTACTGCTTTCTCTGGTTGAAGTGATATGTGAACTGATGGGTGTGGTTGGGTGTGGTCAGGACTTGTGCTCTGTTGCATCTGTAACCACACCCAACAGTGATGTCACAGTGTACTGCCACACCCTGGAGTACACTTCTACATCACTGCATCAAGCTGAGAAGTTGCAGTTCCTCATCAGCGTAGTTGTCTGGCACAGGAAGCAGCTGTTTAGCGCGAAAAAGCTGTTAAAACCCCACTGACCACTACCTGTTCAACAGCAGACAGACATAGTCAGCGACTGAGGAGACAGAGATATTTCTCTCAGGAGTTGGTGGTGACCAAAAAAAGGAGCTCAAACAGAGTGAATATTGGACTTTAATTCATAACGTGACTAGAAACTCTAAAAGAATGCTAGTATCTGCTGGATGTGTAAACAGGCAACGGTCAAGATGTGACTTGAAAATAGAATAGAACACTGTCTTGGATGATTGAGCTGATGTTGAAATCTGCCTTCTTTCCTTTTTCTCTCCAGGTATTGGCTATGCCTCTGTTGTGATCGTATCTCTACTGAACGTCTACTACATAGTGATCTTGGCCTGGGGACTCTACTACCTATTTCAGTGCTTTCAGCCGGAGCTCCCCTGGGCAAAATGCAAGCAGCCCTGGAACACAGAATTCTGTATAGAGGACACCGTCCGCAAGAACAAGACCCTATGGCTTGCAGCCAACATTACCAACTTTACCTCTCCCGTTACAGAGTTCTGGGAGTGAGTATCCACTGAAAGCATGCCTAACTCACTCACATACACACACACACACACACGTAAATATACTAAAGTAACTGCCTCTTTATCTTGCTTGTGTTTGAACAGGCTCAGTTCCTACAAAAGGCACAGTTTACTTTTAGTTCTCTGCCAGTTTATTATAGACTTTATTTGTACAGCACCTGTCATATGTTCAATGAAGCGCCTCAAGGTTTGACTTAAGTTGTCATTATATATCATATATATATACATATATTATATATATCATATATAAGGTTTGACTATATAATAATACTAATATACTAATATCAACTGGAAATCCCAATCTTTTTCATGCCCATTTGCTTTGTTACGTGTTTGAATTTAATGACAATTCATCACAACAAACGGCACTAAATCCAAAGTGTTTATGCAGCATTACACACTTAGAGTTTCCTGCTTCAAAGCTGATCCAAATAGTGTTTTCACCATTTTAGTTTATTCAGACTCTTGACAGACCAGAGTGGCAGAACAGCACAAAAAGGCCAAGTCATGTGTCTGTTTGATATGCACTTTTATTGTCCTATTGATTAGTCTCTTGTGGTCATAGTCTAGAGTTGTCACATGACCTACTTCCCTGTGTTTTGAAAATATACAAAATAACCTGTTGTGTTTCATTCCCTCAAACTGCTATTAACCTGTTCTGTATCTCTGTATCCCCTGCAGACGCAATGTCCTGAGCATCTCCAATGGGATTGAGGACATAGGGCCCATAAAGTGGGACCTGGCCCTGTGTCTCCTAGCAGTGTGGGTTATCTGCTTCTTCTGCATCTGGAAGGGAGTCAAGTCCACTGGGAAAGTGAGTGCTGAGGCGTAGACACATCCTGTACTTATTGTGTTGCCTGGATGCCGTTTGGCCCCCGACAAGTCAGTGACAAAACACTGTTGCTTTAGAGAAAACCCACATGCTTGGAAGGCAGTTAATTTGGTTGATTTAAAGACACAAGTCTCTGTGCTGTCCTGGAAGTTTCTTGTTGGCCAGACTCACTGTCGGCTGTAAACAGATGACTGCCGCTCCTTAGCCCTCTCTCTGTTCCTGTTAGCTGGACTGAAACGGGGCCTGAGCCAACAGGACCTCTGTGAAGGAAATTATTAACTATTTGGTTTATTTCCACATTTAACAAAAGATTCATTGAAGTGATTAGTGTGCTGTAAAATGATCACTCTTAAAGCTAGGGTAGGTAACTTTGAAGAAACCAGCAAGAGAAGCTAGAAAAATCCCTCCAAAGCCACTCCCCCAAAAAACATGAACACGCACTGCCTGACTACTGCTGGAGGACCACGAGCGCATAGACACATCGTAACGATGTACATATACAAAGATACACTCCTCTCGGAGCCAAATGAAATGCTTGAACGGGCCTGCAACTTCTTTTTTGATTTTTTGATTGCAGTCTTGCAGGATTTGAAGAGAATTTCAACAAATATAACCAAAAATGTTTTTCTAAATTGCTTAACCTACCTTTAATCTTTAACCAGATAGCAATTCAGAAAGTAAGAAGCCTTTATGCAGTGTAATGTACTGCTCTGTGTTCTATTGGGCATGTATCCTATCTCAAACCCTCATCATGTCTTCTGTAGGCAGTATGCATCACGCTTCAGAGACCTTACCTTCTTGTTCTCAGTGAAAATACTTGGGGTAGGGGGAAACTGTTATCAGATAACAAGAACAATGTTTCTTTTGTCCTGCTGTCGGAAAATACAAGTTGGAAAGGAGAACTTAGAAAGGAAGTAGTGTTTATCCCATTATATCACAAGGATGATGAGTCATACGTCTATAACTGTAGTTAAGTATTATGGCTAATAATTCTTCTGTCCTGTCTAGGTCGTGTACATCACAGCAACTTTTCCATTTGTGATGCTGATTGTGCTGTTGGTGCGTGGAGTGACCCTGCCTGGGGCAGCTGAGGGGATCAAATTCTACCTTTACCCTGACCTGACCCGCCTACAAGACCCAGAGGTACGATCAAAACTCGAATTACATCATTTCATGAGTGATTGGATTAACGTCAAAACCAGGCAGATAAGTCTCATTCGACTAGCCCCCATGTGTCCTGTGCACATGGGAGCTAGTTGAGGTGTTGAAGTAAATGAGATTTAACTACGCCTCACGGAGTACATGATGTTCATGGGGTTTCAGATAGAATTACTGACATTTTTCCATTGCACTCTGCTTTTCTCAATGCAGTCAGCAGCAATATTTATATATAAGCAATGGATCACATGACTTCTTTTGTGTAAAAGTGGTCACTGGTTGTGATGAACCCGCAGAGAATTATCCATCGACTCTGCAGATCCCTTCAGCTCGTCTCAGCTTTATAGAAATCTTTAAACTCGTTTCGATTTTCCGGCCCCAAATTGACTGTTTTGGTTCAGCCTCACCGTTCTCATCGCCTTTTTTAGTGAAAAATCTCTAAAAACCCTCTATACTCTAGCTGCTCAGCACCAAACGGCAGACAAACATAGTAAGCAACTAACTGGCGAACATAGTGGAGCATTTAGCAGCTAAAGAGCCAGATATTTCCATCAGGTGTTGGTAGAGACCACAACAGAGTTAAAAGAGAGCGTGAGAAGTTAATGCTATCAACTTAAAAGGTGAGAGCAATCACTTGTGCTTTTGATTAGCTGACACTAAGGAGATCATGATAAAATTTCTGAAACACATTTCCCATCAGGTTGACCTCATCTAATCTGGAAAACACTGTGACCTCTTTCTTCTCGTCTCCTCAGGTGTGGATTGATGCAGGAACCCAGATTTTCTTCTCCTATGCCATTTGCCTCGGAGCCATGACATCACTGGGGAGCTACAACAAATACAAATACAACTGCTACAGGTGAGTTGTGTTTTCCACTGGGGGGGATTGGGACTGTAGTAGTGACAGCAACTCGTGTCAGAGACGGTTGCGTGAAAAGAAAATGGGAACTTCGGTTCCACCTGTGTTAATTAACAACCTCCATGACATATGTGTGACATAGGGACTGTTTGCTGCTGGGAGGCCTCAACAGCGGTACCAGTTTTGTGTCTGGCTTCGCAATATTTTCCGTCCTGGGCTTCATGGCACAAGAACAAGGGGTGGACATTGCCGATGTGGCAGAGTCAGGTACGAGGGTCCAAGGTGATGGCAGCAGTGATGGTGGGCGCTGCTGCCAAAACGAAAAAAAAAAAAGACAATTGGAAACTTACTAAAACAGTTAATCAAGCAACAGCAAATTGTAAATGAGGGGAAAAAAGTATTTTAAGTAATTTACTTGAGTCTCGGAAACGATGATGCTGAAATGTAGAGGTATCGGCAATTGCACACTCCTTGAATTAAAGCCTCAAAGAAACAGAATTGTTACTTGTGTGGAATATGTTTCACCTTTCTGAGGACAGATTACATTGCATTGGTCAAGTGCTGTGTGTTTTATCTACACTATGTGTTAAAGAGCTCATCATTATTACAGGTGTTCAATGGCACCAGATGTCCCACATTCAACCTGCTCGTCATTTAGTAGCTTTACACGTTTTTGACCAGGGGACATTGCTAAGAAGATTGGCACCGTACTGTTTGTACTCTACCGTATGTGCACTGGCACCCTGAGGTGATATTTCTGACCAGCAGCACTGCACTTTAAGCCCAGTTCTGTTAACAAGCTGTGGATCTCCTGAGGTGGACGCCACCGGTTCTGTTTCTGCCTTCCTTCATACTCTATGTGGACTTTGAAGGAGATGCGTCTTCTTTCAGCATGCTCGCTCTGTTCAGTTAAAATTAAACTCTTGCTATCTTTAAGACTGCAACTTGAATATAATCATGTGAAATCCAACTTGTATGACAATGACAGTAATTCTGCGATGGCATGTTAGTGTGTACGTACAAAATGTTCCATCAAATATGAAAACACAACCAAACTTAGCATATTGAAATTGAAATGACCTGCATTTTGCTCAGCTGTTCAATTGAGACACTAGTTTATGTGATTGCTGACTTGGTGTCTCATGGTCTTATTATATCCTGTTGGACTGACTCATGGCTTTTTGCAAAACTCCTCATCTGCTTTGTTTACATAAGATTCCACTTTATTGTTATTGCACAGTAAGTAAGTAAGTACCAGTACAACATCTTACCAGTGCAAAGAGTGCATATAAAGATATATGAATGGGGTAATACAGGAAAAAAAGGATGTAACTGTGATATCTACAAAAGAATATACAAAATGTAAGGATGATAGATAGCAGTAGAATGGTGTGGTTATGTCATATCCAGTATAAACAATAGACAACTATGTAATATGGACAGTATAAAAGAGATAATATGTACAGTTGAATTTGGTCGTTGCTATTTGTTCTGCAAGTTAACACATACAGGACACTACAGCTTGAAAAAACACTCTAAAGGGAATTGTATTTCCTTATAGCCACTCAACACATAGGGCCAACACAGAATAAACACTCATTCCACTTGTATCCTGTGGCTTTCAATTGTTGGACATATTAGATCATATTTCCTTTAGATTATCGGCAGTGCCTGACCCTGCTCAGCCTCTCTAGTTCAATCTTCACATTATTTTTCCAACTCCCTTATGTCGTCCAAGCTGAAATCAGATAGAAAAGGTAATTCTGTGCTCCGCCCCTTCTCCCCATCCCCACTATGTTCTCCTTCCAGGTCCCGGCTTGGCCTTCATCGCGTACCCTAAAGCTGTGTCCATGATGCCACTGCCAACCCTCTGGGCCATCCTTTTCTTTATCATGCTGCTGCTTCTGGGCCTAGATAGCCAGGTCAGTCTCTTCACAAACTGTGGTGTTAAGCTATGTACAGAATAGTAAGTTGGTGTGCTGCCCATTAATGTCACACAGACACCTCCCAGGCCCCATGGGTTAGTTGGCTCCTGCCAGCCCAAATGTGTAAAACCATTTAGAGTCTCTTTGATCCACATCTATCGTCTCCAAGGTATCAGATAATTGACAGACAAGCAAAGCAGCTTGTTCCCACAAAAGCATTTTACTGCCACTCTTGACCGCACTCTGTGAGGATTATAACTCTTTTAATGCCTTTGTAATACCACAAATTAAGTTTTTAGAAGTTGATGGACGTTTGCCAAACATTTCATTAGTCGAAGACATTATAATATCTTGCATGCAAGCCATCTAGCTTTGATAGAAGACAGAGCTTTGATTAAGACAAGATAATCTAAGTAGACAAAACACAAGTGTACACCCGAGGGATTCTCCAGCTATATCACATTTCCTGCCTCCAAGTGTAATTCTACTCTTGTGCTAACTCAGTTCTGCACATTGCCAACTACTCATCTCAGCCAACTGCAGGATCAGGCGGATGCTCTAAATTTGAGCACATGTAAATACTTATGCGAGTGCAGATATTCCCTCTGTGTGTGTGTGTGTGTGTGTGGGTGCATTTATTGACCATAAATTTCATGCAGATTTGTAGTCCTGAATGCTATATATTGTTAACATCGCTCACACATTCATGCCACTGTTATGTAAGGGGTTTTTGTTTGGTTTTTCATGCAACAAAGGAGCATGTTCTTGGTGCATAAAGACGCTGTAGTTTGATAAATAGGAACAATTTCATAATTTTGTTATGACATTATGTAGCCTATGAGGCAGTGCGGATACACATGGGAGCAAAGGAGACACAGACAGGGAGATGGAGACAGTGATTCACTGTTGTTTTGTTTCTGTTGTGTCTTGGTAGCAACAAACCAGCCCTGCAGAGAGCCCTGTTTAAATTCTCATTACTGCCCAACAAAGACAGCTCTCATTCTCTAATCACTGGTTTGTAGGGGCAAAACAAGAGCTGCATGCACACTGAAAGACACGTTGATTTTTTTCCCTCAGAGAACTTAATAGTTGCTTTTGTCCCCCACAGTTTGTTGAAGTGGAAGGACAGATCACCTCCATTGTGGATCTATATCCATCCGTCCTCAGGAAGGGATACCGACGAGAGATCTTTATAGCTGTGATGTGTTTCATGAGCTATATCTTGGGACTCGCCATGGTAACTAAAGTGAGTTCACCAACAGTCACTACATGGAGCCTCTGTGCTCTTACTTCTATTGCTTATCCTGTTTAGAAAAGGAAGACAGACTCTGTATTCGGATCAACAGCAGAGATAACGCCACAGACTTTCCACTTGCTGTTGGCTGCTGTATTGTTACGACCAAATATGGCTTCCTACCACCTTCACCACTCACATCCTGTGTGTCTGAATGGAACAATTCGGAATGCCGTTTTCCATTTAGCAGTTAACCGTGCATCAATGACGTTTCAGCACCTGTTGAACTCTGGTCTTTATTGGTAGTGTGCCAGCATTCTTGTGCCCTGCTTTCAACTCCCCCTGCCCACTCTGCTTTAATAACCTCTTCTATCTCTGTGACTTTCTTTACTTCTACACACATCAGAGAGATAATTAATGCAGCTTTCCTTCTTTTTTCTTTCCAGGGTGGCATGTATGTGTTTCAACTCTTTGACTACTATGCAGCCAGTGGTGTGTGCCTTTTGTGGGTTGCATTCTTTGAATGCATTGCTGTATCCTGGGTTTATGGTAAGTGGAAACGACTCTATGTGATAGGTTTCTGTAGTGTGTGTTGTTTTTCAAAGTAATGATCCTGGAGATCCTGAAAAGCACAAATGATCTCTTTGGTGGTAAACAAAGGTGTCCTTGTGGTTCCTTCCACATCAGTAGTAAATTAGTTTAACTGCATGCGGGGGTGTGGTGACGGGGGATGGGGATGGTGTTAGTCCCACGCTAGATTGTGATTGGCTATACAGGGTTGCCTCCTACCAGATTACATCCTACTATTATAATAAAGGAAGACCATTAAGGCTAATGAGAAAAAACATGATTGTCACTGGGCCCACACGGACACAGGCTTCACTACAAGCAGCTACCTAAACTGGGTGAGCCTCTCGCTATGTTAAAGGTCTTTGCTGACCCACGGTAGAGGCTCACTGATGGAGGCGCGACATGGCATAATGCAACGCAACATTAGTCTTACTTACTTATTTCTTGTGAGTTTTACCTCTTCACGACTGCAAAAAGTATTAATCAATAGATATGGAAAGGGAACATAAACACGTGCAACCTTTGACAAGGTGTTGCAAGTATGCATTGCTTGGATGTGAAGGGAACCAGTGTCCTTGACTTTTAGAAGCTGTTTTTTTTTTTTTTTTAAATCGTTAACATAGATGCTACTAAAGCTTTATCAAAAAGGAACTTACCAGCGGCTGCGATTTGCTGCTAGCTACTTTAGTTTAGTTGATTTGTTAATTTATGATCTATGCTCATTAATCATCACAGTAATAATCCACAGTTATTATTCATTTTCATCTCAGTTACTATTTCAGTTATTATACATTTTTATCTGTAGTCCCCATGGATGTATTATAAGAATTGGATACCGGACCGAAAGATGTCGCCTATTCAGTCCAATAAGAATTGCTCACCTGGCGCATTCGCCCAAAAAGATTTCTAACTTCAGGGTTACTTCCTGGGGTATGCGGCCCACTGAATATGCGCAGAAGTGTTAATCCCTCTGGCCTGTGATTGGCTTGAACACTCTGGCGATGTCATTCAGAATAAAAATGACTTTATATTAAATATTGAAAAGGAGCTAAATAATAAAATAAAAAATAAAACGTTAACATGTCCAAAGGATTATAAAAACAAACATCCGTAACGGTACACACACCACACTGCAACAATGCAATAAAACACTACAGTCAACACTGAGAAAGGATAAATGATGACCTAGAAAGACTGTTTATACTACAGTTTATGGTACATGACCCTGTGGAATTATATGCTACAGTTCAGGACAAACAACTGAGATAAGGGGCCATAAACCTGCTAATTTCCAGTGGTAGATATTCAGGTCGTTCAACAATAACAAACAATAACACGTGAACAGTAGAGACCGATTGTATATTATGTAAAATATAAATTATTTTGACAAACTTTTGCCAGCGCTCATGTTTTCTTTACTCTCTTTGTGTTGGATAGGAGTTGATAATTTCTATGATGGACTTGAGGATATGATGGGCTACAGACCAAACCCATGGATGAAATGGAGCTGGACCATAATCACTCCTGTCCTCTGCATGGTGAGAGATCAGCGGCAGCTTTTAGAGTGTCACTTTTCAACACTTATTGTGTTGGAATCGTGGACTTGGATCTTGATACTTTCAAGGTCACAGGGACGTGTACAACTTGTTCTAAAAGATGCATGTGTTTGTTTCCCAGGGCTGCTTTGTCTTCTCCCTGGTGAAATACAAGCCCTTGACCTATAACAAAGTGTATGAATACCCTGACTGGGCCATCGGTCTGGGCTGGTGTTTGGCCCTGTCCTCCATGATCTGCATCCCCATGGTGATGGTCATCAAGATCTTACAGTCTGAGGGACCCCTGATCGAGGTGAGCTGACTCAACCCTTTAGCGTTTAAGGGAATAGTTTGTAAGTTTACTACACTTACTCGCTTTCTCGCTGAGTTAGACGAGAGGACCGATGTCACTCTTATTTCATTATTAGACACATGATTGAAATCCTCCATTGTACCTTTTTTCCAAATCAAAAATCTTAAGGCAACACTGGAAAACCCACAGTAAGTGTGGTGTATTGAATTATTTAACATGCAAATACAGATGTGATACATGTTGAATTTTAATGTTTGCCACTTTTAATTTGATAACTGTCACGTTGAGGCTTAAACTCCCATTAAACCCATCATTAATCTAATCTCTCATTTCCTTCCCTCAGAGGATCAAAGCCGTGGCAGCCCCGGCGAAGTCAGGCGTGAGCTCCCGCCCAAAAGAGTACAACTTGAAGGGCAGCGAGCTGACACAGCCCCTGGACCCAAACGGGAACAATGGCTTGATCAAGCCCACCCACACCATTGTAGAAACAATGATGTGAGCGCTCTCTGTGAGAGGAATAAGATTGATGTGCTTTCTGTGTTATTATCATATTTGCTAACATTGATAATGGTAGGTTTACATTGTCCAATATATTCACGTTAGAAATACTCTGGTTTGATTTCTATGAAGAGAGTTATATATTATTGTTGTAATTTTTTTCTCTTGTAATTTTTTTTTATTTTTTACTATATCAATATTGTTGATGTTACAATTGTTGTTGCTGTAGTTGGCACTGATCTCAGTTTAGGCAGTATTTTGAGATAGAACATGTTTACTACCTTTCTGTTGATTCCGGAGAGATGAGGAAATTTACATTTTTGGGGAAATAGAAGAAAAGATGAAATTCTCACGTCACATAAATTCAGTAAAATAAATGAGTAATTAAGCACGTGAAATGTAGAAAAAACGTCTAAACACCCTCACATGATTGTAGCAGTCGCGTTGCCCAAGCTAACCTCTAATGTCTTGTTATTGTTGTTCATCCCTTCAGTGAAAATGAATGTACCTCCACTAGCTGCGGAAGCAAGCCACCCACATCTCTCAGAATACATATCCATAACACGTCAAGTGGCAATATGCAGTGAATAGAGTTAATCTTGCTTGACATCCTTTAAGTCACGTTAAGTTGAACAAGGCCTTGGCCAAATACTGTGAGAAATGCATTCAAAAAGAAGATCCATCCTCAAAAACAGTTGAGACAAAATAATAAAAGAAAACAACAGCTAAGAAAGAGGAAGTAAGGAGAAAAGGGAAGTGGCATTTTTTGAGTATTTGTACACTGCCTGTGTGACTACTATAGTCAGTCCCAGTGCATTTATTTAAACCTCTCTTTGCACTTTATATGTCATTTCACCTTTATTGTAGTATTTGTTTCTATTGTTGCAAGGTATTGCAGTTACATTTGCAACACATTTCAGGAGGAAAGATTTTTAGCTTCTAACTTTTTGATATTGTAAACTTTGATATACAGTATCTTGTTGTCTCCTTGCTAAGACAATGACAAAATAGAGTAGAAATCTGACATCAAATATTCTAATTCTGAATTATTATTAGTACGATCTGTGAGAACGTCACTTAAAAAGTAAAAACACTTTTTTCTAAACATCCTAACAGCTCTCTCCATTGTGCTCATTTCAGTAGCAGACGTGCTCTGCAGAACTACCACTGGATTCTAGTTTCTAATGTTCGCTTTAGGCATTTGTATTGTAGAATTTGAATTGTTTGTAAATCACATATGCCTTTTTGTAACAATTTTATACTGTAATCATATGAACATCACTGATTATTAATTGTACTGAAAAGCATTTTGTTTTCTAAACATCGATTATATTGTGAGCCTGGATTACATTTTTTTCAGTGTGCAATATTCACTGAAGCAATGGCATTCTCTGCTCGTTCAAAATGCACCATCAAATTTAAAATAATTGTAATGTTCAATAATGCAACAACTTGCACAGTTAAATACAAAATCTGAAGGAATTGTTCTCCTGAAGCATGTGCAGGAACCACCACAATACCGTGCTGCTTTGTCCGTAAAAATCTTGTGCTACTTGGAAATTCAAGTGTACCAAAGTATTTTTGTCTCACAGTTGTCCCCTTTTGAGATGCACGTTGCATCATTTCTATATAGATTACAAATAAACATCTTTTTCTTTGGATTTGTTATGTCAATGATTCTTTTATTCTTTAAATATGAACGTCTCATTCAGCATTTATTTCTCATCATTCCTGCAAAATAGTCCTGTAGTTTTGGTAGCATATCGTAACTATGAAATATGTTATACCATAATTACTTTATAGTTTCCTGCAGAATATTTAACTTTTTTTTTATTATACTGTACCCTGTAGGCATCCAGAACTTACAAAAAGACTTATGTGTTCTTTTTTCCTCTACAATGCCCAATTACTCCCTTGTACAACAAAAATACACTGGAAATTAAGTCATGACTGCATATTAAAAGAGTTGTTTGTTAAAAAGAGATCCAGCATTGCACAGATGATTTAGAGACTGAATTTCAGCACAGTATCATCCTATCTGTCTTCATAGACATACAGCCCCTGCAGGAATGACGCTAAGCTGGATATCATTGCAGTTCTTAAATTTCAATATGACTTAACTACAAGCGCTCGGTAGAGTGTGCACAGCCTCTAGTCTCTGGTTAAGAGAAAGTTGTTGCATATGACTTTACCCACTAACCAAACACCTCTTGTATTGTTACCATTAGAGTTTGACTGTGAGCAGTAACTCTGACCATGTAACTGCTTTCAACCTTCATCAGTACCATCTATTTTGATAATGTGTTACTTGTACAAATCACAATACATTTGATTCCACCCCTGGAAAAGCTATCTTTGTGTATTTGAATGCCCTCCATTGAGCCGGTAATACACATGCCACCCCAACTCCTATCGCTATCCACATCCTGTGACTGCCCACTGACACTTGTCCTAAATTTTTTAGAGTATCACCCACTGTCAATCTGTAACGCCCCCCAGCAGGTGGCAACTGCATTGACATCTCACCCACAAAGATGGGACTGGCTTATTTGGGCATGTCTCTGATCCACTGTCCCTCCTAAGCCCTTGAGGCACTGAACCCCCAAAGACTTTAATGTACGTCACCTGGATGAAAAACGTAAGTGCCTGAGTGCAGGAAGAACAATTTAAGTACAAAGAAACATAGTGGTTGAATGTTGTGAATTGTGTGTAATTCCATCAGTGATAGGCTACTAGCACTGCAGACTTGCATAAAAAGCTCAAAAGTCCATAAGAGAGCCATCAAGCACTTGTCAATTTCACTGAGTCCCTGCAGATTAATTGAGTGTAAGAATCCGTAATGGTGGACAATTAGACTTTGGGCCCGTTCATTGACAAGGTTGGTTGACACCATCAACCACACCGAAAAACTGTGTCCCAAAGCCATACTACACACTGATTCTATGCAGGTTTTTAGTATTCAAAGCAGACAGAATGAATACGGTAGATTTTTAATTGTGCTGTTGGACTCTTTTCTCCCACAATGCAAAATGGAGGAGCTACTCAAAACAGGAAAAGGTTAAATAATGGCTGATGGTGAAACAGAAAAAAAGCATTAAATCTTAAGAAAAACATTTTGTTGTCTTTATGAAGTTTAATTGGCAGTGACATCCAACATCACACATATTGCATCATTTTCTGTTAGTATGAAATGATAGTATGTATAAGTAGTATAAGTATTTTTTTTGTATACTAACTGCTAAAATAGTATAGTATGACAATTTGTATTTAGTATTGTATAGAATTAGTATGGATTCTGGACACAGTTTAAGTGTACAGCCATGCTAGCTGCTTTGTGATGCTGTACTTGGCCACAGCAGTTAGGTTAACTAAATGCCACGGTCATGATCCAGCTGAGGCTGATGGGAATGTCATTAGTATTGGCGAGTCTATAGGTTTTTTTCCCTTATCTTTATTTAACAGCGTTGTTGTTCAACTTGTGAGCATGACTCACTGATTTCACGTTCATATTTTGTAATGTTTTCCCCTCAAAACGCTGCGCTCACACCGAAAATAACATCTGCTTGCTCTTAAAATTGCTCTGCTTAAGTATCATTAGTAGTATTCGGTCACAAATCAAAGTATTGGACAAAGCTCCCAACCAATTTCAGTGTGAGTAAATGGAAATGGTTTGCATTTATGTTCGATCTGTAAATATTTGCTTATATTATTGCTGGGTCACATTTGCCAGAATTTGTGAGTGTGTGTGTGTGTGTGTGTGTGTGTGTGTTTGTGTGTGTTTGTGCATGTGTGTGTGTGTGTGTGTGTGTGTGTGTGTGTGTGTGTGTGTGCAAATTTGTGCAAAGTCATTCCATTGGCTGTGATGATGCATTCTATGTGACTCGTGTGCTTTGATCTAGATTCCATGTGACATCATACAACACTGGCTATATAAGTGCTGGTACGTAAAAAATCAACATTCCAGTTTTCACTCTTGACAAGTGACTTCCAGACCACGCTCAGAAAGTGAGGATTTACACATTACTGCACAATTTTCAGCAAGTTTCAGACAAACAAGCAAGCAAACAAGCAAAGCGAAAAGAAAGAATGGCTTCCGAATCCAATATGGACAACAGCAATATGGACAACACAGATATGGATAACACCAACATGGACAATACCAATATGGATAACACCAATATGGACAATACCAATACGGATAACACCAATATGGATAACACCAATATGGACAACGCAGTCCGTATACCACCAGAGGCTCTTTTGCCCATAGTGAACAAATATTTTGACAGAGTGTCTGTAGCACACTGGAGCATGTTAGCTGCCGGGACTTTGGAATCAGCTACAGAAGCTACACTGGCTGACATGTTAACCGAAATCGTACAGACATTCTCTACAGCCATCCTGAGAATTGTACTACCAATCTTTAAGAAGCGCATGCTCACAAGTGCATCTCAGGCTGATCTGACTACAGTTTTGGAGAACTTTACCACTCCCCTCGGAAACTCCCTCCCCGATAGCTTTGCTGTCGCTCTGCACGTCCCACAGGACAAATGTGAGAGTGCAGAAAAGCTGACTGCACTAGTTGAAAGGGAAATTTCCCAGAAGGTAACCTCTGTTGTGTCTGTGGCCATCAACAGCACAGTTTGGCCAGAAGAGCCCGCTGTTTTTGTCACTGGCGCCATGTCCAATATAACATCACTTCATCAAATGGTGATTCATGCTACCCAATGTCTGAAAAGACATTTAGGTAAGCTTAACTCCCAGTGCCTGGCACTGTGTTGGCGGCCAAAAAATGAAGAACCCCTCCACCACACAAGCTCTGAAGCGACAGTACAGATCCTGGAAACAGAAGAACCAGAGAAATGTGAATCACCTCAGAGCTTAAAATCTGCGATCTCTGTCCCCTCAGCAACTAAAGCTGTGAGTGACATTCTCGCCAAATGGAGCAGTGAGACACCAGACACAGAAGAAGAGGCTGACAATGCCCTCCTGCCTCTCAGCACCTCTCCGGATGTTCATGATGCAGCGTCTGAAATTATCAGCGCTGTAATTGATGACTTGCAATATCCTGACACTGGAGATGTAGCTAGATGCAGTGAGAAAAGTAGACCTCATTTTAATATGGGGTTCGTACAAAATAAGGTGAGAGACTTTTTTGCCTCACAGGCCACACCTGCTGACAATACCACAAATGAAGACCAAAAAGTTTGCAAACAAGGCTTTCTCAAGTTTGCCCAACAACAATTCGACAAAGTTATGCTAGAGCTGAAGACTTCGTTTGAGACAAAAAACGCTGATTTCCTTGTGAGTCTCAAACAGGATTCGGAGTCTCGCAAACTTATTGAAGATGATGACTCTGATGACGCTACTGAAGACATCTTACCAGGAGCGGTTCCAGAGTCTCCCAGACCCAAGTCTGAGAGTTGCAGTCGAACCAGCAAGACGACAATGATCAGTGTGAGAAAGCAGCAGTCTTCTCCACTAGATTTTGAAAGCATCAAAGACGAAGTTGACAGCTTGTTTCACAAATTAAACCTGCCAGAGAAACCTGCAGCAGATGCAAGCAAAACACCGGATACCAGCATGTACAGGGTCCAGATCAAGAAGTTTTCAATGGAGCTGACTGATAAAATGTACAGTCATCTGATGACCGGACAGACTTATCAGATTCCCATGGCTCCATTGGGAAGAAGTCTCTCTGAATCTGTCATTTCTCAGTTCAGCAGGAAGGTGGTAGCCAGTCAGTTCCACTTTTCTCCTGAGGTTCTGTATGTCATGACAGAGGATGCAGTGGGAAAGTTTCTGCAACAGGTACTACTCTGGTTAGAGAAAGAATCATCAAATCAAACAATTCAAAGTGACAAAGTGTCTGGTGCACTAAATGACATCACAGACCTACTAACAACAATGCTGACCACAATAGAAGAAAACGTCAACGAGCCAGAGTCCATTGAAGCCAGCGACAGGCATAGTACAACAGCCTGTTGTTCACGTTCGGGCTCACCTGCTGAAGACCCTGCACAATCCACAGGAGTCATATCTCCTAAAGTAACCTCTGAGCCTGCACCAGTCTCCCCATGCTCTGAAAAGTCAGGGGAGGGACACGTAGCAGTGTCGAATGATACTTTATCTCCAGCAACAAAGAAGATAGCCAACAACCTCATCACTGCTCTGGTCATGAGGCTCTTTACGAAAGCCCCTCGGAAAGCCAGACGATCAGTACAGATGGCAGACATCAACACCATCATAGAGCGTCTGGCAGAAAAGGTGTTGGGGGAGATCATCATGACTAGCTCTGCTGAGAAAAACCTGAAAAGAATTAACAAGGCAGTGATTAAAGACCTTGGCCAGGAGTTTGGCTCTCTGAAAAAGACACTGGAGGCAGCAATGGCATCAAACGATACATCTTTTGATGATGCTGTTGTAAAGTATCTCAGAGTCCACGTCCTCAGCCCACCCCCAAAGTCTGCAGTGTCCAGGTTCTTTTCCGCAGTGGGAAAGACATTAAGCACGACCTTTCAGTGGAGAAACGTGAACACCTACAATCTCCCCCTTTTTTACGTCTTTTAACATCTTGTAACATACCGCATTCATCTTGAAGGAAACAATTCAATGGGTTTACAAATCGCCACCCCCTCCATCTCACCTGACTTGTAGTAAGTCAGATGGGTGGAGGAAGACTTCTCTCCTTCAAGATGAATGCCATTAATTGACCTTCCTCACAGCGGGCATTTTAACCTATAATAGCAGTCGATGTGTTCTATTTAGGTGTGTCAATAAACCACATCTACATGGAATGCAGTCACACTGCAATGTCTGCTGTGAGGACCATTCAGGCAGCACGGGAGCTCAGTGGTTAACACTGTTCTCACAGCAACGATCAAGGCTGGATTTCCTGCCTTGATCTTTGCTGTGTGGTGTTTCTACACTCTTGTGTTGCCGTGGGTTTTTCCCCGGGTACTCCGGTTTCCTCCCACATTTCAAATCAGAACATCGAAAAAAAAAATCTAAAAATTGAAAATCAACATGTCAAAATCAAAAAAAAAAAAATTAGAAAATAAACAAAACTCAATCAGGAATTAAGTTTGGTCGTGTTTTCCCTTTTCTGACAGATGTTAACAAAGTTAGAAATAATGAATTCAGATTGATTTCAGCTCAATACAACTAAATTAGCTTCACACTACAAGATTTATATTTTGTCTGATGGAATTAATCAGAAGAAATTAAATGCATTTGCAATCCTTACAGCACTGAACACTGAGAGAAACAGTTCAGTAGGTCTTCAGTATCTGTGCCTTAAAAGTAGTCTAATCCTTTACTGTTGTTCTGGGAGGCTATCATTATGTAGAGATTTCACAGACTGCTAGTACTATTCTCTATCAGGGTATATCAAGTGAAATAAAAATACATATTATGATACAGTAAAGTTTCTGGAAAAGTATTGAGAAATTGTTTATTGAGAAAATAACAGCAGAATATGGAAGTCTGTAAGGGACTATAGCAAAATCATAATATAAATTTGAAAATATAATTCCAAATAGCATTATCATTTTCCACATGTTAGTTATTTGAGCAAAAATGTAATTGCAATAATACAGTTGCATTTTCATTTTCACATATTTGTATGTGTGTTCTATGACCATATGAAAATGGAAAAGCCGTTGGACGTTTCATTTTCAATGGACAATTTATAAATGTATTTCAAATTTGGAAATAAAAATTCAATATAAACAATGTTACCTGATTTTTCCATTAATGCAAGCAATATTTAAGTCAAGTCAAGTCAAGTCAATTTTATTTGTATAGCGCCAAATCATAACAAAAAGTTATCACAAGACGCTTTTCACATAGAGTAGGTCTAGACCATACTCTTTAAACTATTATTTACAGAGACCCAACAGTTCCCACCATGAGCAAGCACTTGGCGACAGTGGCGAGGAAAAACTCCCTTTTAACAGGTAGAAACCTCGAGCAGAACCAGGCTCTGGGTGGGCGGCCATCTGCATCAACCCAGTTGGGTGGAAAGGGGAGGAGAGAGGGGGAGAGGGGAGACAGAGCAGGAGTACAGACAACAAATCAGACTAATAATAATAACAACTGCAGCAGTGAATGTGGAGCAGGAACATGGGGGCAGTAGACAGTCGGCAAACACAGATCCAGAATCTACAGCTCCAGAGGTGGAAATACCTGCAGAAAGTGAGAAGGCGAAAAAGCACAGAAAGCACAGGAACTACCGGGAAGAAGTGCAGTTAGTAACGTGTATTAGTGGGATAGGAATGCGTACAGATAGAGAGGGAGAGAGAAGCTCAGTGCATCATGGGAAATCCCCCGGCATTCTAAGCCTATAACAGCATAACTAAGGGATGTTCAGGACTCACGTGAGCCAGCCCTAACTATAAGCTTTATCAAAAAGGAACATTTTTAGCATACTCTTAAACGAAGAGAGGGTGTCTGCCTCTCGAACCCAAATTGTGAGCTGGTTCCACAGAAGATGTGCTTGATAACTAAAGGCTCTGGCTCCCATTCTACTTTTAGAGACTTTAGGTACCACAAGTAACCCTGCATTCTGTGAACGTAGTGCTCTAGTGGGGTAATGCGGTACTATCAGCTCTTTAAGATACGATGGTGTCTGACCAATAAGAGCTTTGTAAGTGAGTAGGAGGATTTTCAATTCTATTCTAGATTTTACAGGGAGCCAGTGCAGAGAAGTTAATATTGGAGAAATATGTTCTCTTTTGCTAGTTCCTGTCAGTACACGTGCAGCCGTATTCTGGATCAGCTGGAGAGTCTTTAGAGACTTATCGGGGCAGCTCGATAATAAGGAATTACAATAATCTAACTTAGAAGCAACAAATGCATGGACTAGTTTTTCTGCATCTTTTTGAGACGGGATTTTTGTAATATTACTTAATTGGAAGACGGCAGTCCTTGAAGTCTGTTTTATATGGGTATTAAAGGACATGTCCTGATCAAAGGTTACTCCTAGATTCCTTACAGCGGTGCTAGAGGCAGGGGCAATGCCATCTAGAGTAACTATATCTATAGATAATGTGTCTCGCAGGTGTTTAACCCCAGAACAATAACTTCCGTTTTGTCTGAGTTTAACAGCAGAAAATTGCAGGTCATCCAGTCTTCTATGTCCTTAATACATGTCTGAAGTTTGGCTAACTTATCGGTTTCATCTGGCTTTATCGATAAGTATAATTGAGTATCATCTGCATAGCAGTGAAAGTTTATGGAGGGTTTCCTAATAATATTGCCTAAAGGAAGCATATACGAGGTGAATAAAAGTGGTCCAAGCACCGAACCTTGTGGAACTCCGTGACTAACTTCCATGTGCACGGAGGATTCATCATTTACATGGACAAACTGAAATCTATCTGATAAATACAACTAAAACCAGCTTAGTGCGGGTCCTTTGACGCCAATCAAATGCTCCAGTCCCTGTAATAGGATACAATGGTCAATGGTATCGAAAGCGGCACTAAGATCTAACAGAACAAGTACAGAGACAAATCCTTTGTCTGACGCAATCAAAAGGTTATTTGTCACTTTCACCAGTGCTGTCTCTGTGCTATGATGCTCCTTAAATCCTGACTGAAAATCCTCAAATAAACTATTGCTGTTTAGAAAGTCACATAACGGATTAATGACCGCTTTCTCAAGTATTTTGGAAAGAAAGGGAAGGTTAGATATAGGTTTATAATCGGCTAAAACCCTTGGATCAAGCGTAGGATTTTTAAGAAGAGGTTTAAGTCACAATTAAAATGAAAATTACATTTTCTAACAATTTGAAAATAAACAGCATTTAACCTTTAATTTTCAAAGACTTAACTTGCTGTACAGTGGACAATATTTAAATGCAATAAGCGAAACAGCCCCCCAGTCTATTGCATATACATTTACATGTCACAACGCTCTCTTGGTGACAACATGAAAATGAAAATGCAATCTGTCAGTCAACTCATCAAGGCGGGTTTTCAGTTAGGACGTCAATTATTCTCTGCAGGCGGGACACCATCGGCTACCTACCTGTGTATCGAGGGGCGTGTGGATATAAGGGAAAGCAGACAGAGGGCACTCGACCTGGGGCACGGACCACACCGACCTCCCTCTGGTTCTCTGGCAGAGTAGCTGAAAACAGCCCGGATCAGTGGGGCTTGCTTGAGGCTGTTTAGGAGCTGGAGAGGCAGCCCTTGCGTATGAGAGGGGAGCGGCGGGAGTCTAATTTCACACAGAGATGGGCACAAATACATAAAAAAGTATCTTGTTACAAGTTACAAAGACTTGCTCATCAAATTTATTAAAATAAAATAGAAAAAATACTGGTATGAAAAATGTGTTTAATTAAAATACAAGTAATTTGTCATTTGAAAATGCAAAACGTTGGTATGAAATGGTAAAGTACGTTTTTTATACTAACTGCTTAAATAATATAGTATGACAATTATATATGGAGCATAGAATTAATATGGATTCTAGACACAGTTTAAGTGTACAGTCATGCTAGCTGCTTTGTGAGGCTGTACTTGGCTACAGCAGTTGGGTTAGTTAAATTCCAACATCAGCATGCCAACATACAACAGTAACATGCTGATGTTAAGCAGGTGTAATGTTTACCATGTTCACCTATAGTTTAGTATGTCAGCATGCTAGTATTTTCTAAACATAAAGTCCAGCTTAATCTGAAGGGAATGTCATTAGTATTATAAGTAGGATTTGATCGAAGTATTGGACAAAGCTCCCAACCATTTTTAGTGTGAGTGGAAATTGTTTGCATGTGTGTTCGATCTGTAAATATTAGCTCCTATTATTGCTTAACTCACAGTTGTGTGTTTGTCACAAAATGTGTATGTGTTTGTGTGTGTTTGTGTGTGTGTGTGTGTGTGTGTGTGCAAATTTGTGCAAAGTCATTCCATTGGCTGTGATGATGCATTCTATGTGACTCGTGTGCTTTGATCTAGATTCCATGTGACATCATACAACACTGGCTATATAAGTGCTGGTACGTAAAAAATCAACATTCCAGTTTTCACTCTTGACAAGTGACTTCCAGACCACGCTCAGAAAGTGAGGATTTACACATTACTGCACAATTTTCAGCAAGTTTCAAACAAACCAACAAGCAAAGAGAAAAGAAAGAATGGCTTCCGAATCCAATATGGACAACACCGATATGGACAACAGCAATATGGACAACACCGATATGGACAATACCAATACGGATAACATCGATATGAACAATACCAATACGGATAACACCAATATGGATAACACCAATATAGACAACGCAGTCCTTATACCACCAGAGGCTCTTTTGCCCATAGTGAACAAATATTTTGACAGAGTGTCTTCAGCACACTGGAGCATGTTAGCTGCCGGGACTTTGGAATCAGCTACAGAAGCTACACTGGCTGACATGTTAATCGAAATCATACAGACATACTCTACAGCCATCCTGAGAATTGTACTACCAATCTTTAAGAAGCGCATGCTCACGAGTGCATCTCAGGCTGATCTGACTACAGTTTTGGAGAACTTTACCACTCCCCTCGGAAACTCCCTCCCCGATAGCTTTGCTGTCGCTCTGCACGTCCCACAGGACAAATGTGAGAGTGCAGAAAAGCTGACTGCACTAGTTGAAAGGGAAATTTCCCAGAAGGTAACCTCTGTTGTGTCTGTGGCCATCAACAGCACAGTTTGGCCAGAAGAGCCCGCTGTTTTTGTCACTGGCGCCATGTCCAATATAACATCACTTCATCAAATGGTGATTCATGCTACCCAATGTCTGAAAAGACATTTAGGTAAGCTTAACTCCCAGTGCCTGGCACTGTGTTGGCGGCCAAAAAATGAAGAACCCCTCCACCACACAAGCTCTGAAGCGACAGTACAGATCCTGGAAACAGAAGAACCAGAGAAATGTGAATCGCCTCAGAGCTTAAAATCTGCGATCTCTGTCCCCTCAGCAACTAAAGCTGTGAGTGACATTCTCGCCAAATGGAGCTGTGAGACACCAGACACAGAAGAAGAAGCTGACAATGCCCTCCTGCCTCTCAGCACCTCTCCGGATGTTCATGATGCAGCGTCTGAAATTATCAGCGCTGTAGTTGATGACTTGCAATATCCTGACACTGGAGATGTAGCTAGATGCAGTGAGAAGAGTAGACCTCATTTTAATATGGGGTTCGTACAAAATAAGGTGAGAGACTTTTTTGCCTCACAGGCCGCACCTACTGACAATACCACAAATGAAGACCAAAAAGTTTGCAACCAAGGCTTTCTCAAGTTTGCCCAACAACAATTCGACAAAGTTATGCTAGAGCTGAAGACTTCGTTTGAGACAAAAAACGCTGATTTCCTTGTGAGTCTCAAACAGGATTCGGAGTCTCGCAAACTTATTGAAGATGATGACTCTGATGACGCTACTGAAGACATCTTACCAGGAGCGGTTCCAGAGTCTCCCAGACCCAAGTCTGAGAGTTGCAGTCGAACCAGCAAGACGACAATGATCAGTGTGAGAAAGCAGCAGTCTTCATCACTAGATTTTGAAAGCATCAAAGACGAAGTTGACAGCTTGTTTCACAAATTAAACCTGCCAGAGAAACCTGCAGCAGATGCAAGCAAAACACCGGATACCAGCATGTACAGGGTCCAGATCAAGAAGTTTTCAATGGAGCTGACTGATAAAATGTACAGTCATCTGATGACTGGACAGACTTATCAGATTCCCATGGCTCCATTGGGAAGAAGTCTCTCTGAATCTGTCATTTCTCAGTTCAGCAGGAAGGTGGTAGCCAGTCAGTTCCACTTTTCTCCTGAGGTTCTGTATGTCATGACAGAGGATGCAGTGGGAAAGTTTCTGCAACAGGTACTACTCTGGTTAGAGAAAGAATCATCAAATCAAACAATTCAAAGTGACAAAGTGTCTGGTGCACTAAATGACATCACAGACCTACTAACAACAATGCTGACCACAATAGAAGAAAACGTCAACGAGCCGGAGTCCATTGAAGCCAGCGACAGGCAGAGTACAACAGCCTGTTGTTCACGTTCGGGCTCACCTGCTGAAGACCCTGCACAATCCACAGGAGTCATTTCTCCTAAAGTAACCTCTGAGCCTGCACCAGTCTCCCCATGCTCTGAAAAGTCAGGGGAGGGACACGTAGCAGTGTCCAATGATACTTCATCTCCAGCAGCATTGAAGATAGCCAACAACCTCATCACTGCTCTGGTCATGAGGCTCTTTACGAAAGCCCCTCGGAAAGCCAGAAGATCAGTACAGATGGCAGACATCAACACCATCATAGAGCGTCTGGCAGAAAAGGTGTTGGGGGAGATCATCATGACTAGCTCTGCCGAGAAAAACCTGAAAAGAATTAACAAGGCAGTGATTAAAGACCTTGGCCAGGAGTTTGGCTCTCTGAAAAAGACACTGGAGGCAGCAATGGCATCAAACGATACATCTTTTGATGATGCTGTTGTAAAGTATCTCAGAGTCCACGTCCTCAGCCCACCCCCAAAGTCTGCAGTGTCCAGGTTCTTTTCCGCAGTGGGAAAGACATTAAGCACGACCTTTCAGTGGAGAAACGTGAACACCTACAATCTCCCCCTTTTTTATGTCTTTTAACCTCTTGTAACATACCGCATTCATCTTGAAGGAAACAATTCAATGGGTTTACAAATCGCGACCCCCTCCATCTCACCTGACTTGTAGTAAGTCAGATGGGTGGAGGAAGACTTCTCTCCTTCAAGATGAATGCCATTAATTGACCTTCCTCACAGCGGGCATTTTAACCTATAATAGCAGTCGATGTGTTCTATTTAGGTGTGTCAATAAACCACATCTACATGGAATGCAGTCACACTGCAATGTCTGCTGTGAGGACCATTCAGGCAGCACGGGAGCTCAGTGGTTAACACTGTTCTCACAGCAACGATCAAGGCTGGATTTCCTGCCTTGATCTTTGCTGTGTGGTGTTTCTACACTCTTGTGTTGCCGTGGGTTTTTCCCCGGGCACTCCGGTTTCCTCCCACATTTCAAATCAGAACATCGAAAAAAAGAAATCTAAAACTTGAAAATCAAAATGTCAAAATCAAAAAAAAAAAAAATTAGAAAATAAACAAAACTCAATCAGGAATTAAGTTTGGTCGTGTTTTCCCTTTTCTGACAGATGTTGACAAAGTTGAATGAATTCAGATTGATTTCAGCTCAATACAACTAAATTAGCTTCACACTACAAGATTTATATTTTGTCTGATGGAATTAATCAGAAGAAATTAAATGGATTTGCAACCTTACAGCACTGAACACTGAGATAAACAGTTCAGTAGGTCTTCAGTATATGTGCCTTAAAAGTAGTCTAAACCTTTACTGTTGTTCTGGGAGGCTATCATTATGTAGAGATTTCACAGACTGCTAGTACTATTCTCTATCAGGGTATATCAAGTGAGATATGAACACATATTGTGATACAGTAAAGTTTCTGGAAAAGTATTGAGAAATTGTTTATTGAGAAAATAACAGCAGAATATGGAAGCCTATAAGGGACTATAGCAAAATCATAATGTAAATTTGAAAATGTAATTCCCCAATAGCATTATCATTTTCCATATGTGTTATTTGAGTAAAAACTTAATTGCAATATTACAATTTGCAATTTCATTTTCACATATTTGTATGTGTGTTCTATGACCATATGAAAATGGAAAAGCAGTTCGACTTTTCATTTTCAATGGACAATTTATAAATGAATTTCAAATTTGGAAATGAAAATGAAATATAAACAATGTTACCTGATTTTCCATTAATGCAAGCAATATTTAAGTCACAAAAATCTGAAAATAAAAACAGCATTTAAAGTTTAATTTAAAAAAATACTTATCCTGCTGTACAGTGTACAGGTTTTTCCTCAGGTACTCCAGTTTCCACACACATTTCAAATCATAACATCAAAATAAATAAATACATCGTAAAAAATGTACAATCAAAAAGTCAAGTCAAAAATAAATAAAACAAAAAATGGAAATAAAAAAAATCGGAAATTACGTTTGGTCTTGTTTCCCTTTTCTGACAGATGTTGACAAAGTTAGAGAACTTTCAGACTGCTAGTACAATAAAAAGTTACATGACTATTCTCTATCACTGTATATGCAATTTTCCAGTGAGATATAAATACATATTGTGATAAAGTAAGGTTTCTGATAAATAATAGAGACATTTTTTAATGGATAAAATAACATAATAAAAATGTCTGTTTTTGTTTAATATTGTGACTTAAAACTTGGCTTGGTTACTTTGGAGACACCTGCAAGAGTAAAGTAGATTTTGAAAGTATCCAACCTAAAGAATCCAAGAGGGGGTCTCTTAGCGGGGGTGATCTGACTGGTGTTCAGACACCAACAAAGTCCTTTGTCCTTCATTTCTACTTGTGCCCTCATGATGGGGCAGTGATATTAGGCTATATTAACTTTTATGCATTCACACAGATGGCGTTTTTTTGTTAGCCGTCTTTCCAGCATTTGGTAGCTGTCAACTGTGTTGCTCTTAGCCTGGATTATGTGTTTAACTTCTTCGTATTTGTCTGATACTATAGTTTGCTCTGTGTTTGCAAAATATGCCGCTCTGCTGCCAGCCGACTTTGCGATTGGTCATATGTCGCAAACACCTCCCCTTCTATGTGAACGCACTCATGACTAGATTGGGAAACTCTGGGTTGACTTACCGAGCTGATAACCAACTTCGTGTGACTGCTTAGTGCAATTGTGTTCGTTAGGTTTAGTGAAGCCAGATAATGTGAAGATATCCTGGGTATGTTGAACCTGCTTCGTAGAACAAGCCTCAGGTGATCACCAAAGTCATTACAATTCATCTTGAAACGTGAATTTCTGTACCAAATTTCATGCCAATCCATCAAATAGTTGAGATATCTGGATCAGAGTGGAGTGCCATAAAAACTCCAACAAAACCTTTCGTTACAGCACAGTGTTGACAGACTATTGGGTCAGACTTTAATCTAGTTAAGGAGGGAAAAATAAAACACACTGTTGACAAATCAGAGCCAACTCAACTATGGTTTCATTACTTTATTCTCATAAAAAGAAATACATTTTAGTTTATAATAAATTAAATAACAAAAATAAAAATAAATATAATATCCAATAAATCTTTCAAGTTCCTTTGAAACGATTCCTGACATATTCAGGAGGATGTGGAATTTAACCAAAAAATGTGGAGCCACATTCAGTATCACAGCTTAAATGAAGATACTATACTGTATGTGCATGTACTGTAAATAAAACACTGCATACCATGATACATTATACAGTAAAAAAAAAAAAAGTACAATACAGTAAATGAATATAAATCCTTAAAAATAGGCCTCTGTATACAACATGACATTTAATATAAGACATGAGTCTGAAATCAGATTGGAAAAAGTTACTGCAACTATCTCACAACATCTTCACATCAGCCGATATACGATGAAACCAAACATATTTCTTATATCCAGAGAGGCAGCTGGATCAGCAGGCCAGATTTGTTACATAAAAGCTTTATAAAAACACAATGTCATGATAAAAAAGGGAGAACTTTCACACAGATCCTATTGGAGCAATCCGAGATTACTCCGATATTGTTTTATTATAAGGACGAGCTACTTGCTGAGGACAAACCCTATGCATGCTGAACATGCTTATATATACTGGTAGGAAAAACAGCTACTGCAGGAAGAAAACAAAAACTGATAACCAATCCAGTCAGATTTGGAGTGAAACAAGGTCATTCATCACTGAAAATTTAAAAAGGCATTTCATCCTCCGCTTTGGGAAAGGATGTGATTCACTTAAGGAAGCATTAGTGATGGACCACAAACCAAACCATAAGTCATTCTGGTGTAATGCCACATACAGATTCACACTGTGAAAGTGAATTGTGAAAAAGTGAGAGGGAGATATGAACTAATAGATTGAAAGAAACGTGCAGAATGTGAAACTGAAAACAATCTTTGTTAATGTGTGGCTGAGTCATCAAGACAGGAACAAACAAAAAACCCAAAATGCAACATTATCTCTGGAACCATTGAGAAACTATTTATCTGTCAAAGGACACCCAGTTTAAAACAGAAAGGTTAGAGTATCTTCACAAGCATTCCTGGTGTTACGATATAAGGGGCTTTAAAATATAGTTCATTATACGTGGCAAGTGGCAGAGAGCATTCTGTCTATTTGGAGGCACTGTCCCCTCTCTAGGGCAGGCAGTGTGGAGGAGAGACTGGAAACGAGGGCAGGGGGCCAAGTCATGGCTGAAATAACTGAAATATGCACAATGTGCCTTGAACTTTGAGTCTACTAACACCCCGTGTGCCAGTGTGTCTGTGTGTTTTGGCATGTGCCTTTCGCGTGAAACTGTGTACGACCAAAAGAAAGACAGTCGGCTAAATCTTTTCTTCTTTCAATGGGAACATAATGCTCATTAAAGCCAAAAAATAGTCAATGTAGTCAGTGCGCGTGTGCAGCATTTGACTCTCTCCAGAGCTGAGGCGTGTGTGTTGACATCCCTTGCTCAGTCAGAAGCTATGACTCCCTTCTGTTATATAACCCTGCATGTGGCTTTGCCTCTGAAGGGGGGGGGGGGGTGCCCTGAAGCCTGAGTCTCCTATGAAGTGCATCATGTGAACACAGTGACTAAAACCGGCAACGGTGAACACATGCACTTGTAACTTTGTGAGTGAGAGATGCTTTTAGGCGGTGAGAGTGGCTGTTTCTGGATGCTCTGCGTGCTGAACATGAGTGCGAAGGTCCATCTTAGGAGGTACAATGTGACAAACGTGACCGCGTGTGACGTGTGTGTACGTGTCTGTGTGTGTGTACGTGTGTGAGGTCCCGAGCGCTGCAGTGTTTCAAAAGCTAGTGTCCGTCTTGGTGGTCACAGGGCGATGCTGTTGGTCCTGTGCTCGGGAAAGCAGAGCAACGAGTTTGAGGGGTCGTCACAGTCGTCGGGCAGCCTGCTGTCTGCTGCTGCCAGTGGATTCCTGCTAATGACCAAGTCCAGGCTGTCTCCTGCCTCTATAATTAGGGGCACAGTCAGACAACAGTCCAAATCCCTGGTCCTGACACGGTTCACCTGGAAGATCAATGAAATCATTCACTATTCAACATGCTTCTACATTCACAATTGTTTTGAGGAACAGTTGGACATTTTGGGAAATGTGCGTATTGCTTTATTGGTGAGAGTTTCATTTAGTTTATTTTTTTTTTAGCAGGAAAAACAGCATATCAATTGCAAGCCAACAGTAAAGACGAAACCAGGATAGCTGTAACCACGTTTCCAGCTGTTATGACAGACATGTGAGTGGTATCATCCTTTTGCATGAAAGTGAATCAGTGTATTTCCCAGTTAGCTTAGCATAAAGACCCCTAGGTTCCAGTCTTTCTCCCTTCAGAAAGCAAATAAGCGAATTTCCCAAAATGTCGAACTTCTTTCAATGTAACTTTTGTTGACATAAACACTACCTGAAGAATTCGGTCGAAAGGTTTTAACCCTGCCTGCTCGGCTGGGCCATCTGGGCGAATCATGTTGACATAAACTCCTTTCTCCAGGAGGCCATCGGATACACTGAAACCAAAGTCATGGCTCTCAAGGTCCTTCCTTATAGACACCTGCAAACACAAGGGAACCTTAGAGTTACAGAGATTGTACAACACAGCACATAAATATCCAGAAGCTTTTACGCATGAACTTTGACACATTAGTAAAAATGTACTCTATGTAAAAACTTTTACATACTTTTCTCTTTAAAACATACATTTACTTTACAATTGTAATAACAATAATGAATTAAAAAATAATACAGCTACTGTACAGTATTTCACAGCACTGTACAGATGTCTTTTAATTTGTCCACTGTCCACCCTCTGTATATACTGAACAATTAAGGTTTTCACAGCCACATGCCGCCTCTGTGTCCTTTGTTTCTCTTTGGATTTAAAACTACACTCTAACAAGGTCAGCGGGTTTAACCATAACAAAAAACAGCTTTAATGCGGGATTTGAGATTTTTTTCCATGATATCATGTAAGATGTGTCAACTCAAAACATTTTTAAAATTTCCACACTGTAAGACTGTGATGCGCTCTGTTATTACTGCACCAGTCAGTCGCTCAGTCAAACACAGCACTGATGACTCCAAACAAGACGTCTCAGGAAGCACATAGGCCGGGGTCACAGCACGCGCCGCTGCTACGGTACTTTATAATGAGTGTTGTGTGTTTTTGTTGTACACACGCTGCAAGTCCTGACTGGCCGGGTATCCACTGGGTCCAGTTACACTGTACCAACAGGCACAGTGAGTCAAGTAAAGCAGGCACGCAGGTATAAACTTCATAATGGGCAGATTCCCTCATGACACTGTTGTTTGTACCATGTTCATCAAGCTGTGAGTGCAGCTGACTAATCAATCAATGACCATGTTTTCACCAGTGTTTCAGTAACGCTTTAGATTACTGTCACATTAGTCCACATGGGGTTTCAATAAAACACTTTTTGGGTATCTATATGCTAGTACATTAGAGGGAAGTACTGAGTACCTTATAGTTTAATATAGTTTTTTTTAATAATTATTATTGCTGGGGATCAAAACAATAGGCTAAGTCTGACAAAATAGGGGTGCACCTTCATAGATTCATCCATAGAATAGTTGATTGTATGTTTTTAAAATGATGATTGAATACAGGGGAACAGTAATGTAGGTTTGGGATCCAGTGTAGGATCAATCTGGTGATCAATACTGATGTTAGAGAAGAATATCAACAGGTGTGACAGGACTAAGATCAACTTTTTTTTACCTAGGTGAAAGTGCCACATGTAGTAGTTTGGCTCCTCTCATGACATAGCTACTGTAAAATGACATTAAGGCTATTGATCCCTCCTATATGCAAATGTGTTAGCTCCTTGTTCCCTGTACTTCTTACCTTGTATCAACCTTTCTAAAGCATTGCCAATGTTTCCTACCTGTGAATTTTTGTTGATTGTTTAGAAACAAATTACTCTTATGTCAAATTAGTAATTTCCTAACGGAGCTACCTTGTGCAGTGCCAGGGTGGTAGGGGACAAAATATCACAGGGGTCCCCTTTGCCTCGGTATGGTACGTCTCTGCCTCCAGACAACATGTTCAGGTTGCTCGTGTTCTTAGACTCGGCATGGATTCCCTCCCTCTTAATGGGACTAATTTCAGACTGAAACATTGAGTTGTCGTTGGTCTTGGTCTCCTCTAGGTACAGACTAAGAGCGCTACCTGTCATGGATGCCTGAAAGAGCAAAAAAATCAAAAGGGATTATCAGAGCATCATGTATTAGAAAAAGAAAAAAAGTTCCATTTGCATGAGCAAAAACACAGACATATAACCTCTCATGAAGTACACAGAGCCTGATTAGAGGCCAAGGCATTGCGCAATAGCCCTCCTCGGTCAGTATGGCAGCAGGTGCCAGGCCTGTCTTGTCAGATTTAATAACAGATTACACACTCTGGCGATTATCATAATGCTTCATCTGGCATGGTCATTTAGGCCGACACCGGTCTATGAATATATGAGTAGGACAAAGCAGATGGAGGGGCAGAGGAAACAGGAGCAGGAGGGGGGTGGAGATGAAAAGGCGGGCCTACCTCCAGCTCCCGGAGAATCTCTGACTGGCCACAGGTCTCGAGGTCCTGCAGAGCCTGGGACCAGAAGCTGTCCTCCTGGTTCAGGGTCCCATGGCAACGAGGGGGGCTGACGAATCTATGACAACGCAGGAACCAGAACATGAGAGCAGCGCTGCGGTGCGGTCTCGAGGCTGGCGTCGCTTACAAAAGCAGCATGGGAAATGCAGTTTTTTGGCTGCGTGCTGAAGAATCCCTTTGAAAATCTCTCAGGACCACACTGAGGTTTTACTGTAAATTCTCTCCCTTGTGGCAGCTCAAACGCTGAGGAGTCCGCTAGATTAGATAAAGCCTTTAAAAGAGTTCAATTTTACAAAAGTAACGTCATCCAAAAAAAGAAAAAATAGCAGAAAATTGAGAGCATGTGACACAAAAGTTCAGGGAAAAAAGAAGTATGAAGAGACAGATAGGGCTGATGTATCCTTGGGCGCTTGAGGTGCTTTTTGATGAAACGTTTTTGGTGTGAACAAGGGGTGACAGAAAAAGATGTATCAATGTGAAACACCAAAGAGCTCGTGGGCAGTTAGTAAAGCAGATGAGAAAGAGAATACCTGAGAAAGAAGAGAAAAGGACAGTTTGGAAAAGCACAAAACAGGAAAGCAAACACAAAATGAAGAGAAAACAATTCAGACAGTGCAGTTTGCCTTTGTCATTGAACCCAAAGATGGGGGGAAAGAAAAAAAAAAAAATAATCACACAGGCTTTTATTCATACACAGTGGTGGAAAAAGTACTCAGATCCTTCACTTAAGTAGAAACCAATACAATGTAAAAAGTATTCCATTAGAAGTAGTGCATTCAAAATCCTACTTAAAGTAAAAGTATAGAAGTATTATCAGCTTAAAGTATCAAAAGTAAAAGTACTGGTTCTGCAGTTAATTGGCCCCAATGTGTAAACAGTATTTTACTGTTGTAGCTGGTTGAGGTGGAGCTAGTTTTAACTTTTTCATATACAGTTACGTAGTTTTGTCCAGAGGTTTCCAACACAGGGGTCGGGTCACTCTAAAGGGTCACAAGATAAATCTGAGGTGGCATGAGATGATCAATGGGGTGGCAAAAAAGAATAAACAAAGCTTTGCTGCACAAATCTGTTTTCCTTTTTTGGCCTTTTCTGTAATCTTTTTTTGGGGGTGGTGAAATATTGGGTAATTTTAGGAGGGGAAATTTCTCTTTGCTAACAATTTGTAGACATCTGAAACATGACAAGGGTTCGCAACTTGGCACTGCTTTTTTGGTAAGGGTTTTTTTTATGTGAAATCTTAATCTGTAAAGTAACGAGTAACTAAATCTGCCAAAAACAATAAAAAACACTTAAAGCTGCACTGACATCAAACAATATGTTGACAGGAAGGGAACTGCAGGCCTGTGCCCTTACCCAGGTATCTTTTCCCACTCATCCTCAGTGAATCTCCCATCATACAGCGCTGTGTGGTGAACTAGGCCTGCAGAGCTGGAACTGGTTTGGCTCCTGTGCTTTGTACGCCGCCACTCATTTGGATTGAGCAATATATCAGATGTTTTGTGAAGATATGTCCCTGAAGAAAAATAATAAAACCCACTGACCTCATTTGATGCAAGAAAAGGAAATTGGTAATTTTTAGACAGCAAATGTCTAGTGGACCTCACCTTGACTACCATAGCCTGCGTCAAACCCTGAGCTATCCCAGGAGCTCATTGCAGAGTCTATACTGGGCACAGTAGCAGAGTAGACCTCAGAGTGTTTACTGGTCTTCTGGAAGTCGGTCAGGTCATCCTCTGTGTCACTTAAAAACCCAGCTTCCCTGTCCGGAAGCTGTCGGCCATCAGAGTCTGGGAATGAACAGCGGGTCAGCATTAAACAAGGAAAAAATGCACTTAAAATAAACACTGCATTACTTTCACTGTCTTCAAACCTCAGAAAAAGCTAAATTTAAAGCACAATTTTGAAAAGCACATTAAAACTTATTTTACAACCTTATTTTTTGTGGTTTGAACACCTTGTCTTTTTCTTTTTACATGTTTATCTTATGTCTGTCTCTTACCTGTGAATACAAGTGTTGTATAAATAAAGATTGCTTTTTTGCTATGACATCAAAAGGAGAAAGACTTTGAAAGACAGAGGGAATGTATAACCGAACACTGGCTCAACTGGGAGAATGGACAAACAGATGAATTAAATGGACAATATTACCTACAGACTAAAACATATGAAGAAAAATGTAAATAATGTTTTAGGCCATAATAATGCAACCCTGTTATTATGAATCCATCTACCCTTATTATCTACTCACTTTTTGTTAAAATTGTTTCCTTTCTTTCAAATTCAGTTTATTTTTGCCTTCCTTGTTTTGCTTTAAAAAAAAAATCCATTCTGAAACTACATTCAGAAGATCATTTTTGCAAACCCCTATGAGAAATTTAAAGATTATAGATAATAATTTCAGAAAAGAAAAACATACGGTCGGCTTGTTTTTTTATCTTGAGTGTGACAGACTCCCCGGCCATCTGCAGGAGATGGATGGCCTCGCTCAATGGCTTTCCTTTAAGACTGACCCCACTGATGGCCAGGACTCGGTCCCCTATATGTATGGCCCCAGTCCTGCAGGGTTTGGAGAGCAGAGGAGACAGAGATACCAGAATATACCAGACAGTACCGGCAGGCGGGACGGGAAACCTGTCAGGCTGCCAGTGTGCTGACTGAGGCAGAAACAAAGAGGCTTCTTGTTACAGAAAAAGACGAGACAGCTATTGTTTACTGTCTTGTTTATATTGGAAAAAAATTCCAAAAGGGGGCCACTACAGATTTGACAAACCTCAGCCTAATGTAAGTATCACCATCTTCTCAAATAACTATCTCGACCCCGCGTCTGTCATTCACCTCTCCCCCCTGTCCTCCTCTCACCTCTCTGCAAGGCCTTTCTTGGTGAGGCCAGAAATAACGATCGGGTCAAAGGGCTCCTCTGTGCCAGAAATCGTGATGCCCAGTGGTCCGTTATATCTCTTCAGCTCAACTGTGTAGATTATAGAGCCTGACATCTCCAACTCATCTACAGCACATGGGGGAAACAGTAGATACCATGCATAAGACTCAGTATTATATAGAAGTTGAAGACAGTGCACTTTGCCAATTAACCAAAAGAGGGGAAAAGAAAATCACAGAAGCTTTTTCATACAAAGTGGTGGAAAAATATTCAAGTCCTTTAATTAAGGTAAAAAGGTAAATAAGTACCAATATGACAATCTAAAAATACTCTAGTACACGTATAAACCTGCATACAAAATATTACGTCTCATTAGTAAAATGTTCTTAAAATATTAAAAGGTAAAAGTACTGGTTCTGCAGAAAAATGGCTGATATGAGAGATGTATTAATATGTATGACATTATCAGGTTGTCAATACTGATGCAGCCGTGTATAAGCAGCATTTTACTGTTGTGCAGCTAGTCGAGGTGCAGCTAGTTTTACCTACTTTATATACAGTTACATCATTAGTGTTGAGCTGAAACAATTAACTGAAACAATTTGTCATTGACAGAAATTAAATGGCAACTATTCTTATAATCAAATAATAATTTAAGTCGTTTAAGCAAAAAAAAAGCCAAATTTTCACTTTATCCAGGTTTAAAGAATATAAATATTTGCTGGTTTTCTATGATATTAAAAAAATGGTAGTTTGGACTGTTAGGTGACAAATCAGGACATTTCAAAAGTCGACTTGGACTTTGAACTTTTGATAAACATTTTGTTACCACTGACCTAGGGGTCAGGCCCTTTCGAAAGGGTCACAAGATAAATCTGAGGGGTCATGATATGATTAATGGGGTTGGAAAGTAAAAAGAAAACAAAGTTCTGCTACACAAATTTTAAATTAAACCATTGGAGAAGTTTATGGGGAAATCACTCTTTGCTGAAACTGTTAACAGCTTATAGACATTTAAAACGTTGGGAAGTGGCCACAACTAAACAATGCTATTTTGTAAGAGGTTACGGGCCAAAAAGGAACCACTGAGCCACCACATCTTTGACAAGGTGTTGTATTTTATCATGTGTTTTTATATAAAACCTAATCTGAAGAGTAACTTTAGCTGTTAGATGTAGTGGAGTAGAAAGTACATTTCCTCTGACATGTAGTGATTTTTGAAGATTTGAAGTATAAAGTAGCACCATAAGGAAATACTCAAGCACAAGTACCTCAAAAATTGTATTTAAATTAAGTTAAATTGCACAGCAGTAGTTGAAAGTAATGTACTTCATCCACTACTGCTTCTATACAGGATGTATGTTTGGCGTTTGAAGGGATTAATGTACCAATGTTGTCCTCATCTTTCTGGATTCGGAGTTTGACCATGTCCTCGGCCTGCTGCAGGACATGCATGGCGTCCTCCATGGTGCAGTTCTCCAGACGCACACTGTCGATGGCCAGCAGCCTGTCTCCAGGCTCCAGAGTGCCTGTTCTACCAGACACAAGAGCGAGAGGACCACAACTATTAACTGGGACCCAGGAGCTGCTCCTCCTGACTCAGTATGAGAATCCTATTAGCCTGGTGTCTCGGTGGGATGCTTGGGGGTGACCGTAACCTCACCCTCAACCTAATCAACACTGAGCCTTTCTGAAGCATAGCTGCTCTGCCCTACTGATCCAGTTTTGATAGCTCAATCCAATTAGGCTTGCATTACACAGTGGATTCACAAAACAATTTTTATTTTCTTCATGAATAATCCCTCATAAACCTAGAAAACCTAGTTCACCCTGAACTGTAAAGTGTTGAGAAATAGTGCCACCCTAATGTGACCCCAACTCCCCCAGAACTGAAAGGCACAGACTGTTTTTGTATTTGCAAAAAAGTTATATGACTTTGTGCTGTAAGAGTTGGAGCAATACAATGTCCAGCATTAATATTGTTAGTTCTGTGTGATGATAGGACATACCTGTGTGCTATGCTTCCTTTTCTGATGTCGGAGATGATGAGGGGCTTGCCAGGTTTCTTACTTGCTGGTAAAACAGAAGAAACATTTAAAGTGTTTCTATTTTAGGACCAATGATATGAGGTTAAAACCGTGTTAACTCGAAACATTTTAAAATCACTCAACTTCCTTTTCTTTTTGCTGCACTAAACAAACTCTCCTTCCTGTTTGTGTTTTTTCAGAGCTAGTTAGAGCAGAAAGGGTAATGATGAATGGTGGTACAGGCCAGTATTATTCCGAGCTAATGAGGTATGTGCCCTCATGGTTTTGCAAGCCTGAGTTTTATGGATCACAGAACATTGATTCAAAGGAGATTTACAGTGTGCAGGTCTGTGGAGTATTATTTAGCAACACTGCCCCCTGCTGTACGTCTCGTTAACAAACCCACCACTGATGGTGATGCCAAGCTCCACTCCTCTCCTCTTGGGCAGTTTAACGTGAAAGGTGCCACTGCTGGGAACAACCGACTCTATTTGGGATTTAAAGTAAAGATAAATGTAAGCAGGAAGGCACAAACATACACACCAGATCTCTCAATAAGGAATCATTTTCGCAATACGATACCTGCAACATCAAACTCAATCTCCACTGTGACCTTATTGGCCAGAGCAGAGTCTCTGAGCAGCTGATGGGCTTCCTCCAAAGTGCCATCTTCAGTCGGGATCCCATTAATGGACAACAGCCTGTCCCCAACCTGCAGCAGCCCACACCTTCACACAGAAAAAAAACACAAAAAAAAAGAAAAAACCTGAGAACAAATGTATAGCAAATATAAAACAGTTGCCAGTTTATTAGTTACACTTCTCTGAAACTTCTCTGAAGTTTAATGCAGCAGTCCTGCAATAAATCTACCTTTATAAATGGTAATAGTGTCCAGTTTTGGTTGTAATAGTTTTAGAGGGTTGTATCTGTTACTTAGCCTACCCTCATTTTTATAAATGGGGTGGAAAAAATAGTCATCACACACACTTACATACCAATTAAACATGTAGTTCAAACCCAAATATATTAAATTAAAAACTATATAAAACCAAAAATCCACCTCTCTCCTCTGACTTTGATGATTAATCAGTTACCAAAATGTTGGGTGATTACCTTTCTATTATCTAATCGATTTGTCTACTAATCGTTTCAATATGCCCACATTAGTATCAGCAAAGCTTTGGATTTCTGCCGTCAGTGAAATGAAGCGACACATTCAGCCTATGTGACATGTGGTGTCACATGTTTAAAATGCCATCTATAGTGCCTCTGGACTTTAAAAACATGCTGAACACTGACCTTACTTACACTTGGTATAACACTTCAGCAAGCACGCACACATACAGAAAGAAAAACAAAAATCACACATATCACACATTTAATCAGACCCCTAATTGCAAGGGCAAACACCGTAGCACTGTCAACTGATATTAATTCACTAACCACTGCTGCTCATTAACCTTGTGTGGAGGCTGAGGAACCAACATCGCAGTCGGATGCTGCACTTGAGTCACTCCTGTCCAACTGCTGCTGGACTAATCGTGTTACAAGACCCAGGGGAGACGGCCCGGCACAGACACTATCATTAATCTTGCAAGACAAGGACAGATACAACACACTGGCCTGATCGGAGCTGCGCGTTAATTAGACTGCAACATGTAGTCTTGATCAATACAATACTACATAAAAATGTAGGGGGCTTTTCACCATGTAAAAAAAATAAATAAACAAACGAACACTGGCTGCATCAATGCCTCATGGATGATGTGTGATAAATCTACTATTGGAAACGTCAGCTCCTCTACATTCGTCAGAAACAAAACACACTCAAGACTAAAGTAATTGTCAAAGTTGCTGAGAACATCTGTTGATCTCATGCCATTTTGGGCTATGACCTCCCACACTAGGGAAAGAAACCATTACCACACCAACTTAAACTTAGTTAAAACTGCTTGTGACCCCTTAAAACAGAGCACTATCTACTTGTGCCTCATTGTCACCAGTAGTATATGCCAGTACAACTAAACACCATGTTAGTTCTTGAGAAAACCAACATCCAGGCAAGCAGCTCTGTGAGGTTGAACTTAGGCACAGAGGGGCTTTGAGCTAAATTGCGTAGTAGATACTATACTTTTTTTCTGCTTTTTCTGTAGGTCCTGACCCCAAATATGGGAACCACTGCATTAGACTTGCGCAGCTCTAATGTGCCTGCCTTCAGCTGAAATACTCATTGAGACACCAGGCTAAAATTAGCCTTTTTTTTTTTTTTCACATGTGGCTGAATGATTAGCACTGGGGCCTTCTCGTTCAAGGTGACTCCCTATATGATATTTGTTTACTTGTTAGGTGTCTCAGCGCGTTACCTCTCAGCTGGGCTGTCGGGCTCAATAAAGCGGATGACTGGGGGAGCGGACAGGGTTTCTGTGGCAAAGACACCCCCCTGCAGCTGGATCCCAAAACCTGTGAGCGGATCCCCCCTCAGGACGACCTCGCTTGTTTCCACATGAAAAACCTGCCCCCCTGGGCCCACAGAACTAGACGCTAGAGATACTGAGGGGACAGAGGGGGAGGGAGGGGGACACATCAGAGAGAGATATTAGTGGAGATGTGGCAGATAAATGGAGCAAGAGAGGGATTGTGGGAGAGGGTAAGGGGAAGAGACGTGCACCCACAGAGACGACAGGGGAATGGAAAGGGAATGAGTCACTTATCAAAGTTGACGTCACTCATGTTTACGTCAGTGATCAGTCGAATCTGTTCACACACTGAGGGGGTGAAACCGGAGGGAAAGGTGTTTTAACGGTGCTGAATTTTTGGGAAAAAAAAAAAGGGACAGTTCATCTACATTACAAAAACAACAAACAAATCCCTTTCTCCTCCATTTTATTTAGTTGGAAGCAGAAGTCTTGCAATCTTATCTCGGACACACACACTCAGCTGCCAGTTTATTGGTACACCTAGCTAAAAACGAATGCAGTCTAATACAACAGTCCTGCAGCGGTTAAATACTACCTTCCTGAAGGTTATTATTCTCCCCCCATTATACAAAGAGGTGTTTCTGTTATTTAGCGTATTCTCATAGTGTGAATGGGGCAGACAAAATAACAGAAACATGTGTCAGTACTATAACACAAAACAACTCAACAGCACCAGAAACTAGTCTTAAAAATTATAATACTGTTAAGTTGAACTGATACCTCTGTAAAACATTTTCAACATTATATCCTTCATGAAGGTAGGATGTATTGCAGGGCTGCTGTATTACACTTATTATTAGCTGTACCTAATACACTGGCAACTGAGTGTATATCTTACACCTCAGGTGATAAAACCAAAACAATCTGCACTACACTACTAGACACTAGGTTTAAAGTTTTTTGCAATTTGGTAAAACCGACCCTTAAATGTGGGAAAAAAAGAGGCAGGTGGATTGTCATTACGTGAGCTCTTGTGGTCCTTCTTCCTGTTCCTCCTCTTGCCAGTCGAGCTGCGGGGGCTGGTGGGAGCGATCGGAGGGATGGGGCAGGGCAGCGTGTTGCTACCCTGGCTGCTGAAGCCTGATGTGGCTGTGGAGGAAGGGGAGAAGCCACCACTCACCAGAGCTGAAAGGAGACATAGCACTACACTTATCAAGAGGCTGGTGCAGTTAGAGCAAAGCACATCAAGCATGACTTTTTATTCACGTCCACAGCCGCAGCATACACTCATGGGAACATGCAACAGAAGAAAGAAACGTGGTAACAGTGTTGGAGTGAAGCTCTTGGAAAAGATTTAACAAACGTGCTGAAGAAAAGGCTCCTGCTATGGCGTCTCGCCAGCAGCAGTGCTGTCACAAATGATAACTTACATTTGCAGTGGTCCTGCTGGTTGTGTGGGTGGCTTGGGCTGCTCCATGTCTTGCCGTGGCTGGCATGTGGGGGGTGGCAGTAGTTGCTGCTTTGGTCCCAGTGATGATGGTTGCTCTTCTGCACTTTTACTGCAGCAGTACGGAGGCAAACACATCCATTTACTAAACCAGATCCACTAGTCTGTTCTGCACTTTTCTAAATTCTACCCATGAAATCACACTTTCATTCCCATGTCTAAATTTGTACCACACCACACAGTGCCTGGAGGATAATTCAGAGCAGAGTAATTGATATTTAATGTTTTCTTCATGGTACACTAGATTAAATCCTGCGGTTTAATGTATTCTGATGAGCATCTGAGAATCAGTGAGACACACAACAATCTTACTTTTACTAGCAAGCTTCCAATAAGCTGAGTGCAAACTGGAGATCATTTTTATCATTTCATTTTCAAAAGAGCCCGAAGGTGTAAAAACAGTCTGAGTAAATTGACCGCTGGTCATGGTGATCCCGGCTGTTAGGAAGCATGTGGCTTGACCTTGATTGAGAACAGCTGAAAGCTTGATTGCTGATGATGCGGGTGTCTGTTTCTGCATCTGATTGGCAGACCGTTTGGTCTAAATGTGTTTTAATTTAATCCTGTGTGATTCATATTCATATGGTCTTTTTTTTTTTTAGCAATTCTGTTGACTTTGCCCCGCTTTGAACGAAATGGAGAGCGCAGATTGTTGTTAATTATAAAAGGCATCTTATCCCTCATTTCAAAGCCCGTACAACATAGTACATTCAGTCAAACAGTATGTGGGAAGCCTTCAAAGGGAAACAACTGACCTCCTGTATGACACACACCTCAATAATTAACTTTCCTTTACAGATTCATGCAGCTAAAATTGTCACAGAGTGTTACATGTGACAGTAATCCTTGCTGCTTCATTGCAGTGGTCTAATCTCTGACAACTTGCTCGCATGGATTTATGGAAACATGGATGACTGCAGTAGCGCCGAGGATGCTTGCCATATTTAGGGAACCTGGTTAAATCCAACCATATTTTAATCAGAATACAGGCAGAAGAACCTCCGGCCATTTTCGGAGAACTAGTTTCTATCGGACTCAATCAAACCTGCGAAGATTTGGCTCTGGCAGCTTAAGTTAAGCTCACCTAGGGGAAGCTCTCCAAGAAATTATGTTTTCGATCCACGCTGGTGGAAGGAAACATTAACTCCTAATCTCTTAGTGGCCATATCAGTCTTATTAAATCCCCAGAAGAGATTAGACAAATTGCATCTTATAATCATACCTTATCCAGGGGGAAAAAGAAGCTGTGAAAATATCGTTTTATCATAACGTCATGGAGCCTTATTCAAGAAGTGAAACATTATGGAATAGAAATTTCAGAAGGCAAAATACATGCCTGTAATTTCATAAAGAAGTGATACCTGTGCTGCACTTTGAATTGAGACAGCTCAATGGTCAACAGGAGCCAATGCAATTCAAGTATATAAATTGTCTTGGAAAGTATTTAGTTGTATGCCTTCTTATTTTTATTCTTTATATATTTAACTCTGTATAAAAGTAATACACTGATCAAAAATACATCAGTAAATAAAGATAAAAGACGGATGGAAGTTGGGCAAATAAATGTGTAGCGCTGCAGACTGGACCAGGCAAAAAATGAACAAAAGACATAGAACAATAGTAGAAGAAAGGATTCAATGACCCTAGAGACGACTAAACTACAGCCTTTTCCCCTTTGTCATGTTGTATGATTCTTATATGCTCACATGTTAAGGAGTCCCTGCAGCTGCTGACCCAGAAATAAGTCTGCAGAACATGGCACAAACATGATCTCTGACAGAGAAAGTGTGTGTCTGTGTGTGTGTGTGCGAGTGGCTTGTTGGTATGCATAAGAGACCAAGCGTGTACCCAAAGGCAGAGGGATTGTGGCCGGCAGCATGTGCACACACACACACACACACACACACACACATACACACAGGCTGATTCACAGCGCATGGAAGAAGCTGGGAGGCAGCCAAGCTCTTCACAGCTGTGGGTAAAATAGCTAGGAGCAGGGCAGTCACAATACATATGGTGAGGACAAAATGCTGGAACTCCAGCCTGTCTAAAGTACATTCTCCATAATGTACACACAGAGCTTCCTCAAAACATAAAAAAAAATGTAGTGCTGCTCAAATAGTTGACATTGTCCTCTCTGAATCCTTTGCATTGCCCTGCAAATTTGCGTATTTGCACTCAAACGTGTACAACATTTTGTTTTATAGTTTGCCATCAAATTGTGATTTTAAATTTTTTATGTACTTAAAAATTGCAAATCCCACCTACACACTGGGGCAATGTACACATATTCTAATATTTGTATCACATACGTTGATGGAAGACATATACAAATGAAAAAGTTGCGGTTTCCCTTATGACTGATATATTATTATATGACATTTTTAGATTGTCAGTACTGATGCAACAATGTGTAAGCAGAATTTTAGTGTTTTAGCTGGTCAGGGTGGAGCAGGTTTATCTACTTTAGATACAGTTATGTTGTTTAGTCCAGTGGTTTCCAACCTAAGTGTCAGGCCCATACATTATTAATTTGGTAGGAAAAAAGTTTTTCTGCACAAATCTGTTTTCATTGTTACGACATTCCTCAGATGTGTATTATTGTAAAATTAATATCTCTATATCTCTTCTTGATGGTCAGTTAGACAAAAACAGGCAATTTTAAGACATCAGCTTGGGCTCTAGAAACTGGTAATGGGTATTATCCACAATTTTCTTTTTAAGAGACAAAAAAAATGGATTGATTAATTTTAAAAAACCAACAATAGTCACACTTGTTTCATATCTCTCTGGTGTCTTTTTCTATTGCAATGTCTCACAGAGATTTTTTGTGTTTTCTGCGTCACCTCCAGGATACATACCTGTGTCTTGTGGCCTGACAGGAAGTCTGCTTTGATTGGCTGGGAGAATCTCCAGTTTTACAACATCAGAAGTGCTGGCAAGTAGCTGCGTGGCCTCCATCAGCGAGCAGTGCTCTGTGCTGGTCCCGTCTATAGACAGAAGGATGTCACCTACATGCAGCGCGCCACATCTGAGAGATTGAGACAGAAGCAGATTGTGTCAGTAAAGCTTTTGTTTGATAGCAAAGTGTCTGTGGAGTAGAATAATGTAAGAGGCTGGTTTCACCTTTCCACCACGCTGGCTGGCTTTATCTTGTCAATAATAATAACTTGTTTACTCCTGTATATTGTTGTGGTGAGGCTGATCCCCAGGCTGGCGGAGGGACCTTTCACTATTTCCACCAGCAGAGGGCCTGAGGCTTGCTGCACTGCCTCTGAAACAGAAAATAAAAAAAAACACACAGATATGATAGAGACCAATAAGGTTACTACTACTTGACTACTGATGATACAAGGGGCATGTCATTTTGGATGCAGTTATGAACTTGCTACTTTTGACTGAGAAGTTAAATGTTTTGAGTAACTGTCTTTTGCAGAGGTGAAGTGTTGTGCTGCTCAGTATACAATTATGTGATGATTGCTCGTAATGATTTCTAGTTCTAAAATAAAAGCTTCGTATAATTGTGAACTGTCTGACTGGTTTAGTCTGGAGGCAGAAGGTCTGAATCGTAAAGTCTCACATACAGAAAGATAATGTGTGTCAACTGTCCTTGGTGACCTGCCCTATTTTGCTCAGAGCAGAGTTTGCAATCTTACGGGGAATTAGTCACAATGACCAAATGGAGGTTAAAATCTGTAGTGAGTTCCTGTCTACAGTGGAATATTTTATGACTTTTTGACCCAATGGTGAGGATATTTTAAGCTCAAAACAGATTTGATTCGTTCACAGGCACACTGGCCTCTGTTGGTGGATATTCCTCTTCACACCATTAGAATTGGGCTTGGAAAAATAGTGATATGTACTGTTTACTGTGCTAAACTCCATAAAAAATTCACTTAAAGGGGCATTCCACTGATTATATGCGTGAAAGTGAGTTTAGTGGTCATAGGGAATACTACTCAGGCTTTGAAAACAGTTGTATAATCTCTACTGTTGCTTTTTTTTTTTTTTTTTTTGCAAGTCTGAGAAAATAAGCCTGTTAACATCAAAGTGATGTCATCAGGGTTATCTCAGCCTGGTCATGGGGACTGCACATTTACATCAGAAAGCCTACATTACAAACCTGACGTGGCGTCTGAAAGATGAGAGTTTATCAGGCTGAGAACAAAACAACGCTAGCAGGTTACATTTTGTGCAATGTAAGATCCAGTACTTTTGGAGCTTGACTATCTTGGACTCTACTGCTTTGATTTTGACCATTCTTTTGTAACCTGTCACTTGTGAATCCCCCTACTTTATAGAAGTGCAATACTAAATCACTGGAGTACACCTTTAAGACACTGTTTTGAAAGTTTGTCATCTTTTTCCCTGAAATATGTAGCATCATCAGGGCTTGACAAGGCTAAGACTGAATGCAAATTGTCTTGAGCGACATACAATATATGCAACCCATATATTAACCAATATTACCCATCTACCCTTTCCCTATTGTAGTTTATTCATGGGCCAGTGTGACTCCCCTGGTGGCAACTCCAGCACACTCACTCACATCCACGTGGCCAAACGGCCACATTATTTACCCTCAGAGCAAAGATGCCCTACCATGCCTCCACATATTCCCTGTTTGTGTGTGCTCACCCATGACAGAGACGTCATACTCAATCAGGAACAGAGCTTCCTGGCTGCTCTGCATCAGCATGGTCAAAGCGTCAGCGTGCTTTTCCCGGTTTAAAGGCATCCCGTCTATGCTCAATACTCGGTCTCCGGCCTTCAAAGTGCCCTCTCTGGAGAAACACAGAAGGAGAAAGAGAGAGAGAAAAAAATAAAACACAAGCAACCAGCACAAGATGCTCGTACAAGCGTTTAAGCACCAGTCACGGTAAATCATTAAACAGTTCCACATGAGTGTTCCCTCCCAGGTGAGATGAAGGATGAATGAGATAAACGGCCGTAAAGTCTTTGATGGTGAATTACGTTTGCTCCAGTGTTTTGGTGCTCTCAGTTTTCATGGGGAAAAGTGCAATGTTGCATTAGCCTCAGGATGAGCAGTGCCCTTTCCGCTTTGAAGATAACATACACTATATGTGTCACAGCCACAATTTCACGTAGCAGTCGAGCAAAGACTGATGCAAAAGAAATAACATGCACAATAAAAAATTTAGATTTACTGTAAAATCATTCAGAAGCATAATTCTTAAGAATCTAATTCCATACGGGTGATAGATAAATATTTTCATTGCGGACAAAGATAAAGCGATTAGTAAAACACATAAACATGAGCTATACTTCTAAATACACACACTATAGAAACACGCATGCATGCACATATACAATCATTTGAATGAGCTCATTCATGCATGATCGAGACGTAAAATGCACTCATAAATAGCTACATTTGTATACACACAAACACTAAATCATCTGTCCATGTCCTCACCTGTCAGCAGGACCTCCGGATCTGACATATGTAACCACCAGAGGACGAGACCTACGCCAGTCCTCGTGGAAGCCTCCTAAAAAGAAAAAAAGAAAAGAGTAAAAATCAGAAGTGTAAAAATCAGCTCAAAAAATTGAAGGTAATTATTTTCACTGAGAGATTTACACGAAAATATCCTGTCCACCTACCTCTCATGACAAACCCAAAGCTGTTTCCCTCTTTGTGTAAACACACCTCTATGGTTTTGGTTAAGACTCCTGAGGGGGTCTGGACTAAGAGTTGAAAAGGAAAGGACGGATTACTATAATCCTCTAAAGCTACACATAAAATGAAGTATGAGCAATGTATAAAGCTTTCACAAAATTTTGATTATAGTGTCATCTGAGTCTTGTAAGCGCTGAATCATGAGCATGAACAAAGCATTGTGGAAATATGTTTAATTAATCTCAGTGGGGAAATTAATTCTCTGTATTTGACCCATACTAATGATTTAAGGGCAGTGAGAAGCCACAGTGCAGTGCCCAGGGACAAACTCTGTTTCTGAGGCCAGTGCCTTGATCAAGGAAACCCAATAAGTATTGATTTGGTGCTTCACTGGGTCGAAAGATGTCTAGATCTCGAGGTTAAATCGGGGCTGAATTTGGTTGACAATGCTTAGACGTCTAGGTTATAACACAAACTTCCACACAATTTTTAATGACTACAATTCATTGTGAAGCCAGTCTGCTTCGCAAATATTTAAATGCTACTAACAAAAAAACAAAAACACTTTTATGTAACTTGGATGTCTGAAAAATTTTTTTTTAACAACCAAATTGAGCTCAGATTTAAGCAACACATCTAGAAAGCAAATCACCAAATCTGTGCTTTTGGTGCAGGTGTGTGGTGTGAGAAAATTAAAGCACCTGAAGATAGATGTGAATCTAGCAGAACTTCACCTACCGAATGGAGGCAGCTCGTACTCCACCTCCAGCACCACTCGCTCCCCGATGTTCTTCAGCAGGCTGATGATTTCATCGTGGCGAAGCTTTGACAGGTTGATGCCATTCACTGACTTGATGTAGTCTCCTACATTCAGCTGGTCACTCCTGTGGAAAGTTGCGAACAGACAATCAGGATCAAGGCTGGAAATGTGGGAGTGGGATGTGGGAACTTGTTTTTTTGGAATTGCAAGTTTGTTACCAATGTTGCAAATTTGCACCACAGTGTCTTATTGAGGGCCCCCTTTTTTAACACCTTAAAAATGCAAACATCTGTGATGTAAGACATGCGGCTCGTAGTGACGATCCACAGAAAATTATCAGCAACACTGCTCCCCGTCTCCGTCAGCTTTACGGTGCTTTTTAGACACTTTCAGCTCATTAGTTTGGTTTTATGGCTCACAACTTTCCCTCTCATCTCTCTAAATTTGCTGTAAGATACCTATTTTAAAGTCAGGCCCAACAATAGGGGCCCAACAGCACATTTTGGCCCCATCATGATGAAAATGAGATGCAGCTGTCTAATCTGAAAATTTATATTCTGGTTGTTATGTCAAAGAGAGCAAAAATGAAAACTGAAGGAGTAATAGAGCAGGCGCTGACTAAAGTGAACATTTACTCAAGTAATCATGTTTGGTTGTATGAATTTGTGTCCAGACAGTAATGATAATTTGCAGTATGTAGACTTACACACAGAGCCTGCTGTGTAGACTAGCGGGATGGCTGAAGGCATTTCCTCTTCAAACACTGACAGGGATTATTGTGTCGGTGTCTCAAATATGACATTCTGAGTCAACACGCTGCCCATTGGAGAGCAAATTAATTAAATAGATGCTCTGCCCTGCTCGCCCCTCTCACCTTTGGGCTACTGCCAGTCAGCAGTGACAGCAGACAGAGAGAGACGTCTTATCAGCCGAGCCGACCGGCCTGTCATCCGGTCCGGTCTCATCGCACAATGTCACTGCCAGTCTCTCTCCTGTCTGCATGAGTGTCTCTCCACCCAGTGAATTAGCTAGCACTTCCACACAAGCATGAACTCAGCTGTGGGAAGACAAGCTGCTTGGAAGAATTAGCACAGTGTCTGTCTCTAAACCCGCGTTGGACTTGACAAGCGATGGCATATTTGGCCAAGACATTTTCAGAGGTGCTGTGTCATTCTTACAAAACTGTGTGTGCGTGCGTGTGTGTGTGTGCATGTGTGGGTGTGTGTGTGTGTGTGTGTGTGTGTGACACTTCAGTCACACGCTGCTTAATCATCATGAAACGTGAGTCCTCCACTACATTTTCCCTTTCATGTGGTTTATGTGGAGAACATTAGTTTAATGTCATTGACTTTGGGGAAATTTTGTTTAATCGCATCTTAAACAATCTTTTAACAAAAAAAACAAGTTCACCAAAGATTTATATTGAATACTAAACAGTAAATTGAAAATGACCTGACAACGTAAAATGAAAAAAACATCTAAATTTCAATTTATGGACATATCTTATCTTGTTTCTTTGGAACTTTACTTACAAATGAGCGATGTTAGGGTTTTACCGTGTGTGACAGCATCATGCTGATCTAACACAACACCTATTGTCCTGCAGTCAGTGCAGGCTGGTGTAACTTTGCAACACGTGTACATTAGTGGGAGCAGAATAACAAGGCCGGACAGCTTGGTGTGGTTGCCAGGTTTTAACCACATCACAGAGCAGAGATCTCACCTGGCAGCTAGCCCACCTGGCCGCAGGTTTGACACTCTGGGCTTGCCGTCCTTATCAGAGCCTCCGGAGATGGTGAGGCCAAGGCTGCTGCCTTCCCTTTTCATCAGGTCCACCGTGGTCACTCCTCGGTACTCCTCTGCTGACAGATACAGACACAGGCACAGATCCGCAGTCAGCATTAGCGTCCGCTTGACAGAATCACCCTGTCTGAGAGGCAACGAAAGACTCTTTTCTTTCTTTCCCGCAGCTCTCACAGAAATGCTCTTTGACACACGACCACATACTTTATTTTCTCACTTCCTGTCTTTGCCTTGCTCTTTCACATCTCTCAATCTGAGTGAATCTTTGTGACGGGTTCAGAGGGAAAAGGAGGAGGATAGAGTCTTTATTAATGCCACACAAAAAAATACAATACAAAGAAATTCAGTGAACTACTACAAAAATGACACTCGTTTAAAATGAAGGCAGACTCATCAGTTTATAAATTGAAATCCAATTGTATTCTTAAGTGAATGAAAATGAGTTTGACCTTAACGCTGATGGATATGTGGCTGTATAGTGTTGTCAGAGGACTCATTCTGTCTTGTGGTCCACATTGTGCTGTGCTGTTAAATCGTCCCACGTGAAGTATACCAAGTGTGGTTTAGTGCAAATGACAGGTATGCCACACACGCATTTTTTTTCATCTTATCTAAGCATTCAAAACAGTGCAACACCAAGCAAAATGTAGCAGACACATGGTTCTACAGTGCATGCGCACAGAAATAAACCTCAGTCAAAGACCTGCAGTCTCTTCTTCTTCCTTTTGGGGACACAGGTGAAATGTGCGCAGTAGCACGAATCAGAACAGAGAGAAAACAAAATGATAAAAAGTCCTGTTTGACTTTATTGTACCTGAGAAGCTGCGCCTCTGGGACAAATGTGATTGGTCCGTTGCCCCGGACTCCTTGCTCCCCTTTGAGTATGGTCCTTCATCTGAGGAGACAGCAGAGAGGTATGGAGACGCTGTTATGAAGCACTGTGGTCATACGTAGGGAAACTCTGCAGCAGAAAGCTTAATGAACACAAGCATCCATTGCACATCATGACAGCTGCAAACCCTTTAATGCTTTGAAGTGCACCCTGGGTAATGTGAAGGCTCATGGAGGGAAACATCACTTAGCCAACAGCCACATCCATCCGTCAGGCATTAGCCAACTGAGACAGAGTGATCAGCCTGAACTCAAGACCCTGGGAGGTCACTCCACTTCGGTACCACGACAATCCTATAAAAGGGTCGAGGGTTTAAAATAGCTCTCCTCTGTCTTCAGCAGAGACCCTTAAAACCATTCATTTAACACAAGAATACATTTGCTCCGAGCTTGATGTATGCGACCACTAAAGCATGGGAATTTTCCTGAAAGAACAGCATGCCGTTAATGGACTGTTCGTGGCATGGAGAGAAAATCATTTTCATGTCATTTACAGCAGCTGCAGAGAGCTGGGAAATGTTCAATCAGCTCTGCAGGGAAACTGATTTTTTTTAAAATGTTTTTTTTACCCAGTGGGACCCATCTTTGACACAGCACAGGGCTGGCCTCAGATTAGCAGAGCCACTGCTGGGCCATCTGAACCTGAATGCAGCCATACAAGCCTGTCAGCAGTCACAGTGATGAGGAGACTGACTTGGCACTTCTTTAATCCTGTCCACTGCGGATTACCTTTTCAGCTGTCCTGCACACTGATTGAACATCATATTATAAACTTGAAGGGGAGATGTGCCAAGTCTTCTTTTTAAGAGTGGATGGGCCATGTTAGTGCCTTACACTACAGGCACGAGACTAAAACCTTTTTACACCCCATATTCAGAAACTGTCATTTATAAACCACTTGTTTTCAAACTGTTAGGCGGGAAGGCATAGAAACTGTAAGTGAAAGGGACAGGTGTATGCTGGTGTAAAAACAATGGACACACGGCTCATGGAGGCAGTTAAGGTACTTTAAGGTACCGAGGTACCTCTTAAGCACCCAATTACTGCACAGTGTATCAAAACTAGTACTCCTTCTCGATGAATTCTTAAAACACATAGATACACATATTTTTAGATTCAGTGTGACTTACACTTTTAGATTATAATGACCTCCGATGTACAGCAGAATGTAAACGTGTATAAATCCGCTTAGAAAGCATAGTAAAAGATGCTCCTCATAACTCCAGAACTTGCCTTAGAATTGTCATGTTTTTAAGTTTTCTTTAATGTCAAAGTGACCCAGTAGTAGTCCTCTGTACATCTATGGATACATTGCAAACAGGAACTGCTAATAGCTCATTCGGCACGGTTTTAATTGTGCCAGTTTGCCAAAATGTAAATACAAATGTATGCTTAGAAATGGGGCTTAAGTTAACTCACTGAATCCATGGGAACTTTACACTTCCTGTTTACATCCCCCAAGACTTGGGCTATGAATAAGATAAGATAAAGAATAATAAAAGGAGTGAAAAAAAATCTCTTAATATAAACTTAAATCACGTTGCACTATTGTCTCGATTTTGCCCGAGGGGGGGGCCAGTCCAAAAACTCTAAACCAATCAATGTCAACTAAAGCAGGATCTACTTCCATGTGCTCTAGAGGTCAAAAATTAGATCTGTCATAATTTAAGTGGTAACTACCCAGGCCTGATCAGTTTGACGTGAAAAATGTTCATCCACTTCAGTCTTATAGCTGTGCTGATTTGTAAAGACTGAACTGGGGGAAGCAAGTGCTTGAAGGGCATCAAACCCACTGCCTTCTCTCCGTCCACATCAAGTTTCGACATCTGCCCAACTGAAGATGAGGCCTTTAGACAGCTGAGAGGCATGGATCCTTTGTCAAGCCCTTTATGACCTGAAACCTTTGGGCGGGCCCTGGATACGAGGAGTAAAGAAGAAAATTCATCCTCCTTATGCACAGAACTGCATGAGTCAGACTATGAGTACAGAAATAGCTTTACTGGACTTTGCATATTATGGTGATGTATATGCATAATATGGTATTTCACACTAATTTACACACATCCTTGCACAAATATCCTGTCCAGTAGCTGTGAGGCACAAACACACACACACAAACTGAGTGACACATCACAAACCAATAAGGTTGGGCAAAAGCCTCATAACCACGCGGGCTCCTGAGGGCACCTGACAGTCCAGCAGCTGTCATTGCAGTCAAAAGGCAACATTAGCTCTGGGTAACGCAGACCCAACGCTCTGCACGTGACTGAACAATGCCATGGAGCCATCCCCCAGCCATCCTCCTCTAGCTTAAAATAACCATCATTTACCCTAACGACCAGAGTTAAGATCAGGATGGAGCTTATGAATAAACAGCCCCAACAATGAAAAAACTTTTGTAAAAAAATATAAATATTTTTAATCTCTGCTCTGTTGTCTTTGAAGAGGAGGTCAGTGATTGGTTCAAGGATGAGGTTTGCCAGAAGAGCCGCATCTAAAGGACCTCGGAGCGTCACACTGACTAAAATAAAATTCTACGCTCCTGCATAAATATGTGGTGAGTTAATTAAATCCTGATTTAAATCAGGGCACTGCATGCCATCCATCTCATAACCAATCAAAATGTAGGTTAAATATGGGGGCAGCACTGACAATGACAATGAAATCATAATGCTATTTTGGGATGTAAAACTTTATTTCTAAACTGGGCCCTGCCAGACCCAGTTTACGTTACTATATCTGCCCCAATTACACATGGCAGGATGGTATGCGGAGCTGGTGGTCGAGTCCACTCACATTTAAATCTCTTTCAACCCATCACAACCATGATACATGCACTGCAATGATTCTACATTCAAACTAATTTGCATTCAGGCTATATAAATGACAAATTACAATTAGACAGAACATTGGGGTAATACTTTCCAGTTGCAGAAGCTGCCCCTCTTACAGGTAAGTAAACGATCCAGGTGATCACTGAACCCCCTCCTGCCACAAATCCTCCACTACAACACACAAGCTGACCCCCTTGACTGCAAAGATCAAAGTGTGGTGCTCTTACCAATGCTGTTCTTGGTGTCTCTCCTCAGACCACACAGCATGGCTGTAGTTTAGTGAGCGCAGCCACCCTTTTGAAGTAACCTTGCTGATCTGTAATAATGGGCAGAGAGCGGGAGTTCCACCTGGGGTAACGGAGTCTCAGTCGCTCAGATAAAACACAAACACCATCTTCGTTTCTTCATCCCTTTGCCCTGAATCCAACATTTCCTTAACCCTTGTCCCTGTTTGTGAAACCCAGTGAGGAATTGAGCTCCAGAGGGCAAATTCTGATCCTCAGATGGTCTGTAGTTCCCTTTTCAATTTAAACTGTTAAATAATTCTTCTTAATCCTCAAAAATATAAATCTACCAAGCTCTGTTTTTTTTTTTTTTTATAAAATCCAAAGCAGGGAGAGCAATATTTCATGTCCTTTTCTCTCCATTTTGCCGTGGTCCCATTTTTGAGCTATTCTTCCTAATCATTCGTCCTTTTCCAGAGGGTTTATCATCCCCCCGTTCACACACTCACACGAGCTCACACACAACCCTTCTCTCTCATACAGAGCTAGAGTGAGTGTGTTTGCTCCCTCCCTCTCCCTCTGCCAGAGGGGTTCAGTGAGGCAGGCACACACGATAGTCACTCCCTCCCCCAGCACACACACACACACACACACACACACACACACACACACAGTCTTTATCCATTTCCCACCAAGTCACCCTCATATGCACATCCTCAAACCCAGCCACACACACATGTACACACACACTGAGATTAGACAAGACAAAACTGCACACACCCGGCACACTCAACTCTCCGCACAATTAACACCACCTGCACATTCATTGTCAGACTAAGCTCTGCACAGTGTCACGTTTTTCTCACATAGAGACTGCACCCATTTTAAAGAGCTTGTATCTACACAGTGCTAGTATCTGTCTCTCTCTCACACACACACTCACTCACAAGCACACAATGGAAAATGAATATGCAAAAATTCCTGTGCAGAACAGCTGAATGTTTGAGAATTTGTCTAGCAGTTGAAATGTTATTCATAAACGTACAGTTGTTGTGCACAAGGCTGTGCTGACAGACCACACTGTGATGTTCATGTGAAAATGACTGGATGACAAATACATGCAAAAAAGAAACACTGAGAATCTGAGTGATTGTGCGAAAATTAAACGCATGTCCTCTAAAGCCCGGCATCTCATGTTTCCCCCTCAGGAGGGTGAGAGGACCCTCTTCTAATCCCGGGCCCACTGAGATCCTTCCACCCGAACACAGAGGGACTAGCGGGCCTCCTGACAGACCCTTCGCCGCACCTGTCTGACCATTTGTCATGCACACAAGCCTCGACGCCTGCCACTTCCTGACCCCCACTGCAACCACCACTAACAACAACAGACTCCCTCGTCCAGCCTCACTGGCAGCCCCTCTGAGCATCTTCTGCCTCATTTGTTTTGGTCACTGCGGACAAATTGTTGTCCTCACTGAGACTTTGGAGGCAGGTCAATAAAATACCCAAGCAAAACCACATGGCACACTAAAATCCACAAAATTCAGAGAATTCACAATGTGAAGATGTACCCTTTTCTCTACAACTGCTTATTTTACAGATGTGTAAAGTGATTACAAACACACATTTCCGTGTTTCTCCCCGCTGTTGCATGGAGCCTAATTAGTCAGCTGTTCAAGTGGACACAATACTCTTCGGTGTAGATAATTTCCTCTGAGACTTTTGTCCTTAATACCCCATTTACAATGTGAGCCAGCATAGTCTTTCAGAGCGAGACTAATTAATTTCCAACAGCATAAAGAGCAGCGGAAGACGGAGCAGTGTGTTGGACTGATAATAAAAACCTCTGGGAGCAGGGCGGTAAACGTTGGGTTGAAATATAAATGTACTCTTTTGCACTTCCTCTAGAACAGATATCAACTTTATTGATGCAGAATGAGTGATAATGTCATGATTAGATTAAGAAAGCGGATTTTTTGCTTAGGAATGCTCAAACAAAGAAAGACCCAAAGGCAGAATTTAAAAAGATTGAAAAGGCGAAATATTTAACACTCCCAAGAAGAGAATGACCTGTAACTATATTCACTTTTTAGTGTTGGTTAGTAAAGTTTTCCTCTACATTATTTTACAAATAACCCTTCTGAAAATAGCCAACATTTTCATTAAAGAAGTGTGTATTCTAGACAGAAGGGCCTGAATCGCGACCTGCTTCTCAATCAAACTGACCACACTGCCATCTTATGGTGATCGGATCCAGTTGCAAGGGAAAGCCTGAAAAGCAAAATGACAAATATATTCGTCAGCCAGCACAGATCAGTGTGTGACAAAAAATAGAGCCAGAGGGTAAGGATGTGTCATACATACTCATGTTTTAGTCTTTACCTTTGAGGTCGGTCAAAAGCCCAGATTTTAGTCCAGCAAATAAATAAAAGGCCAGCTGTTATTAAAATAATTCAGGTATTGAATGTAATGATGTGATGATATGTTGGGGAAATCAGTAACAGATCAATCTGTTAAAGTCAAGTAATTTATTTGTAGGCAACAAACGCAAATAACTTTTAACAGCCTAACTAAAAGTCTCATGTCTTGTTCTACAATATCAAAGACAACTGAATATGTTACCATTTCCCAAAAACTTACATAGCTTTCCTCCCGGCCTTACCTTTTGTTCTCCCCCTGATGATGCCCAGTCGACATCTGAGAGAAAAAGAGAACATCTTCCTTTTTCCTCCTGCACCTCGGCTGCCTTTCCTCAGGGATTCTGTCTGAGGGAAAGCGAAGGAGAGCTGCTTGGGAGTGAGGTTCCCCTTTCCAAACACTACCCTTGCTGACATGTTCATTTTCTGACCCGTGACAAGGAAAAAAATGGATGCTGTCCTCTTCCCGACACTCTCACCATCTCTTAGACATAGAGGTCTCTGCCCGTCCTGCTGTTTTCATATCCTCCTCCCTCTCTGGAGAACTTCCAGTCCTGTCAGGTGAGTCTTTCCAAGCCAGTCCAGAAACAGGTGCAGGTTTGTAAAAGAGGAAAGATTCAGATCCAACACTGTGCCTGTTTTTTTTCCCCAACCATTACTGGTAACTCACTTCCTTCAGTTCCAAACAGCCACAAGCTGACTGGCTAAATAAATGTTATGTTTTTGCATCTCTGGCAATGTCAGTTTTACAGGAACAGATGGCAGAGGGCTCAGGGCTGTGGGGCACAGCTTGCCTGCCAGAATGCAATGGAAACTTTCTCTGCAGGGAGTCGGCTCTGAACATCGCAAAATATACAGTCTAATCTGCCATTTCATGGCAATAACTTTTGCTAATATTTTATTGAAACTATTGATATTACATCAGCTAGAGTGTCAGCTGTGGATTTGTCTAAACATGCTGATACATAATGCCAGACGGACTCCTAATCCAAAACCTGGGAGGAGACAGTGAGCTGGCTTCTTCACATTTTTCAAGGACTGCCAGTGGGGATATGGTTTTAAAACACGTTTATGAACCCATTCTTGGCTATCTGTTTCAACCTCATACAGTGTGATATTTAAAAGAAGCAGTCAACCAATTTTACACATCAAAATCATTCTCTACTAATCATGGGTGGTGGTACTCAGCCTGTGGAAAGTTATGTCGTCCTCTGAACAGAGCTTTCAACCTTAGACAATAACCCTGACAAACTGCCTGGGGCCCACTTCACTAAGTACTCTTTTACTTAAATTTTACCACACTGTAAGCTGTTGAAGTAAAAGTCAGACACCAAGGTTTTACTTTAGTAAAGAGCAAAAGTATTATCTACCTAATTTTCATGTACTTTCAGACGATTTAATCTATAGTGTATAAAAACAGTGCGTCTATCCATCCATCTGGGTCAAAACTCTTCTTTAGGCATCATGCCCCTTTTGTACTGTTCCAGCACCCAGTCATCTGGAAGGAGGTGAGGAATAACCCATTTACCCAAGGGAGAATACAACTCGCGCCAACTAACGTGTGTGTGAGCATGTCCGTACTATTTCCACATCTGTACACTATATGAAAATAGCTCTGGTCTCCATCATGCCCCAAATAAACCACCCATTCATAACTCCCTGGTCAGACACCTGTTAATACACGTTATCCTTTTGGAAATTAGATTTCCTTCCACCAGTGATATTAGTTTAAATAAGGGTTTTAAGGAAACTTGATTGTTAAAAAAAAAAAAATTAAAACAAGCATTACTGGACTGCCATTGTTAATGTTAAACATTAACTTCAGATATACAGACAACCAGAGTACAATTTCTACTTCCTACCATCTCAGCCAACAAACAACCCACTAAATTTAAAAAATAATTTCAGGTTTGTTGTAAGATTTCCAGACCTGTGCAACAACCCTGCTAACATGAGGTACAGAAAAATGATCCACGAGCCAGTTTCCATTGTTAAACATTTATTGTGAATAACCCGTTTATTCGTTCTCCTCACTCCTGAGCCTAGCGTTGGGGTTGGTGATCTTGATGGCCAGCTGAGCTGCCCTCTCCACGATCAGCTTCCTGTTCTTGGAGGAGACGTTGTGGGCGATCTCAGCACAGTGAGTCCTACAGAGGTAAAGGGAAGGACGTTAATGACGAGATGTTTTCACTGAGTGTCCAAGACCATTTGGGCAGCTATTGCGTTGAGGTTCCTATTAATGTTGGAACAACCTAATGTTGATTCAGGGGAGGAGATCTGAACCCCAAATAAAGCTATATTTAACAAATGATTGTGCTTTTTAGCAGAATAATTGAACACCTTTTAAACATTAGCTTGTGTTACAGCAGCTTTGTTCCCATGTAGCCCAATTTATATCACATTATTATTTCCTAGTGCTTTAGGGGGGAATTTATATTTTAATTTCAGCTTAATTCTGGCTTTTCTGTAACTTCAACTGATTACACTTTTTATATTGCATCCAAACAGTAAAAACATATCCTCGTTGACCAAACTGGTATTTCCATCGATTTATGTGCTCACTTATAGTAACTGGGCAGTGATTCAAGCATAAACTGCTGAGTGAGCCATAGCTCACGCACATTGCCCAGGTTTAAAGTTATACACCTTTTGAATCAAATGATCTATCCCTGTCCTTGCAATAACTGCCAAGCATCCTTTATCTCTCCTAACCCATGCTGAATTATCTCATCATACAGTTACAAACAATAAACAGACAACACGTCAATTCAACTTCCTCTCTAAAATTGCCTGGATATTGGCAAGTTGCTATACTGTAGGTCTAAGTTCAGGCAAACAAACTGAGATTATGGAGGGAGTATCAGGGAACAATCAATGACAAAAGGCTCAAGTCTCTCGCCTCCTCTTCACTGAAATTAATAGGATGATGTGACTGCAGCATTAAAGAAGGGTACTGCTTTGAGCTGTGCTTGCTTCTTGCTTACTTCAGAGGCATCTCAAGCTTTAAAACTAAATTGTGGTAATTACCGCCTGTATGCCCTACCACAGCTCCAGCAACTGTTATTCCTATTTTCATTTTTTGGTTAAAAATAAGCCAACAAGATGAAAACACATCGTAATGCTTAGCTTCCATCCCTTCAGAAACATACGAATGATGGGATTACAGTTTATAGTGCAAAGAAGGCAGGAAGGACTATCTAAAGTACATCCCTGGACATAAAATTCCTAAAAGTGATTTGTGCAACAGATTGCATGTTTCGCCGCATCCCTTAGAAACATGAGGCAGATTTTGATTGTCATTTTGCTCTTTTCACAGCTTCAAAGTGAAATTGTGTGAAAAATTATACCCATTGTGCCAAATGCAACGACAGCCATAAGCCTTTCTGCCCAAGTGACTGTCACGATACAATCTCATTATACAAAGTGAGTTGATGACTGTTATCCAGGATTGTCAGCGGCAGGTTGTTGTGAAGCCAGCTATTAAAATGATGAACTACTCTGGACTTCTTCATACAAGTTCCTGCTTTTATAAAACCCAAATAGTTGTCACATGAGGCTCAGCAAACATCCACAATTGTGATTATTATTCCCACCAGATGTCAAAATGCTGGACTATTACAACCTTTCCGACTAGTTTCTAACCTTCTGAACAAAAATGGCCTTTTGACACGTTGAGGATGCTTCCGCTTGGTTACCTAACACAGCTTAAGTATTTACTCTGTTACTCAGTCTTTAATAAAACCCTAAATTGGCTTGTGTCACAAAGTTATTCTATGACTATCGAATATACCAGTTAACCCACTTCGCCCTTGGGGTGTACAGGCCTGTAGTTAGTCTTAATTGCTACGGTTTTTCAGATTTTTTTTCACCACTTCAACTACACTGGAGGTGAATGAAATATATTTTATGGTGCACAAGGAACTGAAGAATTAACGCGACCACTTCAATAACACAATTCAGTCAATCCATTCAAACTTCTAAAAAGGTGAAATGCATATTTTCGATGAAAGGTTCAGTCAAACACAAAGTCTCAGCGGATATCTCAAAATTTCTGCAAAAAAAGAACAAACCTTGTGCAAGTTTGTTATCAATAAAGTTGTATGTAAGGAAAGTAAGCTTCATTGTGTTACTGTATGTGCATACACAACTTACTTGTTACTCATCATCAGGACCTCGAGCTCCTTGATATTGTGCACCAGGAACTTCTTGAAGCCGGATGGCAGCATGTACTTGGTCTTCTTGTTGCTGCCATAACCGATATTGGGCATCAGCATCTGACCCTTGAACCTCCTGCGGACCCTGTTGTCAATACCTCTGGGTTTGCGCCAGTTTTTCTGTTGGGAGATGTGAAAAAGAGATTCAAAGATTAATCACGTGCAGGTCTGACCTGGCAAGTTAAAGCCGGAGTCCGACCCAGCTGAGAATATGCACCATGTCTCAGACTCTTACCGCAATCTTGACATATCGGTCAGACTGGTGGCGAATGAACTTCTTGGTTCTCTTTTTGACGATCTTGGGCTTTGTGAGGGGTCTGAGGGCTGCCATGGTGACTGAGGACAGAAAGGTTACAACCAGTTTAGCACAAACATGTCGGCCTCAGTGCTTCAGCGACACACTTTACCAGTTCTCTGGCATAACTTGCAAAACGTTGGGTGAGCAAACGTATCAAGAATTGGCAGAAACTCACTGCCACATTAATAGATAACGCGAAATCTCATTGACTAAACCACCAAGGGGCCTGCAATTAACTACAATGAAGCAAGTATCCATGATGTTTGCTGTGACTGAGCCTCCAGTTCAACGTGTTGTCAGCTTGCGTCTGCACTCCATGTTTAGCCGACTAGCTAGCATGCTCCTCCACTTCTCCGCTCCGCTTAAGCAGTGTGGTGAGGACAAACAAATATTTCTCTTATATATATAATGCTGGCAGCTGCTATTTGTTATTTCACACGGTTTTTTTTTTTGTAGTATTTATCTGTGAGCCACGCTGTACAGGTGGCCTTTACTGAACGCTACAAGAGCGCCAGCGCTTTAGGAGCAGCACCGGAGCGACACATTAAACACGGATTAAAACAATAAAATGGGTCAATTTAGCACAACATGTATAAAGTGACTGTCTATGAGTGATGGCCTGTATCGCGATGGTCAAATAAAGCCTTAAATCACGCGGATTAACACAGATTGTATGGACTCACCCGCCGACGTAAATCCAAAAGGGACTTCGGTGACGGCGGAAGGAAAGAAAAGGACTTCCGCGGGAGCCGCAAAGGATTATGGGTAGCAGAGTTCATCAGATGACAGTAGTCCAAGGCGTTTGTAGTCCACAGGAATTTCCACGTTTTTCTCGAAGCATATTAAATGAGAAAGTATGAATCTTATAGGGTTATTGTTATTATTACTGAGTTGGGTTGTTGAGTATTAGATTATTTTTGTATTTATCTTATATGTTTCTAGTTGCATCTGCACGCCCACTTTCACATTTGTTTACTGCTTGAAAACAGATTTGTGCGCACTTCCTGGACAGAACTATTTCCCCTTTTCACGAGGGGAAAGGGGCTTTCTGGACTTCCCTAAACTGAGGCGGCACATCCTAATTAAACCACTCTCTATCAGAGCGTCCTCAAGTTGAACCAAGAACCAAAGACACCACAACATTTTTCTTCCCGTCTACGAAGAAGAGGCGGTAGCTGACTGACATGCTGCAAACGGGGGTGGGGTGTGATCAGAGGTAAATTATCAACTTTTTTTTTTTTTTTTTTGTCACATGATGATTCGTGATACACTTTCCTGTGCGTGATTAGAGCTCAAGTGAAGACTTGGGCGGTTTGTATTTTTCTCGTTTAGTTGTTTTCCACCGTTTTGAAATGGAGTATCAGCCTCTGCTGAGGTGAGCGTCGCTTAACGCTGTGTGAATAACGCAACTATATATCGCGAATCGTTTCCCACTTGTCTAACTTTCGTTTCCCGTTACTTACAGCCATAACCGCTCGTATGGGGTGGCCAATCCCGGCTATATACCAGCAGCAGAGGGGGGGCCAGGTAAGATACAGATGTGTGTGTGTTTTTTTTTTTGCACCGAACTCATTTTGTTGCGACATGAGTGTAAGGCACGAACTGTATAAAAGAAGTTGTAATAGTGTTACAGTTGCACTTCCTATGAGTGAGACGCGGCGCACGCACACTGACGTCGCCTCACCTGCAGGTTGTCCGAGGTTGGCCCCGCAGTAGCTGCTGTTAGGTTTTTTTGGTGCGCCAACTAGTTTCTCAGAAGTTAGGAGAAGTTGGTTCAAGGGCGCGATCCTGTGCGCGAGTCCGTGGTGTAGCCGCAAGACATCCCAAAATGGATTATAACACGGAGGGGCAAGGTAAGTCGCTCACTCAGGACACTGTCTCCTGGTGTTTTCCCGGAGAGACACATTACAACAGGGAAACCCAAGAACTCAGCCGGGTCCTCTGAACAGATTTTGAAACATGTGGCATCGGGTTCTCTAACTGTTTACTTTATTTTTTTTTATTATAGGCGAGTCGTTTGTGTAATGCGTGGAAAATGTTCAAGATTTAACTTTTAAAGATCATATGTCTGAACTGGTTTTTCTGGTTTGATTTAGCAATGTTTGCCCCACCCGCTGCTGCGTCCCAGGGCCCGAGCGCTCCTCCGGCCAGCATGTTTGACAGCATGCCCGGCTATGAAGGAACCGTGGCAGGGGGAGGTACAGTATGCCGCACATAGTCCCCACTGACACCCTGTCCCCCATGTTACTGTCAACTTCAATCTAATGCAGTCCAGTACAACAGCTCTGCCACATATTCTACTTTTACAAAGCTTATAGTAGTTTTTGTTCAAACTCTCTGAGAGGTGTTAATTCAACTATATGTTTATTACTGATGTGTTTCTTAGTGGTGTTGTTTTGTACTGGACTGCCAATATTTACCCCCCCCCTCATGTTTGAAATGGGGTGGGCAAAACATTAGAAACACTTCTCAGTGTGATGTAGCCCAGTTCGAACACCAATGCAAACTACAACTGTAATAATAAATGTATAATTAAATTAATACCCCTCTGACAGTTGTGTATTTGATTTTAAAGGGTGTACCCAATAAAGTGGCCAATGAGTGTATGTAAGGATAAGATAAGATATACTTTATGTCCTCATAGGGAAGTTTGTTCTGGACTACACGGTAAATAACATCAACACATAGCTTCCATGTAGCAGTTTGCACATACACGTACACACCTTCAAACAATGTCGACATATTGCACAACTGCAATGATTGCGCTTTGGATAAAATAAGGAAACGGTATAAAAAAACTTTCAATTTCTGCTCTAGGTGGATTTCTGCCCCCTCCGATGCCTGCATACCCAGTTCCTCAGCCTGAACCTGGACCTGAACAACCACATTGGAGGTAAGGCTCAAACTTTTTCCATTGTTCTTAATGTGACTAATAAGGGTATTGCAAAACATTTTCCGTAATATGTTTTAAGATTAAAGCAATGAAAGGACTACGTGCACTGTGACAGCTTGCACTTCCTTGAAAATGATTAGACTGCTGTATCTCATCCCCTCACTGCTGACAGTATCCCATCTATAACTGAAGACACTGCCCGGGAGGCGTTTGTCCTGTTTGCCTCCAGCAAGTGCTGTTACAGTGCAGCACCAGCAAAGGATGGTGTGATAACTAGTATGGAGGCATTTAATACCTACAGGGTAAGAGGAGGTCTATTATATTGTGTGTGTTTGGAAAACCTGCTAGAAAGGCATGAAAATCAATAGAAGTAATATTTTTTATAATAGTTTTGGATGTTCAGTGCATGAATAACCGAAGTAAATGGCTGTAGATCATTAAATATGACCAGATAGAGAAATTTACTCTTGTTTGTTTTCTCCACCCCTGCTTTGTTTTAGTACCGCCTGGAAACCTTCAATGAATCAAGATCTACAGAGTGGAATCATGAGCCATACAGTGGTACAGTACTATTGACTTGTTGCATGAGTTGCATGAGTTGAATTCTCTGTCTGCTGCTGTCAGTCAGCTATTTAAGGCAACTTCTCACTGATAATCTAATATGTTGTTGTATTTGGATCAGGCCAGCCAGTGGATGCTTTTGCCCAACCACCTCCAGGGCCTTGGGATATTCCTGCTAAAGCCCCCAGTTTTTTTGTGGATGGGAAACAGATTATCAAGGTTCCATACACGTCATCTGTGAAGGTAAACTATAAAACACATAGTTAGAGAAGTAAAAAACTCCTGAAAATGCTTTCAGAGATTTCTTCTGACAAGAAACATTTCATTCACAGAGCTGCCACGTTTGTGTGGGAATGGGGAGAAAACCTTGCAAAGACTGTGCCGGTGCTGGTAATGTAAGTAATTTCCACAGACCTCATTGAAAGGGTTACTTTAAGATTTTTTTGGCAAAATCATTTGATCATATGATTTCCATTCTTGCTCCTGACAGAAAGTCTGTTGGGTCTGCAATGGATCTGGTTACCGCCACGGAAATGATCGATGCAACCACTGCAGTGGCAGAGGCAGGGAAAAGTAAGTGTTTGACATTGTATCTCATGGATTTTTTATGAAGTATAAGTTACATTAAGTACAGTACAAAAGATACTGATAGTTATTAACCATTACTCTGTTTGCAGTTGCAGCCACTGTCAAGGGCAAGGATCGAAGCAGTGTGACACATGTCGTGGAAAACAACAGCTTCTGGTCTACATCAACCTCACTGTGAAATGGTGCTGCTTCCTTTATCTGTCAAGAACGTCTGGCTTAGCTCATGCAGTGAATAGTCTTTCTTAACAATCTTTGCTTTACACTGTTAATTACCGTATAATAGTTGTAAAATTAAGCTGGATTTCTTCTGTTTTATGTAAATGCTTTCAGGACCAACAACTCTGATGACTATGTTGTGGAGCAGTCAAGTGGACTGCAGGTGGACAACCTTAGTAAGGTGTCTGGCAAGGAGCTTTTCAGAGACTCTCAGTACATGGTAAAAGACTGCTTCTCACTTTATCAGGGGGTAGGATTGTGGTTTTTTAATACATAGAGCATGCAGATTGCCCAGATATCTACACAAACAGGCTTACAGGCTGTCAATACAGGATGCGTTTCAGCCATGTTCTAATCAGTTCAGTGGTCTACACGGCTCACATAACACTTGTGACATACCTCACATACCTATTTTCTTCAGTTGTATGTGTGTAACTACAGTTATTGTGTTGTGGGCTCTCAGCACTGCCAAAACATAGGTGACCACACAGAAGCACTGAAGCTGAACTCATCCTGTGTGACACTGCTGGAGGACTGATGCTGCTGCGGCTGACATGTTCCTTTCACTATGCAGCCTGTGTACTGTGCAGACACGGTGTTAGGCCTAGTGTGTAAAAATCCCTCTTTGCACCCTTCACCCAACAGAACAGTCATTAACAGTGACGGTAATTCAGCACTTAATATTTTCTGATTACCTGTGCAGGTATACCCAGTGATGGGCTTCCCAGACCCTACAGTGGTGCAAGCTGCCCAGCGCCTTGTCAGCGAACACCAGGGCAAGTACTCCCAGACGTCACGCATTCTACAACAGGTAACAGTGCATCTCCTTTATTTGTAACCTACTATTTTAATATAATTAATAATATTTTGTCAATGATAATAATCTAGATAATACTTGTGATCAAAGCCTAATTTTGTGTCTGTGCTCATATTTGCTTTCTTTGTCTTCAGCGTCAAACAATAGAGCTGATCCCTGTAACCAAGGTGACCTACACGTGGAAAGGGAAATCACACATTTATTTTGTTTACGGGAATGAGTTCAAAGTTAATGCTGACAACTATCCTGCTACCTGTTGCTGTACTGTAATGTAATTGCAATGGTTGTGTATTAAGGTTTTTCCTTTCCAGGTCATTGGATATCTAAAGTCAGTTTTTCTTACAAGTCAGTTCTACTGATTAATGGGGAGTTCCCTGATGTGCACAATTATAACGCTGTTAAAGTGTTGGAGTTTAACAGAGGCATTTCATCTATGAATTCCCCTCAAGTCAGTAGCACTGACTGAAGCCTCCTGTATATGGGATCTTCAAGGCTACCTAGAAAATCAATTTACCTTTGATTAACTACTACAAGATAACTACGTTTTACTAACTAATAAGTTTTTTATTGTCATGTTACATTTGTATGCATGCACCACAGATATGGTAACTGACCCATATATACACACACACATATAAAACTATATACCCTGATCCTGAACCTTTTTGGTCACATATGGCAGGAGTGATTTTTTTAATTTTTTGTCAGAAAAAATCAATTTTTTTACTGAATATTATTTTTTTGCAGCAGTGCTTTTTTTTTAAATGTTAGTAATATGTATTTGAACCTAATCCATTTGCTCTCATTGCAGAACCAATTGTTGCTGTTTTTTTATGTGAACGTAAATCATTTAACGTGTATGCTCTTGCAAGACAAACATTTGTACAACACACTTTGCAGTAATTGAACCATTTGAATAAATGGTACACCGCAATGTTTTGCTGTTGAGTCGTGTCGTCATTAGAAGTGGACCGTCGCTCCTGAGATGACGTGAGGAACGTGTTCGCCATAATGATAATAAACCGTGAACACAAAGCTACAATAAAGCAATTTCAGCTCCGGCTGTGAGTCGGTGACCCGCACCTAGATATTCGCCTGGGAGAAAACGAGTCCGGAGTGACCTCGGTGGATTAAAGTCTTGGTTAAATTTGGTGAAACCGAAGAAGAAGTGAGCGGAAGAACCAGGTAAAGTTAGCCCGCTAGCCCAGTAGCCAGGTCTGCCTGCGCCGCTTGCTCGCCTGTTCCCCGGCGCTACGTTACACGTACAAGCAGTAAGACTTGAACCTGACACGATGAGCCGTGCATGCCCGAGCGGCTCGGGCGTGATGCAAACCGCAACACTACAATTCAGCCGCGGCCACTTTTAACAGTGTCGCCACCGGGCTGAGAAGTAAAAAAAAATTAGCTTCCTTGTTTAGCCACAGTGGAGCTAAGCCTAATGTCGCAACAGGCAGTGGCTCGAGTTTGCTGCAGCTTTGTACAGTACGTATCGGGCAATAAGTGGCTGTAGAAGAGCGTGCAAAAGTGTTGGGAGCCGAGGTTGTAATTTACCAATCAAATCGGGAAAGGGTGCTAAAATATTTTAATCTATATGCAAACTTGAAAAGTAGTAGTGCTGCGTGTTTGACAGTTGCAGTCTCTGGAGGGCAGCTGCACCTGCACGCAGTCAGTTATTTTGATGTTTGTGAAGCGATTGAGCGAATCCGCCTCTTTCCTCTTTGTTCTCCAGCCCTCAGCGAAATATATATATATATACAGTCATGCTGTCCTGTGCTTGTGTCTCTGAGCGGTTTTAGTTGACTTTTTATGATTTATAAGTAAAAAAAACATACAGCAGCATACTTTTTTAAAAGCCCCCATGGAGTGGCAGATAGGTGTGGACTCAATTGTAAAGCATGTATCAAGAATTAAATGAATACATATTAAGTGCATGTCATCCTGACAGGCTGCGCTATGGCGTCGGCATCTGCCAGTGTGGACTCCAAGGCAGAGCTGACTGCTTTACTGGAACAGTGGGAGAGGGAGCAACAAGGCAGCACACAGGAGCTGGTTAACATCCTCACCAAGTAAGTAGTCTTTGTGATAAGTTAGTTTCACGAGCTGTGTTTCTGGTGTGTGGGACTAAAAAAAAGATGGTTACTATTTACTGTGACTTTCAGAATCTCAGAGCTGGTTGAGAAAGAGACAGAGGAGTACCACAAAGCGGACCCAGACCCTTTTGATGATCGACACCCTGGTAAGAAAAAAAAGAAAAAACAGAACACGTAATAGCAAGATTACTGGAGATTTATATATTGTGTATGTTTTTGACATTTCCCTCTTGGCCACTAGGGAGAGCTGATCCAGAATGCGTGTTAGGGCACCTGCTCAAGATCCTGTTCAAGAATGATGACTTTATGAACACAGTAAGAATGGATGGACTGAATGGAGACATGCAAAATACTTTTTACCATGTCAGTCAGAAGGTGATTTATGTTTATTTTTTAATTTTCTTGTTTTGTAGCTGGTGAATAGCTATGTGATGACCAGCAGAGAATTTTCCCTGAATGCAGCAGCCTGTCGCCTGCTTCAGAACATAATGCCAGGTTTGGAGACAGCCGTTGTCTTTCAGGAAAAGGTGGGTTATTTGAGTTCATGATAAGATAACCACATAGAATGTTTTCTCTTTTTTCTCTTGTTCAAACAATGTGTTTCATTTATTTCTGCTCTTATGTTACCCTGTAATGTTCGTGTAGTTTTCCAGATGCATATCATATATGCTGTGTTTAGTGGTTGAAAGTACATAGAGTAGTCTGTTTACACGCCTTCTACTGGCAACATGATACATTTGTGTTTAACATGACATAAATAATTAAATAAGCCATCACCACAACAAAGAGGAAGCTGCATAAAAAGGGAAGAGTTTTCGTTTTGACTTGAGGGGAAAATCTCTGTGATGTTACTCAGGCACACTGCTCTGTCTTTTGTTATTAGCGTAGCGTCAAAAGGTAAAGACAAGTTATCACTGTTTCAATAGTACTAAACAACAACCCCATCAAATGTAGATAACCAGAGACAACATTAGTTGTCTGAAAATGTTGTTTTGTTTGTGGAGTCACAGTCCAGTATGCAAGTTAGTTGCACTTTGACCACCGTTCTGTTACAGTCGTGTTAAGGACATAGATGGACTCTCACCTGACTTTTTTTTTTAAATTACAAAACCTTTTAAGGCTAAAAAAAACCATAGTATCAACTACTTACTACACTAGTGAAACTGATGGAAGCCATCATACGTTCTTATTTGACCAGAAAATCAAAACAAGTTGGGGAATATACAGTACTCAACATTTTTCTGATTAAGAATCTGCTGATGTTTTTGTTTCTAAACGTATTTCACCATTTCCTTGTCTGTTCTTCTCAGGAGGGCATAGTTGAAAGGCTGTTTAAGTGGGCTCAGGAGGCCGAGCAGCCCCTCAGAATCTATGCGACAGGCTTGTTGGCTGGCGCTATGGAGAACCAGGATATTGCAGCCAACTACAGGGAGGAGAACTCTGTTTTGGTCAGTAAGGGATTCTGCTGTCTCAAATTTCAGTTTTGCTTTACTGAAGAATCAGAATCAGATTTACGCCAAGTAGGTTTTCTCACAATGGTATGAATGAATGATTGACATTTTTATTATTGTGTCATGCATATTACTATGCCCAGCCCGCATGGGCTTTCAAGACGGCATAAATTCAAACAAACCAAGACCAGAGTGCTGCATAAACATTTTCAATCAACAAAAAATTCCAGACGTAGAAAAACAACTAGAGTAACCTTCAAAGTCAAATTTCAGACCATTATTGAATGGAACATAATTCATAAATCACTGACAGAAACGTTTACTATGTCCTGGAACAATCAAAATAAATGCGAATCAAACCATCAATCATGTCCTCTTTTCAAGGCTTTTGACACAAAGTTAGCAAACTTAAAAACATCAAAATTAAACAGCCACTCCAATTTTTTGATTTGTCTACTAGCGACCAGCATTGTTCTAAACATGTACACTTTATCTGCACAGATGTCCTTAATTTTAACAGAATGTTTTCAAACCATTTGTTCTTCAAATTTTCAAATAAAACATTAATTTAATAGTTAATATTACAATATAAGTTATTCCTGTAAATGTACAGCATATCCACATCCTCCAAAATTGTTCTTCTTATTCATTCTATCCTCTGCCATTTTGATTAAACAATTCCGCAATTGGATCATTTCACATTTTTGTTGTACTGATCCTGGTACCCAGCCCATGTCTCCCTAAATTGTTTGGTTACAGTTACAAGTTAACAAGTTAACAATTGTTAACAATTGATTATAAAATAGAAAAAAACATGCAAAAAGCTGTATAATGTTTAAAATGAACAGGATGGAGTGTGCAAAATAGTGACTAAGTGAGTGTGCAAATGTTACAGTATAAAGCATGTGAGATATATAATGTGAAAGTACATAGTGATAAACAAGGTATTGCAACAACTGATAAAACGGTGTTATCCCACAAAACATCAGAGCAATTTGCCTATCATCAGTAGGTGGTATGAAGAAGCAACTTTACATCAACTTGTTTTTCATGCTTTACTTTGACAGGTGCCTTTGATGCTGCATCGATTGCGTGAGCTTCAGGATAAGGATGCTGAGAACAAAAGAGAAATCAAAAGGCCCAGCCCCAGGAAGATTCTGAGTGAGCCTTTGCTACCTTTGGATGAGGAAACTGTTGACGGAGGCTTTGAAGAGAAGCCCTTCATACCGGGCAGAAACGGAGCTGACAGGGAGGGGACGGAGGAGGATGGCGAAATTCCCTTCACCACCATTGAGCCCGAAAACGAGCTTTCGTTCCGTCTCAACTCCCTTCACAAGACCAGCAGCCGTGCCAACTCGGCTGTTAAAACCATGATGAAGCCCATGTCTGCCCCAAGTTCACTGACACACCAAAGCATGTCTGATGGCAGCAGTTACCTAAGGAGGAGGGCAGAGCGGGAGAGCGGCAGGACCTCAAAACAGAAGCTAAATTTCTCTTTGCCAGAGCCAGAGAGGAACTTCAGTGAGCTTTCCAACAGCAGCTGGTCCGAGATGAGCCCCTGGGTGATTGGCAACAACTATCATCTGTACCCTCTGACCCCAGAGATTGAGCAGAGGCTCATCCTGCAGTATCTCACACCTCTGGGAGAGTATCAGGAGGTTTGTCCATTACCATGAGCCTACACAGTGCTTTGTTTATCACTTTATGCAAGTTATGCTTTTCACTTGTTTTGTCACAGACTTGCCAGCAGATGTCAGTGTTCCTTAATTATGATTAAACAAATTATTCCGTTCTGATACTATGAAAAAGTGCTTTTGAAGATTCACCTCATGCATTTTCAGTTTATACAGGGAATTGTAAAAGACTTGCAGCCTTTTTCATGTTTAACATTCGTTCCAGGATTAACCATTTACAGTGTTCAATAGTAAAGCTGATTTATGTGTTCTCAATGCCCATTCCTCCTTATACCTGCAGCTGCTGGCGGTGTTCATGCAGATGGGAGCTCGTGAGTTGCTCATGCATTATATGGATCTAAAGCAGACCAATGATGTGCAGCTCACCTTTGAGGCTCTCAAGGTAAACACTATCCCTCGCAGTTGACCCTCCATGGTGCTGAAACACAAGGTCATGCTCATCAGACTACTTTTCTCTTTCTTCTCGCAGTACCTGGCTTCTCTGCTGCTGCACAAGAAATTTGCTGCAGAGTTTGTGGGTCATGGAGGAGTTCAGAAGTTGCTGGAAATTCCCAGACCATCTATGGCTGCTACTGGAGTGTCTCTGTGCCTCTACTACCTTGCCTATAACCAGGATGCCATGGAAAGGGTACAAAACCAAACAAACATCATGCAAATACTAAATTAAATCTGAAATATTGCCATAATTTTACCAGCCAGATTTTCCTTGCAGCTTTATGTGTACTGAATGTGTCCAAGGAGAAATGGAAATGTGTTAACGGTTTTTAGCTGTCAGAGTATGGCAATGTCATTATATTGCATTGTTGAGATATTGTCTGGAATTGTGATAATTTAATATTGTGATATATCTCAAAAATTGTCTTTCATTGAACCTTAAAGATGTTTTACAATTAAATAATACAATTACTGTTGTCTGTTATGTTTAAGTTAAATTAACACCAATTCCTCTACCTTAGTGCTCATCATTTTCACTTTATAAATCCTCTTTTAACAATGTCTTGTATGTAAATATGGTGTACTATAAACAACAAAATCCTGGTCTTGCATCTTGCAAGTCACCTTGACATTAATAATGAGGTATTTGATAAGGAATGATACAGGATTTATATCTCTTAGTATTACACAGCTCTAGAAGCAGTGAACATTTGTATTCATTGGTGTGTCCTCTCCTCTCAAGGTGTGCATGTTGCCCCACTCCATCCTGTCAGATGTGGTTGGTTACACGCTGTGGCTGCTGGAATGCTCACATGCATCCGGCTGCTGCCACGCCACCATGTTCTTCTCCATCTCCTTTTCTTTCCGTGCCGTCCTGGAGCTCTTCGACAAGCAGGATGGGCTCCGACGCCTCGTCAATCTGGTACGACAGACCAGCAGTCCGCTTTATGTGATCCTCACTGTAACCATGTAAACTAACCATCTGTATCATTTGTAGAAAATACAATATATTTCAAAAACTGACAAACTGAGCAGTCAATACCATATCACAACATAATATAACAGATGCTGATTGAGTACTAATGTATAATATGAATTGACTGTTTCCAGATTAGCACACTGGAGATCCTGAACCCTGAGGACCAGGGAGCGCTGCTGAGTGATGATGAGATTTTCTCCAGCAGGCAGACTGCCAAGCACACCTGTATGGCTCTGCGAAGGTACTTTGAGGCCCATCTGGCAATCAAGGTGGAGCAGGTGAAGCAATCCCTGCAGCGCACAGAGGGCGGCGCCCCCATACACTCCCAACCATACTATAAGGTACACAGAGGACAAAGGATAAGTGAGATTGACATCATTAGACAATTAATAATGTAAAATGTAGTATACAGATATTATGTTTTGTTGCTCTGTTTATGCTGTAGTTGTAAACGAAATGCAGGAGTTTGTGTCCCCACTAGCGATCACTAGTGTTCTTGTCTCGTTCCCCAGGCGGTCAGCTACAGCCGTGAGCAGGTGGTGGAAATGATGGAGTTTCTGATAGAGTACGGTCCCCTCCGACTGTACTGGGAACCAGCGGAAGTCTTTCACAAGCTGTCTTGTGTCCAGCTCCTCCTGCAGCTCATTTCCATTGCCTGTGACTGGAGGACCTACTATGGCAGGTACTGACCTGACACTAATTCCCATATCTTCTTGCTTCATCTGTTGCCTTTTCCTTTTCCTTTTTTTTTTTTAACAAAAAAAAAAACAGTTCCCACTTCCATTTATTAAGTTACTTGGGATATTGTGATGTAATGACCATTTTTCTTTCCCTCTAGGAGCGATACAGTGCGTTATGCCCTGGACATCCTGAGTATCCTCACAGTTGTTCCAAAGACCCAGCTGTTGTTGTGTGAGGCTGTAGCTGTGCTTGATGAGGGAGGATCCACTGTTTCCACTGTTGGTATGTGTTGATGCCATCTATCAAAATTACTTTGTGTTATGTAAGTTATCAGTCAGTCTAAGTCAGCTTACATAATATGTTTATGCTTAAGTGTTTTGTATTTTATATGAAACAACGATGTTAAACTACTTGTATACAGCCAGTATTCCCTAACACATTCAAGCAGCATGATATACCGTATGCTTTGATAAATGTTTGATAATGTTTCCGTAGTGCACTGGTTCAGTGTCCCATTATAATAAAGTTGAGCAGTTGCTTTTTGGAAACATAGTGCAATAAAATTACAATTATTATTATTCTCCACAGAATGTAAAACATTCAGTAGCCTTTATTTTCATTTTTGTTTATTTTATAAAGCCTGTGCCCAGTCTTGCTGAGAGATGGCACAACTCCAAGTGTTATTTTTCTGCAAGCGTTTTTATTTAATTGTTTGCTTTCTCTCAGGCATGAGTATAGTCCTGGCAGTGGCAGAGGGAGAGGTATTTGTGAACGATGCCGAGATTCAGAAGTCGGCCCTGCAGGTCGTCATCAACTGCGTCTGTGCTCCAGACAAACGCATGTCCAGCATTGGCAAGTTCATTGCAGGCACCCCTCGTCGCCGCCTGCCTCAGCAGACCAAAGCCAGCGAGAGTGTGCTCACTAAGATGTGGAATGTGGTGCAGTCCAACAATGGCATCAAGGTAAAGACAACTTATACCAGTCACCAAAGCCTTTAAAGTTGTGGCAGTGGCCAAAACTTTGAGACACATTTGATGCAGTGCACACTTTTTAAACATCTTTTAAAGCCTGGCATCCATGCACTAAATGCAGTGCAGCTGCTGTGCAAGACGCAGATTTGCAAAGCAGGAGAATTGGGGTTCAGTGTGTTGCAGAAGGACACTTCAACATGCAGTTGGGACATTGCAGAAGGAAAACTGGCCAGACTGGCCTAATTCACAGGCAGCTAGAAAAATATGTTGCTGTGGCATCAATTAACGTCAACTTACGCTGCATAACAGAAGGATGTCTTCATCTTGCATAGTATTTATATGCATTTATATGTCAGGCTGTAAAATTGGGATTTAGAAGGAAACCATTGTGTTAAGAGGCTCCAGCTACACTTGGATTAGATGATGTAAACATACATTAAACCATTTAATTAAATGTTCTGTTTGTTATGTAAATAATTTCTGCGCAAACATGTTTTATCATCAAAGCCAAATATTTGTATAAAAGTTGACTTAACTAGAAGCCAATTGATCAGGATTGTTGTTGTATGCTTTTTTAAAGAAGGGCCCTGTGTTTCTTTTGCTAATTAAGATAGGAAAGGACCAACTGCAGCATTTTTCTTAAGCATTTAGAGAATTTGTCCACCTCTTATCATGGCTACTACTGGGTCAGTTCACTCGGTTGGGAGCCTTCCTAAAAAAAACAATAAAACTCTTTCAAACATGCTCTCTGATCTCTCAACCATTGTTTTTAACTTACATTCTGGGTCTGTCCTGTAGGTGCTGCTGTCCCTGCTGACAGTGAAGATGCCCATTACGGATGCAGATCAGATCCGAGCTCTGGCCTGTAAGGCTCTGGTGGGTCTGTCTCGCTCCAGCTCTGTCAGGCAGATCATCAGCAAACTGCCTTTGTTCAGCAGCGGACATATCCAGCAACTCATGAAGGAGCCTGTGCTCCAGGACAAACGCAGCGAACATGTCAAGTTCTGTAAGTTTGCAGCTGAACTGATAGAAAGGATCTCTGGGAAACCGTTGCTCATTGGTACGGACGTGTCTCTGGCGTGGCTGCAGAGGGCTAGTGTAGTTGCTCAGTCCAGGATCGCCTTCCCAGAGAAAGAGCTGCTGCTGCTCATTAGAAACCACCTTGTGGCCAAAGGCCTTCATGACACAGCCACCACACTCACCAAGGAGGCAGATCTCCCGATGGCATGTCTGACTCATTCCACACATTCAACTTCTGCTTTCCCTCCTGTTGTTCCTCCCCCACCTGCCTCCCCTGTGGCTACTCTACCCCGCACCCCACGGCTGGCCAACGGTGTTGGGTCAAGACTCGTAAACCATCCCTCTCATTCATCCACCCCTGGATCCAGCAATCCACAAACACGTCCCTCTACATCCCAACCCACTGGGTGTTCTTCTGCTGCTTTCCCCTCAACATCTGTCCCCCACTGTAGCAATGGCTCCCCGCTGATTGGACGAATCGTTTTCTCTCGTGAGCGGCAAACGGTGTGCAGTACGGTGAGCTGCAAGAAAACTCGGGTGCTGAGGCAGAAGTCTGACCACGGGGCCTTCAGCCAGAGTCCAGCCATGAAGAAACAGTTTGACAGGCACCTGCCCTCCCCTCCTGCATTAGACAGCATCATCACGGAGTACCTGAGGGAACAGCATGCACGCTGTAAAAACCCTGTGGCAACATGCCCGCCTTTCTCTCTCTTCACCCCCCATCAATGCCCGGAGCCCAAACAGAGGCGCCAAGCACCCATCAACTTTACATCACGACACACACGGAGGGTTATATATCCTAAATACGGAGGAGTGGATGGAGGATGCTTTGACAGACATCTCATCTTCAGCAGGTGGGTTGCATTGGTAGATTTATGTTTCCTTTCTTGAACAAAGTGGGGTGACTCCCTCCACAACCATTTCTCTACATTCTTTATTTTTTATTTCCCAGGTTCCGTCCCATCTCCGTGTTCAGGGAGGCAGACGAGGATGAGAGTGGATTCATGTGTTGTGCCTTCTCAGCTCGCGAGCGGTTCCTGATGCTCGGGACGTGCACAGGGCAGCTCAAACTCTACAATGTGTTTACAGGCCAGGAGGAAGCCAGCTACAGCTGTCACAGCTCAGCCATCACCCACCTGGAGCCCTCACGGGTCTGTAGAGAAGTCCCCTAGTATATCAAAAACGTTAGGCTATGTCTTTCTGTTGTTGCTGAATGTAATTTTACTTGTCTTCTTGTGTGTCAGATATTTAAAGTTCCCCCTACCGAAAATGTTTAAGACGTGTACATATTGTGACATCACAACTATTTTGAAAGCCAATCGTGGTCCAATATGCAATGTACACAAGTGTGTTGTGGAAACATAAACTCTCCAGTGCACATACACCAAGAATAGACTTTTTAGTGAAGTAGGAGACATCTTACATCCAGCAGTTAAACTTTTGAAATGAACAATATTTGCATATTTATAGATTTTGGATTTTCTTTCAATGAGGGAGAAGGAATAGATGTAATATCAGACACAAATTAATATTCAAAGCAGAGTATATTTATATGTCTTAAAACATGTATGGAGGGGATGTTTAACCATTATATTTTGTATTTTTAGGATGGCTCTCTGCTCTTAACATCAGCCTCTTGGAGTTACCCTCTGTCTGCACTGTGGGGCATGAAATCAGTGTTCATCATGAAGTAAGTGATGTTTTCACAAGAGACTGAACCCATATTTTTACCAGCTACATGCAAAATGCACTCTCTTAAATACAAATCTGAAATATTGAAACATTTCCAATCCAAAACTTCCAGTAAGCATGTACTTTCTGGCATGTACTACTGTCAGACCATCGATCTTCAGTTCAGTGAAATTTGTCTGTGATTCTTCTGCCTCCATGTTTGGGGTCTTCACTGCCCAATGATACAGCAAATTTATACTGTCAAAAGAGGACGCTGCCGAAAGGAGATGACGTGTTTAACTATGCACGCTAACAGCCTGAGGGCTGCAGTCTTCAGTTCATGAGACACAAGCACTTGGCTTCATTCATCTGCACAGTTTAACCAAGGCAATACTGGGACTCTGCCGATGGATTTAGATTAGTTCTCAATGTCTTTAAGCAATTATAAGATTAAAACTACTCAGCTTTTGTAGTCACACTGGCTCCATGTTTTTTATTAAGTGTTAAAATGTTGCTCTCGTTGTCTTCAGGCATTCCTTCCTGGGGGACCATTATGTGGAGTTCAGTAAGCTTTCACAAGATCGCGTCATCGGGACTAAGGAACATATAGCACGTGTACGTATGTCAGCAATGTTGATAATGATATCAGCCTGATGATATTATTAAAAAACAAATAAATACAGAAAAACCTTACCCATCAGTGGTGAATGCTTACATTCAGCTCTTCTCTTTGCTAGATTTATGACATCCAGACAGGGCAGGTAACTCTGACTCTAAACAACCCAGACCTGGCTAACAACTACAAGAGGAACTGTGCCACCTTCAACCCAACAGATGACCTGGTGCTGAATGACGGCGTCCTGTGGGATGTGCGCACGGCTCAGGCCATCCACAAGTTTGACAAGTTCAACATGAACATCAGCGGTGTGTTCCACCCCAACGGCCTGGAGGTCATCATAAACACGGAAATTGTATCCTTGAGACGTCAATACTTCAGTTGATATGAGTACAGTAGGAGTTAGCCTAACAACTTTTAGAGTTTTTTTGTTTCTTGTTGATGGCAAGACACCTATTGACTCGGGGGGTAAAGTGAAACTGAAAGTCATCCCTAATCTCTTCAAACAAGACTAACAGCACAGGCATGTTAGCAGCTCTATGAGGCTGTACTTAGGCACAGTGCACTTTAAACTAAATGATAACGTCCTCATAAACCTCACAATGTTAAAATGCTGATATTTAGCATGTGTAATGTTTACCATCTTAGTTTAGCTTGTTTTACTAATTAGCACAAAATACAAAGTAGAGCTGAGGCTGGTAGTAACGTCATTATTAAATCTCGTTGAGATAATTTGGACCAAAGTGGTGAACTGACAGACTTTTTCCAAAGTGTGAAGCAGTACAATGAGTGCATATACTTTTGCAGTCTATAAAATATATTTATATATTAAATAATGAAAATGTTTGTTTTAGTCCCCCAAATATACAATTTGTGGCTGCTAAATTAAGTGTTGGATAAGGAAAGAAAAAGGCTCTATGGTTATTTTGACGGGTGCGTTTAATTCAACCTTGTTCTGAAAAAGAGACTTTTTAATTATTTGCTAAAATGAACAACTAAAAGTAATTGCATTATTGCGGTTAAAGAGTGTTTGTTTAACACTGGTATTTGAGTATTGAGTGGAACATTTCATAAATCTGACCAGGACAAAAACCTGATTGTATCTGTTTTCAATTTGTAGTCGCTCCAATGATGGGATGACTATTGAGCTTTTATTTCACTGCTAGACATTAAATATTTATTGCACTGAAAATTGATTTTACCACCCTGGGGATGGTTTTAATCGCTGTGTAATTAAGTTTGTAGCAGATTTAGTTGATACAAATGAAAAAAAATGTCATGGTCCTTAGTTGGAGTTTCAGTGGGATCTGCGGACGTTCCACCTCATCCACACAGTCCCTGCTCTGGACCAGTGCAGAATAGTCTTCAACAACAACGGCACCGTCATCTATGGAGGTAAATACAGAAGACCACTGCATGATGGGTAATGTAAGGCCTTTGGCATCAAGCCTACAACTCACTCCACAGTCAGTGCAGGTGTGTGAAAGGTGTGTTTGAGTGGAAGGCTTGTAATTATGAAGCAAAGTAAGCATGTGTGTATTTGGAGAGAGGTGTGAACAGAGCCTGCAGGGGTGTGTGTGTATGTGTGTGTCTGTTTGTGAGAGCCATATGGGCAGAAGGCTCCGTGTTGGACTGGCAACAGAGAGAACCAGCTGGTTCATGGCACCTCACAGGAAGAGCCATGGGCGTGCCGTAATGGCTCTGCTCATACAACGACCACTTGAATCTCTCTGGAGCCTGAACCACGCCGAACCAGCTCACTGTGCACAGTTTGTATTTACTCGCTCACTTATATTGTGGCTCTTTGTTTTTGCAGCAATGTTGCAGGCTGATGATGAGGATGACATGATGGAGATGCAGATGAAAAGTCCATTTGGTTCATCGTTCAGGACCTTTAATGCCACAGACTACAAACCAATTGGTAAGGCTTTCTGCCCTCACCTCACTTTTCATTGATCTTTTCTCCAAGTCTTTCATAATAACTGTAAGATTGCTGTTATATTTATCATGTTATTTAGAGATGACACATGTTCTTTGTGCTCTTCTCAGCCACTATTGATGTAAAGAGGAATATATTTGACCTTTGCACTGATACCAAAGACTGCTACCTTGCTGTGATTGAGGTAAGTTTTTGTCATAATGTGACGTTAGAATGCAATTATTTTTTGCTAAAGGTTGTGATAATTTATGTATCTTTAAATTTATTAAATAATTGAACTTCATTTTCCTCCGTCCTGTCCCGTAGAACCAAGACTCTGTTAACACTGACACAGTGTGCAGGCTGTATGAAGTTGGCCGGCAGAGACTTGCAGAGGAGGAGGAGGAGGACGAGGAAGATCAGGTTCCAACTTTGTTCTTTTCATTTTGATATCGCAGCACATCTTTGGTTCATTTAGGCAGAGATAAAAAATAAAATAAAAATTAATTTTAATTTACCTTTTTTTTGGTATCTGTGCACCAGGAGGATGACGATCAGGAGGAAGACGACGACGATGACGACGATTCAGACGATGATGTCGACACAGATCCCCTTATCGCCGAGCTAGAGAATGAGAACGGTGGAGAGGATGAGGACGACGAAGAGGAGGATGATGGGAATGATGAATTCTCTCCCTCCGATGAAGAGGTGGCACGCCTTCTCGAAGAGGACGTCGACGTTGGGGATGACGACGACGAAGATGACAATGACGAGGATGACTCTGATAATGATGTTGATCTGGATGGCGACAATGGTGAGTAGCGCTTCAAGTGAACTATGTGTAGGGTGTCTACAGGTTCTTATAAAGTCTTACAATGTTCTTATATCTTATCTTATCTTGTATCTTATATTGATTAAAATGTCTTAAATTGGTTCTTGAGAAACCCTTACAAACTATTATCCCTGTTTAATTTCCACAGTAAAGAGTTAAATAGATATATATTTAAAAAAACACAACAAAATCAAATTGATTCGAACCAACCCAGAGACCCAAAGACATGAACTCAATTAAAACTTTCTGAGTGTTTAAAAGACTGTGACATTATGATGGGGTTTTGTCATTTGAACAATAAAATGTATTAATTGCATCATAAGTGCAGACTGTATTTAAATGGATTGAAACAATCAATTAATTTAGAACTAGAATAAGATCATAACTTAAGGTTAATTATTTTGTGTACCGAATGCTATTTACTTATATAACAGTATTTGAAGTGCAAAAACTGGAAACCTTTTTTACTAAACAACCAGAAACAATACTTCATGAGGCGCCCATTAGCTCATTGGACATAGAGCGTGAACCACGAGTCAAGGCTGAGTCGTTACTGCAGCGGCCAGGAGTCCTGACCAATTTTTTTTCCTAAAAGCATGCTAGCCTGGTTATGCTACATCTAAAAAATGGGTTTTTGATCTCAGGTATCAAGTTTGATCCTTTGTCCAGTTTCTGTGTTTTCATGCTTGTCTGGCCACTGTGAAGAAATGTTGTCTTTCCCAGTGGAATTTAAAAACTGCTGTCTTGATTTATTCCAGACGTTGAAAGAATGACAGAGAAAGCATGAATGTGACCCAGAAAAGGGCAGAATTTGCCAAAACTGCTTTGTTTTTGTCATTTTGGCAGTTTTACTCCTTACCCACTGACCTATGCAGAATGAACTCTCTGTATTCCCACATTTCTAAGTCTGTATTTGTCTTTCGCACAAACAGACAGCTCAGACAACTCTGACCTTGAGGATGACATCATCTTATCCCTGAATGAGTGAGGAGCAATTGGCATGTAGGACTGAGGACCCCAGACAACGTGTCAAAACGTATGCCTCATGGATGTTTGAGCTGCAGGAGGCAAGAAAAGAGGATAATATCAGCAGATAAGGTGGGAGATAACTTGGAGCACTGCCAGTTTGAAACAGTTGTCTGCACACATTGGAACTCTGAGTGACAGGACCAATGAAGAACAATCCCACAACGATGAGGGGGGAAAAAAACAATGCACAAATTGACTTACTGGTGGGCAAAAATGATTGTATTTGATATAGTTTTATAGAACAAAAGTGGGCTTGATGATGAGCGAAATGATGTGTGTAGATGCAGCGAAAAAAAGTTTTATATTTTATCACATTTACGGCTCTTTAAATGAGCCTCTTTATTTGATATTGATTCACTCACTTTGTAAGCCTCTGTTTGGTCACAGATTAGTGTTTTTCGGGGAAAAGGCTTACATTGCAGGGCTGTGCGTCTGCATTTGTGTGGCCAAGGATACAATGCTCTCTCAAGCTTGTATTTCGCCAGACCGCCTAGAATAATCACCAAAAAAAGTACTGAAGTATTGAATTAGGCAGCTAATGTAATGCACAAACATGTTGCCAATGGTTCATCAAGCATCACACCCACCTTCAGGTTCTACGTTCACCATAAACCTATGACCAAAATGCCACACACAGCAGTGCCATTTGTGAACATCGCCTCTTAATTTCATTATGTAAATAGGGAAATTAAATCATCTTTGTGCTTTTGAGTTGCTAAAGAAACCATAACTAGTGTGGACACTGTAAAAACTATTGACACACCTGCTCACTGTCAGCACATGGCATAGAGGCTTCTACATCTCTCAACCTTGTGTTATTTTACACCCATTTATTAAGCCACATAAGGATTTGGGTTTAGTGGATATTTTCTTAAAGATTACAGGGTTCTCTGCTGTTGAAAAAAGTTCAATCATAAAGTGAAGCAAAGTGAAAAAAGAGTTTAGAGACATTGGAAATAAAAGATGGTGGTAAAATGTTGCTAAATATTTTCATTTCAAATTAAAGTTTCCTTTGATGGAATAACATGAGGCTTCAGACTCTCAACATTGTGAAAACAAATGCCTTGTACTTGCACACCTTTTGAAAGCAGTGCAAACATTTCATGATTTTCTCATGTTTTTGCCTTGTATTTATTCATTTTGCCTGTTTTCTTATCCACAAGGAGACTTTTACGTTGACTTTCTTGAGACAGTTTATGTACAGCTTGTATGTATCTAAAGTATTTTTACTATAAATAAAGCTGCAAAATATGTTTCGTGGGCTTCTTTAATGAAGTGCGAATGATGCTTGTAGCCAGTAGAGCCTTAATAAGTAGAGGTGTCTTAAACATTTGTAGCTCTTAAATGGGAGAAAGCTAGCCTGGGAACCAGATGAATCTACAAGCTCATGTTTCATTTGCTCTGGCAGATACGTCTGGCCCCTCTCCCATTCAAACTGAGTTCTCTGCCAATTTATCGGGCTATCCAAGCGTTTATCTAGTGTGAGGCGGGTTTAATACGATTAAATATATAGGACAGCTTTTTGTTGCTCTGATTGGTTGTCTCTGCCCGTCGATGACACCCCTTGGAAATCGAAAAAGAACTGAGAGGTTCCAGTCTAATACGCATTTGCGAATTAGTCTGGCGATGCCAGGCGAGAAGAAAGCAAGAGTTCATGCCAAAACTGGTGCCAATGTCAAGGTCTAATTACACACAACCAACCCGATGGTTTCATCGGGTTACCTAAGAGAACCTTATTACATACCTTATTTACAATCTACATATATTATCCTTTTTTATGCAGATGATACAATCTTGTATGCACATTGTTCAAACCATGTCTAGATTCCTTTTAATGTTCTTCAGACATCTCTGCATAAATTCAAAATTTTAGTAAGTATATATTGATCTATCGATCTATCTATGGATCTATAGATAAATATTTTACATTTTTAACCCATTGATCGGAAACCTTGTATGTGTATGTGTGTGAAAGGCTGTGTTTTATTGTGTATCTTATTTCTATTTCTCCTGCTGCACTCATGCAAAACAGATTTAATTAAATAAAGGTTATAATAATATGTTCATTCTATCAACAGTCCCTCAACAGTTTGGCAAAAATCATAATCTACTTATCAGTAAAGTTATTTTGGTAAATTATTTTGATCTCCAGTGAGAGGAGTTTCCAGTTTTCCAGGCTGCTTTTAAAGGTGCAGTCAGCGATTGTAATCCAATTCAGATCTTGTCAAATTCAGCGAATATCTCCTCATGGTCCACTAGCTGTCTGTTCTGTGTGTGCGCTGAAAAAAAAAATCAGGTGTTTGTACACAGTCTTTGCTCTGTAAATGGGAAATAAACAAAGTGGCTCTGGCCGAGCCACACAACACTATTCCAGCCAATCAGTTACAGGGGGCGTTAAATAGAAGAAAGTAAGAGTTCATGCCAAAACTGGTGCCAATATCAAGGTCTAATTACACACAACAAACCTGATGGTTATATCGGAACCAGATGATAGTAATAAAACGTAAATAAACACCATGAGAAGATCTAAATAATATCAGAGGTGCCGTGTCTTGTTATTTTCCTCCTTGTTCTTTTAGAATTAGCAGTAAACAATGTTGCTCCAAGTATCACTGACTGTAGATTATAAATTACTGTTGAAGTTACTAGCGATAATGTAAACAATACGTATGCTAAACTACTCCTCGACTTAGACTTTGGCTTGGATAAGAATTTGGCTTCAACTCCTATTTAAATATTGACAGGCTTATTGTCACACTACAGAACAACAAAAAACATAAGCCATCTGTATCATAGTGATAAAAATTGCCTCCCCCTTATCAAAGATAATTTACCCTCGGGCAGCAAACGACATATTTCTCTTTTGGTCAGCTAGCCTAGTTGTCGGTGTCGGTGACTTGGTAATGTGCATCCTTGAATTTGGGGGGCAGAGCTTCTGAAGGGGCACTAAAGAGAGGGGTGTATTTGTTTGGCTGTTGAGTTCAAATATATACAATCTTTGTATGACTGCACCTTTAAGTGAGAGAAACTATGCAAGAAATAGAGTTAATAGACAATCTGAGAAGAAAAAAAAGCAGCATCTTAAAGTTAAAGAGTTAAAAATCTATCTATCTATCTATATACACACACATGCGCTATGCATTTGTTTTTTTGTGATTAATCAAATCTTTATTGCCCTTAAACTGTTTAATATGTCTTCCATTTTCCGTAATGTCACATTACTCAGGTGTCTTGATTGTTGAATTGTGCATGCAGGGATTTGCCACTAAATTTTCCTGTGGCCTCCCCCACTGTTAATAATAGAACACATTAAAATAGTCACCACGACCACATTAGGAAGGATTAAATAAGTCTTCTCAATTGTGTGTGTGTGTCCATGTGTACAGGCAGTGATTATCTGTGCAGGGAGCAGTGAGTGAATGAAATGTATGATCCTGAGGACTATAAGGGAATAAGAATGTGTGTGTTTGTGTGAAGGCAGGTGATGGATGAGTTGGTAGGACATGCTTCTTATTACCTCCTCTGCTGGCTCTTATTGTCTGCTGGCTTTGGGAGTGTTGAAACATATAGCAGCTCTCACTGTATTAGGCAATCTCTGTTTGCAGTGGACCAGTGTCTCATCCTCAGTGCTGCTGCATCAGAGCTAAATGTAGCCACTGCTGTTCCTAAGCTGAACAAGTAAAATACTGTCAAACAAAGGATGAAGTGCACAAGACATTTTTAAAATCTTATAATTTAAAACGCCTTTTGTGCCAAGTTTTTACAATTTGCATGCTGTATTGTCTCTTGAGCACATTTTGAGCAAGTATAATGGAAGCTTATAATTTGTTATTTTATGTTTTTCCTACAATGTTTATTAGCTGGGATGCATATTTAGCTTCTAAAACGCCCCACACTCCTCCAGCTTTATGTATGTGATTGGAACACCGCCCACAGTGTTCCACTTGAAGTAATAGACAGATGGGAGGCAGTCACAGCATCGCTATGATGGAGAGAAATTACCCTGCTGAATGCTGCCCTCCCTCCCACACTACATCAAACTCACTGGACGCTCGATATTCTCCAAAACCCTTTATTTTACCTACTCATGATGGCCTTGTCTATAGGACAAGACCGCTTATTGCACTGACTTGACTAGACTATATTGGGCAATGGGTGAGATACTGTATGACCGAGATTACTGGGATAAATACTGTATAGTCATCTGGTTTCAAAACATCAACTCTTAAAAGTGTGTTGTCTTCCCACAGTACGCCGTGTTTCACGCTGTTTAAATGTTCTAATCAAGGTCTTTGCGTCACAGCTTGGCAGAGGAACATTTTCAAGGCAAAATATTAATAGTCTTCCTGAAATGTTCACAAGTGTAGAGCTCTGTTTATGGAGCATGTTCCATGCCGAGCTGTCTGCCATACTGAAATAATTAGAAGTTCATATTGGTGGATTTGTGTAGTTGTCAACATAGTGTTCGTAATGAATCCACAGACTATTTTAACCGCAGTGAGTCACTTCATGACAACCTGCGTGCCATAGAGTCTAACCACACGTTGGTACATTGCGCACTAGTCTCAACCAAATCAATTCATTCATATATGCTGTTGAATTCAAATCAAACAGCTTACAATCAAACTGACTGTGCAGTGTGAGAGTATTGTTTGCAGGGCCACTGCTACCACTGAGAACAGAGTTCACATCCCTCATTTTCCCCACAATTATGGTTTCAGATACATGGAGGCAGTTTACTTGGTACAAAATAAAAAACTAACACACCGTGGGTGTTTTACAGGCCGATTACAGTATTTATTTTACTCTATATATTTAAATGTGACAATGTTAGGCCATCAAAAGATCAGTAAGTACATACATAAATAAACAAATTGTTAACTATTACTTCCCCTACAGTTTTGTTCCCAGCAAGGTGGACGCTTCTGAAACAACGCTGAGACATTCATCTGCTGATATATATATTATTACTCAATTCCAGGGACTGAACTCACCACTTAAGATGAGCTGAGTTACATCTACAGGAAGCCCACCACACTCTGTTGGAGAAAGCAGCAGACGTGTTATGCGGACGGCATCTACAAATCAGCCGGTGGTTTTGTGATGTGGGTCTAACGGGAAATCCACAGTTCGCCCAAACCCATCAATCAAACTCAAAGGGGGAAATTGGCCGTCAGGAGTCAGCTGCATCTCATCCGTGTGGGAGCATGACTGCACTATGACAAAGCATCGCCGGTAGTGGGTTTCTTCTTGAAAATGACTCAACCAGGAGGTGCTTCCCCACATGGCCCGGCCCGATCCGTAACACCGGGAGCTACTTTTATGGCCAACGGCACCCCCCCCCCCACCCAAAGCAACACATTCAATCAAAAAAAAAAAAAAAAAAAAAACTGCCAGCCCGCATCCAGCATCACAGCCGGAGAAAAATGCAGTTTGCGTTTGTGATGGATGCAACTGCCATGCAGAGACAGAGAGAGACAGAGACAGACAGAGAGAGCGCGTATATATTTGCAAATGCTTGACACATCAGTGTTGACAAAACGAGTCATGTGACGGCCATGAAGATGGCGCAGCTTATGGTATATCGCAGCTTTCTCCGTGTTTTCCTCGCGCCCGCTCGACGGTCCGGGCCGCTGAACGCGATCGCGACCCACAGCCCGGATCAGCTGGACCTGAGCGCGACTGGCTGAAAGAGGGGGAAGAGAGAGAGAGAGAGAGAGAGAGAGAGAGAGAGGGGAGGAACACAGAAATTAAATAAATAAGCTTCGAGGGAAGAAATAAAAAAAAGAAATCTCCCCGTTCCTCCTGAAATGCGGCTGCAATAACACCTTTTGTGGAGACCAGAAAAACCGCTCGCCGTGTGCGTGCGAGCGTGCGTGCGTCTCTCTCTCTCTCTCTGTGTGCGCGCGTGTGTGTGTGCGTGTGTGTGTGTGTGTTTGCATGTGTGCGTTACATTAGGTGGACACGGAGACTGCATCAGACTGGAGACACACGCCGGGACATAACAGAGCGGAGACACTGAGGCTTTGACGGTCCTTCCTCCCTCCGTGCACACACACGCGTTAGGACACCTCTGATTCCGGTGGAGACATGTAGTCCCCGTGTATGAGCAGCCAGGATCGTTTGTAGCCTTCAGCTCTCCTATTTTTTTTTTCTTTTCTTTTCTTTTTTTTTTTTTTTTTTAGCAGCATCATCTCACGATATCGACATAATGTGGCTTGCTCTACCGGAGGGAAAATAACCAATTATGTGGATACCTACAGAAGAGGAGAAAATCGGAGTTGGTGAGTCAATTGCTTCCTTTTTTTATTATTTTTTTTATTTGTTAATTTACGACCTTTGGGCTCCATCCTTTTCGTTGACTTTAATCACACAGCGTTGTGATGGCAGTTTTTGCATGAGATGTGCCCAGTGTTGTTCATCGAAACCCCGCATAGGCTATCCAGCTCATTTATTTTTTTTTCTTCCTGTTGTTATGCCCATTACCCCCAATGAAAAACACACACACACTTATAATGGCTGATATACAAGGCCAGTGACTGCATAGAAAAGGGAAATTGCGTGGGATGATACAGCCTACAGCCCACCACCTTAAAGATGCGATCGCAGTCGCTACCGCGGGCGGTGCTTTGGATCGGGCTCCTTCTCTTAGTTTTGTGCTTCTGTTTAAAAAATAAAATAAAATCAAAAAATAAAAAAATGCGTCAATGTAGCATTTTAGCCTTTTCTTCTTGTGAGCGGATCTGGAGAGGCGGATGAAAAACGCGATTCGTGTCGGAACCACGAGGGGGCATCGTGACTGCGTCCCTCCAACAGGTGTAGGCTGGAGCGGAGCTGGAGTCTACCTGTAGACGGAAAACTGTCCTAATGCTGCTGCTGCTGCAGGGACAGGGACTGCACTGTACCACACTGTACCTGTCCCCTACCCCCCCCCCCCCCCCCCAACCACCATGTGTCTCCCCTTTGACCCCCCGAGAAAAAAAGGGGTGAAAGTTCGCGAGATCAGCATTCCTCCCCTGAGATGAGCCTTTCATGAAAATAACACAAGCAAAAAAAAAAAATTGTCAAAGCAAGTTGCGTTGTCAGTCTAATAACTAGAAGGGGCAGAGGATAACGCCGCGGCGTGCCGCGGGGTCACTACGGACCGACTGCTGAACCCCGCGGCCACGGCAGAAAGTGTCCACAGCGTATGAATGTACTACAGAGGGTTTTCATTAGAGGGAATGAGTCATGTCCAGATGCTCTACAGCTTTTTACTTGCGGGGGCTACTCGCACATGATACCCACCCCTCCGCCCCCGCACCCTCACGCCCACACACACACACACACACACACACACACACACACACACATATATATACACTTTGTTTAGAGTCGTTGCATTTTTCATGACGGCTTCATAATAAAGACTGCAGGATGGAGGGACAGAGCCGGCGGCTGTACAGTAATCTTATCGCGTTTAATCGGCTGTACGTCCATCCAGTTATCGTCATAGAATCACTGCAGGTCTTTTTTTTTTTTTTTTTTTTTAAACGGCAATATATTGAGGAGGGGGTGGGGGGGGGGTTGTAACGGGGAGGGATGCAGAGAAAGAGGACGCTTTGTGTGGGAAAGCAACAGTTCGGCGCAGCCTCCGCATCCGGAGTCACCTGGCGCTGTCCACCGTGCTGAAGCGTGGAGCTGGCGCTGTCCACGGTGCTGAAGCGCGGGGACGCGGGGCCGCTGTGTGTGTGCCCGCGCGGTACACACTGTACCTTGTGAATTCCAGCTCAAAAATCACTCCGGTCAATTTCACCAATTTTGCCTCAGACAACGGTGCCGACATGCCCGGGTTCGATATTTCTCCCACCGTCCTTGCAGATGAGGTCCACGCTTGCCCGCCTGCTGTGTTTACTGTCAGCACAGCCCCCCCCCCCCCCCCCCCCCCCCGCATGGCCTGCTATCATCTCTTCGCCTTCCTCATTTGGGTTATTTTGTAGCACCATTTTGCATATTTCTTCATTTTACTTTGCTTATTTTGTCATCGCCTGAATGTCTATCACCGATACTACCATACACAGAAATAAAACTGAGCAGGCCTTTCTTTCCTCCCGTGTTATTTTAAAGGGCTCCGTCTAAACAGGAAACAGTTGGAGACCACCTCATGAAACTTTAATTCATTTCTTAGAATCGCTGCCTATTCATTATTTTATTCTTAGTTGTGTTCATGCAGGAAATAATATTAGTCCGTAAATCACTTGTAGAGTGGCAGCAAAGGCCTGGATTGAATGTACTGTAGTGCTGCCCAGCTGTTCCACTCTGGAGCTGCAGCTGATAATTATTTTAATCACCAATTAATCTATAATTACTTGTTTTGTTCCTCAATTAATAATTAGTCTGTAAAATGTCAAAAATACCCCAAAGTAAATACTCATTATGCAATAAAAAACAAAATATAAGCTAATTGTCAGGTTGTAAATGGTAAATATTTGGAATTTCATTTGATAAATTACTTATACTTATACATAATTAAAATTATAACCTCAGGCCAGTCCTTTTAACTTTTTTCCTTCTCTTGTTTGCAAATGAGTCACTGATGGATTTTTCTCTCATAAGCAGCGATACTGAGAGAATTTCTTTACACTTTTATTGGAACAAGCTCTGACTGTAAATCAGTACCTGCCCACATGAGAGAGTGGAATGAATCAGCTGGCTTCATCTGTGGCCACATGGACGTGGCTCAGACACAAACTACTGTAGCAGTACATGGAATGATCAAGCAGACCAAGCCCCCATCATCTGAAATGGACAGCTCTAGGATCAAACGTGTTCATGACAGACAACAAAAGATAGAGCTAATGTTCAACTGTGCGTGGGATTAGAGGGATTAATGTCCAAAGTAGTATTTCTTCATGGTTTTAGCCATCATTTTAACCCTTAATCTGGTCCACAGTGGAAAGTTGCTCAGCCTCATTTTGGTGAGCGCTTCTTGGATTCATAGCATGCACTGGATCACAAAGGTCATTAGCACTGTAGTTTCCTGTACCATAGCTGACACACAAGTCAGCACAATAAATATATGTCTTACTGTATGTGTGATAATCATGTATCAGGTCATTTAAAAGTGCTCTATGATATGGCCATCATCTCACAGCTACACAGACCCCTGCAGCTGGGTAGCATAGATTTCTGTGACACTGATTTGGGATCAGATATGGTAAAATGCTCCTCTGCCTCTGTCGCAGAAATCCCTAGGTTAGCAAGACTTCAGTGCAGTAATGTGAGTAAGTGAGTGTGCATTCAAGTCGTGCTGAACAACATGACTCAGTGGGCGAAGCCCAAAGATCGTTGTGTAATTTTTAACTTAGCTGGATCTAGGACAGGACTACTCAAGCCAAGAAAGCAAGACCTTCATGGTCTACATGCTCACATTGCATTACAGGAATAGTTTAAGCAGTTCAGCTTCAGTTGTACCGGTCACGATGGAGTCTGGAACTAATAGGACTACGGAAACCCAGGGGCGTATTTCATTTCAATGATGCAGTTTATATGAAAATAATGTCCCCTTTAATAAATAAATTGTTTCTCAGTACAGTGGTGCCATTGACATTCAATTGTTTTGAAAAAATAGCAGAGAATGTAATAGTGTTTTACTGGTAGGTTTTTGATGACATCTTTCATCTGTGTGCCATTGTACAGTTATGTACTGTATGTGTCTCTAACTGGGTCTAAAGCAAGGTCATTAGACCATCCATGCTGTGTTTTAAGCTTCATTATATTACATAGAGAGGAAAAACATTTTTTAAGACATTTAAGAGCATTTAAGAGCATGAAATACTATTTACACTGGAGAATGATACTAGTGTCACTTCTGTTGTAAAATAACTATACATAAAAAATATATATTTACATATGTATTTAACTAATTATGGCTCATGTATTGGACTTTAATTGACCATAAAAAAGCACAAACTAATTGTATTACAGAAATGTCTGTCATGTGTCTCCTTTCAGATGAGCAGTATTGCAAAGAATGACAGGAAACAGGAAAGTGAAAGGTAGACAAGCGAGGTCAAAGGTCACCCCAATCAGACAGTGTCTTAATTACCTTAGACTGATTTTCTACAGAGTATGTAGGTATGTGTGGACATATTTTCATATTTTTAGTTTCAGTCCAGGAAATATTGCAGACGGCAAAGACGTAGCAATGTGACTTCAACATATTCTCAAAACTCTGAATGGTATTAGTTTGCTAATGTGATGCAAGTATGTGGCTTTGATTGCAAGACAAACCTCTCAACATAGACCAGGAATCCAAGAATGTTGCTGCTTTCGTTCTCCAAGAGCTGGTGGTGGTGGTTATTAGGTGCTGTTACGGAAAATCAACTCCAGCTTCTGTTCTCACTTCACGCCAACACAGAAAACTGTATTCTTAAGAGATTGCTTTCATGGTGTAAAACCTTTTGGTAGATTTCTGAGGAATAAATTGGCAAAGAAAATTGAGAATGTTGTGTGCTTTGAGTTTATACTTTGCCTGTTAATATTACATATTAAATAGGAAAGATACTTTGAGTCTTTAAATCCAAAGCCTTAAAAGTAACCATATGTTTTACTTTATAGTGAAACCTGTCTGGCTATAGGTTGTAAACTATAGGGCACTTCACATGTTGTACTGTAGTGTGAGGGGCAACACATATGCAATTAATATACAAATTCACTATACATATATACAACAGAAAAGGGCTATATGATATTATAAATTAAATGGATTCAAGGGAACATATCAGGTGAAGAAAAAAGTTTTAGCCCAAAAACGTATTAGTTAAGTTTAGAGCCAAAAACAGATACAAAGGTTGTTAAGATCAACTGATGATGATCACAGAAGTTAGATTTTTAAAGTCAGTATTCACGTACTACATTAAAGCAGATGTGTATTTCAGTGTGTGGAGTCAAACGTTGGAATTCACTAAATAATGTTCAACTATTGTGAAGTTCAAGTAAATGTGAACAGACCAAATTATTGAATAATATGAGCTTGATGAGTAATATTTTTCTTTTGTCAGAGGTTCATTTTTGATAATGGGATGCATATTGTGTTGTTTCAGATTGTAGCATATACTTTGTGTAAAATGTTGTGTTAGAAGTGTACACTGAACTGATAATGAAATGAAAATTGAATATCTATCTTAAACTTAATTTATGTTTTTTGGAAAATCACTGTTTCTGTAGGCTAGTTTTTGGAGGAATGATTCAGCTATTTGCACAGCCTTGTTTTTGATCTTATTCATTTGCTAATGTTGAGAATTATTTATGCATTTGCATCTCTTGATATTTTCACTTTGCTTTAACTGCAACTGAAAGTCATGACCAGATTACTTGAGGAATCCAGTCCCCATCAGGTTGTTGTAAGGTTGCCACTTCGAAGAACTTCTTTTTCTCTACTGTAAAAGCTGCAGCTTCTCAGACCTTTAAGGAATTCAAGTGTTGTACTATGTGGTGTTTAAGTGAGGGGAATATAAGTTCTGACAACCCCCCTCCGCCCCCAAGGAATCTGTGGTCTTTATATTTAGTTTCCACTTTTACTTCATATTGAAATGTTCTGAAACAAGGATTGTGTTAAACCTAAAAAAACCTAAACAAATAAAACTTTCTTAAAAATAGGATACTTGAACCGTTTATTATCACAGATGTGTTTGATAGGTAATGAGGAAATTAATGCAGGTGGTGTTTGAGTCATGATATGGATGAGAAGGCATATGTCATACATGGAACAATGGAGGTATGGTGTGGTGAGTTGAGAAGAAACTAAAGGAAAGCAGGAGTCTCCTCCTGTGCTCAAGCCCCATAATTCCTACCAACGAGTTAATGGTTACACAATAGTGGCTGTAAGATGCCATGTGGACTATGAATGCAACTAAATAGAGGTGCAGTCTGGACTGATATACTGTTGCTCAGTAGAAATGTTCGCTTTTGCCAACATTTTCTACGGCCTGTCCTGTCAGTCCTTCCAACATCCTACGTTCAACATGTTGAAGTCTAAAGATGAATTTTGTTGGTTATGTTTTGAGGATATGCTAATGCGCTGCAGCTTTTAGGCACAATGAAAGAGTGTTTACACAGCTTGGAGGTTTTGTGAGGGAGGACTATGAAAATATGAGCCTGTGTGATGTGCCCATCTCTCTCGAACATGACAATCTCATCTTGTTCTGACGTGGCCTCCGCTAAAGAGTTTTCAAATGGTGTGAGTGCAGGTTTTGCAATTCAAATGAAATAGAGGCCATTAAAGAATAGGACTCTCAAATGGGAAATACTTAGCCCTGGCTGGAAAGGGCCTGAGGCAGACTGAAAAAGGTGACAAGGAGGCTCTTTAAGTCTATCCATCTCTCTCCCTCTAATACATGCCCAATACGCTTGACTTGAACTCTTGTGCCATTCAGCATCCATAAGCTTGCCATTTTAAAATGCTCAGATCCCCGCAGCAGTTGCAGTGAAGAAAGCCCTCCAGTTTGTGGATGATCTGTTGCCATAGTTACCCAAGCACAGGAACTGAGCGCTTGTTACCCTGAAACAGGCAACGCAGCCGAGCCCAAGCCCCTCCTTCTCTTCCTCCCCCTCACTAGGTCCCCTGGCTAGTTCATTAGCATAATGATTCACACCAAACTCTCCTTGAAGGGCCACCATTTGTAGGTTTTTAAAATCGTCTGTGGAGCCCTGTCATTATTAAACAAGTTTGCCTTTGTTGAGGCTCGCATACTGTACGTTACATGGCTCAAGTTGCAGAGCTACACAGATAAAAACAAGCTCCCGAGGCCATTCAGTTTTGAAGGCTTTTATTGTGGCATATATACCCTAAGGAATAAACATGTTCTTAATCAGGGTTTGAGTCACAAGATGTTTCTGTGTAAAGACCGCATGATGCTTCAAAAGCAGGTGGCATGGAAGATTTATGTTAATACCGACTTATTATAAAGCAGTGTTTAGCCATACTACTTAGCGGTTTGTGTGGGCTCTATTTCGGGAGACACTTCAATTAACTTTACATTGCACAAAAATCAGGCCGCTTAAGAATTAATTGCCTATTAAAATGACTACCCACTTCAGGGTGGGAGCTTGTTTACAGTTTACTAAGCAGTGGTTCCTGTGTGACACTGTGTTTAGATGTTTGCATTAAACAGCTTATTAAAAGCCCTGCTACAACCCCAAAACACATGCTGTGTGGAGACACGACAGTGTAGGGGTTGCACCTTGCTTAATCAGAGGACACAAAGATGAAACCAAGCATAGATCTTTATCCGTAGTTTAATTTCCCTTGACAGCCAGCAGTACTATAAGGTCAAATATTTTTTCAGCACTGTTGTCTCATGATTTTTTTCTCTCCTTTTCTGCACAGTGATCTGCAACTTCCGGTCACCAATATGTCAGGCCCTGGTCCTGGAGATTGGGGAAACTGTACAGATTCTGGAGAAGAGTGAAGGTAAAAGCAGCCAGCTCTCATAAGAATTAACAGAGGCACAACTATTGTGTTTGATCGTAAATAATAGCAGTTCTTTATAGCAGAGTGATATCTGCTGTTGTGAGGTGGTCATTTTCATCAAGGGCCTCAATGTCCTCCTCAGCATTTTATCTGGGAATTTTAGGCCAAATAAATAGATGAATAAATACTGAATTCTGTATTTTTCTTCTAGATGGGCTTTGAAACAACATTTAGACCTTTATGTTGAGAAATAAAATGTAACTGATAACTAACGGAAAAGATAAAAGACAAAAGAAATAAATGTTACCACAGCAGAGAATAACATTCATGTTGACATTTCTAGTTGACATGATATTTGCACAAAAATAATGTGTTTCATTGTTAGATAGTGAATTTTTTTGACATGCTCTTTTTTCTTTCTTCAGGTTGGTACAGAGGCTTTTCCACCAAGAAGCCTTCTATCAAGGTAATTATAACATCATACACACATAACTGGTGTGACATGGTGTTGATTCCTGCAGGCTACATACAGTATTTGAATAAAACGCATCACTAGACTCGTATGTAAAGGCAATTTTCTTTTATTGTAAATAAAATCTCTACTGTATCTACAAATGTGTACGTACACATTAATTATACAGCATTTTTTGAAGACTGTTTCTCGATAAAGATTTTATCAAACAAATGAAAAGTCACCAAAACATCTGTAAAACTGGTTGTCTTGTACTACAAAGTAGTCTCCACATGAAGGTTTTATCAAAGACCAATGCATTTTTATGAATGATAATGTGATGTGAGAGATGTGCATCCCAGAAATAACTTTGTCTAGACAACAAAGACATTAATGACTGATTAACTTATTGAATAAAGCTTTGATTTGGCAAAAATAGAAATCTCCTGACCTGTATTTCCAAAAGTGCATTCATGAAGGCACCGTTTTAACCAAGTGGTTCTTACTTCATCGCACAAAAGCACTAAATGTAGTGCCATCTTCCAGATGTTATTTAAAAAAACCCAACAAAACCAAAATCGACACAGCAAATATAAAGACGTGAAAAGATAAAATATAATAAAATAGATGTGCAGTAGGAGGCACATGCATGCCCTATCATTTATTTTTAATTGTAGTATGGCACTTTACAGGTGATCAAATCATCATGGACCCACCATACTGTGCCACTGTGTTGTTTTCACTCCTGTGAAGAATTGCTTAGAAAATCCAAATTTTGTTTTCTTTGCAGCCAGCAGATGGTGCAATTAGTAATCTGATGTCTGATGGTGTCATTCCCCCAAAACAAGCGATTTAAAAAATACAATAAATGGAGTTGTAATCCATAACCCAAAATGTTTTCTTCAGTGACTTCTGCATGACACCTGCAGCACACGCTTGTTGTGGTGTTTGGCAGAAAGAAAGTTAAGATGAAAGGATGAAGCGATTTAACCCTCTGTTCATGCAGTATCATTATGATAAAGCCTCTGCACAATGCTCAGTAAGAAGAGACTATAGGTGCAGAACTCAGAATAATATAACACCATCACTGCTGACAGAGATCAATACTCTGCACTGCAGTAAGTGGTTATTATTTATGACTAACACATCTGCCTCCCATAGGATTGATTGTTCAGTAAAGGATGTGTATGAGCAGACTCTATCCTTGATAACATGTAGCAGAGCTGGAGAGTCATTATACAAAGTTGGAGAACAGATATGTAAAAGTTTGCACATCCACAATACAGACAGTAGTATCATCAGAAACAGATACCAGATATATTATTAGAAACACGAGAGGAGCAGGTCATTTTTGCAACTTTGTATGTCCACTCTGCTTTTAACTGAAATGTCAGAAGCTGAAGTATTATGTGATGCTAAAAGAAAGCACAAAAGCTGTCCAGTCCTGGTGGATGTAGGTGTTAGTGGCTACATGCTGTCCTTCTCTACTCTCATCAGCTATTTACAGTTCTTACTAACACCCCTCCATTTTGTTATGTACTCTGCAGCCCACATTCATTCGCCCCCATACTCTCTCTATGCCGAGAGAATTAGTTGTGCTCGCTGTGGCCAATTCTCCACATCTGGCAGATTAAAATAAGAGAGATGAACTGCAAGGGTGGCATTTGGCACCACTCAGTCTCTCGCTCATGCCCTTCCGCTGCTAAGCCAAGCCACAATAGGTCTCCTGCACGTTGCTCCGCTCTCGTTTCTGTAGTGTGTGCAAACAGTATGGGCTTGACATCTTTTTTCTTTGCATGGCAGAAAATGTTAGTACACAGCAGAAATACATATAAAGGAAGTGTGATCTTTCATTTCCTTCAACGTGTTGCCAGCAGAATTGTAAAATCTCTTTTTCTACTTTTGTAGCACTCAACACAGTTTAGGTTATTCTGCCCAATAACACAAACATAACACAATACTGTACATTTTGGTAACGTGTTGCAGGAGAATTACGAACATAATCCTTCCACACTGAGTAACGTCTCTGCTCCTTCCTCTGTCCACAGGGTATTTTCCCAGTCAGCTATGTCCACTTGAAGAAATCCACAGTGACCAACAGAGGGTAAATTGTATTCTAAAGTGTTTTTATTTGATCTTGCATGGCATTATAATTAGGGATGCACTTATCCAACATTTTTGTAATTTAATATTTAATTTGAACCTTTTGTATGTACGGCATCACGATACACCTACCAGCATACAATAAAAAACATTAACAAAACAGGTTTCCACAGTAGCAAATAATTGTCCCAGATATGCTTTATCTCCCGTCTCCACATCCTCTGTGATGGAAATGTCCATACAGGCTGGAATTATCCAAGTATGATTTAAAAGGTAGTTCAAATAAACTGCGGATGAGCTTTCTGATATTATTAATAAAAGGAATGCAAATCTTAACAAATTTACAGTATGGGTCAGATGAAAAGTACTCAATAAAGACAGGAAACCATATTGTTAATCCCTTTCTTAAAACAAGGGAAGGTAGATTTCCATCTCTCTTTTAGCTGTAACCAAAATATTAAAGCCTGCTGGGTCTCATATAACATTTTTAGGCCTCCACGCCCGCGACAACCGTGGCCGGAGGCATTGTTTTTTTGGGTTGTCCGTTCGTCCACCCGTCCCACTTTTGTTAATGCGATATCTCAGGAACACCTTGAGGGAATTCCTTCAAATTTGGCACAAACATCCACTTGGACTCAAGGATGAACTGATTAGTCAGGTCAAGGTCCCTGTACCTCACAAAACATGTTTTTGGCCATTACTTAAGAATTTATACAGTAATTATGACAAAATTTCACACAAATGTCTAGAAGGATAAAATGATGAAGTGATGGCATTTTGTGTCCATAAGATCAAAGGTCAACTTCACTGTGACTCATAATGTTCTGCAAAAACACTTCACTGGCCATTATTCAACACCATAACTGAGGAGCAGAAGGGGAGATTGTGACCATATTTAATGGTTGGATACTGAATTGGTGACTCTAATCTTGAGTGTCCACCGTTAAACTGTGGTGATTGTATAGATCTTCTGTGCTGCCGGGTTGAAAATGTGTCTGAAGCATCAAGGTTTTAGAATTTGTAGCTTCTTTGCAGCAACATCCAAATTTGAAGCATTGTCTACTCTAATGGCTACAACTTTGTGTTCTAACAGAATCAGCTTTATTGGCCAAACCTGTGAATACACAAAAGGAATTTGACTCTTTTGTCAAAGGAACAAGGAGGAAAGGAACAAAAAATAGTCTCTAAATGAAAACAGCAATTTTCGCACTGGAAACTATTCAATGGAATAGTACATGTCAATAAAATGATAACTTCCATTTCACCAAAACATACAATTCACTACATACAGTATATCATGTAAGTCTTGACAGACATAGATGTAAACTGTAACTTGACTGGTTGGTGGAGGCATACAACCGCAAGACGGTAATTCTAGTTTCTCTCAATGCTCTTTCGGATACGTCATCTCAGGCAGTCGACATTTTGTTTATTTTTTACTGGGTGAATGGTCCGATGGGAGTGCACCCCTTCATCCTCTCTCTGGCAATAACTCATTCTCTCTCTCGCACCTTAACAATCCTTCTGCATTTCTTGCGTACATTAGTTTACTCTCGCAATCTCTCGGCTTTTGTCTGTTTTGGCGCCTCATATGACTGCACTCTCTCTCTGCTACTAGAGGATGGAAAAGGGGGATGCATTTTGGTCCTACTTGAACACAAACTATTATGCCAAGGTTTTCAGTCATGAATATTTAATGTTGTGGAGAAATTCTTAGGATTTTAAACATTTTCAGGGGCTTTAATGTGGATCAGTTATGTCATGGCCAATACCCTGTCTACTGAATGAGGTCAGTATTGACACCGAAACTGATCCAGCGTCAGTATCGAATGGTGTATCTCTAATCCCTAATCATAATAACAGCAAAGCTTTACAAATGTACTGCAGTGGGTCCACAAATATTTGGAAACTTAACAGGATCAAAACTTAATAAAATCCCACACTGCAGTGATGCACACAAGTGAGCTGGATGTCTTTATGGCAAAGTTTGATTGACATCAGCGTGGTGAAGTACCTTAATTTGTGTTTGATTCTGCCAAAAATAGCCATCAACAATAGCCTTTTGTACCACCTTTATTACCACCTAATGTACTACATCATGATATAATTCAATACGTCAATATAAAAGTACACATAATGTGATAGGAGACCAGTGTCAGTCAAACCCAACAGTCACACTAAGATTAGAGTGTAGGGACATCTTGTACATATATAGGCAACATTACATTATCTGTGTCACTGACTTCAAATGTGTTTAGTATTGAGTATGCCAGTCACATTTTTTGCAGCCCATAGCATTTTATGTAGGTGGGGAGTGCAGCTCAAAATACGGCCCATATTTAATGTATTTATTAACATCAGCAGTGGTTTCTCTCTAAAGACCCTTGATTTATATTTTTATTTATATTTTTATTTGTATAAATTGGAGGATGATATGGGCAACGACGATAAAAAAAAACAATCTGGTTCTTTACTGGTCAGGAACTCTCAATCAGTCATTACACAAGTGATACCGCTTCATTAACTTATCAGAGCATCACGATTTATGACAATCCAATCTTCAGGAGAATTACCACCAGACAGCTACTGACATGCATGCACATACTCTCTCACACACACATCTACACGCAGCGGAGATCCTTAGTTCCCGTCACAATAGCCGGCCGAATAAAGGCGAAGACAAAAGCAGGCAGCAGAGCTCTTTATCAGCCTGAACTCGTGTATCTTAAATCTGCAGCCTGGGATCTGTGGCTCAGTGTGGACTGGGAGTTTGCTGTTATATCACGACCCTCCAGTTGAGCAACCACATAGCAGCAGGACTCTCATTTGCACTGAAACAATTAAAAGTGCAGACTTGGAAATTGACATTATTACACAGGAGTTCCACTTTGGGAAATCTGCTTTGCTGTCTCATGGAGTTAATGAGGTGACACACCTACTGCATATCCGTAGTTCTCCCAAAGCCTTCCTGCCACAGACAGTCACCCTGACTCATTGTGTAATGGATGGAGATGCTTCCCTTGTTGCAAAAACAATGATACAGTATTAGAGATAGTTCTTTGCAGCAGCAAGCTCAAAAGATCTAACCTGGTCACACAGGAAGGATTTGTGTTGTGAGTTTTACTGGAGTGCTCCACCCCTGTTCTTAACTGCTAATTACTCTTCACGATATTGGCTCTTTATCATTTCATAACTGTTACATTTTTAAAAAGCTGGCTTGAAGCAGTGACAGACATGTATGTGGTTTTCTATGTGTGTATTTTTGTCAGTGTCCTCACATGTTGTTTTCCTTTAGGCTGTGCGAGACAGTGGTGCCCCTCGAGGACCCTATTATCACAGAAACCACCTCCACACTGCAGGAATGGGGTGTCTTGTGGAAGCAGCTCTATGTGGTCAGTAGAACTATATTACAGTACATCTCACTCATATCAAAAGAAAACACTAAGTAATAAATGTGAGGCTGGATCTAACATAACCAAGATTTCCAAGGGAGTTGGGAGAAAAACAGTTTTTGCAAAAACAAATTGCATCCATCATTGTTTCATTTGCATCCTCCTAAAGGGGTTGGATGGAATAAGCTTTTCCAGCATGTTTTTCTTCACTGCACTGAATTCAACCCCTGGTATAACCAGGTCTGCCAGCATGAGTGGTGAATAGCCTGAGATGCAGCCCAAACATACAGTGACAGCTCCTTTAGATATTTCCCCATAGCATGTCGTTCTGACTGTCACCCTACATTTTCTATGTATGTAGGAACAGAAATGGTGGTTGGACCAGATAATGGCCTACAGACCTGTCGTATGCAATTTCATGCTGTGTCATTCAGCCATTGATGGATCTTGGCCTGCCTCTCGTATTTTCTGCATCATCTTAAGACCCAACACTCGCCACCTTCAGTCAGCTTTTACTTGCTGGGCAAAAGTGATTACTGGAAACCTAAAGCATCCTTAATCCTGCTACATGTCGAGGGGGCAGGCAGAAGTGGTTGGTAGGGTTTTGAGTTTGGAGCTGAGTGGATATGTTGCAGAGCTGGCAGCGAGTTTTTACATAACCTCTCACTGAGGACTGCTCATGCTCTGAGCAACTAAGGAGCCCGAGGCATTGGTGTGGTGATGTAACTTCCTCTGAAGCTCGACTAATGTGAAGCGCTGATTTAACAGTGCTCGTTTTGGTGCTCACCCCCTGTGTGATATGGGCCATGTTGCCACAGTTGCATCCATAATAATAGGATGTAGCATTGGCTAGATGTTGATACATTTCACCTTATTGTTGCCAATTACAATTCATGGTATTACTTCAGGGAGCAATGGCCTAAGCATAACTGTGTATCTGTTATAATGTACTTAATTAGCCCTGCAGAATAAATGTCTGAAAGGGCTCATCAACCCTGACAAAAATCTTTGTTTTCCAGCAGCTACCAGCCTTTGACAACATGCAGTGTTTATGCTCATTAAATTTACATGGGCATTGTGATGGCGCTCAATCTTTGCATGTATGTAAACAAACCTGGGTGGTAATGTGGACTTGTCATACCATTAGGGAGAACAGAAAATGCCTGAATTAAAAGTGTTGTCCTTGGTCTACGAGAAATAGTGATGAAATTCATTACCGTGGGGAGGTCAAAGCAGACTTGCAAGGGAAATTTTCTTTTTTGTTTCATTAACAAAACCAGTGGGCTTTAAATCTCCATAGCAACACATGTTGTTCTGTTACCTGCACAGGCTGGCAGAAGTGGTTAGAGTGTGGGTACAGGGTGATTTTTCACATGAGCTTTCTGATTATAAAGTACTACCATACAATTAATAAAAAAGATTATATCAGGTAAATTCTGGGAATAGTTTAATCAATAGTCTTTACATATATGCTGCAGTAGGAGGAGATCACATACCCTAACTATCCCAAGTCTTTTTGGCTGCTTCTATAGAAACACAAGGTGGATCTGTTCCATAAGCTGCGCCATGTGATGAACGAGCTCATCGACCTGCGTCGGCAGCTGATCCAGGGTCACCTCGCCCAGGACCAGACTCGTGAGATCAAGCGGCACATCACTGTACGGCTTGACTGGGGCAATGAGTGAGTTACTCTTATACTGAGTGAACTGTATGGAGAGAGTGGCCATGCTCTACAACAAACCTGTATTTTAACTGTTGGCTACCAAAGATTTCTTTGGCACTGGTGAGATTTACAACACTGGATGAGTGGGTGCGTAATAGCATCTTCTATGATGTAATTTCATGGTCATTTAGCAGATGAGTGAATCTCAAGCGGCTTAAAGTCAATGCACATCCCCCTGGAGGAACTGTAAAGCCATATTCTTACTGTTGCCAGTTTCAAACTCTATCCAACTGAGCTGTGACAGGCATCCATAACAGAGATAAAGATGTAACGGCTCAAGCTAAGGAAGAGCTTTATGTCTGAGGGGCCATCTGTCAGTTTAATATAAGATTCATTACAAAATTGCACATAAAAGTACACAAATATACACAGATATTCCCTTTTAACTACAACACTGGATCGGTCTACATTAGTGTGTATATGCTTGAACGATACGTGTTAATGTAAAAAACACTCCTGAAACACTCTGCATTTTGTTCACCATGCGTGTTGAGGTCAGTGCTCTGTAGTGTACAATGACCTGAGAGCTGTAGTGATCTAATTTCATGGTCAAAAGATCACAGCAGCACTGATAGTACTCCATGATTTGAGGCTGCACAATTTTAAGGGAAAGTTTACAGTTTGATATACAACAGCATGAACCAGAGGTGTAAGGCAACAAAGTGTATTTACTTCAGTACTATACTTAACCTCTTTAATCCCAGTGGATGGTCTCTTTAATACAAACTCAGGTTGAGAGGTTAAGTACTGTTCAAAGTCATACATCGTCATTCTACTACCCAGTGTTTCCAAAGATGCCAAAAATGTATTACAGATTTGTTACAATGAAAGATTGCGCAACACTAGTCTAAAATTGTCCGTGGATGTGATGTCAGCCATGAGTATTTCCTTCAGTATAAGTGATACATTAAAGTGTAGTGGGAAGTCCTGGAGCCAACTGATATAGAATACAGTTTATATGAAAAGAAGTTTAAGTGGTTAAGTACAGACACTTTTCTTGTGTATTTCAATTTTTGTTACATTATATTTTTACTCAACCAAATTTTTGAGGGAAATCTTGTACTTACCTTGTCAATATTGTATTCTATTTCATTCATCTGACAGCTAGCCGTTTTACAAATCAAGGTTTTGGTGAGGAAAACATTTGATTACTCCATGATGCATTGCTGGAGTTTAAACTAACATTATCTAATGATAATGATGATAATAAGAAGAAAAGTACTCATTATGCAGAATGGCCCCTTTTAAAGTGATATATAATATACATTACATCATTGATCATTGAAATGATTAATTAATGCATAAGCAGTATTTTGAGAAATACGCCATCATTAACTGCCGCTATTTATTGGCCCTGAGCAGTTGCCAGGCAACCAACATAGACTCCAGGAAGTCACTGTGCTTAGCCAAGAGATAGTCTGGCACATAACCCCCCCAGTAAAACAGCGAACTGTTGTTATAACACTTTGGTTTTTGTACGGATTAAATAAACAAGCTATAACATGTTAATTAGTCAGTTTTAGAGGTGCTCGTAGGTGGATTTAACTACCTCCGGACAGAGCCTGCCTAGTTCTTTCCTCCTGTCTCCAGGCTTTTTTCAAGCTAACCGGCTGCTGGCTGTAGTTTCCTACTGTGTTTACCATACATACATGAGAATGGTATCAATCTTTCCATTTAATTCTCCACCAGAAATCGAATAAACATATTTCCCCAAAATGTCAGATAAATGAAGTTGAGTAAAAAGTACAGTTGTTTCCTCTGAAATGTACAGTATGTACAGTACAGTAGTTAAGTACAGTAAATATGCAAAGACATGTTTATAAAGGGATGTTTAATGGTTTGATTTTGGATATATTACAAAATTGAATGAGACACAATTCTTATTATCTTTAAAAACTAACTCCAAGTGAAAAAGAACATCAAGTTGTATGCGTAGAGCTCAACATTTGATGCACTTTCACTAGCAGTTCTAATATGATATTGTTTGACTCTGAACTCTCTGATATCTTTCTTCACTACTGCTTTTTTTTGTGTTCTTTATTATTCACCCCTAATCCCTCTTTCACCAGGCACCTTGGCATAGACCTCGTTCCCAGAAAAGAGTTTGAAATGGTGGATCCAGATCAGATCAGCATATCAGAGCTATACAAACTGGTATGTTGTTGTATGGTTGGTTTATTTTTAACCATAGCTTGATGCACAAATTCACAATATAAAGTGAATGTATATTCTTTGAGGGATAAAAATGCAATTAAATGCAATTCTGCGGCACGCACATACTACAGGTATATCTGCTGCAATGACTCAAATGCTGCTATCTTTACAGATTATGAGCTTTTTTTTTTTACTCACTGTGTTCCTTTTTTTCATTGCACAGCCTGGTTTTTGCATATAAGAATGTGTTGTTGGATGTGTAGGGATGTGTGAATGTACCGATTATCAAATCATCCATAAGAAGGTGACTCACAAGAGAGAGCACGATTCAGCTGTTGGAGCTGCCTCATGTGACCTGTTCTTTAGGCTTATCTTACCGCCATATTGAGTGTGTCCCTTTTCTTGCATGCACGTGACTTTCACAAGCGTGATTGCCAGCTAGCATTGCAGACATAATGCAAAATGACAGGACCAGGTGAGGCTCTGGGAAAATACATACACATACATTTTTTATTGTTATTTTGTAAAATACATTACATATTTTAGTCTTGGTTGCTTTAAACCACCAACCAGACTAGAGACATATTTCTATAAATAAATAATGCCTCAAATGTGTTTTAGTGATATGGGACTTTCAAACCTATACACACACACACAGAGGAGACTTACTGAACAGATCCAATTTTAGAAATATGCGATTACAGCATAGATGTTATGAAATCTACTGCTGGAGACTGTTATCTGGGAGGGAGATCCTTTCTGGTCAGTAGCTGAAGCTCCATATGCTGATCAAAACACAATCCAACTGCCCCGCAGCCTCCCATTATCCCATTTCCATGTTTCTCAGCTTTGCACGCAGAATGTTTGTGCACTAAATGCTCTGTCCAGAAACAACAGCGTAGCTCCTCTGTGCCAAAAAGCCTCCTGACTCTGTCGATGAAAGTGAGCTTGTTTTTGGCAGGGCACAAGGCCTTGGCACCTCTTCAGGTAGGGGAGTAGAGGAGTTCTTTTAGGCTGCTGAGCGGAGAGGTGTGTGTAGGCGATACTGGCTTTGTCCTCTCCTCTCCCACACGCTCACGTTTTGCCTCATGTGGGTTTCTTTTAGTGCCGCAGGAGCGGTTGTATAGCCACTCAGCAACGCACGTAGGTGAAATGTTGTCAGTTTTGAAGCATCTACCGAGGCATTGCTCAGGTAGTGTGTGTCTGAAGCTGCTATAAGGTAAATAAGTTCAATGCTGCGTGGGAAGAGTAAAGAATGGACCGACTGATCTGACATCTTTCCTTTGAACTTCGCTCTTTTTTAGCATGTATCCAGCAGACACTGTGGTCAGCAAAGCACAAACCAGGTATAGTCTTTTCAAAGCTGTTTGTTTACAAAATCATTACAACCTTTCATACTGTACCAGTCTCTCCAACTCTCATTTCATATTTCCTTTCAAAACATTCTGTACCAAATGAGTATCCTAAAGGCAGGGCACTCTGGCTATGACACTATGTTAATCACCTTTAGACTCTTTACTAGTGGTTGCATGGCATTCTGGTGATCTAGGTAAGCCAGGATAGCCTTGAAGGTAACAAAATGCCTCTAAAGTTCCTCTAAATCTCATTAATTAGCCTCCTGCAAAACCATAATGTCTTGTTTGTACACTTTGGCTTTTGGCTTTTGGCTTCATACTTACAGGCAGATATCGATCTTCTCATCTCTCGGCAAGAAAGCATTTAAACGTATTTTCCAAAATCTGACTATTCCTTTAATGGGGACTCTGGAAGACTCCTTTGCAACTGAGACAAAAATGTACTGTGAGATGGACATAAACACCGAAAAGCTGTTGTCTTCACAATAGTTACAGTTGTCATACATCATATAAATAAAGAAGTTTACAACACATGAATGCACCCTCCCTGCAGCCCTTAACAGCAAATACAGACCCACCAGAGCTGCTCATTCATTCATCATTGCTGTATGTCTACTGTAAATAGCATGTGCTTGTGACAGGATAAAATACACCCTACACCAATGAATTCTTCCCCCCTTACAGTCCCCCCATTGATCTGTTAAATAAGCTTATCTATATACAGAGTGGCAGGTACTTGGCCTGGCCTGCAGTAAGGACCCGTCTTGTTAACGGTCACTTTCTTCTTTCGTTTCTAGGGTGACAGCACGAGACAGCGCCATGGTGACGGTTGCCGTGTCCCAGTGTCGCACCACCTCTTCATCAATCTGAAGAGCTTTACTTACAACAGCATCAGCGAGGATGCAGACGTCTTCTTCTTTCTGTACGACACTCGTGAGGCCAAACAGATCAGGTACGCGGAGGAATCGCAGTGTACACATAACAGCCCTGAGTGATCCTACAATGCATACTGTATGCAGTGCATGAAAGGGCAAACGAATACACATGTCTACACACCATCTCGGTCCAGCAGATTGACTGAGGCATTCTGTGGTTGACAGACACTCTGAAACTGTGAACTGGCTTCTTTTGCAGTGAAAAGTTCATGGTGAAACTGAACAAAAATGGAGGACCAAAGAATCCAGAGAAGGTTGACCGTCTGTGTGCTCTCTTCACGGTAACACATTTTCCCTTCTAGACATAAATACAAATATTTAAACTCTTGTAGGATCCCGCTAACACTTTTCATCCCATTTCTCTTCAGGACCTGAGCAGTAAAGACTTGAAGAGAGACTTGTACATTGTTGCACATGTCATAAGAACTGGTAAATGAAGTACAGTGTGCTAAAACAGGCTCTTCATGTTTAATGACAGAGGTTTTTGATTTGTGAGTGTTTCTACTTAGCGTGTCCCTCTCATTTTTGTTTCCAGGTCGTATGCTGCTAAACGACTCAAAGAAAGGCCCCCCTCATGTGCAGTACAGACGACCTTATGGCTGCGCTGTTCTTGCCATGAGTGATGTTTTCCACACCATCACAGACCTCAAAGAGGAGAAAGACTTTGTGCTCAAAGTTTATACGTGAGTATATATGTGAAGCTCTTTTTCCTCCTCATTAAAAATACAATAGCACAAAAAATAATTCATCTGGTCTTTTAAAGACTTTAACAGAATATTATCCTAAAAATGTTCTGTATACACTTCAGTGTCTCTGTGTCTGTCAGCGTAATTGCTTGGTAGTTGCATTGCTTCCGTACTTTTAATAATACAGTTGAAGACTCTATGCAGTGAGGCGGGATTTTGTGAATGTTCTGTAAAAGTCTTGCATGACAACTTAGTGCTTCAGTGTTGATGTCTGGTGTGTTTTGACCAGAATGATAATGAAGTGTCCTCTGGAAAATCAATAGCTGCTCACCCCAAGCCCGAGATTGGGCACTTGGCGTGTTTTGAATCTGGCTGCTTCTGTTAGGCTTCGCCACAGAGAGCCACTCCTGTACGCCGGCCAACCCAGCGAAGGAGATGAGACACAGAGAAGGAGAAGGGAAGAGGCCGAGAGTGATGACACTCAGATAATTGAGCAAAGTTAGAGGACAAAGAAAAATAACACCAAGCTCAGCATTTTCTCTTGTCAGTCAACAGCTAGAACGTGTCCTTGTCCTCCTCAGTGTCCACTAGGGGTCAGAGGTCACTCAGACACTTTGCCACCCTGTTGTATGATATTTTTCTTGTGTAGTTTTTTCAGCATAACTATACGGCTGAGTGTGAAATAAAGATTTTTTGAATAGAAAGCTGTCGTTTTTATTGGATTTCTCTGCTGAGCCGAAGTGCGCTCCCCTTTAAAAAGCAAGCAGTGATTCAGTGCTGAGCTGCCTCCAAACTGTCGGCTCCTATAACGCTCCAGTCTGTGCATTTCCCCATGCCATCCCAGGGGCCTACGGGCCCACAGTAATGAAAAAGGCTGGTAGAGAGCTGGCTGTCAGGTTTGCTTAGTGAGCTGTGCATTTGGGCTAATGTGCTGCTTGATAGCACCTCCCCCTGCTGCTACCTTTTCTCCAGGAGGAAATCGTCTCGGGACACATGCTGTTCATGTAGTCCCCATGCGTACAATCCTGATCCCTCCATCTGGACCCACTAATGGGTGCATGGTTAACAGCCCTACCCAACTGTTTTTCTCTCCAGATGCAACAATGAGCACGAGTGGTACCAGATACACGAGAACATCATCCGCAAGTCCAACACCAAGTATTCAGCTCCCAGCACCAACTATGGTAAATATGTTGTCTCTACAGATCTGTTACCTGTTTGGTATCCCGGGGTTAGATTTGCACCTTTCTTTCTTTTGGTTGGAATTTAAAGAGAAAAAAAGTCAAAGGCAGTCAGCGATTCAGCAGTGAGTAAGCAGGTACGCCGTCCAGGTCTTGCTCAACAGGTTATGTGACTGCTGATAAATGTATATTAGCACATACAGGGGGTCAGGAAACCAGTTTTGGTTGTATTTTGCCCAGATTTTAATATTTCTGCTTCCACCCCAGTACTATAGAGATTAATGGCATTTCATTTGCTCAAAGCATTTAAAAATTCAACAGCAACATGTCTTTCTAGACACAGTGTCATGGTTTTTGTACGGACTATTTGCTGGGTAGAAATTAGTTTCAAAGAAAACTGTGCCAAGCAAGGTCTCTTGATTAGGACATTATTTCTGGAAAGACATGTTGCTATTGGCCGAAACAATCAATACTAAGAGCAAGTGAAAAACAATATTATTTTTATTTTATTCTACATAATATATAACCTTTTAAGATGGTATCTCATTTGTTTATTCCAAACAAAACAGTCTTTGTGTAGTGTAAAAATAACACTTGGTGGTTATGTGGGGGGACTATTTCTTGGGCGGAAATAGAAATTGTTCTAAGCTAAGTTACTGACTGCTTCATATTTAAAGGACAAATAAGAAAGTGGCATCAATTTATCCATCTATTTATCTGCAAGAAGGTGAATAGGGCTGCCAAGTATTTTCTTAATTAATGCTGGTCTTTAAAATGTCAGGAAATAATTACCAGAGCCCTAGGTGACATTTTTTTCTGACCAATTGTCCAAAAAGATATTCAGTTTTTTATCATATAAGACCTTGAAAACCAGACAAATATCCACTTTTGAGAAGCTCGAACCAGGGAATCTTTGATTTTATTTTTGTTTAAAAAATGTTTAAAACTTTGTTGAATGACAGTTGATAAACACATTTGTTTGCTTATTAGTTTTCTGTTGATCAACAGATAAATAAAATAATAGTTTCTGCTTTAAAAGCGAGTTTGCATGTTTCCCAAAATGTCAAACTATTCCTTTAATACATTGGATTAGCCAAACACAGACATTCCTGTATTTTATCTATATATAATTGTTTTACAGTTGAAGGTCCGTAAAGTACACTATACCCTGATATTTATCAGTGTCAATTAGAATGACTTCACATTACAGAGGATTGTACAGTATATCACCCACCTCTAACTGTCACTATGATAATAATCACCTGAAGGAGAAAACACATTATAGCTGATAAATCAGCACAGCCAATGGGTTAGCTCCAGAGAAAAGATAATGCAGGTCACTTTGTGTCTTTGGTATTAAACAATCTCGCTGTGTGGAATTTTCAAAATGGCTTCACTGTAATGGTGAACTCTCCTCATTCACTATTACTTCTCTTTTTTATGAGCATCTCACAGTTTGATACATGACTCATGCCTCACAAAAATCTGTCACTAGATTTGTGTGGCCCCATATTTTTTCTTGCTTCTTTGCGTAATTCCACAACACCATTTCTCCTCCCTCCCTCTGTTCTCCCTGGCTCTGATCACGTCTCTCCCTCCACTCTTCTGTCTGTCTTCTCCTCCCCCACATTCTGACTAATGTCCTTTAAATACCCCTCTGTCCCTCCCTTCTCCCATCTCCCTTCTTCTTCATCCTTTCGCTTTCTTTCCTTTAATTCCACTTTCCTCCCACAACCCCACACCTCCTTATTTGCCCTTTCCCCCCATTTACACACACATATCTGCCCACCCCCCTTTCCCCCCCAGGCCTCATAATTTCCCTGCAGCTGCTGCGGGGTGAGCTGGAGCAGATCCGACGGGAGAACCAGGCTGTGTTCAACAGGGCCCTGGCACTCACGCGCAAACTGGGTTTCCCAGATGTCATTCTGCCAGGTAAGGAGGCAAAGGGCAGTAGGCGGTAATATGGACAGAGGGGTTCCGGGAGGAGGTGGAGACCAGAGGCCAGATGGCTTGGAGGAATGAAAAGAGGGGAAGGTCAAAGATGAGCATACAGAGGATGCAGATGAAGGAGGAGAAGGATAGGGCAAGAAGGATGTGAAAATGCGAGGATGGGGATTAAAGAGTGAATAGAAGAAAACAGCAGGAAATAGCATGAGAATGATGTAGGAGATTTTGCAGTGGTGGAAAGTAACTTGGAACATTTACTCAAGTACTGTACATAACTACAATTTTGAGGTACTTTACTTAAGTGAAATATTGTACTTTTTACTGCACTACACTTATCTGACAGCTATAGTTTCTAGTTACTTTTCAGATTAGGATTTTACAATAAAAACGTGGTTTAAATAAGATTACAAATTGTTGTTTAAATTAACAAAAATACATTCTCCCTCTAAACTTCTTACCTGGTTTCCTTTAAATAACTGTTTTAGGTAACATTATCCAATATTTTATAAAAACAGCAAAGATTAGAGGAAAGTCACAAAAAATTAAGTCTACTTTATTTAGCAGAACTGACCCCTGGGTTGGAAACACTAAACTACCTAACTGTATACAGTATAAAGTAGTTAAAAGTAATCATCAATTAGTTAATCTAATAATGTAATAATAATTAATCAGTCATATGGGCATTTTTAAGTACATTTATCTGATTGTGCTTCTGTTTTTTTACTTAAGTAAAAGGACTTTTATTTGTAATGGAGTATTCTTAAATTGTTCTATTGTTACTTTTACTTAAAAGTGAGTACTTCTTCCACCACTGGTATTTTGGAGACTCAACTTGTGATTCCATATTGCATGAGATTGGCATTTAGGTCAGTTGCTGAGCAAATTATAGAGAGGTCTTCAAAGATAACTCTAAAGAGAGATAGAAAGGGAGAGGTGTGTGTTTATTTCGGTATATTTCATCAGATAACATTGCTCTGCTTTGTGTCTACTGAGAATGTATGATCTCTCCTCTCCTCTCCACTCCTCTCCTCACTTCTGCTCTCCTCTCCATCTCCTCTCCGGTTAGCCTGAAACGCCTCCCAATATTACCCCTTGTGACTCATCCGTCCCCAAGGAAATGACTTGGATATAAATAACTATAATCTGATTTTATAAATAACTGCAATATCTTCCTCCACTGTTGCCACTGATATTTATTCCATTAAACACTGACCTCACTGCTGAGGCAGTCATGAGCTACAGTGTATTACAACTCAGCGGGGTCATTTCTCATTGACAAGAACAATGACGTGTGGTGCACATCTTAGTCCGCACAGCAGCTTAATTTATGTTGACCACTCGCAGTTCAACTTTGGAACAGCGGCTGACGTGTACATTCTAACTTATTAACATCGCCAAGGCAGGAGACATGTTTGTTATGATGGTCCGGGAATTTCTGAGATTCGGTCCTGTTGTTGTGTGTAACATTGAACCTCAGGCGAGAGAGGCTGAGACCGTTGAGACAGACGCTTTAACTCAAGTTTGTCCTGTGTAATTGTCCTAGGTGACACACGCAATGACCTGTATCTGACCCTGGAGCGGGGGGAGTTTGAGAGGGGCGGCAAGAGCGTCCAGAAGAACATCGAAGTCACGCTCTATGTACTCTATGCCGACGGGGACACACTGAAAGTATGACACATATGTACACTAGTTATTTTGTGCTGTATTATTAATATATGAGTCATGATGAGTGCAACCTTCCTCCCATACATCCACACGCTAATTAAGATGTCATTGATGATACATGTCACTAAAAGCAATCTACCATGCTCCTTTTTCTTCTCAGGACTGCATCAGTTTGGGCAGCGGGGAGCCCAACTCCAGTGAATATCGCTCTTTTGTCCTGTACCACAACAATGGCCCTCGCTGGAGTGAGATGGTCAAGCTGCCTATTCCCATAGATCGTTTCAGGGGGTCCCACCTACGCTTTGAGTTCAGACACTGCTCCAGTGAGTCAGTGATGCAGCCCAGTGGCAGTCATCCCTCAGTACATGAATTAGGACCGATTGGATCACGCTCTGAGTTATACAAGTATGGTTTGTGCTTTGTAGATACAGTACGATGATGCATGATATCATGATGTGCTTCCTTTCAGCTAAAGACAAAGGAGAGAAAAAACTGTTTGGTTTCGCCTTCACTCCCCTGATGAGAGAAGATGGGACCACACTGTCAGATGAGAGCCATGAGCTTTATGTCTATAAGGTATGTGCCGGTTTAACACACACATTTTAGACATATGGTGTTCCGTATCAACTGTAAAAAAAAAAAAAACATATAATGTAATAATAATTGTTGTTTTATAAAAATATTAACATTTAAAAAATGTATAACTGATTATGTGAATGTATGCATAAGTGAAAGACACACTTTGGTGTCTCTTTAACTTTGACATTGTGTCTATAGATTTTAAATTAAAAGTTGAGTGCATTAAAGTGCCCTTGCTGTGGTGGGACGTTCTGTGTTGGTGGGGCGTCCTGGCAGGGAGTCCACTGCTGGCAGCTCTCTGTATGTCTTTATTGTATTTTCTCAGCAGTGGACCCTGGGTCACGGTCTGCTCTGACTCTCACAACATGTAATAAAATGCACCAGTCATTTTGTCTGCTCTCCTTCACTAAAGCATGTACAGTATCTACTCTGTGATAGTTGAGCAGCCCTTAATGACTATGGCTATTGTCAACCTTTTCTGGTCTTTGATCTGCATTTTTAGTCCCAAACATTCAAGAATGACCACAGCAGTAAGAGAGTTGTTGTTTATGTATGATTCAAAAGGATGTAATTATTGATGGACTGGTTATTTAATCAACATCAATATATCAATCTTGGAAACATCTGCAACTGGCTGCCAGATAGAAGAGCCAACAAGTATTTCTTTGCTCAGTCACCAACATAAGCGCACTCTGCTGTAGTTGAAATTAAACCAGTTATCGACTACAACCCCAACTGACTGTCCCATGATGATGGTGTGGATCCATTACTTAACTCCGAACTGTCTCCAGGTATAAATGGATCTTTTCTTTCCCTCTTGTGTCCATCCTCTAGTGTGATGAAAATGCCACCTTCAGTAACCAGGGGCTGTACCTGAGTCTGCCCTGCTGTAAAGAGGACTTCAACAGCTGCCCCAACCTGCCAGCCAACCTGCCCTTCCAGAGAAGCCCCAAAGAAACTTTCTGGGTCTCTACCATACTCTGCTCCACTAAACTCACACAAAATGGTAATTCAACACCTTACATGCTATTCTTTATATATTTTCTCTTCCTGTTCAATTAGATCCACTCAATGTTATTTTATTCTGTTTTCAGTCGACCTTCTGGCTCTTCTGAACTGGAAGGCCCATCCCGACAGGGTGTTGGACATCCTTGGTCGATTACGTCAGATTAGTGGAGAGGAGATTGTCAAGGTCACTGACATCACATTATTTATCTATTGATGTGAAGGATGTAAATAATATTTACCGTCTGTTTGGCCATATGGTGTACAGGGCTTCCTTGACTACACACTACACTAAATATTTAGCTTCAACAGCAGTGACATTTCCTCTTTTACAGTATTTAGGCTGAGAAAGAAAAAAAGATTTAAGATTGTGTGACTTTATTGTAATTAGGTGATGATAAAATATTTTTTTGATATATTAATTGATCACATTAGGTATTAACCTTTTCCAGCTTTATGTTCACAAGATTTTACATTCACAATGCATGTTGACTTCTTTAAGTATTCAGGAATGATCAGCAAAACCTCTGTTACTGTGTAAAAACGTATTTAATATGGTTTAGAAGTCATTTTAGACGTCAGTATCAATTTAGAATTTAAAAAAGCTTGTATTACCATGTTTTTGGATAAAGGGGCTATCCTTTGTTTCTATTTTTGTTACCAGCAAGGCCTTTAATCTGATGCTTGTGTTCAGTGTTGTTCCTTTTTTCTCATCACAGTTCTTGCGAGATGTCCTGGATACGCTCTTCTGTCTTTTAGATGACAACACTGATAAATACGGGCCGCTGGTTTTCCAGTCACTGGTAGGAAGATTAAAGGAGCAGAACTGTACTCAATGATTTATTTTCCCTATAAGAAGAGGGAATAAGTCTAACATCCATATATATATGTGTGTGTGTGTGTTTAGGTGTTCATCATTAACCTGCTCAGGGACAGCCGTTTCTACCACTTCAGACCTGTCATGGACTCCTACATCCAAAACCACTTTGCTGGAGCTTTGGCATACAAGTACAACAACATTTAATTATTCTCACTGAACATGTTCAAAGCACACATAAAAATCTGAATTTAGATACCTACAAGGTTACACTTTGACTCTCGTAATTCATAACAATGTGTCTGCAGAGAGCTGATTCGATGTCTGAAGTGGTACATGGACCGCTCGGCTGAGGTCGTCCGACAAGACCACATCCAGGAAGCCATGAGGGTAACATATCACACACACTTCCTTCTGGTCGGTCCTGGCTCCTTCTACTGGGATTAATTAGTAAGATGTGGGGAAATAGTCCAACAGAAGGGCTGATAAGGAGTAATGTGATGCCATATCTAAGGCTCAGTAAGTGAGTTTCCTACTGAGAGAAAGGAAGTTATTAGAAATCTCTGTAGAAATGTGCAGAGAGATTTCCACATGATCTTTGAATTTAATTTTTGCGATGACATCATGTAAAGGGATGTTCTATCACAAGACCTGAAAATTGGAAACATTTCTTGTATTTAAACCGATTCCGTGCTCAGTGCTTTTTCATTGTTAGGACAAAATTACGTTTACCTTAGCTCACTATATGTCTCCGTCTGCATCCTGGAAACACCCCCCTCAGGCTCTAGAGTACCTGTTCAAGTTCATCGTCCAGTCTCGTATCCTGTACTCGAGAGCCACCTGCGGGATGGAGGAGGAGCAGTTCAGAGCGAGCATCCAAGAGCTCTTCCAGTCGATCCGCTTCGTGCTGAGTCTGGACAGCCGGAGCTCTGAGAACCTGGTGTTCACGCAGGTCAGATAGTTCACATCTCATGACAAACATTTTCACTCTCTAAAGCTCTGACTACAGTATGTCTTCTTTTTTTTAATCTTTGGTGTTTAATGTTTTAGTTTTCTCTTTTATTCATCCTCTTAGTTTGCATTCATGATTCATTGATTAATTTTTGTTTGTTAACTTGCTTCTCGTTTCATTCTTGTTGCTTATTTCACTTTTTCATTCTGTGCATTCTGTGACTGACTTCTTGGGCCCCAATGTTGCCCCATCCTTGGTTTGCTCTTGGACAGTTTAGGGGTGTGATCAGCTGCATGCCTTTCTGTGGTCATGCTTTGGGGCTCTCGTCCATCTCAGTAAGTCACAGCGCCCCCTTGTGTTGGTTCCAAAATGCAGCACAGGCTGTACATCCACCAGCCTGCACAAACTGGATGATGTATTTTTAAGTAACTGATATGCAGTCAGTGCTTTAGATTTGACTGTTGTAATGATTAATTGAGACTGAATAGGGAAAAACTGAGATTATGGCTGTGGAAAGAGATAAAATTGCGTTTCCAAAGTAAGATCTTGGTCCTTTTAGAAGATAAAATAGCAGGCTTAATTATGAGCTATTTTGTTTTGTGTCAGTGTCTGAAAAGACCAATATTGTTATAACTGTCTTATTTTTTTGGATTTTTTTCTATACATGTGCGCGGCTTCTTTGAAACACATAATTCCGTATGTACACTACAAATTCTTTCTTTGTGTGCTTTGTTTGCCCCCCCCCCCCAGGCAGCACTGTTGAACAGTTTCCCTGATATCTTTGATGAGCTGCTGCAGATGTTCACTGTTCAGGAGGTAGCCGAATATGTCAGGGGCACCCTAGGGAGCATGCCCAGCACAGTGGACATTGGCCAGTCTATGGATGTAGTCAAACTGCAGTCCATTGCTCGCACAGTCGAGAGTCGCCTCTTTTTCTTCCCCGGTGAGACAAATGTGAAGGTTTATGCAGTGTTTTCTTTCTCTGAAGATACCAGAACAACCATACCCATAAGCATAATGTGCATACAGTGCTTTTCAGTTTCCTATTCTCACTTCTTTTTTTTTCCTTCTCTCTTCCCTCAGAGTCTCGTAGTATTCTGCTGCCAGTGGTTCTGCATCACATTCACCTGCATCTGCGCCAGCAGAGGGAGCTACTCATCTGTTCTGGGATCCTAAGCAGCATCTTTTCCATAATTAAGACTAGCTCCATGGTACAGTACATTATACCATATGCATACATGACGTATATGACTAAATATGATGAAAAAAGTTAAATTGAATTGGTAACTACAATACAAAAGTCCCATTTACTTTTAAAATATATTGTATCTTGGTAATGTAGCTGTAGCTTGTAAGCACAAACACTAAGGCATTCCCCTTAAACAGCATGTTTGCATTTCTGTTTATCTGCTTCCTTCTACATAATCTCTGTAGGAGTCTTCTGTTCAGGAGGAAGTCGAGATGATGGTGGAGAGCCTTCTGGATGTGCTGCTGCAGACTCTGCTGTCCATCATGAGCAAGTCTCACTCTGTAGAGACATCCAGAGGACAACGCTGCCCCCAGTGCACTGCCGAGATAACGGTAAATCTCTACATGTGCCTCTTTGACATGCAAATTAAAACAGGTGAATTAACAGTCGATTAACCTTTTTAAATATATCTGTCATTTTCTTTTGTACAGGGGGAGTATGTTTCCTGTCTTCTCTCTCTGCTCAGACAGATGACAGAGATCCACTTCCACCATCTACTCAATAACTTCCATAGCAAGGAGGAGCTGAAGGTGGGAAGCTGTCTGAGTCACAGAGCTGAGCATGATTACAGCATTTTGCTGCAGCCTGCTTACTGCATACCTTGACTACATACACTTTCTTAATATATTCCTTGGCAGGAGTTCCTGTTGAAGATCTTCTGCGTGTTCCGCAATCTGATGAAACTGACTATCTTCCCCCGAGACTGGAGTGTCATGAGGCTTCTAACTAGTCAGTGAGTCTGCTTTTCCATTTCTCTCATGCAGTCTTTGTCCCAGAGATGGTAAGGGAATACAGCCAACCATTAGATCAGACTCTCTTTAGATAATCCTGCTCTGAAGGTGACGCTTGTGTTGCACATTTTTTCATCTATTTTTGGCATCTACCTCGTTTTGTAAGCTGACAGTGTAATGTTTGCTTTCTGCAGTATCATCGTTGTGACAACACAGTTCCTGTCTCCGGCACTGCACAAGAACTTCTCAGAGGCAGATTTTGATTTCAAGGTGTGTGCCTGAACAGCGGGGGCTCGCATTTAGGAAGCCCACCACACCATGAAGCCACAAAATATCTGCTCTCCCATAATTCAATTTCTGAAACTAGTGCTAATGATTTAACAATGATTGATTTACTTTTGTTTTGATCTGTGGTGTGTGTTAGGTGTGGAACTCCTTTTTCAGCCTCACTGTACTGTACATCAACCAGCCCAGTCTGCAGCTGGAGACGCTTGGCCCCGCTAAGAGAAAGAAAGTCCTTGATAAGTAAGAAACTACCGTAGATTCATTGTGTGCGTTCTTTCCAGCACAGGTTAACTGTTTATCTAACTTTCTATAGTAATTTACTGTACTTCCCGCTCTTTTCTTTGTAGGTATGGAGATATGAGAGTGATGATGGCTTATGAGCTCTTCAGCATGTGGCAAAAACTAGGTGCGGCAGGCAACCCACCTCCACACCATCCTCTCCACACACACACATACATACAGCTCCTGCATTTAGATTTGTATGAAATTAATGAGAACAATGGCTCCTATCTATGTAATGCAGGTGACAACAAACCACACTTCATCCCAGGAATGATGGGTCCCTTCCTTGGCGTCACCCTGGTGCCTCAGACCGAGGTGCGAAATATAATGATCCCAATTTTCCATGACATGATGGATTGGGAGCAGCGGAAAAACGGCAACTTCAAACAGGTCATTATGAAATTATTGTGTGAACTACAGATTGTGAGCCGCGGCTGTTGTTGTGATAAAAATGGACAGCTTTTTGTCAAATAACGCACCCACATCTTTTGGCTGAATGTGTGTCTGTGGGTGTAGGTGGAAGCAGAGCTGATGGATAAACTGGACAGCATGGTGTCGGATGGGAAAGGGGATGATAATCACAGAGAGCTCTTCAGCCTTTTGTAAGCATCAAACCTGTGTTTAGCGAGCCTGTGCAGTGATACTCAGAATACTGCTACTTTCATAGTATTTCTGTCTAACATACTTCTCCGTGTTGTTTGGCTGTCATGCCCCAGGACCCAGCTGTTTGGTCCTTATCCAAGGTGAGGTGTAATCCCCTCACAGCTAAGACTAAGATACATTTTGATTCATATCTATTTACTTTCTGTGCTCATCACCTTTTGTAAGAACACCTAACTGTGTTTTGTTTGCAGCCTGCTGGAGAAGATAGAGCAGGAGACCTGGAGAGAGACTGGGATCTCATTCGTCACATCTGTCACAAGACTTGTTGAGCGATTACTGGATTACAGGTATGCTGAGGTTTAGATGCATGTAATAGCACTAACGGTTTATGTCATGAAATTTCAGAACAAGCTCCTATTTTTATGTTTAGGGACTGCATGAAAGGAGATGAGATGGAGAACAAGAAAATTGGTGGTTCTGTCAACCTTATGGTGAGACATTCATGACTTGTCTTCAGTCTGGATTTTAGAAACATAATTATGAATCTTTCCAAACATGGAATAAGATTTTGTTTCATTTTTTAATTCAAACCCAGAACTTCTACAAATCGGAGGTCAACAAGGAGGACATGTACATCCGTTACATCCACAAGCTGTGTGACCTCCATCTCCAAGCAGAAGACTTCACAGGTAACAGAGATACTGGGTAATGTTTTGTGACGGTACATGGTTTATGGTACTGAGTAAAATGGTGTTTTTATTTGGTGAGCACAGGTTTTGTTGCTTTGCGAAGCCAGACTATAGCAAAAATTTTGGGCAGGCACTGAGAAGCAACAGGTTTCAGACTCGCTTTTGCCTTTGTAGTCTGCATGTGCTGCCTCCTTCCGTTCATTGGATTTTACCAATAGAGGTTCCTGGAGAAGAAGTAGAATAGATACAGTAGTGAAAGGCTTATGGTTGCAGGGAAAAAACACGATATGCAGAGCAGAATCATGGCTCTGTTACTTGTGGTTAAAGGACCTGCATACTCATGGCAAATCCACACGGGTGATTTCACTTATTTTAGCTGATCAGTCGTCTTCTTAAGGTGTGGTCCGACTGTATTTCACTTCCCATTCATTTCTACGAAGAATGGGGTGAGACCTGGAGAAATCTAGTTTGACTGCACCTTTAGGATTGAATGGGCGGGAACAGACTGTGCTTGATCCTCACTCTCCAGTGCTCCCATAATGGCGCCACGAATGTTCGTCATTAATCTCCTCTCTTTATCTCTGTGATTCTTATTAGCACATGGGACCCAGTGACCTCTCCAGTAACCCTCTGCCCTCAGCAATCAAAAACAAAGAGTCTGGGGGCATCATGTTATGAAACGTGGTGAAACTCCACCACAGCAGTCTCTGTTCCCTGTTCTGCCATAGATAAGGAAGATAATAGATAAGAAAATAGTATGATGTAAACAGAGACTTGCAAGGTAAACATCACACTGGAGTGTAGAGACACCCTTGACAGGCTAAATCGACAGGCTAAATGTCAGGTAGAGATGGGTAGAGATAAATGTGTGCTGGTAGGTTAATATGACATGGCATTTGACAGTCTCCACTGGGTCTGAGCACCAGCCCCTCTCATGATTCTTGTGATTCTGGGATTGATATCATATTTGTCCATTATACTTTAGAAAAAGGCTAAATTGGTAATTTAGACAGGGGTTGCAATACATTTTAATCAGGTCTAGTAATGCCACTCTGAATCATATAAGCAGGAAATCAGGGGAAGTTGTCGGTTTATGTAATCGTGTAAATGGCTAAAGTGTTCTTGCTTTACTCACATTATTGGCAGTGGTGGCTTATTGTGTGCATGTAAATGGAGCCAAATATGACTAATTAAATGCAACCTTATTCATCACTTACGTAAAACAAACAACAGGCAGCTGGCAAGATAATTGAAACACATTTTAGTGTTCTGTTAGTTGGCGGTGATTGCCCATGTTTTTATTGAGTGAATCATTGTCAGCCTAAAAAAAACTTTACTGTCTTCAAAGATTCACATTCAACTTAGAAAGGGGCATATTTAGTTTTTGCTTTTCTACTGTGGATGCAATGTATTCATGTTGTTGGACTGTTTATTTTAGGGTTGCAAATAATGTTTCTATTCATTATCGATTAATCTGCCTAATATCTTTTCGATTAACCTATAAAATGTGAGAAAATAGTGAAAAATGCTCCTCACAATGTCTAGAGCCAAATGTCATCATGTAACACTCAAAACCTCAAATATATTTGATTTATTATGTCACAACACACAGAAAAGAACCAAACATTCACAATTACAAAGTGTTTTTATGTCAATTGACTAATCGAGTAATCATGCAAGTTCTAGTTTGTTCACCTCAACAAAAACTGTTTTCACAATTCTTCAATTCACCATGGAAGGGACCACACAGTTTTGTTTTATTTAACACTCCAATATCTTTAATTATCTCGTATTTTAACATGACACGAGTCTACAAAAATTTCATTTTATGTCATTTCTCATTAAGACTTACTTACAGTCACCCAACAATGAAGTCAAATATCCATTTATGGATAATAAACTCAAGTCATACAGGTCCACAGTCTATTTAGTCTACAGAACTTCTTTATCTATTTTCACCTCTCTGGTATGTCCTGTATTAACAGTAATTGACAGTAATGAAAAACAGAAAATACAAAATTGATTGTGGATTGTGCCAAAGCAACTGAGATAGGGACTGAGAACAGCTGATATGACTTCAACTGTGCAGGTGCACTTTGCACTTCTGGTCACCAATATACCAAAACATACTCGCCATGCTCTGTGCAACTTTGTGCCAATGACTGCGCTTTGTGTCATACGCCATCTGTTCACAAAAACTGGACCCAAAATGTCTGGAAGACATTCATCACTGTGGCTAGACTGGGCAAACTGTTCAACATCTGTAGCTTTACTAGGTAGCAGATAATCACAATGATGCACTTATTCTGATGACCTTTGACCTGTACCCCCTCGACAACAGAGGCAGCGTTCACCCTGCTGCTGTACTGGGAACTGCTGCAGTGGGAGGACCGGCCCCTGAGGGATTTCCTCCACTACCCCTGTCAGAGCGAGTGGCAACGCAAGGAGAACCTGAGTCGTAAAATCCTCCACTACTTCAACAAGGGCAAGGCAAGTAAATTTTTATAGCTTTGTCTCTTACTCCAGTTTTGACTGACTTCAAGACAGTGTTTCTGGGGAATTTTAAAAGCCTATCATTTTCTGACCCACACCAGCCTTTGGCTGTGCTGCAACTGAAGCTCACACAGTAAAACGGGAAAATGGAGGCAAGGCCAAGATAACTTTATAGTGATGGAACAGTATTAGTGGGTTTGTGCTGGACAAGTCACATCAAAAACTAAGTCAGCTTAGATAAATGAAAGTCACATTAAGTTTTATAGCTTTTTTAAATGTTTCTTTTTTTATATAATGTTCAAGTGGCTGTTTGTTCACATCTGCAGTGCAGCTGTTCCCAAACATAATTACATTTTGCCCTCATTAACACTTGGGGTGAGAAAGAATCTTTCTTATAATTGCTCTCAAAGTTTTTACAGTGTTTTACATCTTTTTCAATCCCCCAGTGATTTTTATGGCTCTGTTATGATGCATCCTTATAATTTTATAGACAATTAGAACATTTTTCAAAAATTACTTTCAAAAATTGCTTTCGCACATATCCTATTTCATGAAAGAGTTTTCTGTACTAAAGCAAACACTGAATATCATATAATATAAATTCAAACATGTAGCCTTTGCCCACACCATAATACTACTCAGTAAGGGTCAGATGTCTGCTCAAATGTGATTTGCTTCCTGGAATCACTCCTTCCTGGCTGGTATTCATCCACAAAATTAAATTAGTGGACTGGTCTCTGCACTTTGGAGAGGACAATGCCCTCTGGACTCTGGGAGCAGCTCAGAAGGAAATAAAAGTGGCCTCCTTCATTAACTTTCTGTCATCTCTAGTTTTTATAGCTGCTCTTGTACCAAAAATAAGTAGCTGCTCTGTACCTGTGGAATCCCCTGCTGTTATGGACGTTACAATTCATCCAGGACAATGTGCTTAAAGAGCCCAGAGAATTAATGGTGGGGAAATTATGTAGAAGCTGGACTTTGGAAAGAAATCTATATATATATTTGAAAAACAAAAATCTATATATACTTTATGTATATATATGTGTGTGTGTGTGTGTGTGTGTGTGTTTCTCTTATGTGAAAAAATAAGCTGCTTTAAGGGGATTGCTCAAAACACCTATTACTTTTTCCTCTGTATTTTGGCCCATATGTCATGTAAAACATAAAATCATTCATTAACTTTTCAAATAATCATCTCCATGAAACACAAAGTATAAATTTAGTAAGAAATTCATCCAGCAAGTAGCTAACTAGTTTTTAAAGTCTTATTGGCACTATGATAACGGTAGAATTTAAAGTAAATAGAGATGCATGTTGTACACACACCTTCCAGAAAAGAAAGAAAAATAATAGAAAAGAAAGAAAAGAAAGCCTGACATCAGAATGACCTTTTTGCAGTGATCACACACATTTTTAGGCTCTGTTAAATTCCAAATATGATATTCCTGCTTTTAGCTCTGAGCTTTGGAATATAAATATAGCTCAGTGGGCAAACAAGATGCGTATAGACTCTTATGAAGGTTTTTTCCGTACTGTCAAATGATGATGCATCTTTAGGCACAGATATATTCTTCTCTTGGTCAGGATGCTGCTTTATAAATCCATCAGCTCTCTGTTTTTCTTCCTGCAGTAAATTTGTACACGTGACATCTTTATATTTGTTTGTATACTTTCTCCATCTATAATGATTTAATGCTAGTCCTCAAAAGTTTCCCAATCTCACACATCTATTTAAATAGTAATTTGTCTTCATTATTAAGAATAAATATAAGCTTTAATCATTTCTTCCATTCACTCTGTATCTCATTTATATATGACTTTGCAGTGCTGGGAATATGGAATCTCTCTCTGCCGGGAGCTGGCTTTCCAATACGAGACTTTATATGATTATCAGAGCCTCAGCTGGATACGGGTAAGTAAAGTCTTCTGTGCTTCCTTTTTCTGCTGTTATTATCAAACAGGCATCATCTGTGATGCTTGAAGGTGAGATTTTCAGTTCCCTCTTTCAGTGTCATCCTTTTATGCAGTGTGAAGTGTGTATTGCGTCAAACACAATGTCGTAATTACCTGTGCACACCCACACTTATCAGGGAATGCAGAGGATTCAATAATGTGTGTGATTAAATAATTATTCATCATGACTCTGCATGTTTATCATTCTGTGACAGAAAATGGAGGCAGCATACTATGACAACATCATTGAACAGCAGAGGATTGAACCAGAGTTCTTCCGAATGGGCTTCTATGGCAGGAAGTTTCCTTTCTTCCTCAGGGTAAGACTTAAATCTAGTCTCATCTTGTCTGTCCTCACACAGGTATAATATATTCTGCTGATGTAGAGAGTTACACTGCTCCTTCATGCTTCAGCAGGAGACAGTTTCGGCTGCAGTAGATTGTGCACGACAGAAAGCCCGGATTGGAAGTTGATGTTTAAAATTAGACAAAATAAATAAGTAACTGTGACTCTAGCCAGGGAGCGATGCTGAATCTATTTCTCGCAGCCTAGTGTCATTCTTAATACCAGTATGTTATGTACAGTGTCATAAATTGAACCAGTTTAGCACATTGGGGCCTCTAGTTTGAAAAAAAAGGTGGAGCTATTAAAAATTAGGATCTGCGTGGGTTGTCCCTCTACCAGCCATCTCGGCTATTGAGATGGCTGATATCATGAATCTCATCATAATCTCAATCTCATTTCATTTAGTTGCTTATTTAACCAATTCCAGTTTTCGTGTGCAGAAAAATAACAAGCCTAAATGTGAAATTTGTTGTTGATTATGCCTAATATATTTATTAGTATTTAGGTGGCAATAGTCGATATTTTTGTAATAGCAATGTATTAAATGACAATGTGAAAACAATGTGATAAGTGGTCGCTCGTAGTGATGACCCTTCAGAGAATTATCACCAGAATCTGCTGCTCCCCTCGCCTTTACGGAGCTTTATAGTGAGTTTCAGCTCATTGTTCAGCTGTCCGGCTGCAACTTTATTGTTTTAGTTCAGTCTCACTGCTCTCATAGTATTGTTTCAGCAGGCAACTGAAGGAAAAAAAGCTCCGAAAACCCACTGTATGCAACCTACTTAACCAAACGGCACAATTAAACACAATGGACAGTTTAAGAGCCATACATTTCCCCCACGATTTGGTAGAGACCAAAATCAGAGCTAAAAGAGAGTGAATATTAGACAATTTCCAGAAAAAATGACTCAAAATAAATTTTAATGTTGCTTTGTAATTGCTTGATGTGTAAATAAGCAACTGTTTGTTTGTTAACAAGTTCAACATAGCAACTTAAAAAGGGGATAATACTGTAATTCACTGTTGTGTTCAAAACTTGTTTCCACTGCCCCCTAGTGGCCACAAAATAAGCTCACGCATGTTTAAGGCTGCAGGTGATGTGTTATACTGTTCAGCAGGACTGCATTGGTATTGCACTAGTATAAAAACAATGTAGAACAAGTAGTACAACTAATACTAAAATATCTGGTACTACTAGTACTAAAACAATTTAAAAAATCCAAAGCACTCGTTGACCAGAGACCTCGGAGTCACGTGCAACAGTTTCTCGTCAGCATGTCACTGTCAGCCTTGAATAAATGCAGCTGTTGTCTCCCCTTACTGCAGAACAAGGAGTTTGTCTGTCGTGGTTATGACTATGAGCGCCTTGAGGACTTCCAGCAAAGGATGCTGGGGGAATTTCCACAAGCCATTGCCATGCAGCATCCCAACCAACCTGACGACACCATCCTGCAGAGTGACGCTCAGTGTATCCTACTCAGCTTACAGGGCTAAAAGGGCATTTTTGTCTGACCAACAGTCTAAAATCAAAATATATTCAATCTCTAATGATTTAAAAGCAAATTATTTTAGTATTATAGCCTACTCTATGTGTTGTTCATGTATGTGTTAGAGATTGTTACAGATCAAATGGAAACACTGTTGAAGTTGCTTTCCAGAGTCAGACAGTGAGAGCGAACACTCTTTGTTAGCATTTCCTTTGAATATATCTCCTGTTCTTCCTCCTCTGTGAATATACATGTCTGTCTGCCTGTCTGTCACTTCCTTGACACTTGGCTTCTAGACTTGCAGATCTATGCGGTGACTCCAGTGTCAGACATCTCTGATGTGCCTCAGCTGGAGCGTGTGCCCGAGAGGATCAAGAGCTTCTACCGCATAAACAATGTCAGCCGCTTCCACTATGACAGGCCTTTCCACAAGGGGCCCAAGGACCGCGAGAATGAGTTCAGGGTACGGTGAGCCAGCAGTGCCACTCTTAGTACATTTCTGTCTCACAGTTTTGTGGGTTTTTTTTTACAGAAATACTGAATTCAGATGTAACACTATATAAAAACATGAATTGGACCAGATGCTGTAGAAAAATGCAGTTGGATTCATGCAGTGATTTTTTTCTAGATGCAACAGGCCTTTTAGGTTATATAAGTCGATTTCAGGACGGACAGACATGCAATAGATGCCGTGTGTACAGAACAGACCAACATAGAAAAATTATAGTATGGACAATCAGGGTGACAGAAGTATAGATAAACTGTAAACATATATGAATAACACAACCTGCTCTCCACTATGGAGACCTGGAAAGAAGACAGACTACACAAGCACACCCGAGGCAGAGCTCAAGCACGCCATTCACACAGATAGGAGAAAGGAAACAACAGAAAGTTTACAATATTGTCGTCGGCAGGACAACATGGACTATAAGTACCAAACTTAATAGATTAATTGAGACCGAGAGGAAATTGAGGTTTAAGGAGATCAGACAGGCATGAATGTGCTTGCCCATTTATAGTTTTGTAAGTCATAAGAAGCAGTCTGCAGTCTGATCTGACATGGAAAAGGAGCCAATGAAGGGAAGCTAAAATATGTGTTACAACCTTACAACACAATCACATACACTGACATGATTTTTGGGACATTTGTCTTCGGCATATTAGGTCGCATCCTAGTGTGATCTAATGTGGGCACATCCTCCGTGGGTCGTAAGTTGCCCCATGTTTAGTTGAAAACTAAGAATTGTGATTGTGATATTAGGTATTCACACAAAAATATGACTTTCTCCCTGTCTGAACCGCAGGTGCATTAATCATACACACTGCAAAATGATGATGACATAAGGCAGAAACAGAAAACTGCACTAGCACAAAGGAAATTACCATCAAATGTAATTCATTCTCACAAAAACTACTCACCCCCTTGTATCTAGTATATATATATATATATATATATATATATATATATATATATATATATATATATATATATATATCTCCTTTATTTAACCAGGTAAGTGTCTCATTGAGATTAAAATGTCAATGAGCTAAGAGTTCTAACAGTGCTTTAGAGACTTGGACCAGACATGGTGATGATACTGTACTGTAGTTCCTCTGACCCAGTAACCTAAATTTGGAATCAAACCATGCCACTTTTACTCTTTACTGAACTGACCTACATGTTACACTAAAACACTTGAGGCATCACTTTTCCTAGTCTTGTTATTTGTCTATAACACACGTAGTTCTCTACCAGACCTTCATGAGGTTTCCAGATGTGGTTGATAACAGACTGCATAACCTCTCTGTTCTCTGACTGCATGTTTAACAGAGTCTGTGGATTGAGAGAACAACCCTCATCCTCTCCCGTCCTCTCCCTGGGATCTCCCGCTGGGCGGAGGTGGAAAGGAGAGAAGTGGTGAGTATTGTTCACACAATTCGCATAGGGCCTCCTGAGGGATGCTAGTTTTCTCAAGCTTTCATCAAATGTCAAGTCACCTTTGTAACCATGCTTCTTAGGGACAATAACATGTGTTCATGTACACATACTTCCTCCCGTTTTAGCATGGATTAGGGTTAATGTGTATATTTATTTCCAGGTGGAGGTGAGCCCTCTGGAAAATGCCATTTATGTGGTGGAGAATAAGACCCAGGAGCTGCGGACTCTGATCAGCCAGTACCAACACAGACAGCATCATGGCAACATCAACCCGCTCAGCATGTGCCTAAATGGGGTCATAGATGCTGCTGTGAACGGAGGCATCGCCAGATATCAGGAGGTAGAGAAAAGTGAATGTGTGGATTTATTGGATTGAATTGGTGTTGTGAGAGATCCTCATCTTTTGACTCATCTGCTTCCACAACAGGCCTTCTTTGATAAGGACTACATTAGCAGTCACCCAGAGGACACAGAGAGGATCACACATCTGAAGGATTTGATGCAGGAACAGGTCAGACTCAGCTTTGAACTTCATATGTGGAACTGATCGTTAAACCGACTCGCAGGAAAGTCTTCAGTGCTTTTTCCTCTGATTTCCTGTAATAGGTGCACATTCTCGGAGTGGGGCTGGCTGTTCATGAGAAGCTGGTGCATCCAGAGATGCGTCCCCTGCACAAGAAGCTTGTAGACCAGTTTCACATGATGAGGACAGGTTTACATCATGTGAGTAGTCCCACATGTGGCTCAGTTCTTTCTGACAAACAGGCACATTGCAACTTCTGCAGAGAGTCTGTTTCCATGTGTGTGACAAAGTGCTATGTGTGCAGTTGTATGTTTATGTGCCTTTTTTTTTATATGCATTGGTGAGCAGTGTAAATATTCAGAGCAGTATATGGTTGGGTCCCAGCAGGGTGTCCCCGGCGTGGATCGATTCGGCCCTGCAGGCTGCCAAGGGGTCAACTCTTCCAGAGGCATCCTCTCCTCCCACAGTCACATGAGCCCTGAGAGTGTGCGCCTCATACACAGACACAGGTCAGTCACCGCTATAACAACGCAGGATAAGTAAAAATGTCCTCTCTTTCCCCAAAATTTTGAAAACATGTACAAGGAATTTAGCTGCATAGGTTCTATAGGTAAACACACATTTATGAACACACAGGGATAAATGTCTTTTACAGTCTGTCTCAACATTGTCTCTGTGCTGCAGCCCTCTGAACCTTCAGGGTTCGATCCGTCACTCGTCCTCCTCCCTGTCCTCTCACACATCGAGTGAGGCAGGAAACCTCGTCATAATGACCGACGGCCTGATTGGGGAGCACCCAGAGGAGGCGTTACACATGCAGGTAAGGCCTGAAATAAAGTCACACACTGGCATGAATATAGTAAAAATTGTATTGCACATTATAATCATTAGCTTCACGTCTAGTAGATAAAATGTAATGGCCAATACACCAAATAAAGCAAATATGTTTTCTATTATAGAACAGTGTCTTTTTTAAACGTTTTTGTCATATTTAAAATACATTATGTTTTGCAGCCGAGCCCCTCCTCCTCCAGCTTGAGCTCCATCCGCTCCAACTCTTCCCAGATTATTAACTCTGCTCCCTCGAGTGCCAGAGGTAAGTAACACAGCAGCAGAGTCACACCAGAGATGGATACAGAGAACATAATGACTGTATACTGCCCCACCTCAAAATTTCTATATCTGTGTATCTTATAGAGGTTTTATGAATCACGGATGCTTGAGAATTTGAAAATATCTTTTATAGATATCTCAATAATTAGGTTGAGAAAGTAGCAAGACCTAAAATACCTGCATTTGTGGGACAACAAGACATCTCTGTTACATATAATGAGGTCGCTACAAGTAGAAATAGTAAATTTTCCATGTCTTGTCTCCATCCAGGTTCTCCTTCCTTGCCTGACAAGGCCAAACACAACCGCGAAGTGATGATACTGTTGCCATCTCATCGTGAGAGGGCCAACAACTCCCTGTACTACAGCATGGCAGAGAATGGACAGGTAGGACAGATCTACAGCACTATAATGGTATATCAATGTGCAAAACATACCAGATGCAAACTGTGTTTATAATCATAAATGTTGATATGAGATTAGATAAATAGATATAGACATACTATGACCACCACACCGTTTAAAAACTTGAAACTGTGTTTTTGGAAGAGCTTGCCACTTAAAACAAAACTGTAACTTATAATACTACTGTTGCTTTTTACAGAACAACCACATGCAGCGTGCCTTACTTCAGCAAGTTAGCCCCTGTAAGCCGTGCACTGATCCTCACATGAATCTACCAGAGAAAGGTAAGACTTTCAAACTGGTTGAAATGTACAGTATAATGTACATGTATCACAGTGTGTGTTGACATGTTTATGTTTTCCCCCTCCAGTCTTTCCTAATGCTCCCAGCAGCTGGAGTCTGGATGGTGAGAACAGGGAGCAGGTGTCCTACATGCCAGCTTCAGCTGGAGGGGTAATCATGCCCCCTGTCCCACCCAGGTCCTTCCCACCAGGTACTTTCTCCTTCACACTCTTGGTTTTAGGTGGTGTTGAGAACATGGATTCACATTTCAAATTTACTTATTGGTCCAGCTGATTGTCGGTGATATTCTCTATTATTATTATTACTTTTATTATTATTGTTGTTATTATTATCTAGATGAAACCTGAGCTTGTGAGATGTAGGCTGGCTTTGTGAAGGCTTTTTGTGACGGCTTCTTAAGACCTTTTAAACAGTGTATAAATTAATAATCTCTTCATATAAATTTCACTTTGCAGGACACTTCCTGATGCACTGTGATACGTTTCACCACCAGAACAGCGACCCTCCCCCTGCCCTACCTGTTCGTTCACTTCGAAAGGTACAGCCGTCAGACAAATATTATATGCATCGTCATGACAGCATAATTTAGGTTTAGTGTTAAATAAAGTATCAGAAACACAAACAGCTTTGTGGCAAATTTTTGAATCATCAAAAGTAAAAACACTCTTTCTGCAGAAAATTGGCCCCTTTGTCTGCTATATTATTATATATGACATAAATAGATTGTTAATACTGATGTAACAATGTGTAAGCAGCATTTTCCTGTTGTAGCTCGTGGAGTTACAGCTGGTTTTGTCTACTGTATATCCAGTTAGGAAGTTTAGTCTAGTAGTTCCAAACCTAAAGGGCAGTAAGATAAATCTGAGGGGTTGTGACATAAAAAAAAAAAAAATAAAGTAGTATAAGTAGCATTAAGTACAGTGCATGAGTAAATGTACTCAATAACTTTCCACCACCACTTTCCTTCCTCCTCATCTTCCTGCATTTCATTCTTTATTTTTATCTCCTCCTTGTTCTTCTTTGTTTAAACATGAATACCTAATGCAGATACAATGCTGAAATTGTAATCTTAGCTTTGGAAAACATTTTATCATGGTAAAGCTGCCTTCACAGAAGCTCCTATTTCCCAAGTTGTCAACTCCCACACATCATCTTCACTTGCGGTGAATTTATTAAATATACGCTATTGCAGTGCCTGGTGATTGAGTGTAGAGTGTTTTTCAGTCCAATTGTCAGGTTATAATTACAAAGCCATATTCAAGTACCTCAGTGTTTGAAATGTGATGTCAGTATGATGAAGTAGCTGTTGACTCTTTATCTTCTCTCATTAGCAACTTGTATTTCTAATATTTCTGACAGCATGTGAAGGTGTCGAAATTCGGGTTGTTGTGACAACCCTGTCCTTGACTGTAGATCAAGAGAAATGCACCCATTACACCCACTGTCTCTCTGACTCTTTCTCTCACCAGTCTCCTCTCCACCCGATCCCTGGCTCCCCCACCAGTCCTCAGTCAGCTTTGGGTGGCAGTAACTCCACTCTGTCAGGCAGCGCCAGCAGCGGGGTTTCCTCCCTGAGTGAGAGTAACTTCGGAGGCCAGTATCCAGACCCTGGCCCCATCAGGAATGATGCCTTGGAGCCTCTTCCCAGTCACCTGTGGTCCCCACCTGACGAGTACCTGGCCTCTCCCTACCTGCACATCCACTACGGCGGACCAGAGATCGACTCCGTGGACCCGGTCCGCCCCTTCCACTACCGCAGCCCAGCCTCGCACCCGCACACCCACCCGCATCCTCACGCTCACGCCCACCCTGGGCTGGACAGCCACTCCCACGGCCCGCCGTCTCACCACCACGCTCCCACTCATGGCCCTCACCACATCCCTTACCGCAGGCCTCAGCCCCCAGCCGTGCCACCAAAACCCTACCTGAGAGAGGGCTGCATCCCCGAGGAAGACCTGCCGCCTCAGCCCATCCCGCTTCCCCGCAGGATCTTCCACTCCCCTCATGGCCACCGGGAGGACCAGGGGAAACACGCCTGGGAGCAGTGCATCAGCGAGGAGCACGAGGAGACACAGTGATGAGGAGGCTCCGGCTATATTTCAGTTAGAGCTTTCTCCTCCTTGTCTTCTCCCCTTCCTTTGCACTGAGTTAAAGGAGAAGTAATAGAAAGAGTCAAACGTGAAGCAGTGGAGTGTGTTCGGTCGACCCTTCTCACTCTGTGATTTAATTTCAGTGCACATGAAGGAAAGAAAAGAAGGAGTGAATCTACAGAAACTACAGGCACAACTGCCATCACTGCTCCATGTGGCCTCTTAGATATAATTAAAAGAAAATTATCTGTTGAACAATAACACAGATCAACTTTGTTCAGAAATTGATATTGATTGTACACACTTGTACAACTCGTCTGTGAGCATGTTTTTTCATTTGAGAATAATACAACAACAGTTTTGTGAAATATGACAACCATGATCATTACCAACATGATCCCAGGTGCAGTATAAGCTCTGAACTCCCTTCATTTTGCTTTTCATGTAATTTTCACAACACGAGGCAATGACAGAAGGTTATTATTCACAGTGAAGTGACTTCTCTGCTTTAAATGCTTCATATATATGAATTCTTATTTTGATAAATAAATACATGATACGAGATACATTATAGTGTTTTCAAAGGCTTATGTCCATTATGTTTTTCAAAACACTGTTAAGTGCTCCTTAATAGTGAATCATATCAAATGGCGCACTCTCATACGTGTTGCTGCCAGGCTGTCATAAATCGCAGGTCTCTAAGGTTGGACTCACAGCTCTCCCCTTAGACCGGCATCTCAAGGGACATGAACTTCAGTCGCGATTTCCCATCCGTACCATGCGTATGGAAACCTATGTGAATGTATTCAGATGAGATGTTCTATTTGTATTGCACAAGCTGCAATGCTGGTTTTTGTTTAAGTGCTTTAAGTTCAATCTATGTTGAAGAAGTCTCTATTTGTCTCTTTTGTGTGACAAAGATATCTCGAGAGGAAGACTGAGGGGAAACTGAGGACAATGACAGACAGGTCCTACACCTGCAATGTTTTTATGTTCACGGTGAATGAAGAAGGGACGGAACGAGAGCCCTCCACACCTGCTGGACACTGAACACCAACACCATTCTCTCTCTCTTTCTCCCTCCATCTTTTTTCTTTTCTGTATGGTTGTCAGACCATATCAAGCAGTGACGGCTGAAACTGGACAGCAGCAGTGGCATTGCGTTGCGTCTGATGACACTGTCTAGACCCCCGTCCGCTGAGTGGCCAGTCGAGGGACCCACTCAGACAGCGTTGGAATCGCCTACCTGCCTTAAGTGCACTCAAATGCAGTTTGACCCCTCATCCGGACTGTGAGAAGCTCATTTAGCCACTCTCCTTTTCATTCTGTTCACTATACGCTCCCTGAAGGAAAAAAAAAGATATCTACCTAGTGATGTTTTGTATGGTTTCGTCCCGCTTTGGTTTCAGATTGTTGTTTGGTTTGTAGCGCTAAAATATTTCTTATTCTGCCTTTCTCAATCACCTTCTGTTGTGTGAAAAACTAAAGATGTGTTTCAGAAGAACGCTGAAGCCTGGACTGGGAGAGAGGTTTACTTTTTGGGGAGCAGAAGAACAGCGCTGTTTATTGCAATGTAGTGGGTTGGAAGGATATAGCTAATATTTTAACAATTACTTGTTTTCCTGGTTGTTTTTTTGCAGGTGGATGCTTTGTGTTACCGTACATCAAGTTGTCAGCTGACTAGACAACATCTATTTTTGTATGTGAGATCATCAGTTGTGTGAACATATTTCAGAAACAGTACCAAGACAGATGGCCGATGTACTGCAGAAGCTGCTGTACTTTGTATGGCGATGAACCTGAGGTTAGATATATACAGTATGTGAGTATCTCTTGTGAGCTTGGTGGCATTGAGGATAACTGGTGACTGAAGTGATACTCAAAATATAGGTACAATAGAATTTTTCAATGTAAATTCTGTTATTGTACATACGGCAGTATTGTGAAATATTTTTGAGAATTATTGCAGATGCCCCAAAAAGGTTTATCGTTGTTTTGTGTATATACATGTACTCCAGAGATCAATGTAATTGATAAATATCTATAATCAGTGTTTGAAAAAGGACAAATCCATTAGACTGTGGCTGTCTCCACCGTTATTGACTATGAGTCTTCTCATATAAATACTTTATACACTTTTCAATGTGCTTTCCTGTACATATGGTGTTAGCATGATCAAACAGTGTTTGGTTGTAAAAGTGGTTTTCCTACTCCCATAACTGCTGTGGTATGGAATTCATTAACGATGCCAAACATTAAAGACAATCTTTTATCAGCTCTAACTCTTCCTCCTTACCTTTGCTGTGATTGGTGGAGCAGTATGTGAAGTCGACAGTAGGGGGCGCTGTTTATCGTGAAAATGCATTAATCAGACACCAAAGTGGTCAGAATGCAGACAGTGTTTGCATGCACTGTTGTGTGTGTGTGTGTGTGTGTGTGTGTGTGTGTGCTTCAGTGGTGGAAGAAGTGTTGAGATATTCTACACAGGCTTATCACCTGAATCTGAAGCTCCAGGTTAAGTAGCTGCCGGTTTAAGTAAAAGTAGAAATACAGTTTTTATGAAAATACGCCACTATAAGTAAAAGTCCTGCAGTAGAATTTATTTTTTCCAAAAGTACAGCAAAATGTGCTTAAAGTATCAGAAGTAGATGTATTTGTTATGCAACATGAATATTTTGTAATATTATGATTGAGGCATAAACATGTAAGCCAAATTTTAGTTTTGTCAGGGAGGAAATCATTTTAACAACAATATATATAGATTTTAAAAGTAACAAGTAGCAGTGAAAAAAATGGTGTGGAGTACAAGTAAAATTTTTCCATGACATGTAGTGTAAAGTAGCCTAAAATGGAAATTTTCAGTACAAGGACCTCTAAATTGTACTTAAGTACATTCTACCACTGGTCTGCTTAGTGTGTGTGTGTGTGTGTGTGTGTGTGTGTGTGCACGTGCGTGTACATGCGTGTGTGTAACAGTAACAGTAACACAGTAACATGTCACACAACCCCTGCGTCCACCACAGAAGGAAGGAGATAAAAAAAAGACAAACTCAGTTGCAGTGACAGCTAAGGTCCCTTCTCTCACCAACTCAAGTGGCACACTGTCAGTAACAATGTACTTTGATATTTAAATTAAACATATCTTTTTGTTTGATATATGGTAATTAAATTGGAGTTTTATTTGTTCATATCAAGAAAAAAAATACAACATGATCTGTGGTATAAATAAGTGTATTATGGTTGTATTAGCAAACCTTTCTGTGATTATCATGAACATGAATCTGCTTCAATGTCAGTACACCATCTCAGTAATGAGTACCGATGTGTGGCCTACAGGTGGCACAAATGACCCATTGAGATAAGAATCTATTCTGTTTGAAAATACAGTATAGCACACATTAAAAATCATGATCAGCGTAGAATAATAACGGTATAGAATGATATTTTAGCTCATTCAGTGGCATTGTGTCTGATCTGTTTATTATCCTTTAATGTTAAAACCTTCAATTATTGTTGGATTCAGCAGATTCAGAAGTATTATAATGAAAAGGATGGATTGATAGATAGATAGATAGATAGATAAATAAATGAAAGACAGGGAGAAAGACAGCAAAAAAGAGGGAAAGAAAGGGTTTTCATGCCAAAAGATCTGAAAAGAAAATTAAGAATCTCAAGGCTCGCTGTATCATATTATAGCCTTTGCCGCTCACTGGCCTTTAGTTGAATAACATGGGGTTGGAGTTGTGGACGTGGGCTGTGTGTCTGTCTGAAAGCGAATGTGTTTGGTAACAATGAGGACTGTGTCTCGCATATCCATGATGCAGTCACAGAAAAAAAAAAAAAGAGAAGATTTAGGATGAAAGGATCCCAGCTGCCTCTCCAGAGGTTGATGATGCTGTGGTGCATGTTGATGCAGATACTGAATTTCATTTTTACAGCATCACTGTGGCTCCTCTCATTTTCCCAGTTCTGTTTGTAACTCTGTCTGAAAGTGTCACTGTATATTGTCTTATGGTGAGTAAATTCAGTATAATAATATGCTCCCCAGACAAGAGCAGTACTTGATTCTGCATCTGTTTTTCATTTTTTGCCCACTTGCATACATGTCAGTACATTGCTTGGCATGCAGGCAGAGCTGTTTTCTCTTCTGGGGATTGCTCCGTCTCATTCCGCTGTTATTGTTTGGGGCACTAGAGCACAATGATGTGAAAAGCATTTCTCATAAATTCTGGCAGCTAGAATGACAAGCTGCCATCCAGCCTGTATTTGGAAGAAAACAAAAACAACCTGGATCTGGCACTGCATCTCTTTGTGTATGCTGTTTCCTCCTGAATGTGTGTTCTCGTGCTGCTATATTAATTTGACACTTATTTGGTTCAAATGCTGTGTCTACTGTTTGAATGTGTGTGAAGAAAAATGAACAGACTGACTTTGTGCACCAGTGAGCTACAAATAAAGCTAGAAAAAAAAGCTAGAAAAAAAAGATAAAAACTGGGAGACATCAGGAAACAAAGACTTTTAATAAATGAAACAATACTAATAAATAAAGATTAAACAAGTTGCACATTCAAAATAAAATCCAACAAATCGAACATAACACTGAACAGTAGAATACAGTACCATAGCACGGATTATTAAAAAAAACAAAATCCCCCCCCAAGACATTTATAAATTTTCTTAAAAACTTCAAGAGGCAAACATAGACATTGTATAAAAGCATCATACAGTAGAGCATTTGTCATCTGAGTATCATTTACAAATTTTTTGAAGGATAAATACTTATAGCTGATCTCTAACTTGAGATACACATGTTAAAACTGTCATTTAAACATGTATTTCTCAGGTGAGGTTCCAGCCCTTCTTTTAGTGATCAATAACAGTGATGAGGTGATGATGAAAGCAGTCCATCAAATCATGGGAAACTCACAAATTATCTTTAACAGTAAATCATTTTTAATAGCTTTATCCACCTCTCCATTGGTCTCTTCTCTGTTGGTGCGTCATAGAATAAAAGTCAAGAGCATCTCTGCCAGCGGATATGGCTACATCAGGCGTTTGTGGAAGAACACCGCAGAGGTCCTTCATCTGACTCTCCAGATTCAGAGGCTATCAGTAAGGAGCAAACTTCTGTCTCTCTGGCTTCTTGATGCAGTTGGCTGAGGAGATTTTGGCGGTGTAGGCGGCCAGAGTGGTGTGAGAGGGCGCTGCAGTGACGGCCACGGTGGGGGCAGGGCTGGACAGAGTCAGAAAGGGGACAGACTTCACCCCCAGCAGGCTGGAGAGGGGCATGGCACCGTAAGGGGTGCCCAGCATATGAGCCGGGGTCAGGGCGCCCACGGCGGTCATGGTGGGTGCGGGGGAGGCAGCAGGGGAGGCTGGCTGGGTGAAGGCCATGTTGAGGTCGACCGGAGCTGCCATGGTGGCTGCGTGGGCCGTGGATTTGGCTGTCTCTAAACTATGAGGGCAGAGATGGAGGGAGGGTAGGGAGACATGGCGGGAGGACAGGGAATGAAGATTAGAGGATTATACTGTTGCTGCAACACTGGGTGAAGCTTCTTGAAAATTATAAAAGGGGAACTCCACCGATTTTACACATCAAAGTCTGTTTAGGTCTTTTGTGGCTCCAGAGGGGGTTCAAGTGATATCAGTTGCCTCAAGTGATATCACTTGACATGTTTGGAAATCAAAAAAATCAAAAAAATCTGGGGGTGTGGAGTTGGAAAGAAGTCAGGTTACCAGACGTCTGTAGCCCACTGCTCATCTCTGCCTGAAGCTAGCGGCTTAAGGCTGCATTATCTGCTACTAACATGCAAATATCCTACTGAACTGTCAGCAGTCACGTTACATTTTTGGTAATGTACTGTAGGTGCCATGTTTTGACAAGGAAATGAAATGCATGGGAATAAAAAAGATGATATATCTCATTCTGGTGGTCATGGTTTGGTCTCATATATACTTTATATAAAGAAATAACCATAACATGAAGTAAATATTCCTGCTATTTCTATTGTGAGAACATGCTGCACCATTTTTATTGTATTTATGTTGTATTTTATTTCTATTAACCCATTTTTTTTTGTTACCCGTCATCTTGTGTTTGAAAAGTTAATTAAAAAAAGATTCCAGAGCTGCACTGCAAATACTGAATTCCAAGAAGACACTGCTACTGTGTTGTACAATACAACCAGGCTTTTACTCATTCCCTCGAGGCCAATTACCAGCAGCACAAGGACACACCTCATTATCACTTATCTCTCTATAGAATAACCTTTGACCCTTTTAAACCAATGCATTTCTCTCAGGCCTGCAATGGCAGTGATTCATTAGATGGCTGTACACTGGGCCTTACCAGGAGGTAATGAGGTACTGGGCCAAGTTGATGCTGACCAGTGTTCCTGTGATAGTGACATGACGGTCACTTGTCCCATCCAGCTGGCTGCCGATCTTGATCTGAGCTCCTGACATCTGCCTGATCTCGTTGATCTTAGTACCCTGACGGCCGATGATCGAGCCGATCAGCTGCAAAAGAAAAGAGGTGATATAGATGATATGCACAGTGGACATGCTTTATGAAAAAGGGTTCAATAAGTCATTGGATTGACCGCAGCTTTTTCTTATTGTTGACAAAAGCAAAGAAACTACAACAAACTAGAATTACCCCTCAAGATTTGTATGTCTGTGGCCACCCAGTCAAGTTGTAGTTTACATCCTTGTCTGTCCAGACTCATATAATATAATATAATGTAACGAAGACTTTGAAGAAATGTAATAAAAAGGTATTAAGTATATTTTTGGGCAAAATTGAAGTTATAACTATGATTCCAGTGAATAATTTTCAGTAAGAACCATGCTGTCCTCACTTACAGACTATTTTTACAGAGAGTTAAAGTGTGAGTGAGTGTAAGTTCACTGAGAGAAACAAAAAAGAGTCAAATCCTTTTGTGTGTTTACATGCTCGGCCAATAAAGCTGATTCTGTTAGAACACAAAGTTATAGCCATGACAGTAGACAATGCTTCATATTTGGATGTTGCTGCAAAGAAGCTACAAATTCTAAAACGTGGATGCTTCACACGTCTTCAACCCGGCAGCACAGAAAATCTATACAATCACCCCAGTTTAAAGGTGGACACTCAAGATTCGTGTCGACAATTCAGTAACCGAACATGAAATATGGTCACAATCTCCCCTTCTCCTCAGTTACGGCGCTGAATAATAGCCAGTGAAGTGTTTTTGTGGAACATTATGATGTAACAGTGAAGCTGACATTTGACCCTTTGGTTATAAAATGTCATCACTTCATCATTTTATCCTATAAGACATTTGTGTTGTGTCTTGACCTTTCACGTTTGACCAGCAAATTCTAATCATCCTTGAGTCCAAGTCGACTTTTGTGCCAAATTTGAAGAAATTCCCTCAAGGCGTCCCTGAGATATCACATTCACAAGAATGGGATGTATATATGGACTACCCTAAAACAAAATGCCTCCTACCATGCCTGGAGCGGAGACATAAAAAGTGTGCAGTGGTGTTGAGCTTACTTACTGCAGACCCCTTCAAATATTGCATTTACATTGTCTTCAGTGGATTGGTCATCCATCATGCATGTCAAAAGCTCTTTTTTCCCCCGAGTCTCCCTTAATTGCTACTGCCTGTGCACCGGTAAAAGAGAAGAGAGGAGGCACATTTGCCTCTCATTAATCTGAGTGGCTAAAAGGTTATTGATTCCTCAGAGTGGTGATGACTTCCCAAACAAATCACTTCCCAAACACATGCCAGCCAGATGCATCTCTGCACTAATGGAAAACATAATGGGAAAATAACTCAAATATATAATATACCGTCCCATCCGCTTGAGCGTTCTCTCTACTCAGAGTAGATTAGACAGTGACATGAGTTTTATTGCATTCCAAAATACATTATCACTTTTGTTCTGCTGTCATTACCCGACCTGGACCCCTGCCTATTAGTGCCAATAGATATTTAACAGAGCCAGAGCTTGGGGCTGCGTATCAGCTGAAGTGCAGAGTATCAGGGCTCAGCGACAGGGTTATGCTGCCAGATATGTAGTGTGTGCGACAGATGGTGATGAAGTACTTGTAGTATGTGTGTGCACTGGCAGCTTAACATTGGCTGACACATAGGTAGAAATACACAACACACACACACACACACAAACATAGTGTTCGTGCTGCACTTGTCCCCGCATTTCACATTCCTTTCCTTAGAGGTAAGCAGCCTGTTCCACAATGTCTGATTTGTCACACAGCGACCTGGTTGGTCTGCCTGGCTATTATTGGCTCTGTAGTATACTCATGGTGTGTGGGTGTGGGTGTGTGAGTGTGTGTGTGTGTGTGTGTTGGGGGGGGGGGGGGGGGGGGGGCACAGAGTGTGGCCAGCCTAAAGAGCGACTCTAGAGACAATGGCCACTACGGACCTCAAATCAGAGATAACGTCTCTCCCCCACTGAGACCAAGAATCTCCACAGGACTCTGGGCTTTTAAACCAGCTGTCAATAGATACCAGCTGTCAACAGCTCACCCACTTTGGTGTGAATGACCTCAGACAGCATTCCTATATGAACAGCCTTAAAAAACACAGAAAAATGCAACCAGAGCTTAATAAATGACACAGGAGACACCGCAGGTATGCTTGCTGTGGTGATTATTTTTCCTGAGCATACAAATAACATTAATGCGGCACAGTGCTTCTGCTCTTCAACTGCAAGTGGCCTATATATTGTTGAGTTCCTGCTGAGGCAGTCATTTGAAGGGACACAGGAAGAGGGATGAGATGGTGAGGGTGCAGCCATTTCTCTTCCAGCCAAATCTTCCTTGCGCAGATGTACGGTATATACTGCTGACTGGGTGTAAGCAGTTTCTCAATGCATCTGTGTCTGTGCACAAGTCTCCTTCGGCATTCAGTGTGTGAGCACAGGGCGGGATTGTGCGGTCAGAGTGTGGCCGGCCTGAGGGGGGACGGAGGGGCTGAGGAAGCTCAGTCATGGCTATAAGTCCTCTCTTCTGGAACAATGGCTGGGGCTTACAGCTGTCCCTGTCACGTATAGCGCTGGACTCCCTCATTCCTCTGATGCATTGTGCCACTCGCCATGTGGGGGTCTACATGGGGGGAAAAAGCCTTCAGGCATTTTAGAAATGCTGTTGTAGGGTTGTGGCTATATCTTATACAGTACAGTGAAACCTAATCAATCCAATTCTTGTTTTTTGCTCTTCTCTGTTTTGTAAAACAAAGACAGAAAAGTTGTTGTGTTTTTTCTTTGCCAATAGGAGTATTTTGAACTTCAAATTTGATAGTAAAGAGTATTTCAGAGGATAAGGATCTTATTGTTTACAAATTTCATGAAAAGGAGTGCCCAGCTGTTTAAGGAAATTTCTAAGCCTTTATAAAAAGAAAACTATATATTTGTGACCTGATTTTAAAGATTTACATCTTCATTAAGGAGAAAAGGGTTTGAGGTAGTCAGAAAGCACTGATAGAACGACTAGGACATTGTTGCCATGCCATTCTTATGGATGATTGTGGTTTTATTTTTATACTGGATATAAAAGATGCAAATTAAATCATAAATCATAAATGGTTTCATTATAAATTTGACTTCTTTCTCTCATTTTTCCAAATGAAAATGAATAGAAAGCAAATTACTACAATTAATAGACAGATGTTCTCTATCCAATCCAGCAAAACCTAATTCCAGAGTGACCACCTAAAAGGGAAATGTAGTCAGACTTTATTTTGAAGTGAATCTATGCATTGTGATTTCTACTCTCAGATAGGAGACATTTCATCAAACCCTGGCGGATGCTAAGTGAAGAGGGAAAGGATCTTTGTCTGTTTCCTTATTGGCTGTTTTGACAGCAGACAGCCTCTAAGTAGGTCAGGGAACATGAGAGGATTTACTGAGCACTCATGGGAGTCCCACTAAGACACTGGAACTGAAGCCCAGACAATAATGCGAAAGGATCCATATCAGCTCAGAATCCCTTTAACCTTGGGTTAGTCTGAGGTTAGAATAATGAGGATAATTAGTAAGTTGCCAACATGTCTCTCATCTCTTTTGAAGTCACACCAGACGTCTTGCAGTTGCAGCTACCACATCTGAAATCACCTGCTCCTGTGCTGTGTACATGAGATGAGCTCTGATTTCCTGTTTTATTTTTAATTTTATTTTGTTCAGAAGGGAGAATACTAACAACATGAAAAAAAATAAATAAATCAAAAGTTTGAAAATGCTTACATCATTGGGAATAAGCAGCTCCTGAGATGTCTGAGAGTTGGAGTCCATTCCTGAGAAGAGAAAAAACAAGCATTGACTGAATAAAATTGACCTAACAGGCGTTTTAATGTTCATTCAACTCCTTTAGTCAGTAAAGTCACACAAACCCCCATTGACAAGCTGGAAAAACCCTTTGAGCAGAGAACTGCTAGATATAGTAAGGCACTTAATTTCCATTTTAATGGACTGATGTTTAACAAGGCACTCATTATTTTCTTTCTCCCAGTTCTCTGACTCTGCGGAATGTATCATTTCACATAATTTAGTTTCTATGAGAGAGCTATAAAGCCTCCTTCCTCTCGGACGCAAGCACATAATCAGTCCGGCTAATGACAGCGAGCTTTTACTTCTGACGTCTAGAGGACGGTGGAAAATCTACGAAAAGTTACAGGTGGAGGAGCAAAGACAAAACTCTGCCAGCTGCTTATTTTATTTATGTCAAAATGTTTAATTTAACCATTTGTTTGATTCTGAGAGCAGTGGTTCATAATCCAGAGCAAATACTGACTATAATTAAAGCTATACATACCAGGTATGATAGTCGAAGCAGGCTGGGCCATTGGACTCAGGCCTTGCTGCACTGACAGCTGATGTAGCTTGGCGAGCTGTAAAAGAGAAAGCAGAACTTAATGCAGTGGGCACTAAACCACAAACTACTCATGTTATATTAAATTATAATATTTCCAGAGAATGGTCATACCTCTGAGTGTGGAATGCCATACTGGTTTTGCAAAGTGTAGGCCTGAAAGAGAGCATCCTGCATTAGGTAAATTACAGTAATAAAACATCTCACACAGGCAATAAATCCACAGCCTCTTAATGGAAGTGCTTCATTGTCAATACTAGCCTGTTTTTTCAGAATAAGAGAAATTAGTGTTTATAGTTCAGCCCCTGATCTCTACCAATGCAGATACCATAGTGTTTTAGAATATCCAGCTCTGAGGTTTCTGCCTCCACCCTAATACAATGGAGGTGAATGGAAGTCCACTTGTGGTTCTCAATTAAATAGCTCCTTTGAAAAATATTGGTGGACTAACCGGTGCTGTTTTGTTAAATAAATGCTGTTGGATTTTTCTTCTTTTTGTGTCAGCTTTACTTCCCCATTTTTGGGGGAATTAGACCCCAGGGAGGTGTAACCCGCTGTTAGACCTCTTATAAACAAACTTATGCATCTCCAGTATCAGAAATTCAATCTAATCTTCTATATTCATTCTCATTTCTTACACTTATTATCTCTACCTGCAGTCTTGCCCATCCCCCCATTATCGTGAATAATGTATACTCACGTATGTGATACATTATCACTTCACCCATTGATACTCACTGAACATCTCACTTTAACTCAATCGCTTTCTCTTTCTTTCATTTTTTCTTTCTTTCTTTTTATCCAAACTCAATTCTGCCTGACGCCAGCAGTCTAGCTTCTATTACGAGTCCATCCTATATGGTCATAAACTGGAGAGGAGAGCTTGGCTCTTACAATGTGTCAGTACATTAAGGCTGTGCTTATATAGGAAAGCACAAAAACACCACAAATCAATAACAATAATTCTGTCATTTACAGCATGACTGATCTAAATCATGAATTCTTTATATTTAATCATTATATATTTTTGAATCTAGGGCTGTTTTGTCAGAGGCTGCTGTTTCCATTCTGGTATTATGACAGTATCTGCTATTGCTGTCATGGGAGGAATATTCCTAAAGCCGAAATGTTTCTGGTGCAGAGCTGGGACTAAAAAAGAGATGGCAGAGCTGTGGTGGCAGTGTGTGATGGCATCATGTTTCAGGAGGGGTTATAGCTCTTATGACAGGGTAGAACAATAGCTGCAGCTTACGCTCAGCTGTTGTTTTTAATGCCTCATGCCAGATGATGGACTGTGTAAATTTGGACATACCACACAACCCCGGCTCTCACTCACCACTCAGATCCCCACACCCCTGAAACTCATTCCTGTGCTGCACAATGAGGAATAAGACCAACGTTTGAAAAATTTGAGCTGATTTCAGGAGAGATTTTTATATTCAGAAGAATGGAGATCAAGACTTCACATGAATGCTCTGTTACCTGCTGGAGATCCAGGCCACCCTGGGTGACAGAGTACAGAGGGTGGGGTGCAAATTCTGACGCCTCAAACACCTACAAACACACAGCAACAACACAAGCACAAGCACAGAGGCAAAATATGAAGCTCATTACTGAAATATATTCATGTTTATAAAGTCATTATTTTTGCAATGGGAGTGATGATTACTGTGCTTACCAGCTGAAACTCTCCATGGTAAATTTTATGTCAAAATAATGAATCAAAACTTCCAATTTAATTTTTTGGGGGGGATTTTGCTACAGATCAAATTTGGTCTGAGATGGGCTCTCGAGTTTGCCTTTCTGACACTTAAACTTACCAAACAGGCTTATAGGCCATGACTCATCCGCAGACCCTTTCCCATTCCACTTCATTTTCTCCTCCGATAAATTATACATCTCTTATCACTGTGCAGCCTTCATTAAAGCCATCTCCAACTGACCAGGACCTCGCTCCAGGTTTAATTTGATAGCTTATTATGGGGAATATCAAAAACACAAAGCCATTCCATAAATTGACCAGAGTCTGAGGCAGCACAAACAGTGTCAGAACTGCTGACAGCTATGCAGAATATCTGGCTTCTGCTGTAGCCAGAGGAGACAGCAGGTCTCCAGTCTCACTCGCTAATCTTGTGACTTGCTCCGTGGGAGGGTGGATATCTGTCCCTTCTCAAAAAGCTAGCTGCCCAACTCGTATGGTAAAATCTCACTCTCTCACCTGGTTCCCTGCAATGAGGACTGCAGCTGGCGAGGGACTCGGTCGGTAGGGGATGGTGGCACCCTTCGGGGGAGACTAAGGAGTCAAACACAGGACAAGGGGTCGGACAAATCTTTATCATAAATCTCACACACATGAATAAACTCTACGCATTTTGTCTGAAATTGTGTCAGCGCTTCAGTCAAAGAGTCAGACACTACGTGCAAATAGTGTTGAACTCTCTGGTACATTAAGATACAATAACAATTAATGTAGGACTAAACTGCTAATGACACTGAAATTATTCCCTTTCTTGTTTTTCTTTTGATAACATTAGTCATTCATTGAATAATTGAAGCAGTGTAGTGAGAGCTCTTTGCGGATAATAGCTCTGAGCTTTAGTTTGCATCGGAGTTGCAGGCTCTGCAGTGGTTTGCCCTCTGGATAAATCAAGCATCCACTGACAAGGAGACATCTGAAGATAAAATTCACCAACACCAATAAGAAAAGGAGATTATACCGTGTACATGACACTGTATATCTTATCGAGTAACTGCAATATTGGCGATACTGTGTTTTGGGTTTAAAATGTAGAGCATCCTTTCTGCGGGAGCAGTCACAGCAAATTCTTTGTATAACTTTGCATAATTTAAATCTTGGAGCCAAAAGCAAGAAGCCGCTGGTACAGAATCCTAATGAAACTTGCAAGCCTTTGAAGAAAGCCCTGGAAAACTGGATCAAACTAGCAATTAGTCAGTCAGGTCCAGCTGCAATGCTAAAACAAAAAGGACTTGTGCACTTCCATGAACACACAGGGAGAAACTGTGCTTGGGGTTGTTTTTCTCTCATCTCTTCCTCGATTTTCTCAAGAGAGCTGTTGTCTCAAGGTGGACAGATTTTGCTGCAGGCCAGTTTGTTTTTCTGTTAGCAGCTTAGTGTCCTCTCCAACAATACTGAGCTGTGACCTGAGAGCTGCACCTTTTGACTCCATCCGATGTCTTGCCCAGTAGATTAAAACACAGCAGTTCCAAACAATAAAGGAACTGTGTACTTTCTTGATGTTTCCTTTGTTAGATGAAGATAATGCTAAAGAATCTGTGTTCAGCAGCACTCTTTACACAGCAAAGGCGACTAACATATCCTAAGAATGCATTAACTTCTGCTGCAGTGGAACAGACAATAACTGCATGAAATGAAAACATGCATGTCAACAGCAATCATTTCCTTCGCATAGCTGCAGCAGCAGAGCGCTGACAAGATGTCAGCTCGGTGTGAGTATGTGGTGTAATGAAAGGAGTGGTATGCTTCCTACCTCCAGGATTACTGTGCAGATGAGCTTGACACACTGGATTACAGAGTCTTGATTCCCAGATATCGTCACCCCTCGTTCAGTTGAGTTGGGCAGCAAATCCCCTGCCACCTGTATCTGAGCTCCAGTGCTCTGCAAATGATGAGGGGGTTTAAAAAAAAGATTAAGTTTGATTCTGGAGATAAGACAAGTCGTGATTACACTGCCATGACTCCTTTCCGTGCCTTCCTGCTGGCTTTACTGACCTTATATTTTTCCACCTATACTGAGAGAGACCAACCACGGTATAGTGTGTTTAACGTCAAGCCCTGTCAGGCTAGAGATAACTGAAGAGACATTATCTCAATTTTAGCTGATATACTCCTAATATAGCATGTCTGCAGGCAAGAAGGAGTGCTTTATATGACTTATCTATATTTTCTGATCTCTTTATCGGATTTCAGGGTTTTTGGAGACCATTTGTTGAATGACACACATCGCAAAATGCTTCTGTAAGCAAGCATGTGTCCTACGGCAGCCAAACAAACAAAATAAATCTGTAACTGAAAGAAATTTTGGTCATGAACAAGACAAGAAAATCTGTCCAACGGCAGAAAAACCGCCTGGATGCCATTGCCGGTGAAGGTAAAGACTAAAATGAGGGAGACTCTATTTGTAGATCAGTACAGAGCTAAAGTTACAGTGCCAGACGTCTCTGGCAACAGATCTGATAAATGTAATCCTAATGTTTCAACTGGGCCTAAATGTAGTCAGGAGTTTTTCCCTTTCAAAGTTACCACTGCTGAGTCATACTGAATGTTGTGTTAAGTGATCCATCCGGGCTGCATTGTCTCACTAATTTCCTGCCTTAATAGTCTAAATGCAATTTTAGTCTGGTGTCGACCTAAGTGTAGATACCACAACTTTGTTCCAGACTGAAGCATCTAAAAAAACTATTGATCTGAAATTCCGTTCAGACTTTCATGACTTTGGTGATCCGCTGACTTTTCATCTAGCACCAACAGCAGGGTGACATTTGTGGTTTTGAGTGAAATGGCTCAACAACTACTGGAAGAATTATTATCTTGAAATTTGGTACAAACATGTGCCTTTGGTGATGGCCTGACTTTTCATCTAATGCCATCTTTAGGTCAAAATTTAAATTTGTCCAACGCTTTGGTTTATGATCAAATGCAGTACCTGTAAAATGCATGACATTCCCATCAGTCTCAGTTGTATGTATATATATATTGGCATGCTAACCAGCTAAACCAAAACATGGTAAACATTACACCTGCGGCATCCTGATGTGGTGTTCAAAGCACTGTTGTATCTTAAAGTAGAGTAAAGTCTCACAGAGCTGTAGACTCTTAGTCTTATTATTCACTACTTACTAATACTGCTAATGCAGTTTTGTATTTTTTAAATTTTATTCTGCTTCTTGACATATTCTTCTTGTCACTCGTCTGTAGCTCTAATGCAATTTGTATGTTATGATCTATGACAAATTATTCATATTATTTTACACCATTTTGTTGCTTTAGATAAATATGATCTCACCTCCTTTCTCTTTCCCTTCTATTTGCAGTGATCTGAATGAGAACATGTAATACATACCTAAAATGTATCAGTGCAAGCAGGCGGAAGTAAATAAAAAAAACAAGAGTTTTATATATCTATATATCTCCCTTCCACCTGCATTTTTTCCCCTCATCTCCAGGAGCAGATTTGTTCTCTTCATATTTCAGTGTTTGACCAGCCTGTACAATGAGGATGGAGTAGATTTGTGTTCTGGCTGCTCACCTCTCTGATCTCCTTTATCTTGGCCCCTCCCTTCCCGATGAGAGAGCCACACTGGCTGGCAGGGATGACCAGTCGCAGGGTGACTGGTGGCTTGGAGCTGATGGTGCCATTGGCCACCAGCGTGGTCAGGTCCTGGAGGGTAATACAGGCAAAGAAAAAATGTGGTGAGAGTCGGCAGGAAAAAAAGAGGCGAGAGAGTCCTAGACGAAAGGATCAGACAGCAGGGGTCAAGGTGGAAAAAACCACCGGAGGGTTTTTACTCCAACAGTTAGAACTGAACAGGCGTTGAATTTGAATCCAGCTAATTTTATTGGTCAATTTGGGATTCACATCAATCTAAACACACTTTCAATTTCAGTTTTATCAAGCCCCTACTCACTAATTAACTTGGCTGAATTTTTTGAATACTGGAAATCAAACAGTAAAAATGTAGTGAAATTAAAATCTCCCGCAATTATGCCATGTCACGATGAGCCAAGTGAACATATCACTGCTTATTAGATTTAGTCCAAAATCTAAAACTATGAAGACCAAAGCAGTTGCTGTACTCATTTTGGCTCAATACTCAATTTCTACTACACCAACACAAATTAAACAACAGAAAAAGCCGAAGACTAGAAGTGGCAGGTGGAGCTTTAGGTGGGAGGCTGAGTGCAAAAGAGCAATCTAGACTGAATTAATCTCTGCCTCTTTATCTGTATGTTTCAGTATGTACTGGTAAAGAAGTCCACACGAGGAAGGCCAGCAATGTAAGACGTCCAGGGTGGAGCCTGAGAAGGCTGTTCAATTATTCATATGAACTGCTGAATTCTCCATGAAAGAGGAAACATTAATTGCAACACTGGTGGTGAGCAAATCGTGCTTTGAGCTTTTCACTCTGCTGCATAAAACTGACCCTGAACACATTGTCCTCATGTCCTCCCTACTGCACTGAATCTGGTCACCTTGGGCTTCCTTTCTAGAAATCTTCGGAAAAGAACTGAATGACTGAATGACTGAATGAAGTCAGAGCCATGTGATATGAAGATACATGCATATACATATACTCAGCAATCTACCATTATTTTAATTTAATTGTCCTTTTTCTTGCATGAGAATATCGATGCGTTAAATATAAAGCCACAGCCAGCAGCTGGTTAACTTAGCTTAGGATAAACACTGAAAACAGTTAGCCTGGCTCTGTCCAACGCAAAAAAAACAATATATATATATATATACACTAAAGTGTGAAAACAACCAGATTAAGTTTTATATGTGTTTATGCTAAGATAACTGTCTCCCTGCGTTATATTTAAATCACAGATATGAGAGTGGTATCAGCCACAGTGATTGCAGTCCAATTATACAACATTTTAAAGATATAACTTCAAGGAAACAAAATGTAATGATGTGACTCATTTATTTAACACCAAACCCTCAGTGGATACAATTAAAATGCATATCTTCATATGCAGCTAACAATGTCTGATGATGATGATGATAATAGCCCAAGAAAGAATAGGTGCAGATATATGTCCATGTTATTTGTATGCAATGTATGTATTTGGATCAAGAACCTCACTGATTTGATCAGTGTTTTTACAGTGCAGGTAGCAAACATCCTGCGTCTGCTGTCCTGTGGGTGGAGATTGAGCTTTAATTAATGAACAGTATGTCTCTGTGAAGCTTTGAAATGTAAATATGCTGCGTTATCTCTCTTCCAATCACAACCCACAACAAATGTGTGACAGAACGCAAAGCACGCTGCTTGTTCTTGAATGGTTTGTGTTTGCAATAAAATTTGCAGAGTTTGACTTAAGAGGAGACAATGTGGATGTGTAGCCTCAGGGGATTTTACTTATGAAGGGAACTGCGTAATGTTTCCAATAACCGTGAACTTTAAATTTGAAAAGCAAATTCTGATGTGGCTCTTGTGCCTCTCTACTCCGTGTCTATATTTAGTGAGGCGGATCAGGCTCTCTGACGTCTCGCCTCATTAGAAGAGGGGCACACAGCTCGTCTGCACAATCACAAGACTCAGGGCATCATTTTCTTGATTTGATCTAAAAATATAACCCACATCTTAACAACTGTGAACATTCCTTTACTTCCCTGTGCCATCCTAGAGGGGGAAAAAAGACTCTCAAAGCAAATTGGCGGAAATAAGTCAGCAAGTTACACAAGCACTGCTCACAAAGAGTTGCTGGGCTTTAATCCCCAAAGCATATTGTATTGCTGTTGGGATAAGGACTCTAATACAGAAAGATTATGTGGCTTTCATGCATGCTGTGCCTCGACACTTGGGAACAAAACACGTGTGATACTGTAGTGCATTTATTTGTGTTATTAGAAAAAAAAATTAAGATTATCAAGTCATTTATCTTGCATAAATGTGGCAGCAGTTGGGGAAAACATCATCCATAAAACACAGACAGAAAAACACACAACTGATCAACTGCCAAATGAAAGAACTCAGTGAGTAGGCTCCTGTGTAATCATAAACTATTGAGACAGAAACAAATGCCAAAACTAATACTCAGTGGGCAAAAAGGCAGATTATTCCCCTTTGTTTTTAATTAAAGGTATCAGACATACAATAATTCAAGTAGGGTGGAAGCAGTACGCACAGGGTCAGCCAACACGTTGCCATGGAAACTCAAGAGTTTCAGGGTTGAAAGGAGGTGAGTGTGAAAGATCTTTAATGAATACCACACTACCCAGCCAGCGTGTGTTTACTGAAGGCTGTCAACCTGAGCAGGGAGCACCTGTTTCCTCGCCAGCATCTGCTGTGATACTAAATGAGAGTGAAGACGGCTCTCATTCCACCATATTAATTAGTGCCGTGATGGACAGTCACCATGGGGATTAAAAGACTGAGGAACCTGTCATCTATGTCTCATTAGTAGATGATGAGAAGATATACAAAACCATCTCATTAACAGGTACAAATTAGTGTTTTCACTTTTTTTGAGTGGACGGAACATGCTTTGCCCAGTAAAAGCACAAACACGTTTACGTGAAATGGCCCTACAAATGACTTAAACTTACTGCACAGCACACATCACGTCATTCCACTTGCAATAGTCTAAATGGTTTTACAACAGCAGTTAAATCCACTTATCCCAAATCTTCATCTGCACTGTAATATTATCTGAAAACACATCAAGTGCTTTGAAACAGAGCTAAAAAATGTTCCTTCCATCACTTCAGTTTAGAGTGTAATCGATAGTGATAAAAGCACATTAGTCGTAATGTTGAGATAAAGCTCAGGGAATGATTTCTTGTAATAATGTGGTGAAATGGCTTTGTTTCTCTTTTTTCACCTCTCACAAACAAGTTATTTTGGCTCCAACAACTTCCAAAAGCTTGCTACATACATTTTCTGATTGCACCCTGATTGGTTGAAACCTGAGAGACATAAAATCACTTTCAATTAGGTCTCCCTTATTGGTTTTCAGCAAAAATGTTATGATGGGTTGCTTATGGGAGATGACGACATAAGCTGAGTTAGCTCGTACGTGATGGCAAACAGTGGCATTACAGTTACAGTTACCTCCTCCAGTTTGTATGTGATCATGGTGAAAGCTCTGAAGACGCAGTCTGTGGAGCCGGTGATGGTGATGATCCTCTCTGGACAGGAGCCCTCTGAGATGTTGACCCGAGCGCTGCTCTGTGTGGGGAGAGAGGTCAGTAATGGTCAACATTAAAAGAGAAGTTCAAAATGTTATTTGCTGACTACCTTCATATTTACCATACAGACATGAGAGTGGTATTGATCTTCTCATCTAACTCTCGGCAAGAGAGCAAACCAGCGTATGTCATTTATATATGTCAAGCTATTCCGTTTCTTCATGTGGTTAGGTTCATGTGGTAAGGCTTTTCATGTGGTTACGTTTCAAACTGTCAAAAGTGTTCAAAGTGGCCAGAGACATACTGTACAGTACAGCACACCCGTGGGGAGGAAAGTAAAGTGACATGAAGTAAAGGAGGTGACACTGAAAGCTATACAGCACTTCTCTGTATGTCAGACTGACAATCTTAGAGATTGTCCCCGGGGCACTGCCCCCGGACGATAAACCCTGCCCTCCTCTCCTTCCATTTTGTGTCCTTGTATTTCTCTGAGTTAAAGTCACATGAGCAGAGACAGGACAGTGCTCTGACCTCTGGGACATTTCCTCCAGTCAGTACAGTGAGTCATGCTCCCACTGTGGCTGTAAGGCCTGGGGAGGGACTGACAGGATGAGGCTCACACAGTTGGGAAGTATAAAGGCTGCCTGGCTGGATGAATGAATGGGTGACTACCATGGGTGAGTGGTTTATCCAGCAGCTCTGCAGGGCTGCATTGTCCCATGACTTCACTATTCCTCTGTTTATCCTTCTGCCTCATAAAGTACAACATAAAACCGTAGCAGACAGAGAACGAATCAAATGCATCACCACGGTGTCAGCCTAATTACTTTTTAATACAAAGAGTTAACCAAGCGGCATTAGTTTGGTGGCACCCTTGAGATGTATAAAGAGGGAATGGAGCGGCAGACAGAGAAAAAGGAAGTTGTTTTAAGCAGGAATAGAGCTAGAGGAGGGGTAGTGAATGATGGACAGAGAGGATCTAAATTGAAAAGGTGCCGTTATCACCTTAAAGGCAATTCGGACAATGTACCTGTTCTGTATGCTTTTCAGACTCAAAGCTCCCAAACAGGCAGAGAGAACTAAGCTTTATTATCAATATATACAACTGCCAGAAACTGCCTGGCCAGTATTAGAGGCCTTCTGAGATTGAATTATGTTTTCTCTAGAGATGAACCAACTTGTGGTCACAGACAGAGAAGACAGAAAATAAAAGAGATGTGGTTGGTTCATGTCTTAGCATAAGAAACAGGGAACAAAGAGTGTTTATTTTGGCTGTGTGACACACACACAGCTAGTCACTCAAAAACATGCATCTAATCAACAGCAAATAGCACAAATCACTATGCAGAAAGAACATACATGCAGATGATGAAAGGTTGTTGTTTTAAAGCTCTAAATCATGGACACCGTACCTCTTCTCGTATTCGTTTCACAGTCTCTCCTTTCTGCAAAAGCGAACATGAAAGGCAGCTTTAAACAGAATCAAATATGATCAGTTTGAAAAACACTTACATCACAGTGTCCCTGATCTCTAAGTGAAACATGCCATTTCAAATCACGTAAGTCTGACTGGAATTTAGCAGAACAAATTTCAGCTAGAGTTTCATTGTGCAGCGTAGCGCAGTGGTGTCCTCGGCCTTGCTGTCTGAAAAAGATATCAATACATCTGTGCGTCTGAAGGGGATGTAATCCTACTGTAATGGCTGTATGTAGACCTCCCACAGGAGACAAGAACATGTTCTCAGACTTGTCACACTGCAGCATATCCATATTTTTAGATTGCTCCTGTCCCCCATTTTCTTTTGGCTTAAGTCCATCCAAGCTGTCACACCTCTGTTCACACCTTCATGCATCCACTGACCACTTCCTAAGAAGACTATCAAAATAGTCTCTTCTTACACACTGGGCTGTTAAACACTGTTATTTGTGTTATATTCTAGGAAAACTTTTAAAAACTATGTGGTCCATTGTGACTCTGGTGGCTGTTTTCTATTGATGGGGAAGAGATGAGAGGTTTGCCAGAGATAGTAAAGGAGAAAGGCTTGGAGGGTGGAGTGGCAAGTTATTTGCCCAAGTACCGCAGATCAAGTGCCTCTCTCTGTCGAGCTGCACAGTATGTGCCAAGCTCATCTCCTAATTTCTCTTCCTTTCTTTTCATTGTCTCTTAGATACTTTGATTTCTTAAACACATTGCAGCGTCCATTGTGACATCTTTTTTTCCATCACTCTTTATTTCCTGCATTAATTTACTTTTTGTACCTTTTCTTTCTGCTATTGTCTTTTTTGCATTACAATAGGATCACAGGATCTACTAATAAAAATAAAGCAGCCAGGCCCTTCCTAACAGACACTAAAAGGGCCCACAGGGGCCAACAGTAACAGTAAGGGGCTTGCAGTCAATGCACTAATGTTTTTGTTTGATAGATTACTGTGTTGCATTATGTGTGGTGGGGGTGGTGGCGAGGTCTTAAGAGGGTTGGTTTAGGCAATTACATTTAGGAGGGGAATATATTCAAAACAATTGTTTGTTAAAGAGCTTTGTGCTTTGCATACATTTCAAAACTGAATCAAGACGGAGAGGAAAATTATTCTACAAAGGCGTATAAAAAAAAACATCAGTAAGGTATTTGGCTTAGAACTAATGGAATTAGCTATGGATTTATGTGAGATAAAAGAATATCATTCTGTTTTTTATGATTACTACCTTAGTAGAATAAAAATCTGAATTCTCACCTTTCCTATGATGCTCCCAACCTCCTAAAATACAAGGAGATAAAGGTGATTACAAACAGTAAATACCATTTTTAATGAAACATTTATAATCTTTATAGTAACATTTAATAATTTATCAGTTCTATGAATTTATGGTATATAATTTATGAAGCGGTGGCAATGTTATGCTTACGAAAGCCCTGAGTGCTGCGGCATGCCTTCATTCATAAACAATGTGAGCAGTAGGCTTGTACCTTTCCATGCATGAGCAGTCGTAATGTGAGGGTCACTCCCAAGCCCCCGTCTCCAAAGTCCTGCTCACAGTTCATAGTGATGTGGGAGTGGCACGCAGGGAGACGCATGAACAAGGCTCATATGCTGGTCACACAGTCAAACGAAGGCCAGCACTTGTTCTCTGGCTCTCCGAGGTCCTTCAGTGCTGCTCTGAGAGAGAAAAGAACGACTGCAGTTAAAATAATTTGTAAATTATTTCAAAAGAATTTACACTTCTATCTTACCCACAGAAATGTATATATCACATCATAAACATATGGATTCATGCTCACACAAACACCATTGTCTGCACCCGAGATGTAGAAGGAAATTTAGTGTCATTATTTATTGAACATTATGTCCCACTATTAAAACTAATGGCTGTGTTCTAGTTCATTTCTCGGAAACCGCATGTTTATACTGTATCTAACTGCATTATTGACTCAATGATCATTCCCGGGGATCAAAAACATTCATATCAACAAAGGACAAATCAAAGCAGAAATCAAACAAATTTATGCCATTGAATGCCTTTCTAATCAAGTACCTCTGTGAGGAACTTCTATACGTGTCGTATATTGATGGTAAGTCATAACAAAGTCATAATGAAGACCATTGTGTGTGCAGGATATTGACTAGAAGCACCAGTGAGGTTGCATCTCACCAGAGCTTTGGGGTCCTAACAGAGTGTGGGTGGCTATCGATGACTAACAGACTATCTGTGTCTTCATTAACTGACAGGCATTTTCTCTCACAGCTGAGGGAGAGTGATTTTTTTAAATTGGATGCAAAAATTTCCTTTCAGACATAGTTAATCAAATTCAATTCGAAACTGTTTTCATAGAACGGAAAATGTTTGGAGTTTCTTTGTGGACCTGGTCTTATCTAGTCCATCACAGTCAGCCGGAGAGGAAAAAAACTGTTATGGGCTGAATTTATACACCGACAGCAAATGAAAAGTATCTGTGCTGATCCCAGGATGACAATGTGGGAGCGGCTACGTGCGTGTCACCAATGTGACATACGGTATGATGATTAATGTGTGAGTCACCTGGCTGCTCACAGTCTCAGCATGATGTGTATAATTAGTTCATGGAATTATTCATGTTTCCTCTTGCTTACATTTGTCAGCGTGGACGGGGGAAGTAGATAGATATATATGTGATACCTAAATATATCTACAACGTAGATGCTGTGTGATTAGCAGAACTTGAAGTTTATGACTTTTTCCATAGGGCCTTCCAAATGTTTAAAAATGCTTTCAATTAGTCAAGTCAAGTCAATTTTATTTATATAGTGCCTAATCATAACAGAAGTTATCACATTGTGTAGGTCTAGACCATACTCTTTAAATTAAGACCCAACAATTCCCACCACGAGCAAGAACTTGGCGACAGTGGTACAGTAACAAATTATCATCTCCTTTTTACTCATCAAGGCCACTTGTTTGTCTGTCAACTGCATTCCAAACAGCCTACAGTGCCACTGTATACCAGCCTACTTCTGCAATCCTACTCACCCGCTTGACATATGGGTGTGTTTTTTTATAAATCTGCATGTTGTCTGTGCATTTGGTTAGCTATGTGGGGAGATCATGTTTAATAAATGGATGTTATTTTAGATGAGATCGAATTCCTGAGAGACTTGTAGGCAGGTTTATTGCTTTTGCTTAGTGCACAAGGCCATTTCTGCTCCGCTGATTTATTTATGCATGCAGGATGCTTGCAAAGACACGTTCAAATGCTCACACACATCCTTCTTAAGATGTCACAGAGCTTGACTGTCTGTATGGGTTTTACATTCCCTCCATGGCTGCAGCACAGTCTGACATGCCAGCCCATCAGAATGTGGCAGTAAGTGGAGCAAAGTGTCATTTCACTGGATTACATTTAGATTGCACAAAATCAAACTGCTTTTTTGAAAGGTATGCTCATTTGGTTGACATACAAAAGTCAGTTAGAAGCTCATCTCCATACATTTTCCATAAATATAAAACAAAGCCCACGGGGACTTGACTGGAGACAAACAAAAAAATGTAACATTTTGCTTGTTGTCAGCTAAAGATAGAAGGCCAAGTAATCATGACTTTAAGCTTGATCGATGCATCCTGAACACAAGTTATCACAGAGCACATTTGTGCAACCCGTGGGCTAACTTCATTATGTTTAGGCACTGAAGGGCATGGCTAAAATGTTAGCACTTTATTGCATTAGGAGCTAATGGTTGGAGGGATCATTATGTGGTGCTCTGTGGGTTGATAACAAGGCATATGCTCTGTGTCTGTCTGAGGGCGGTGAGCTTCTGAACTCCTAATTTCCAGAATCCCAAGCAGCAACGTTCCAGGATGAACAGAGCCCCTCTGTTCTAAATTAGACCTGGTAACTCAGACCAGGGAATAAGCAAAGTGCAGACTGCAGCACCAGGCTGCCAAAATACAGTCAGACCAGGAGGGAGAGGCGGAGAGCCCATCCACTGTCCTGCTCCTCTGTCACTGACTGTGTAACCTTGGTCCTGCTCTGCCTGACTGAATCCAGTATGCGGGAGCTCCTTGTTATGAGTCACTGCTTGCAATCCAACTTTCTTGTGAATTAACTGAGTTAAACCATGAGTCCAGGAGGCAGGGAAAAACGTTGACTGAGGGTTTATTTGAAATGTTTGATTGTAACATCATCAGAGCTGTTGAATGTTGTCCACACATCTCAGACCAGTTCATTACAAACAGGATGTTCTTCTCTGTTTATACATTACTACATGATGTTACAAGCTGTTGTTTTTTTTTAAAACCAGAAATTGGCTGGTTACAGCTTCTCAAACGTGATGATTTGCTGCTTTTCTTTCTAAGTTATAATTACAGATAGGAATCATGCCAAAAACTAGAAAATTAAGGTCATCCTTAAAGATAAGGTGTATCTTTTTTTTTTTGTTTTTCTTAGTAGCACTTCCATGAAACATACATCAAAGATGTCACGGATAAAAGCAACCAGCATACATCCCTTGACAGCTGCCAGCAATATTTTTTTTCTGCCATGTTTTCAGTAGCATCCACACCAGAGAGACTGCCGAGATGAAAAGAACGTTGTACAGCCCACTTGTCTAGAGGACTGGACACCTGTTCTGAGGCAACCATGTCCCTCACACAACCAGCAAGCAGACAGGTTTGTGCTGGCTTAGAGGAAATGAAGAAGGAATGAGGACATGCCTGGTCTCCATGGTGAAAGATAGAAACAGGGTTCCCCTCTGCATATACATATACACGGGGTCGGTGGTATTGAGTGTCTGCTCGATAAACACACAGAGGCAGAGAGGATAGGGTGTCCCCCGGGTGGGCACATATAGAGCAGTAAGTGAGAGGGTGTCAACGCGTGTACACGCGCACGCTAAGGGCAAGAGGTGAGAGACCATTCACACACATACTCCCACAACTCCCACACGCATACACACACACACACACACACACACACACACACATAGAAACAACCACATTCACAGGTCTGTGTGCACCAAAACAAAGCGCACCCATACCCACATACAGCTGCTGGGATGAAAGGAGCCAATAATTCACACACACACACACACACACACACACACACACACACACAGACAAACATAGAAGGTGTCCTGTTGAAACACAAGCGTGGACAGGCTTTCATCTGCGGAGAAGTTCCACAGGAGGACTTTCTGCAGCTATCCGTCATGAACAAACTCAAAGTGCTGCCACATTTGACTACATGGGATGACACAATGAGAGCATCCTCTCCTGAGATGATCATAAAGGAAAAGTCACATACGGTACAACAGGGGACAGTAGGGGAAATAAATGAATGTCCTTGATAGCAATGGTGGATATTTCATTTCACTGCTGGGGGGGGACAATAAACATGAAAACTTCTCAAGAGCAATTCCTGAAGGGGACATCAAAGGTGCTATAACTATTATCAGTATAATATAGTAGTTAAAAAGCACTTGACCTTCAACATGAGAATAGCAGGAGGTGGGGAACGAACCACCTCCAACCCTGTGATCAGCAGACGACCCGGTGTACCTCCTGAGCCACAGTCCATCCTTAAAACTGCTAAAACTCCTCTCAGCTTCACAAGAAGACACAAAATGTCTGACACATCCTTTCTAAAGCAGTTACCTACTGGAGGCCAGCCACCACTGGCACACTTTCAGAGCATCTTCTCTTCAAAGACAATTGTACCAACTACCGAGAGCTAATGTGGGGGGGATGGTAAGCAGAAAACGCATTGTCTTGCATACATAATTAGCACAAGCTTTTCAAAGCATATTATTATATAATTTTAAACTATACATGTATGTTTACAATGAAATTTTGAGGGTGAAAACAGAAAAGGGGGATCCGGACCCCACTGCCCCCCCCGTAATTTCCACCCATGCTGAATAGGCTCCTCTTCACTAGGGGTCAGCCAGTTAAATGAGATCCTCAGGGAACAAACATGTATGCACACATCCACACAAGAACACACAAGTGTATACACAGATACTGTATAAACAAACCATTTGGAGTTTCTGTCTATGAATTTGACATACATACTGTACCCAAGAGTATGTGTAGAAGCTCTAAATAGTGGAAACTATATGGACTAACAACTGCACATTCAAAGAGGCCTCTTGATTAAATTAAGTCAATTCCATGTGAGTGAAATATTCAGAGAGGGGTTGCATGTTTGGATTATCTTTAACCACATCACAGCCACAAGTCATGCTGGGATTCATCAGTAATATTGCTTTAGAAGCCGAGCCACAGCTGAGACAAAACTGTATATCCAACCTAAAACTCCTGTAAAAATGAAGCTTACTTTAAACTTCATTTCAGACTTTCAGAAATTATATTTTATGCTCTATCAGCTGTAGTTACAGTAAACTAGGATAGAAAAATTGTGTGTTCATGAATGAAAATATGACGAAATATTTAAGTTCAATATGGATATATCCTATACCTCTATTATATGAAAATTGACAGGCAAAGCTCACAGCGTCAAGACTTAAAAACACTTAATGTAAGTACAAAAAGGTTTCTTCATTTCCAAAATCTCTCCACAGAGATGAGAGAGAGAAAAAAGAAAGGACAAAAGGAGGAGAGGGCTTTAGTTGTGAAACAGGAGAGGCTTGAAATTAAAGTGCAGTGTTTCATCTCTCAGCGTGTCTGTCTCAGCTCTGTCACATATAATGGGAGGGGTCAGCCCTCGGCACAGAGGGGACTGTCCTCCCCTATCAGCCCCCGGCTTCATATGGTGTTAAAGCATAACCGTGTCAGCCTGCAGTGCGAGCCGCCTGTCAACCGCAAGGCCCCAGAGAGGGTTATCAGACCCCTGGGCTACCTGCTGCTCCTGGAGCCAGATCGGCTTCCCTGCAGCAGAGAGGAGGCCAACAGCCGCGTTCACTGAAGCCACTGCACCGAAATATGGACTGAGACGGATAAGATTACCCTAAAGCAATGTCTTTTTAATCCATAATCTGTGGTGCTGTAAAGAGTGAATAAAACTACAAGATATCCTGCTGTTTGTATTAACAAATCTGATTTAATTTTTTAATTTGAAGTGCTGTGACAAAATTACTGATAACTGATAAAGTATCTTCTAAAACTGTGTGGGAATTCTGGCTGACATTACGAATTTGGAGCACTATCAAGTTGGTTATTAAATGAGGATCTAATAGATAAAAAAATTCTGTAATATCTCCCTCATCCCACAAACTTAATTTTGACTGATCAGAATTAAAAGTCTCTCATCTATACACAAAAGCACATTATTTCTCACTATTATACTGTCATTCTACTATTAGCAATGTGATGACAGGAGCTATAGTATGTACAAAATTATTGAAACGGTTACATCAGATCTTCAAGTGGCTTGAATCAATACTTTCAGGGCTTCTTTTTGTCACTGCAACTTACAATCATGTCAATCTGGCTACAGAATCTGCATAATTACGAGTGAATCCAATAGCTAATGAACAGCAGCGTAATTGACACTCTATCATGGTAGTCTATCCTAAGCCATCAGTTTCTGTGACTGTCATTGCTGGAGCAGTATTTAGTTAGTTCTGACTCAGTGGTTATTAATAAGCATATACCCTTGAAAGATCATGGCCACTCTACGAGGAACATACATTGATCAAGTGTTGATGCAGTTGTTTTCACAGAGGATTCCTTCTCCTCATTAGGTAAACCTGAGTTCCGTTCTCCTTCTCATTATTGCCAGCAGGGATAAAACAACACAAACATACAGATAATGAACCTTACAGGGCCGCATTTCTGGGCTGTCAATTGTTATCTCCCAAGCGGCTGCTGGTTCCAGACACACAGTGACACCGTCTGAGCCTGTATTTACACTGGCTTTAGTTAGCATGGGGACAGTGTGGCCCAAGGCCATATACTGTACTGTACATTTCATTTTTCAGTTTAGGGCTGCAACTAACTATGATTTTCATTTTTGTTAATCTGCTGATTATTTTCTTGATTTATCTGTAAAATATTAGAAAATTTTCAAATATATATATATATATATATATATATATATATATATATAATTTATCAGTCTTAGGTGGTCTTCAAATTTCTTGTTGTATCCATATATATTTACTATTATATATGACAAAGAAAAGCAGCAAATCTTCACATTTAGGAAACTAAAACCAAAGAGATTGACTAACCAATTAATTGACTAATTGTTGCAGCTCTATGTCAGTTGTCTTTTTCATATTTTCGTCCCCTTTATCAAATTGAGGAAAATCCCCAACTGGCTTTTTAGGTCTAGGCTGTTTTCATTCGATTATACAGTTTGACTTCTCCAGAGTGTTTATCCCTCTGGATTCAACACTGGAATTTTCTGCTCATTTGCCTTGACTTACAAAGGCATGCTTCTTATTATTAGAGAGCTTCTATTAGGACCGTATATCACTCTGAATGGTTTTTTTGGCATGGTGGAGAATACACTTTGGCAGGGTATTAACTCTAGCTTTTATCCCATCCCTCTTACTGGATGAAGGTCACTCTCTATCTGCAAAATGACTTTCCTCTCTTCTCTTTCATCCCTGCTTTCCTCCCCTCCTCCAAACCAGGGCATGAGTCAGAGAATCTGACACCTCAGAGAGGAGAGGAGAACAGTAGCGAGAGAAAGGAGACAAACTGAGAAAGAAAGAAGCAGAGATGGGGACAGTTGGAGGGAAGAGAGCCGAGCTAATCAATATCTCAGAGAAACAAGTAACAAGAGAAGATGTGGCCTGGCCCTGCTACCTTGAGGTACAAGACACTGTCGGAAAAATGGCAATTAAATTAATCAAAGCACAGATGGTGCAGGACTCCTTGTTGAACAGTGTCCTTTATAGTGCCGTACAGTATGGCTGCAATATCATACTGTTTACAGCATCACTACACATAAGTCAGCAGAGTCGCTGGTGTGTTGTTTGGTACACAACAGAACCAGAGCTAAAACTACATATTACATAAGCTCCTCAACAAACCGAGCACAAACCCAAAAATAGTGCAGTCCCTGTTAAATATTTCAGGCACTCAGCAGCTGAAGGGGGGGATAAAAAGCTTCTCTCCTTCTTGGTCGCAATACAAAAACAGACGCGCACATGATGCAGATGGCCAATTGAAAGAAAACCTCCATTTAGTGTACTGTGGAGCAAAGCGGATTACTGTCACGGAGGCAGTCTTTTAGCTTATTCGCTTGGTATACAACACTTAATAACTGGAGTGGCGTTCTTAGAATAAACTTATCCCTATTTCTTGAGTCACTTTCTGTATAGCATGGACAGCATAAAAGCTGCTCTTTGAGGGTAACTTCTGAACTAAATAAATCATGCTCATGGGACTCTTTAAGAGACACAACAGGAGTCATGGGGCCTGCTGGGTCAATCTTCAGAGCTCAACACAGTGATATCTTTTCATAGCAGGGACAGCCCGCGGCTCTGTCAGCCACTGGGTCAGTCTTAAGAACAGCAGAGAGGGGTCACATTTTGTTTCAGAAGAAAGGCTCTCTTCATAGCAGAACAAGAAGGTCCAAAACAAAGGAATCTCATGTTTATTTACATGGAAGCATTCATGTGATTTAGTTTCATGCCTTCCTTGTACAACATAGCCGGCAACATAATGATAATGAACTCGTAGCAGAAATCTATTTCAATTGACAAAGCTGGAAAAGAGGGAGATGAGCCTCAAGAGTATGTAGTTATTAGGTAGCGACAAGCACAGGTTAATTGCTAAAATGCAGGTTAATTGCTACAGGGGATTTATCTCAAATATTGGAGAGGAAATTAATTTCCATCACAACAACACTCCTGTGACAACAACATCTAAATTAATGCCTGAGTGAAGATGAGAATACTTATTTGCCGCATAAAATGATAAGAGACCATGAGCACTTCATGTAGGTTTTAATTCGGCATGGTATAGGTGAAGAAAAGAAACAATTTAGGACTAATTTGACATTGACGTGACTTTAGAAATCAAGAGAATAAAATACAAATCTGCATACAATTCAGGATGTTTAGGATGTCAGTGGAAACTGGTCTGTTCCCCTGTGTTGTTAATGGCTAAATTATCCAGGAAAGCTCTTTTTGCTTCCTCCTTATATCCTTGATCTCTCCCCGTAGAACTGTTTAATAGAGTAAAGCTGCTGCACTGGGCTGCATTTACTTGATGACTGCAAACTAAAACTAAGCATTGTGCCCGTTTTTCCACTGCCTTCAGTGTGCAAGAACAGCATCTTAGTAGATGAGAAGGATTATTGGCAGTTCCCAGACGTTGGGGCAGCACGTGTCAGGTCTGGTTTCTGTTATTTATGAAGCCTCTCGGCCCCAGCCCTCTCTCTGCAGCAGAGATGCAGGTGGGGTTTCATTATTGAAGATGCTCTTCCACTTCTTATTAGATCTCAGACTCTCAGAGTGCATTAAGGAATTGCATTTGGACAGCGAGCAATACATGATGGTCTGGCTTGGTGTCCCCTGGAGTCCCTCTAAAAGACATGTGTGTTTCTCACATCTGCCAAATTGTAGAATGTCCCATTCCCTTTTCCCTTTTCAGGAATAAATAGTGTATCTGCACTCAAGAAGACGCCTCTTCACCACACACTCAGAAGAAAATTCTCTTCCTTATTGATCTCTGTTATGTGCTGTGGAAGATAAATCTAACTCATGTTCTCCTATTTCCTTAGTGAAATAGTCATACAATGCATTACATCCAAATGAATTCCTCCACAAAAAGCCTACAGTTACACCCTAAGTGATGTGCAAATCTCCAATTGTGTACCATTTATCTCCACTTTTGTATGAGCGTATACACACTGGAGATGCACATGCAAGATTCATGAGCGTTTCCAGGCAGCAAGGAACATGATTTCCTGAATCAATCAGCTGGTCCACTAACAGATGCTTTTTTTTAAATTGATTCTATTGTACTAAAGAGTCAAAAGATGATCAGTCTTTTGAATCTCATACGCAAAAGTGGATAAATGTAGGGCCAAAATATGCGAAACATGTGAGTGTTAATAACACTGGAAGTGGAAACAGGACACATTTTCATTCCAGATATTACAATCTTATATCAAGACTAATTTGTATTGGAGCTTATGGCACGGTTAATTAAGTTGTTGACAAGCCTGTTTGTACCCTCTATGCTAAACGAACCTAATCCTTTAATTGAGATCATTTACTGTGGCTTGTGTCTAGCAGATAAAACACTAAACAAATATCTGGAAACTGTGTGGACACATGAACATAACTCTCTGTTAAAGAGTGCCCTGTGCACTTGTGGTTTGCCAAAAGCGACCAGAGATTCTTCAATTGAATGGTAACAAAAAATAAATAAATAAATAAATAAATAAACACGTCCAGCCAAGCAGCATCTGCACCGAGTTTCGCTTTTCATTTAGGTCAGCTTATCGGGGCAGTTTTCCTATCCAGCGTAAGACCAATGCAATTAGGCATCCTGGTGAATAATGGTGCTGTCACACACACTCGCTGCCTCAGCACCGAGCAGGCGCCCACAGTGCCGGACTTGTTGAGAAGGATCTCTGTGTTCGGGACCGGCCTCGGCCAGCGTGGTCCACTTTCATCATCATAAAGCCGTCCGCGCACAAGGGGACCAATTGTGTCCTCGGTCCCTGTCCCGTGTCCTCCTGCGCATCTGGCCACTCTGTGCCACACGCTGGGTTCGTCAGCCCCAGTCAGCTTATGGCTCCATGACTTCAGCTCCGACCTACGAGTCTATGGTTTTCAGCCCACGCTCAGATGAGAGCGTCTCAGTGAAAACGTAGGGAGACCGTAGTAGTTCGGAGGCACAGTGAGAATTTAAACAGTTAGAAAGGGGGCCTTGTGGGCTAAAATTAAAAGGACATGTGTCTCCGTGCGGCGTAATTCGAGGACGAAGACCAAATGTGCCAGTGGATGGCGATCAAGAATGTCAGCTATTGGATGAGGGCTGTTTCAAGTTGGAAAAATTGGGAACATGCCGTCCAAAAAACAAACAAACAAACAAACAAACAAACAAAAAAACAACCGTGCCTTCCCAAATAACCAAAGTCACTCACCTGTTTTCATGTAAAAGGTCGCAGGCTGCAGCTCCCACTAAAGTATCCCCATGGATCTGTGCCTCTCCGCCGGCGTCGTATCCACATCGAGTTCAATGACACGGACGCGTAGTGCGGACTGTCCTCCCGGTGTGTCAGCAGACTGGAGTCAGCGCAGGAGGAAGGGGGAGACGCGCGCACGCACGCACGCACGCAAACACACACACACTCACACGCACGCACACGCACACACACGCACGCACTGAGAGAGAGAGAGAGAGAGAGAGAGAGAGAAAAAAAGATGCAGGCGGCGACCACCCCTGATAACCCCCTGATCACAAGCAGCCGAGTGCTCCAGCGCGGCTCGCGTCGCCGTCCCGCAGGACCTGTGCCGGGAGCGCAGCGCGCTTCTCCCCGCGCGTCGCGCCGCAGATCGACGCCATCCGCGATCGCCGTGGCACGAGCGCGGAAATTATACATTTGCTTGAGTCGATCGGACTGTAGGCAACCTCGTGTCAACTGTGATGAGTGTTTTTTCGCGGAGAAACGGACGGGGTGTCCATTCTCGTTTGTTTTTCTTTACAAACATACATGTACTGCAAAGCCCCGTTAAACTGCAGTTTATTGCAAGTCCAACAGCCCCAACCCAAACCTTTGAGAAACTGTCAGGCTGTAGGCCAACCAACCATAGATCAGAAAACAGAACTGGGTTAGTGCAAAGCAAAATTCATTGGTTTAATCAAAATGGGCAAAGCAAATGTAGATTGAAGCTATTGGCAATTTCTTCTGAAGTTTGTAGTGTGTATGGCATCAGTAACTTTCTCTCACACGGCGCCATCTAGTGTATTTATTTTGATATTGCAATTTCTCGATCATAACATTAGTGTAAGATTCTGCAAAAAAGTATTTCTGTTTTTCTATTATTGTTCATCCTCCGTTCATTAATTTCTATACCTCTTATCCTGGACACTTATCCTGTAATATCATTGTAATATATATATATATATAATATATAATATCAAGTAATACTGATATATCAGTAAAGTCTAGGTATATTTAGCATGGCAAATGGCTGTCTCTTTTCCTTTGAGACGTCTTAAACAAACAACATTAAAGGGAGCTATTAACGTGAATCAATCCGCAAAATGTGCCTATGATGAATTTTCACTTGACAAATGGCTCATTAATTTAAAGACATTGAAGTTAGACAGCTAGACAGCTCCCACTGCTCCTGTGTAAAGGAGGGAACGTCTGGGTAATTTGAGCATGACATCTCCATCCATTTCACAAATTATCTCAATTGTTTCTCAGGTGCCTCTCATTCATGGCAAAAAAAGAGAGAAGAGGATGGATGTGAACTCATATTTATATTTCTAAATAAAATGGCTTAATTCATCACTGCTTGACATTTTACTACTGTTTCTGTATGCTGTTACATTTTGTTGCTTTGTATGTCTGATGGTGACATTTTCTCTTGGCTGGGAGTCAAAATAGAACCGAGACGCTACATAAAGTAAATATAATCAGGGGTGTGCAAATTAGTAGATATTTATAGAAGATATATTCACACAGTTTGTTATTGTTATTAGCTGCTTTATCCCTAAATGTATGAGGAGAATAATGACTTTTTTTTTCAGCACATCTTAAGCACCTACATGGTCACTTATTGAGATGAAAGAGATGTAGTTATTTGATATGATTACCAGAACGCTAACCCAGGACAGTGAGTGAATAAAGCCATATAACCTTGAGGGAAGACACATTACAGTATGTCTTAAATCTTTAGACAGGGAACCATAACTTTGAAGCAAGCAGTAGAGGAATAATATAGCCTATTATTATTTGATCTGTAGCAAAGGCTACTCTGTGGGAGTTTCTACATAATGGCCCCCATGAATCGAGCACAGAGCGAGATGTTGTTTTTCAGACAGTAGGAGGTGCTGTGTGATTTCAAATCCATCTTGCAGAGATGGTGCTTTGTTAAAAAGAAGTAAAAAATACAACCACCACTAGGGGTGTGTGGGTCAGGCCGTTGCCAGCCATCAGTCATGGTGATGTAGCTTTAAAACAACTGTAGTAGGGTGCACTGTCAGATATCAACCGGGAGAAGGACTTTTGATTGCTGTCACATATAATGCAGGGATACAATCAAGATGGTGAGATCTGCACTGAATCACCCCTGGACAAGCCGAGAGAGCTTCACTAGGTGTTGGATTTCTTAGGCATTAATCACATTTCATCCCTGCTGTGTGTGTGAATGTGTAGATGGAGAGTGTAGGGTGTGAAGGTAAAACAGAGGGAATTACATTTTAATTTTGGTTCCATTTTATGGTTTGGATTCACTTTTTAGTGACTGGACCTCTCACTGAGGATATGCATCTGTGTTTGAATAATTTCTAATTTAGTTTGGTTAAGCCTGAACTGCTTGCATGTGTTTAAATTGTAACATAATTATTTCTAAAATCAAAATCAAGCTGGAATTAGACAGCTACATCAAATTCACAAAAGCTTTGTTTGCGCTGAAATCAGCCATGGTACACAGACCCACATTTGCTTTGGCAAACACACTGTATGTCATCCTTGCTTGTCTGGGAGCATTCAAGCTTAACAAATACCTCTCACTCTAAATGACACTGAAACAATGAGAGATGACACCAGCGCAATCACTACGATACGTCTCTCTTCTTCTCTCCAATCCTTTCATGCACAAACAAACATGGCTTAACATTCTCTGAATTGAATCTTGTGGCATTCCTTAACTTTGTTTTGACAAATGGTGATTGAAGACAGATTCTGCTTTCGTCTGCTTCTACAGAGCTCAAAGTAGGTTTCATTAAAGTAGCTTTTGCCATATCTTAATATTCTTGAAAGCTATATAACTGCCGTTGATTCTCTCTTAAGCAGGGAGGAATGGTTTGACATTATTTCTTTTTTATTTATTGTTCAAACATGAACGATATTTCCTGTGCAAACCTAGCAATAAGTTCCTTTATAATTCAGATAATAAGGCTACAGAAGCTACAGGTGTTTTAATGTCTGCTGAACCTGCTTAAAGACTGAAAGAGACCCTCAAATAAAATGCAAATGCAGACACATGCATAGTCAACTCTTATACAGTGTTTACTGATGTGACAATGACTTGCATTTAGATGTAGAATGGAAATGTATATTAGAAAACACATTTCCATATATTTCCCTTTAAGATGTATGGCTTTGCTTTGAAGCAAGTATATTATTTTGAGCAATGAAGGCGAAAGAGACATTGGACACAACAGACTTGAGTTGGAATACTAATAGGAGATTTAGTATTAAATAGCTCACAGAACAAGGATTATGTTTGCCATAATCTATGAGTGTTGTTCTGTTTTCAGAAACGGAAAGAAACATTAATGGAAAAAATTCTCTTTGGAGGACGACAAGCTATCTGATACCATATTTTTGTTTATTACTGTATGTATAAATGTCATGAATTGGGACATAATCAAATTTATCATTTCATCCACAGCTTCTTTTTCAATCAGACAATGACCCTTCATTTATGCAGTTCAAAGAAATATTGTAAAAATGAAAAGAAATACACGTAAGATACAGAAAAAGTAATAAATGTACTAAAGATACAGAATGAGCAAAAAATAACCAAACAAAATAAGGGAAATTAAATGACAGTTCTACAAAAGACAAAGTTAAAGAAAATAAATCTTAGAGCAGCTTTTAAAGTCCACCGATGACCTTCCCTCAGAGACACAGGCGTCTGTTCCAGGTGATTAAAGGCACTTTTAGTTGTATATTTGATATATGTATCAAAGCCCAAAACACTATCAACAGTGTGAAAGTGGTTGCTTGTGGTGAATCTACAGAGAATTATCACCTAAATCTGCAGCCCCTCTTGGCTTTATATAGCTTTAAAGTGAGTTTCAACTCATTGTTTTTTGTCCAGCCAGCAACTTTACTGTTATGGTTCACTCTCACTGCTCTCATAGCATCATTTTCGGCCGCAGCAGGCAACTGTTTTCAATGGAAAAACAAAACTCACTGTACATTACCTGCCCAGTAGGCAAAAAAACAACTGTCAAGTAACAAAACTTGTTTCCACTCCTTCAAGTAGCAAAAAACAAAACAAAACAGTTATTTTAGGTTTAAGTTCTCCACTTTGGCAGTTACTTTGGCCTAATCACTATGATTTCAATACCAATGCACTGATTTTTTAAATAATACAGTATTGAAATAATGCCATATTCTTAAGGAATTTGACAGACGTGATCACAACTATTTGCAACACAACGTCACCTAAAATATATTTACTTCCTCATTTCTCCATGTTCTTATGTCCACAGAGCATTGACATACATATATATATGGCAATGTAATCTACTTAAGTCCTTACACCATCTGATTTCTAAGGAGCAGTTGTGGCTCTGTGGTTACAGAGGTAGTGAGGTCAAAGGTCAAATCCCAACAACGGCCAGTAAAACTTGGGCAAGAGAGATATGAATGCTCTTGCCTCTGTATGCAACATATTACTTACTAAAATTTCAGAGATGGCACTAGCAACCAGAGAGGTGTGACCTGACAAACCAAATAAACATTTCATACACCACATTTACAATAATAAAGAAAAAAGTCACATATACACCTTTCCCATGGTAAATGTGGTGTTTTAGTGTGATATATCACTGCACCATACAGATGATTAAACAATTGTATCTTATTAATTAGAGCTTTAAAATCCGTCTCCTCTTAAAACAGGAATCTCAACTGAACAGCACACTATGACACCATTTAGTGCCAAAAAACACTTAATTTAAACCTAAAGATAGAACATTAAAAGCACTGTTTTAGAACCTTGTAGAATTCCTGTAACATCCTCTGTAGTTTTATAGAACAGACATATCATTACTGCATTTCTTTTTCATGTCATAATAAAAAGTCTCCTCCTGCACCCAGATAAATTAGGCTTTGTTCAAAACCATGTTCCAGTTTTAAATTAAACACTTAAGAAATGGAAATTTTATGCAGGTCCTCTTCTCCATTTTTACAATCATGCAGCAAAACTGGATGCGTAAATGTTTAATGTCTCAATAACAAGACCACAGTCACCATGGCCATGGGTCGTAGAGGCCTTAATTTAGTGTCTGTTAAAAAAAAAAAAAAAAACTGAGGATGAGCTCATGGCAGGTGTGAGAGGAAGTGCCCCTCCAGGTTATGTCTCACACAAATCAAAGGATACTGTGTCATCCGCAGGTGCATAAATGTGCAATGTAGGCAACATTATGACGTTATGGTTTCGTGTTGTGGTTGGAAACAGCCTGTAGGCAAGAACTTGATCTGCTACGTATGGTGGAAAGTGTGGGAAGTTCTGGCATTCATTTCAAAGAGGTGTAAAGAGGGAACGAGAACTTAAAACTACATAAATAGCAATGGAAATAAAAAACGTGAGGGAATAATTATTCTTTTAAATTCTGCATTATTAAAGTCCCTCAAATAATCTGAATGCTGTAGACAAAATATGCAGCAGATTTAATATTGTAACTCTTCAATTCTCACTTTGCATTTTAAACAGAAAAGTGTGGAATAAACCTTTAACCTAACTTACCAATAACTTCCTATCCAAGGACCTAAAGCTCTTAACTGTAACTTCAGAGACAGGGCTATCTGTGTCTCATGTATCAGGTATGAGGAGTACCTTCAAACAGCTTTTGATCTTGAAAGTGCACTGAGGTGGGGAAACGGGTAATGAGATCTGTGCTGGAGCACAATACTGTACTTGTACACAATACCGCAATATTCTGAAGTTCTTTAGTAACTTTGGCAAGTTCTGAAAGTTTGTGGTTTCACCATTAGAGAGCTTGTATTTTCCTGACATTGATATCTAAAGGAACATGCATACCAATATTTAATTATGAATACATTAGCAACTTCAAATAACAGAAGGTCCACACTTCAGAGACTGAACAATGAGCTCCTCATATACTTGTTTGTGTCATATTCATTGAGAGCAAAGGACAGGCCTTCATCAGGGCAGATGATTTGCAGTGAAAAAGGCCTGACATAAAGGAGAAAGACCGAATGTTTGTAACTATGCAGCCAACAAAAGGACAAAAACAATAACCAAGGAACCCTATGTTGGAGAGCTGGTTAGCGTGCCAATTTGTGCCTGTTTCTGGTTGCCTGTTTCTCTGCCTTGGGCTTTAATTATTGAAACCATTGTTTATTCATTGGGTTTTAACCCTTTGTTTTCCCATGCAGTATTTTTCTGAGCACACGTTCAGTTACATGCATTCAACTGGAAGCTTAATAGCATAGCCACAATATTCTGCTGTTGGCAACTGAACAGCTGAGCTAGGTAAAACTTGTCAAGCTCTGTCAGGTTGTTTACTTACTCTTTGAGCAGATAGTCCATGATTTAAATCAGAATTTTGCCATTTTTAGACATTTTCATTTAAGCAACTTTCTTGTGTGGCTTCTAGTGTTTAACGTTTGAGAACTTTGGCTCCTTTTATTCAACTTTTAAAAAGGGTTTTGTGGAAAAACATGTCAAAAAAGACTTCTTCTGTGGATTCATTTTGCTCAAAAGCAAATTGACTTTGCTGATAACGGAGGAAAGACTTACGACCGCCTTTTCACAAGCCCACTGACTTGATGCTTAGGATACCAGCCTCATTGCATATATTATTTTCCATCAGCAAGTCTGAGCCTCCAGAAACCTTTACAATATGCATATTACCTATTACATATAATTCCGGTTGGACTACTTCAAACTTTTCCTCATTGGACACTGATTATCCATACAAATACATAAGTCTGTGCATCAGCATTGCTGTACTGCTCGGAACTATGATTCTTTGCTTAGAATTCTATTGCAGAGTAGAAAAAGGAAATGACAGCTGTAATTTACATTTGCAAGAATAAAAACAATTCAAGCTGATAAATAGAACAAATACATTGTGATTTACATTCTATAACACACATCTAAGCCTGAGAGGATAAAGGAAAAAGACCCTCAAGGCTTTGTTTGTCTGCACATGCCTATACACATTCCAGGAATGTGGAGAATGGTGAGCGAGCGACAAGAGAAGCCTTGTATTTGTAGGTCTATCTCCTGCCCACCCTGTAGATTAGCCTCTTATCTGTTAAATGAGACAGTGCTGACGGATTTGGATAACAGGACTTTGGCATCAGCATCACGCTCCTTGCACTGAGAGCTCTGCTGTATCACAGAGAGTCCCTGTGCCAGAGCTAAGCAGCACAGACAGCCTTGGACGAAGTAGTGGGTGGATATGGGGAGACACATAATAGGCAGTTTCAGATGCTGCCATTCATTCTCCTTGAATGCCACTGATGTTTTTTTGCTCCTGGTCGTCTCTTATCATAGATATGACTTTAACATGGGATTATGAGAGATACGCCCAAGAGTCTAGATTCAATTCACACTCTCCCCCATATTACCTGGATGGATGTGTGGCTGTGATTCCCGTAGTCGTTGACTCATTCCATCTCAGTCTGCGCTGTTGCCGTGTGACTAGCCAGGCAATAAGGCAGGCTGAAATGCATCCTCCAGCTCTGACTCATGATTTGATCTGGCCTGTAGTCTCCCTCACCCCGAGCCAGAATTGATAGGTAGCGTCAAGTGTACACCTGGGACCCGAAGTTGGGTTTCTGCGCTTTTTCCCCATTTCCATCGTCTCTAAGTCCAGGGCCTCAGCCAGACATTAAGCAAGAGAACGGCACACTTGGCAGCCCACACAGACTTACTGAGACAGAGCTGCCTGCCACGTTAGGCGTGAGTGCCAGTCACCGTCAGGTCCAATGGACAAAACTGGAGCACATTCCTGAGACCTTACACGTTGCTTGCTAGTTAATAAATCTCTTAGCCCGCTGAGAACAGAAAAAGCAGGAAGGTGATGATTATCTCGTCCAGAGAGGAAACAGGAGAGGACACAGAGTCAGGTTACACTGAACAGGCTTGTCACTCTGTGCTGGGATTTGACTCTCCCAGATATGTAAACCACAATCTGTAGTTAAGTCTGACATGTAAGGTTACCTGGAAGGACTGCATGAAATAATAAGACTTAAGAGTCTACAGCCATGCTAGTCGCTCTGTGAGGTACTTACGTCAGGATGCAAATGCTCACAATGACAATACTAACTTTCTGATGGTAAGATAGATAGATAGATAGATAGATAGATAGATAGATAGATAACTTTATTCATCCCCGAAGGGAAATTAAGTCGTCATAGCAGCCGGTATATTGAATACAATAAAATACAATACAATAGAATAAAATTAAATTAAATTAAATGTTTCAGTAAGTATGGTAAGCAGAAGGCTTAATGTTTACCATGTAGGCCTAATGTTTACCATGTTCACTAGCTTATTTGGGCTGATGGGAATATCATTAGTTCACAAGTCACAAGTGTTTATTCATAAACCAAAGTATTGGGAAAAATTAAAAATTTGACATCTTGGTAGTGCTAAATGAGTTTCAAACCAAAAGATCACTAAAGTCATTACAATGAATCCAAAGAGGGACATGTCTGGAAAACAGATTTCATGGCAAACCAGCCAATAGTTGATGAGATATTTCAGTCTGGACCAAAGTGGTGGGCTGACGGATAGACAGACGTTGGCATCCATAGAGCCATGCTGCTTGCATGGCTAAAAAGCACAGTAATGCTAGCAATCCTTTCATTAAAATTATTCCATTGTCATTAGAAGAAGGATAACAGTCATAACTGAACTAAACTACACAGAAAATTTCTAAAGTCACATCTATTTGACAGGTTACTTTAATTACTAAACTGGTCAAAATTATGAATTGATGAGAACTGGTAGGTGGACATGATATCATAGTTACAATGTGCAAAGGGTTTAAAATTTAGGGCTGTGTAATCATATCACTGCACTTATGGATTGGGTTGAGGTTATTTCAGGCAACTGCTAAAGAGTCGCAGTACACATTAAGGGGCTATTGAGGGAGCTTTGATTTGATTTCTGCTCTTCATTGGGGTCATCCTGTGGCCATTCCATTTAGCTGATTTCTATATTTGCTGATGTCCTCTTGATGTGTTTCAGAGTCATTACGCCTGTTTGTCTCTGATAACAAAACTATTACCCCAGTCACAGAGGCCATTAGGGGCTTTTCCTCAGACTTCCATTTAGTATGAGGTCTCCTCAAGAGCTGTGTGTTCACCCTGTAATAGAGTGGCCTGATCTTGCACTGGTCGAATGTATAGAACTGCTAATGACCAATCCCCAGTAATTGCTTTCGGGGTCTCTGATGGCGGATTAATTATGCAGTGTAATTTGTGAATTATCAGCTAACTTGCCTCAGCAAGACGTGGATGGGATTAATTCATGCCGAGATACATGGAAATATGACAAGATGAAACTACAAGTCCCAATTTTTTTTCAATAAGACATAATATTTGCTAAATAATTAGGTTTTTTTTTACACAAAGATGATGGTTTCACAGAGCAGTGGCTCGCTAACAATCTATTTAGGTGTAAACATTCACAAGTGATGTTGGTACTTCTTGGTAAACCTTATTTGTGCTGAGCAGCGTGAACAGATAACTGGGGGCAGACACAAACAGGAACAGTGCACTGGTCTAGGCGCTGTGCTGAAAGGAAATCCTCCTTCTTCCTGTTCTATTATCAGCTCAACATAACAAGTGACGGAGTAAGCAGACACCCACATCAGACCAAAAACAAAACTTCGAACAGGTAAATGATGTGTTCCTGAAACATTCTTTAAAGCGTTTCAATGTTGATCTTGTGAGAACCAAAAAAGCTATCATAGGGCAGATTTTCAGAATTATGACTGTGACAAAAGTTGTGAGTGAAAAAGAGAGATTTGCGAGCTCGACATATAAAAAGCAAAAAAGGGTCTTTCCGTTTGTTATTGAGTGAAACCGAAAAGGGCTGTCTAAAGTAATCCACCATTGTGTGAGAGGGGAGATTGGCTCCGTTGAGGGTCTCACTACTCAGCCAACCCCCCTCAGTGGTCCAACAGTCCGCTCAGAATAACCCTCCTAATAAGTCACTTGGAAGAAAATGTGGGGAGTCAGCTGATTCGTAATCCGCTCTCTTTCTCGCTCTGTGCTCACACATCAAGAGTCAGATTGATATGTGCAATCACATGAAAGCCCTTCTGCGGTGGGGCTATCATGGTCTAGTAGACCTGCAGGTCTTTTTGTGTATGTGTGTTTTGGCAAAATGAGAGCTGGGTGATGCATTTGCAATAGAAATCCTTCATCCATAATAGGCCTCAAGTGTAAACAACAAGATTAGAGAACAGCAACATGCCTCAGCTGACATTGACACAGTTTACATATTATGTCTATGCTGATGGTGTATTTTATTATATTAAAAGACAATTAAGACATATAACACGATTACAAAAAAGATTATCATTGCTCTGGATGTGTGCTGTAATGTGTGAATGCAGTTTGTGATTTAAAAAATTAATCAATTGAACATCCATGTGATAATAAATACTTCACGAAGTTAACGTGTGCCCGTTAACTTTGAATAGCACATTAATTTAGATAGTCAGTTTCCAATCTATTCTCTCAAGTCTACATGCAGATATTATATACATGCTTTTTTTTCATACTGCAGCCCCTGCAGGGGTGAACAAAGAGTCAGGGGGATTCAGATGATTGACAGGTCTGTGAACCATTACAGACAAGCTCCGTTTCTCTATCTTAAAATCCTAATCATGCTCTCCAAGGGTTTTATCAGTATATGAAGGCCCTTTTTTTGTTGCCATGAACATTGAGTCAAATTTTGCTCCAAGATATTCGCACAGTTTATAGTTTATGATAATGTATGATGATGGCATCACATAAATGGCACCACATATTTCACGCAAATATTTTCTCCGGAGTAAAAGTAATCATTTGTTGGCAAAGCGATTCATCAGATTGCCCATTCCTGTTTTATTTGGCAGCATAATGACATTTGTGATTGTTGTTTCATTTTTTGTCTTTTACTGTGCTGCGTTGCCTCTTCCTCAACACTGGCTGTCAGTCTGGGAGAGGTTCCTTTCTTTAAACTTTTACTTCCTCTTTCAAGTATTGTCCCCAATAGACCTCATGCCCTATTTAAAACTATAATAATGCAGGCTAATATAACCAGTCATTCAAATAAGCTCAAAAAAACGTCAACTTATTTGTGTGTAACAGTTCCACCTTAGAAGGGGAAGGTAGGAAGTCGTCAAGGTGAAGAAAAGTATTCTCAAAGAATCTTTTGCATTGCAGAATGCAATACAAATCCACAAACCAATACTAACTGTAGCATATACAGTCTGAATATGCTGTATGTATATAATATACTCAAGTATCATAATACATGTCATATCATGTCATATTTTTCTATGATCGCTATAACATTAATTGAAGTAACAGTAAAAGTAACAGTAAAAGTAATAAAAGGCATTTTATTTCATTTTTCTAAAGAGAAGTTAATATATTGAAGCACAGACTGGACATTGACTAAATAAACCTTAACAATAATCATTTCACCTGACACACCTCATCCTTGAACCCTTGAACCCTTGAATAAACACATGCTTATACCTTGTGACTAATATCACAGTTGTCTTCACTCAGCAGTCAGGTGTTTCTGTGAGACTATATGCACTGATGCAAATGCACATTTTTGCAAACTGTGTGCAATATGGTTGTATGATAAGCCTTCTGTACTAAGATACCCTACACACCTTGTCGATAAAATCCCACAATATTCCTCATCCAGGTGACGTTTCTTTCCTCTCAAGTTTGATTTTCACCCATGACATTATGAGTATTGATACCAAAATCAATATAGGGTGTTTGTTTTGACAAAGCAACTTGAATTTTGAAATTCTTTGGCTATGTAGAAATGTTTTGAAGATAAAATGTAATACTGACATTATGTTTCACCTGCACAAACAGAAAATGAGTCACTGTGTTGTTAATCATTTCTTTGAACAAATAGAACCTTTAGAACGTGAATAGTCACAATCTTAACCGTGTGACTGGAGTTTTACTTTAAAAAAACACGAGCAGCAGTTAACCTGAACCTAACTTAACCCTAAATCAATCAATCGAGGCCTAGGCCAGCTTTGTGGATGTGCAACCTATAAATTTGCAATCAATTAATTAAAATTAATTTCTCCTGAAATCTAAAATGATAGTAAGAGTGGTATTCCTAATGTACTGTTGAATAAAGTAGAAATGGGCTATTAAACTCAAACATGCCACAATATCTACAGAAAGTCCAAACCATGATGCCTGAACCCTTCGTCCTTCTGCTTGGAGATAAGAGCAACTCCTCTCAGGTAAATGGAGAAGCAGTGGAGCATCAGTCTTCGCTCACAGCAGTACCCCAAGCAATGTTCCTCAGTCTGGAAATTCTTGTAGACGGTGGTGTATCAGATGCCTGGCAGTGTCCTGCCATTAAATTCCTGAGAACGTCCATTAATGCTAATCCTGCTGTTTGAGCAGTCAAAGTTTAAAGTTTCCTTCTCGTAGGGGTTGGATGTTCGTCTTGATGTTTTTAACTGTTTGGGAAATAAATAAAGACTATTTAATATTTGATACTGATTGTTGCCGATAATATAATCTCAAAGTGAATAGCGTGTAGAGTGAACTGTTTCAGAGTAGTACTACTACAATTTTAAGGTAAAACATGTAAAAACCTTGTTTTGTCTAAACATAACAGTAAAAATGTTAGTAAAAAAAATAAATGTTTTGGTTTGATTGATGACCCAATATAAAGATCCATAATATTATAACACTGGATAAAAGTAACCACTCTGTTTGGTTTGATGTATGACCCAACAGAAACATAAATATGACATCATTACTGGGTCAAAATAACCACATATTAGAAACACTAAATGGTCAAAATAACATATTGGCTTGTTGACCCCAATGGTTTTTATGGAGGGTAAAATTTACCCAGCACTGTGTCGGTGCTATATTGGCCCAGTACTGGATATGATTCACCTAAACTGGGCTATAAATTGACCCAGTATTGTTTAGTGTGCAGGCTCACTGATGGTCTAAGTGTGTAAGGTTGTATCGCAAGGAAGTCTGTGAGGTTAGGTTAGGGGATAACTTCAGGCCATTTATGCCTTTCAAACTTGCTATCTGGTGCTTTCTTTAATTCCCTTTGTTGCATCCTGTCCTGCATCATTTTACTCCTTGCTGATTTTTTTTTTTGTTAGATCAAAGTGAGCTCATTCTCTGTAAAGCCCTTTCAGATATACTAGTGAAGAGCTCAATAAAAAAAAAAACCTTTTAGCTCAGAAACAATGAATTTTATTATTAAAACGTCCTTTGAGAGAGGCCGTGCAAAAGAGACATCTGCCAGCTTTGGCAGACGATGGATGAAATGTGATAAACCAAGAGTTTATCTGTGCTATCGAGCCTTTGCACTACACGCTTAAAAAAAAAAAAAATGCCTCATGTAGTTTAAACGCGCTCAGCGGCTCAGATCTTTCTTTCTTTCTTTCTTTCTTTTTTTTTTTTTCCACCTGCAAGTCTCCAATTCAAGAGAGGCGGAGTCATGCTGGCACACACGATTGGCCTCAACCTGTAGACCTGTCTGCGAGGAGGAGGAGGAGGAGGAGGACAGAGGCGGAGGACAGAGAGAGGCGGCCGGGGAGGGGGAAGCCCACCGACACACAACTCCACCACGGAGCAGCGAACTACCTGCGGAACCGACCGAGCGACCGACCGAGCCGCAGAGGCATCCGTCCCCCGGCCCCCCCCCCACCCATTCACCCACCCCCGTCTCTCTCCCCCCCCCCCTCCTCCTCCTCTCGACCCGTGCCCGGACACCCGTCTCACCGCGGGGGAGAGAGCGCGCGTCGTCCGTGGCCGTGCGGAGGGAGGTCTCCGGCTTCCAGAGGAGACGTTACGGCGCGACGCGGCTAACGTTAGCGCGCTAACAAGGTCAGTTTCAGCTCTGTGGCTCGTTCACGTCGCTTGTTTTGAGCGGAAGCGTCGTTTTTTTTAAGAAAAAAAAAAAAGAAAAAAAAAAAAAAGGAAAAGAAGGAGAGGAAAAAAAAAAAAAATGCCACCCTCGCCATCTTCGCCCACTCGGCTCCCTCGCAGAAGCAGCCCCGGGCCGCTGACAGGACAGGTAACCGGTGTTTTTATTTATTTATTTATTTATTTTTTTTTCCGCTCTCCTGACGTTAGCTGGTTAGTTAGCCTCCATTATCCGGCTCCGGTGCTCGACGGTTTGACGGCGATGATCGGGCTCCCGGTAACGCCGCCGTGCGGAGGTTACGGCCGCGAGCAGAGCCCCCTTTTTCCTTGACGGTAACACCGGCAGTAGAGCGGCCTGACCGGGCTAACGGCGGCCCGGTGAGTTTGAGAGAGCCGGACGTGTTTGCGCTGGGAGCCCCGGCAGCAGCGGCTGGTTTCCGCCTAGAATAAAACAGGTGCATCTGTGCGCGGTGGGCTCAAACCGGACAGCGGTTAACGGTGCCGGTTACTGGATTTGCAAGTTTTTTTTTTTTGAGGGGGGGCAGTTTTAGAGAGCAGATGTCCCCGTGAAGACGGAGTTCACTTAGTGTGGGCTGCTAAATGATTTATCAAGGTTGAACTCACGTAGGTGGCGTTATCCTTTACAGGAGGCCTCGTCGTCCACCGACTCCGGCGGAAACGGGCCCGGTGGCTACCGTTCAGTTGGTTAGCCGAGGCTAAGCTGTGAGACGGTAACCGGTCACCGTTACCGGGTAACAGATCCACGTCGGTCCTGACTGAGACGTTTGATTGTGACAGCGGTGTTCAGTTTTAATCCCACGTTAAACCTTTTTATTTTTTCTCTCTCTTTTTTTTTTTTTTTTTACACGTTACATCTGTTGTGATCAACCGCGGTGTGTTTGTCGTTGCTTGTGTTGAACTGGGAAGGGCTGGTTTTAGCCCAACTTGCTGTTCCTCACAGCGGATTTCCCAACATGTTCATCGTTACAAGGAAATCTGTAAATTACAGGAATTGAGAAAAGGAACCGATACATAGTAAGAAAGGCTAATTTTCAGATTCAAGTGTCACTTGTTGGGGGGGCTTTGCAGAGCAGAGATTCAGCCTCGCCATTGTTTTACACTTTAAACTTTACTCCTTGCTTCATGCTTTGGATATATCTGAATACCTAAAGATACACAAAGGGGATTTGTTGACTCCCAACACTGTGCAGTTGTTTTCCTGTAGCGTTAAACGAGATGCTCTCAGGTCATCGTGCCATGTTACAGTTTAACTCAGCCAAGGCCGATTTTTCTGTTTTCTCTCCACATATTTCATTACTGTGTCGAACAGTGTAGAGGGCAACACAAGGGAAACATCCAACTGCAAAGCAAGCTTGTCTTGTGGATATGTTTGTTATTCAGCTCATGCACTATCTAGAGGCTGCTGGATGTGGTACGTCAATTCAATTGGCCCTGAGTGCCACTGTGCATCGTAGCCCTAATTATTTTTGATGGTTTTCAAGTTTTAACTACTGTTGAACTGCAGACAGCGTGGATGCCATGGTTGTAAACGGTTTCGTACCCCCCAGTAGTGCAGGCCTTGGTGTGAAATGGGCAGAAATTTCCCTCACTCAAGCCTGTGTCATTGTACTGTTTACCATACATAAAAGGGGCTTATCCTATAAACAGTGAGTTATTAATGAGTGTTCAGTGGAAAAAGTTATACTCAACTCCCAAGTAAACCTCAAAAATAACATGTTTATGTAGCTTTTGTTTTAGCACGTGGGATTTTGAAACTACATTCTTAAATATTTTAGCAGGAGTGCCATATAGCTCAGCCTCAATGCTGTTGTAATGAAATTATTGTGATGGTAACAATGAGGCACAATTATGCACTCTCTTAGCAATGTAAAATGTAATTAAGGCAGGTTGTGTTTTTAAAAAAAGAATTGGTTTTAAATATGTGCTCTATTCTTAGATCACTCAGTAGGCAGAGTGATAATGATACAGTGCATGATACAAGTTTTCTTTTGTAACAGGCACTATGGTTTCATCTGTACTCTTTTGTTAAGCCATGTTTAGATTGTTGGCCTTTTCCTTAAGTGACTCGACTCAAAACAAATTTTATTATGCACGTTTCATTTTGATATTGTTTTGTTGTTCATTTGAACAGCATGTTAGAACACTGCAAATTGACAAATTAAAACATCTTATATTTCTTAATGAGATGTTTTAATTGGATTCTGAATTACTCACACACACTGAAATGAGAGCGTGATAGAATCTAGGCCACATTGTGGGGAGCTTACTTTGATGCTCAGATGTTGCTTTTTTCCCCCACGTGTTTGGCAACAATGAGGTGTAGTGCTCAGTTTGAATTAAATTAAGCTTATAGCAAAACCTATTTTCATGTTAATGTTTGTGTTTTACATATAAATTAATGGAGAAGTGAATGAACAAATTACAAATACTTGCTTTTCAAATGTATCAAAATAAAATATAAAATACTGGTAGGAGAGAATGTGTTTAATTAAAATACAAGAGATTTGTATTTTCAAAATACATTTAATAAAAACTGCATTTTATTAGTCTAGCGGGTTTGTTGTGGGAATTGAGTCCCTCCTGGTGTGTGAAAGAGCTATTAGGGATAGTTAAGTTACTTTATTCAGCCATAAAGTGTCAGGTGCTCAGGTTGCAGCATAACGGTCACTGAAAGGCTTTGTGTTGTGCTTGCCAGCTACCAACTGCGAGCCAGGCTAAAGTAAATTAAAATATCCTAAAACCAGAAGTCTCCCAACTACGTGGCTCTAGAACGGAAGTAATAAACGCGCAGTTGCGCAGCAATAACTACTGTGTATGTATTGAGGAAGTGGATCAGACGATTGATCGTTAAATGTTTTGTTTTCTTAGCGTTACGCAGTTTTCTTTCGCTGCCATGGCAGAACATTACCAGGAAAAGCATTTGTTGCAGTGATGGGTTTGTAATAAAGTAGTTTCTAGCCTGGGAACCAGACGAATCTGCGAGCTTATGTTTCATTTGCTCTGGGAGATACGTCTGGCCCCTCTCTCATTCAAACTGATTACTCTGCCGATTTCTCGGGCTAACCAATCTCAAGCGTTTATCTAGTAGGAGGCGGGTTTTAATACGATGACTGACAGAGACGAGAGCCACAGGTATGATAACGCCCCTTGGAAATCAAAAATGAGCTAAGAGGTTCCAGACTAATATGCATTTGCGAATTACACGATGCCAGGCTAGTAGTTTCAGCAACATGCCAATGACTGCTGACCTAATTTTGGACCCTGTGCGCAAACTATTCCCCTGACAACTATTAAGAATTCCCACTATAAAACACCTTAATGTACCTATGCTAGAAATGAATTTTGTCTTGAGTTACAGAGGTTAGTTGGTATGCTTACATTACTAGTTAGTGAGTATATTTGCCAGTTCTAGAGCACATGTTTGCTAATTGCTCTTTTTCTTCTGTTGTATTTTAGTGTCATTCAGGAAGTTTGCCTTAGTGTGAACTATTTTAATTACATAACTTTATCTTGGGGGAAATTTTCACCAAACAAGCTTCTTTCCTCAAGCTATTGGTCACAAGGAACACAAATGAAATAGGTCTACAGTAGGTTACAATGACCGCATTGCTCAGGTCACGTGATTCATTTAGCCAAAGAATGTGATTAAACTACTACTTCTACAGCTTAAACCTCGGCAAAATACTAATTACAAAATACTAAAAGTAATTAAATCATGTTTGGAATACATTTAATTGAAATACTGCCTGGCTGGCATATTGTAGGCCATTAAAGATTCATCTTTTAGGTATTCTTGCAGGTGTCTTAAAGAGACTTTTTTTTTTTCTTTCTGTCTAGTAGTCAGAAGAGGGCTGTACAGGAGGTGAGGGGAGTGGGGCTCATTGAACAGACTCAGTAGATTAAGATGTCAGATAAGGTGCATGTCTCAACCTGGTAAAAGGGTTAAGTGAGACATGACTCAGTACACTCAATGCATTTACGACTAGGTGGCAAAATGTCCAATTAGCAAAAGAGATAACCATTGTGTTTTTACTTTTTCATGTTTCAGAGTAACTTTTTATGTAAATAAGTCTTACTGTATGTTTGAAATGTTATTTATTTGATACACCTATCCTTCTTTGCAAACTTCATGCAGGATTGTGGAGGGTACAGGATCCCTGTGGATGTGAATTGATTGTATGATATAGTTTTCCTAGTTGGCAGTCCAGTCATAACATTCCACTTCTGTGCCAGAAACACCACACAATATACCTACAGTAGATATTAATCATCATCTGAAAGAATACATAGGCCTCATTGTTTTATCTTGCATGAAGTAGCCTACTTGTTTTTATTAGTCACTTAACAGTAATGATTTACTGACACAATTGCTTTCCCAGAAAACAGCTCTAACTGCAGCTGCCTTAGTATGAAAGTTTTTGTCTGGTGATGAATCATACATTTTTAAATGCAAAAGCAGTGGGTTGGCCTGTCTCAATAGAGCTGGCTGAGCTGCACACCACTATAGAGATACTGGCTCCTAACAATTATTTGATCAGATCGGAATAATGTTGGAAGTTATTTTAAAAGGGAGTGAGGGAGAGGGACCAAGCTTCAATCCACTGAAATCAAAGTAGCTGTTGTGGTATGAATTTGTCATACCATGCCAACTGGTATGGCCTATTGATTTAGGACAGAGATAATTTGATCTAGACAATCCATTTAATATTCAATTGAGTAATACAGTCTTTTGTTTTTGATTGGCTTTTCCAAAGGCTGAGCTGTTGGTGTAGAAGAAAAAAAAAATTATAAAGGCAACACACAAGTACAGAAAGCTATGTTAAGAACTGTTGTTTTTCTTCAGTCCCATAAGATTTAAGCCTTATTGGACAAAATTGCCTCTCATGAGGTCTGAGGCTATTATCTTGTAAGCCTTTCAAAAACTTTAAGTTCAATTTTTTTTATATATATATATATTTTGTTGTTGTTGTTGTTGTTTACTTTGAGACCAATCTGAGCTACTGGATAGAGGTCTGTGCAGATGCTGCAGGATTTCAGACCATTACCACCAGTTCCCACAGAGATTCTGATCACTCCCACCTGCAACAATGTTTTCTATTGAAGATCTTTCTGGCCTATTCAGCAGGGAAAATACAGTCACTCAACTGTTTAATAAGTCGCCTTTAGAATACATGAATTACAAACAAGCCTTATTAAATGGGTTGTAAAGGTTAAACAAAAAAAAAAAAAAAACAGCTTTTGACAGTGGGACTAAAAATAAATGGAAATGTCATGGATCTTTCCAATGTTTTTTAGATACATGATGTAATTTCCCATCGGGACAGATACAGACCAGATGTTTGGATGTCAGAATAGCAGTGATATTGCATTAGGATCTGGATTGAAATGGTTATTTTAATGTTGTTTGGGTTTAAAAAAAAAAAAAAGCATATGATTGTATCTCTCTCTCTCTCTCTCTCTGAGAAAGAGAAAGTGAATGGCTGGGGAAAAGCAAACTAATCTTCTGAAGCTTAGTTTTGCTTAATTTGGAGGTTTACAGTTTACTGGAAGACCATGCATTTGTGTGCATGGTTGATTTCAATAATGACTACCTCCATTACATTTTATAGCTTATCCAAAAACAATGAGGCTGAGTGTCTGTTCCTGCCTTTTTATTAGGGTAAATAAATTTATATTTTGTGATTGCAACATTTGTGTTGGTCCCCTCGAGATTCTTATCCTATCTCATTGCAGTGCAGCCCTGGCCGTTTCTTGTATGAATCATCCAAATATTGTGGGGGGTTAGTTCAAACTGCATAAAACATTCTTAGTGGGATGGGTTTTTTTGTAAATTGACTGATATCATGATGTAGTTTCTAGATCAAAATGTTGGCCAGTTAATGACAAGTATTTTACTAAGACCCTCTGTAAGAGGACGACTCCTTCTGGATGCGGAGCAGTTTAGAACAGGCAGTATTTTTGAGTAAAAGTTGACGTCACAGCCTTGTGCCACTCAGGCATTAGGATTCCAGGCAATTGAATGACCCTCTGCTCGTTTCTGAGTGCTACAGGATTGGGGTTGGCTGGGTCAGCACAATAGAGACTCTTATTCCAACCCCCAGGGCACCTAATTAAAACTTACAACCAAGACAAACAACCTTCGACACTGTTATGCATCTCGTGAGAATTGCTACTGCTGAAAATGCCATGACAGAAGTGAAGATCAGTAAGAGATCAATGTGTCCTTTTCATAATAATGTTTTTTACATAAAAACTGTGTGTAATCTCAATAGAAAATGAAAATATATTTTATGGTATTGGCACAAACAACCCTTTGATTTGGTTACATTTAATTTCAGTAGTCAGATAATTATGTTTATCCTAACATTTATAAAACTACGTTTTTTTGGATCTGTGTTTTTAGTCAGTCTTTGTGTGGTAATTTATTTATACTATTGCCTCAGTTATAAATTAAAGTGGTAAGACAAATGCTGTCCAAAATCCCCCCCCTCCTTCACACATTCACTTGACCTTCTATAATAGACACTCTAGTTAACTTGCAGACACTTATAAATCCTTGTCATTTTGTGTCGTCAGTGACAGGTGTAGTGTTGCCCGACTGTAATTTGTGCATCTATAAAATGAAATGCATTACATTGTGGGATTTTTAGCAGACAATAGTGTACATGCCATAGTTTATACACTCACAGTGTATAAACACAGAATTTTAAATCCTTAAATAAAATGGTTGACAGTTAGGTTTGAGCAATCTATGGGCAGTCCATATTTTCATTTTGTCATTACCAGAGGTCGCTGATAGACAGTCCGAATGCCTCCAGCATCCAATTGGTACATGGTGCTGCACCATCATACTCTACTCTGGCACCATATTCTTTAGTGCCATTTACAATTTTCAAAGTAGGGTGATTAAATGATTTTGTTGCACACATGATGTTTGAGCACACAATATCCTAACTATGTTGGCAGTGCTGGGGTAGGTACATTTGCTGAGATCACTTTATTGTGTAAACAGTAATATTAGTATGTTTGCATTAATGGTTTTTTTTTTGTCACTTTTTTTTGTTTGTTTTCTCATGTAGCTGGCTGACATGGCTGTCTAACAGGCTGCCGAAGATCCCTTCATGGATCACAGAGGACAACAAAGAGAAACCACTGCATCTGTGAGCATAGCCAATAACTAGGGATTTGACCGTCAAGCATATCACCAGACTGACTTCAGTGCATGTGGCCTCTTAAGTTGTTCACAGACATCTGTTGGGCAGCCCAAAGGCCTATTGCTATGCACTATAAAAGGAGAGACATGAGCTGTGGGGATGCCGGGAGGAGCAGGCTTCTTTCGTGCAGGACTATCCCCCTGGTAATAGGGCTTCTGGTGACCATGGCCCAGGGCACTGTGCCAGAACAGCAAGAGACACTGGTGGAGATGATATCTGTGGAACTAGAGGCTTCTATGCAGTCCTCTGTACTCTCTGAGCTCCAGGCTGCAGCATCTTCGGTCAGTGAAGGGCCGCCTACAGCTATCCCAGATTCCTCTGCAAAGAATGGGGGAGTGCACACTGGCATCCCTGACTCCTCTGCAATCGTGGGCCAGGTGTTCCAGTTGAAGGTTCCACCAGGACCTGCTAATGCAACCTGTAATGTCCATGTAAGTACTCTGAAGATTAGACATAACAGGATAAATTCAATTCTGAGATAAATCTAGTGTTGATTTTATGTGGGAAATATTTGGCATGTAATATTGAATCCCTCATAACAAAGTACAAATAATTGGATATGAATTATTTTTGCATAAATTGAATGAGATCTTCCATGATTCGTCAATGACATGAGCATTTGTGTAAAAAAAAGAGACTCAGAACAACAAAATGGGTGGTATGGGAGGACTTTGCTGTACCGACAGACTGAAGGTAGGGGTGTCACAATTTCGATTTTAAATTGAAAATTTATCAAAATTTGCTTTCAAATTTAAGTCCTCAAAATCCAAAGCAGGATCAGCGGTTCTACAGTGCGAGTTTACCTGAAACCTTTTGTCAGTGCACCAGTTGTTATCCGTCAACTGTCGAATGCTAGTCTGTTTTGCCTTGTTTTGCCGGTTAGTTACAGTTTAAATAGATGTTTAGTGTCAAACTGAATGCCCGCATTTTCTTTTTGTGAGAAAGAACTCATACTCAAGAACTCAGAATTCATTGCTCGGATGTAAAGAGATTTTCAACAAATAACAAAAACTAAAATACTATACTCTATAGGTGTATAATAAGAGTATAGGTGAACTTAAGTGTAGTGAAAGAATGAAAAATGTGTATCAAGATGTGTGCAGTTGTCTTAACTAAGAACATTTACTACTTTTTTTCTTTTTCTTTTTCCTTTTATGTCTCTTATAGGGACTACAGTGGCCAAATGGGCCAAAGTATTTTTCCTGTCACTGTAGAAATATATAATATATACTATTTATCTCTACAATGTTGATCACTGTATCATTGCTGATTGAAGCTGACTGTGGTACAATTTGTTCTAGTCTGATTTATGAATGAGATAAGATGATTATTGGCCCAAGTGGTGATACAGAATGATATCCTGTCACACAGTAATAACTCAAAATGAATAGTGATGACTCACATAGTTATTATGAATAGAAGCTCACTCTGCTTCCTGTTCATATTTGGCAAGATTTGATAAACTGAATGGAATAAGGAGGGGGGTGGATTTTGAGTAGATAGTGAAAGCATTTATGCTTTTACTCTAGATATTTGAAAGTTAAGCATTCATCTTTATTTTTGTGTTTTTTGTAGTTCCTGTTTCACTGGCAACTCAGTCAGTATTCAAGTACAGGGTTATGTATGTATGTATGATTAACCGTTTTATAAATTACTTAAATTTCCAAACTAAGTAATTTTAAGACATCAATTGGGTCTTGGTAACTTTGAATTTTCCATTCGTAATTATTTTTGAAGTAAATTATGAATGAATTTTTACTTTTTGGACTTCTGTGGATCTCAGAAGTAAGTATCCCTATAGTATAAAACAGTAATATTGTTTCTCTTTTTCCTCCTGTAGCTCACAGAGATGGGAAAGGACACTTTACCCTCCTGGTTATATTGGGACAGAGAAAGCTGCATTCTAAGAGGCTTGGCCCTGGAGCAGGATAAAGGTGTGTATCATATCTTGGTGTCTGGAGAAAAGATAATTGAGAAGACCAGCAGCCAAGTGTTCCCCAGTACAGTCTTCTCTATTGAAGTATACCCAGAAGAACGGGCAGACACTGAGCCAGCCCTGCTCACTCTACAGTCTGACATCAGTGGCATCCAGCCTTTCACCTGTGGCTCTGAAGAGCCTGTCACTGTCCTCACTGTCATCTTGGATGCTGATTTGACAAAGATGGTGTCTGAACAGAGGGCCAGCTTACTGGGCATTATGAGAAAATTCTCACATGTGCCCCTGGAGCACATGAGGGTGGTCCCTGTTGTCAACAACCGCTTATTTGACATGTCTGCTTTCATGGCTGGACCAGGGAATGCAAAGAAGGTGGTGGAGAATGGGGCCCTACTGTCATGGAAACTTGGATGTGCCCTTGACCAGGGCAGCATCCCTGACATTAGCAGCGTCCAATCTTCAGCTAAGGATGGGACCATGTCAGCCAGGCTGGGATACCCAGTGGTTGGCTGGCACATTGTCAACAAAAAGCCCCATGGAGTGAAACGGGTCAGACGGCAGTTGTACAATACTCCTACTCCACTGCCCTCCTTGCTTCCTCCAACTACTCACCCAGAGCCCCCTGTACGTGTTGTTCCCACCCCAACCTCGCCCTCTATTGCCCCAGCAACAGACAACTCTGCTCCCCCTGTCCGAGGCCCTTTGCCTCTTCCAGTGAAGCCCACTATGAGGGTCAGAGATCAGATTGCCCACACACCTGTCTTTGGACCTCCCCAACCCACAAGAGTACTAGGAACTACAAGCACCATCCCTATTCAGCCTACCATGACCCGGCCTACATTTGTAGAGGCCACTGCTTTGCCAACGCCACCAAGCACCACCAAAAAACCCAAAACCTCTGCCACAAGGAAACCCAAGAAACCCAAAACCTCCACCCCAGCTCCCCGGGAACCCAAATCTACCACAGCTAAACCACCCAGACGCACCACTACTCTCTCTTTGGCTCCAGACTTGAATCAAACCCCAGAGATCCGCAACCCCATTGATCAGGTGAATGCATGGGTTGGCACATACTTCGAGGTTAAGATTCCTCCTGATACATTCTTTGACAGGGAGGATGGTACTACTGATAAGCTGCGTTTGACTTTGAAGAAGACCCCCAGAGAAGCAGTGAGTGAAACATCTTGGATCCAATTCAACAGCACTATCCAGCTTTTGTACGGTCTTCCAGAGGAGCAGCATGAGGGAAAACATGAGTACTTCATGTTGGCCACTGATAAGGGTGGGAAGAGCATCATGGATGCATTTGAGGTTCAAGTCAACCGTTGGTCTACTAATGACAAACCATCAGTTGTGTTTGCTGCTCGTTTCCATGGTGACCACAAAACTTTAAGCGATGATGTCCATAAGAAGATTCTTTTGACCAAAAAGTTGGCTTATGCCCTCGGTGACCGAAACAGCAGCACAGTAACCCTGAGAAGCATCACTAGTGGCTCCATTGTGGTGGAATGGACCAATAATAGTCTCCAGCAGAGTCCTTGTCCAAAGGACCAGATCACAGTTCTCAGCAAGAGGATTTCTGATCCCCAAGGGACACCTAAACTGGCCTTCATCAAAGCCATGGAGCCTGAATTCAAACCCATCAACATCTCCATTCGTGGCACCAATAAATGTCAAAGCTACACATTCATCCCACCAGGAGAGGTGCCAATGCCTGTTCTTCCAACAGCTACACCTTCACCCGGGACAGGTCAGAGGAGCAGTGATGATGTTTACTTACACACCGTTATTCCCGCCGTAGTGGTAGCAGCACTGCTGCTCATAGCCGGGATCATTGCTATGGTCTGCTACCGCAAGAAGCGCAAAGGGAAGATGACCACTGAGGAGCAGGCCACTTTCATCAAGAAAGGAGTCCCCATAATATTTGCAGATGAGTTGGATGATTCCAAGTCGCCCCCGTCCTCCAGCATCCCTCTTATCCTTCAGGAGGAGAAGCCCCCTCTACCCCCTCCAGAGTACCCTAACATGGCTGGCCCCCACAGTACCCTGCTTAACCAGGATCTGCTAGAGGAGTATTCTGTTTATCAAGATGATGATCCCAATGCCCCCCCTTACCAGCCCCCGCCACCATTTACTGTCCCCATAGAGGGCAAAGGCTCTCGTCCCAAGAACATGACCGCGTACAGGTCACCACCTCCCTATGTGCCTCCCTAACGCACAGTAGAGCTTTCAGTTTGGAAAGCAGGTGCAATGTAGGGATGCTTGTTGAAAACTACTACAGGAGTAATTTTACATGTGTTCAATGAAATGGCTTTGACTTTGTAGAGGAGCAGGCAACCATACCCATATATTTGACCATCATGGATAAGACACTGTATCGTACAATTCTACTACTGGCTTAGGGCAAATGGATGGGGAACAGTTTGTAATTCCAGCCCAATTGTTTTTGTTCAGATCTGCTTTTGACTTCTTGCATACTCTTTTTTTCCGTCTGATTTTGCCAAGAAGAGTCAATTTTATCTTCAATGATGTACTATTTCTATTGTATAGAAAATAATAAAGAAGCAGGAAAAACTGAAGCCCACAGGGCATTTGAGCAGATGTCACCATGACAACAGACTTGAGGCTCTCCCTCACAATGTTAATCTTTGAGTTCTATATCACTCCTTTCTGTCCTTCGGCTAGGTTTACTAAGATTTTGCACCTGTTATTTCTAGAGGGGAATGAAATACAAAAGCCAAACTGAAAGCATGAAACACTTTATTTACACAAAAATCTGTTTGTTTCTTAGACTTTGATCTTTCCCTGTTCCCTCCTATGCTTTGCTCCCTCTTGACAATAACATGCAAACCTTGCACTTATGCAAATTCTTGTTAAACCTTGCACTATGTGTCTTGCGCAGAATTGAACGCAGTAAGTGGTAGTCCAATAAGGAGAAAACAATTCTTTTTGTATCCTTGAACTCACCACATGACTGAGATTCCTCTGGTACTTGATCACAAAGGACATTACACTGATCATGCCTGTTGTAGATGTAGCCTCATTGAGTTACAAAACAAATAATTACTTTTTTTTTTTTTTTTTATGTGTGTGCCACTGAACCTGCCTGTGAGATGAATGGTTTTGCTGTTGCCAAGGTGATGTCTGTGGTTACAAGGCAAACCTGGCTGGGTCGCCACAACAATAATGAAGGGGCCAATGGAACGCTGTGGTTCACAGCAGGATGAGAAGTAGCAACATAGTCAATGAGGTGGATCCACTGTCTTATATTCAGTTGGTTTTGTTAGTATGAGGGGTGGGTGGGCTTAGAGTACTGTAATATCACTGCTCTGCCTCTAGGTGTTGCACTGTTATGTTTAGTGCGCTGCCTGTTGTCAGTTCAGATGAGGCATGGGGACAAGGGGATGTACATAATTGTGTGCCTGTGAAATTAAACAACTCCATAATGTTAGTGTTTTATCAGTAAACCTAGTCGGGAAAGGGAGGGCCAGAGTGGGAAATTTTATTTTTTAATCGTATGTCTAGATTTATGATCACAATCATGAAAAAAATGACTTTATAGTTTGTGAGGGTACAAAATAAACGTTTACCTACCCATCACAAAAAAAATGCATTATCTCAGTATGATGGGGGAACAAAGAAACCACAACATGTGAATTATGTACATTTCATATCTGATATCACCATAAGAAAAAATGGTTAAAAATCTAATGTTTTTACTGAGTTTTTGATACAGTCTTAAACTTGTTTTATGAAAATATATTAATAAAATGTAATACTATTTGTAAAGCCTCAAAGATTGTGTATAGTCCCTTTTTTATTTGAGAAAATGGAACTGGATTAAACATTGTTTTCAATATATACTGTATGTCTATGCGTATAGGTGTGTTAAAGGGCTGATGAACACAACTTACCAGATAAATAAGAATGTAATATACAATAACTTCAATGTGTTGATACTATACAGTTGGGTATTACATTTATAAGGTTAAAAAGCAAAGTGAGAGAATTAAATACGAACCATGAGATATGTTAAGATTAGTATTTTTAACCAAGTTTTGAATATCTTACACCCCACATTGCTTTCCAGATTTATTGTGCCATCAAATATGACTCTACAGTACATGATTGCTAAGACGTGGCCTTTTTGTAGCCTTGCTTTACAGTATGTTGTCACATTCTTGACAGTGTTTATAGAGACAGGCTACAATAGGGTCCAATGGTTGGCTGGTTATGGCTATAACATGAGCTATACACTCTTCGTTGCAATAAAACAAATACACGGCAGGCAGCCCCTGTGAGACAGTGTTATATTTTAAGAGAAGTGCTCCCTTTCTGTGGCATTTAGGTGGGCTGTTTTTCTTTTTTTGGCTGTGTGCTCCTACATCTCTTGGAGAAATATCAATAACAATGACTAATATCTGCTCTCAAATTCTTTTAGAATAGAGCTTGTGGAATGATGGCTTATTCAGGAGAGGTCAAAAACAGTTTCATTGGTTGGTGATAAGTTGCAGACCCATGCTGCCTTGAAAAGTGTACATTTTTAGAACAAATTGCAATACAAGACATTTTGATTTGTTCTTGTGTACTGCTACAAAGAAATGTTGAACTGCTGTGGAGGCTTCTGCAATAATGTGTATTTGATGAGACGTTACTTTAGGAATTAATCAAGGTACTGAATATTCTTACTTTGTACACTTTAAGAGCATTCAAACTCTGAAACACAAGTGTGTTCACTGAAGATCTCCAGACTCGTCTTCTAGACCATGACTTATTGCAAAGAGAGAAAGATCTTAAAGGTCTTTTAGCACCAGTGCATGTGGATAACTCCATACATACCAGTCATGTGTCTGCAATGGCTGCAGGTTTATGAATTTAGAATATGAACTGTAGTGATTGTGACTCTGAAGAACTACATTTTCTAATTTCTTCATTGTCACTGCTTTAATCATGTTATCTCATTTGCTCAGTCTTACCAGTCTTGGTTATTATAACACATAATTGGTAATTTAGACGTGGGTTATGTCCCAAATTGAATGTAATAATCATCTATCAATTAGGCAACATCCATTTTAAGTGTGGGCGACTGCCTCATTTACAAGATAATTGACAATGGACATAAAGGCTCTGTTTCCTACAAACACCGACTATGTGATTAAATACTGGTATACTGTTTATAAATATGCAGACTGAAATACTGACATTTCAGCCCTTGTTGCATAAATTACAATCAATATATACAGTAAATTACAATAATGACAAATCAATGGTACTGGCAAGAATGAAGTGCAACATAAATAAACAGATGCAGAGTTTTCTTGTAGAATAACCTAATTTACATATAGCTTTTGGCTTATCCGACTGTAATAATACAATACATTTTAATGAGAGCTATTAGTTAATAAAAACAATTAATTGAATAGCCAATGGACATAAATATTTGGCAACTACTTTCATAATTGATTAATCGCTATTTAAGTAATTTCTAAAGCAAGAATTACAAACATTTGTGTGGATCTAGGTTCTCAAATGTAAGAATTTGTTGTTTTTCCATGTCTTAGATGAGTAAATTGTAAATTGATTATCAATTTAGTACTGTTTGAGTGGTTGGTTGCATACAAGACGTGGTGCCGTCGCCATTTTTTTTGTTTTGGATGTTTTATTAACCAAACAATTCATCAGCTGAGACCATAATCAGCCGATACATTAATAACCAAAATAATAAGAAGTTGCAGCCCTAAAACTTAGATGTATGGTGTACTTTCCCTATTATTCATTATGTTTGCGTTCTTAAATTCAAAAAAAATGTGATCCACATCTCCCAGGCAGTTGTCATTACAGAGGTTACAAACCTTTATTTTGTTCGGTAACCTTGAGGATTTTGAAAACATACAGTATAATATCGCAGCAACTACCAATTGCAGGAATGATCACCCCTGGCTGTCTCAGTTTGACACGTCTTGCACACAGAGCCAGAGAGCTTCTGAATATGCAGTTGTTGGATGATATTTTATTCTGGGAGCACATGACTGAGTTGACTGCTGACAGACAGGAGTCACATCTTCTGATGTTCAGGCAGCTGAAAGCAGCTCTATGGGGTTCAGCTGGGAGAAGGCACAGTAATGCATACCAACATTACCAAGGACAGCTGTGGTTGCAAACACTGTGTGTGCCTTTTTCTTGCAGTGACCTACTGTAAGCTTTTACAAAATAGAGGTTTTAAAGTTTTGTTCAAACTGGACCTTCTTAGGTCAAATGCAATAAATCACCTTAAAGTTAATTGCTACATGTAACAAAGCACAAGTTACATAGGACTTGAGACAAAGTGACTGCAAAAGTACACAACTGTAGTTTTATAAAGAACATCTACTGTATGTAGGGATGCACTTTCTATTAATACTTTGTATAAAGGATCATCTAACTGCTACAATAGCAGCTGAGTAGTTGGAATCTACAAATGGAGTTGAGTTAATCGATAACAGCAGCCACTAGTAGGTAATGAGGCGGTATCAAAATGTGGAGCTGAGGCTATTTTATGCCATGCCAATCTCTCACTTCATCAACCCCCCCCGCCCGCACTCATTAATAATGTATTGGGAATGAAAGTTAGGGTATGTGATGAAAAATGTATAACCTCATGAAAACCTACAGGAAGAACTGACCTTTCAGTTGCTGACATGTCTGATGCACTGCAATTGAAACCTTCCGTTGTGGTTGCTTTGCAGCTCTGCGCACAAACCTCTAGTCCTTTAATTTCTGAATTAAGAGCAACCAGACAAAATACAGTCAAATACAAATGCTTTGCTGTATAATTGTTTGAAACTGCTTCAAAGATTTCTCCATATCCATATTCGGTGTTTATAGAACACCTGCTGTATCGGTGTTATTTCAGACAATGGCAGAACGCTAATCAAAACGGGTGTTTTGTAAGCGTGTTTATAATTCCTGGGGTCATAACAAATTCTAATTAGGCCAGTAGCCATGCCAGGCCAAGCTCTCATTGCAAACAGGAGGGTAATTATTTCCACTGCACAGTATTATTGACAGAAACTTTTCTCTTGATTAAAAAAAAATAGAAACTAATCAGTCTTTGTATGCACCCTCGTGCTTGAGGAGGCGGTAAGGTGATCTGCTACTTAGCAGTGGAAATAGCAGAAAGGGTATGATGGTGGGCAGCGCCACATGATATGGACAACCCATTAATAGGCCTCATTAGATGCAAAAAGCCACAAGAAATGTGGCACTCTGTTTCCTATTAGGCTGAAAGCGCATTGATTAAAAAAAAACATCAGAATGTAAAGGCTAATTGTCAGAGAAGCAGGGCGGTATATATGTCATATTTTATTATAGGCAATCCATAAAACATGTTTTGCATAATATACACACCATATTAGAAGTTAGCTAAAAAAAAAACTAGTTTTAACCAGGTTTAATCATGTTTGATCAACACAGTGCCTCAATCGTTCATCAGAGAGGTGAACTTCAGTGTCGAGTAACAAGAGCACATTATTAGATATATGCAAATTGAATAAACCTAGAGGTTCCAGTGGTGTAGTTTCTTTGTGTTTTTTCTTTATTGTGCTTGTGTTCGTACTGTTTATACTTTTATAAAATTAATCACACAGTTTGGATAATAACCCATTCACATAGGGAAAATGATCCTCACAATGTAACTTGGTTGCTCTAAGATTAAGATAAATTAGGATTGGGGTTAGGCGTGTAAACCAGTGGTTATGGGTCAGTTAATCTAATTAAATGCATTTTCCCTCCAGGTGACAAAAAAACAACTGTATGTGTGTGTCTCTGCGTGTTTATATTCTCTTGCAGCACTGGAAATTATTATCATAATGAAGTGAAATCCTCACCTAATCTCAGGCTACATCTTGTCCTCCCAGCAACAATGACTGTAGCGCCATCTTGTGAAAGAATGAAGTAAGTTCATTTGAATCCTTTGTAACACTGACACAATGAGCTTGCTTGCCCTGAGCGCTGAACAGGAAGTCTATTCAGTAGTACATTTTGTCATCTGTCAGTACTGCTTGTGCAGATCTTATATTTTGAGACAGGGGAGTAAGAATGCGGGGCTCTGAGGGTGGAAGAAACCGCAAGAAAGACACAGATCTCCACACTATCAGTAGATGGCAGTAGCATCACACCATGGTAAAGGTACTGATTAATAACTTTTGCATGAGATTATAATATCTTTTGTAGACAAATAACAAGTAGCCTTAAGCTGTGGTAAACAAAATACAAAACTGCAATTATCATTTATCAGATACTGCGTGTATAGGCAACAAGAGTCTATCATAAGATATTTGAGTGTATTTAAATTCATTACCCTCCATGGGGGGTTACTGTTTTTCTACATGTGAATCATTGACTGTATCACTGATGTTTGCTGTTTATTAAACAGTGCATCAGCAAAGAAGCAAACCTCAGTTAATTCCCTTTGATAATAAAATATGTCGGCTCTCTCTTAAGTCACACTCATAATTAGAAAGTGAGATAAGTAATAACAACTGTGAGACTCTATAATTCAGTCACAGATTTAGAAAGTGTAGACTAATTGCATTTTGCTTCTTATCTCATAAATTGGATCCATTCCAGAGCTGGGATGGAAATCCCCGTCTTCAGTCATGGAAGGAGCCCGTTTGCGTGGATGCTTTGGATTTTCAGAGGCATGACAAAGCTAAGAAGTTGGGAAGGGTTTCATAACCAACTAGGGGAGAAAACATGACAGATGCCGCCTTGCACTGGCTGCTTGCACTGGAGTTAATGGTGTGAGCAGCATTTTAAGCTGAGGCTTGCTGCGGGGGCCGAGGGCAGCGGCAGACACATGACACATGAGAGGTTATTGGAAATATTTACATGACTGTGCATTTAGGTGTGGAGGAGATACAGCACCACTGAGGTGAGGTTAAAAACCCCTGCTCTGTAACGTCATGTTGAACCAACCTTCGCCTGACTTGCAAAGATCACAGCTGATTAAACATCTTGTTTTTGCTCTAAATTATAAACAACACAGCAGCACGATCCCTGTCTCCTTATGTACCATGCAGCATATTCCTTTCAGTAGCATGTGTTTAGCTCTAAACTCTGTGCCCTCTGTTATTATATGCAGTCCAGATAGCACACAGCATCGCAAAATAAAACACGAGGGTTGCTCAGTATGTGGTGGCTGTACACCATTTCTACCTTTTACCGGCATTGTGTGATCTGCCCGTCTCATGTTAGCACAAGATGTTTGTGCAGAGCTTTGGTCTCTGCATCCTGCGTGCTCCCCGCTGGCCTGATGACCAGATGGGTCAGTGACTGTGTAGTCAGGGCTTGGCGGGCCCCTTCTGTTCTCTGTGTGGGTCCACTCATGGGATCAAAACCCCAGAGACCAGAATTATAGAAGCTCGGATCACAAGGTAGAAGGATTGCAAGCTGAGCTGAGACATTCACAAACAGTTAGTGCACACACAAACCCCACACAGGTCAGTGAGGAATACACGGAGAGTATATGCGCATGCACGCTGACGTGTGTTACATTTTACACTCCTGGAAGAGACAGATCTCTCAGAGGGCATAATGTTTTACCGATTAACACAGAAATTAACAAAAGAAAATGTGATTTTATTTAATAAGCTAGAAGCAGACCTGATCTTTTATCATTTCAGACAAGCTGTTCAGGAGGGTTACATTACTGAAGTGAGATTTTTCTTGCCATGTCATGCGGAAATTTAGTCATTTTCAACTGTTATTGCAGTCCATTAACTCCATTGTGAAGATACATAATTGATGCAGCCTTTGGGTAGAGTTTAATCAAATGGAGAGTGCTCCACACTCTACCGCCAACTGAAAAATGAGACACACAATCTTCAGCGATGTAGTTTGCGTGGTAAGACTATAATTCACACTTTGAATTGATTTATAATACTTTGACCGTACACTTTCCTGCACATTGCCCAAAGCAAAACCCGTTGCTTTTAAGCTTTTAAAGGTGGATTTTTGTGGAGGATTTATGTGCCCGAATTAGGATCAGTTTTAAGAAGAAAGACTAAATAAAAGCATTACACCGGACAGCTGTTCTTACTAATCTACTCCCAGACAAGCAAACACTTGTGGTATGTGATTTATGCTCTGCACCTTTTGGGTTTTTCAATTTAATTTCATCTGTGTTTGATGTGGATTTCTATCACTCACCATCAACTTTTCATTTCCAGTTCAGTATTCTGTTTCTCTTGAGGCATTTACTTGTCTTTGAAATAACAGAAATCTGTGTGGGATGTGGAAATGCATTGTTTATGCCATGCACCTTGAAATCAAGGGCTTAGCTTTCTAGTTAAATTTCACAGCCAAACAGCACTTATCTCTTTTAACTCCTGTTTAAGACACAGATGATCTGCCTGGGTTCAAATGCTATTGACTTTTGTTTGTGCCATGAACCTAAGCTCTGATTCAGTGTTAAAAATGTACTACTTTATTTTATACAAGCTTCTGAAAGTGAGTTGCATCTTTAATGCAGCCAACATATTCACGAGATGTATGCCAGCACTCCGTACTTCTTTTCTCCATGAATGGATTTTTCTGACAGGGGAAATTGGGGGAAAGCAGCAGATTAGTGCACCTACTCAGCTGTGAATTCTGAAGAGCATTCGTCTCACTCAGCCATCTTAATAACACAGAAGTCAATTAAATCCATGAAGTCAGATATGTAATTTTCAAATAATCATTAACTGGGGGATAGATAGAATTAGAAGTTTGGATATCGAAGAGATGGGAGGGGATAACAGAGAGGGAGACAGGGAGGGAGGCATAACAGTCATTACAGTAGAGGCAACACGTACTAAATCCCCCAGCCAAAGATGAGTGAAGATAAAGGAGGTGACTGAGCTAATTGTGTACTGTCAGAATCCATATCTCTAACGACTGTCAAATGAGCAAATTTCAAATGTATTCTCTCCACCCACCCAACTCCCCCCAGGAGTAAAAGTGGTGAGAGAGAGAGAGGAATAAATACCAGGAGACACTAATGTGATGAGAATGATGCCTGGTCTCTTCCGCTGATTAAAAATGCAGCACTGTGAGAAGCACACACACACACACATACACACACACACACACACACACACACACACACACACACACACACACACACACACACACACACATACACACACACAGCCTAATCATGGCAAGGAGTAGGTCTGTGGACCCTCAGATAAGAAATGGCACCCACTGACCCCCAACTGATGTATTCACTCAGAAAAAGTATATAGTATAACTATATCTTTTTCTTGGATGGCTCGCAGAAAAACAAAAACAACATTTCAGCTCCGGAGTCTGTTCATAAAATGTACTTGTGATCTTCCTTTAGATGATAATTAGCGCCTAGGAGGAGATGTGGATGTTATGATTCATGCCTAACCAATGGCTATCTTACTGTACTGCTAATTATAAAATCTAAGCGTCCCTATGTGCTGGTAACAGTAACCAGCAGTGCGGATACAGAGGAAGAAATGAGCTGCTGGTAAACACAAAGCATCATAAGGAGGTTTTTTAGTGCATGATGCAGCGGGGGAAAAAACAAGAACAGTGAAGAGTGTCTTTATCCACCCCACATTATATCAGGCCTCAGTTGGTTACTGACGGAAAGCAGATAAGGTTTCACTCTGGCTGGAGTTGGATAATTGGACATTTATGGAGAGATAGGAGAGCCCAGGGCCCAGAAGCCATGAAACAGAGCTAATCTAGACTCAGCATCAGTAAATTGTCTGTGAAAGAGCGCATCAGGAGTTCTGACAAGATAAGGAAGGCTTTCTTCAAAGGCAGAGCTGGACCAAAGTGACATGAAAACTCAGATGGAAGAAAAGCCTGAGCTTTTGGTGCTGGGACTTCTACATGCCACATGAGGCGCACACTGAAATGTACAGCTCATGTAGAAAATGTGTGTCACCTTGTCATCCAAATTGGGTCACGCTGACTTGTAATTCTCACACAGTGAGGACAGTTTGGAAAACTTTGTAACTAGACGGCTCTTAATAGTTCTAACTCTTTAAGAGTCTATAAAAGCTTTTGTTCAACTTCAAATGTTCCACGCATTATAACCTGCGACTGGCAGTCTTTACAGTTTGAAACACTCCTGGTGGAGTGTGCCTTGCTCTCAGTCCACAATGATTAGTTTCCTCCCTTTGATGTTTTCCCCCTCTTGATTCTCACAGGAAACTGCTGCCTCCAGAACAGGTGCACACTGAGCAGGTGGGCCCTTACGTAGGAGCCTTGAGAGTTCGGAGCTGGAGTAAACCATCCCTCACACTATTTTAGGTAGGTTACCAATCCAGAACATGCCATGTTTTGATTCTCCAATGTTTTCTGCACAACAAAGATTGCGTCTCTCAAAGTTTTTGCGTTATATCAAGATCCAAAATGCTATTGCTTGAGCTGTTTCTTTTCTTTTTGCTGAGCTGCAAATCTAAACTCTGTTCAGCCCCTACTGATTACTTGCACACAGACACTGACACAGGCAATTAATTTGGTGGGGGAGAGGCTAGTCTTAATTGGGCATAAGTGGGATTTTTCTTGGCTGTGTGCAACACAAAATGACAGACTGTGCGTATGAGAAGTAAAGACCATCTGGTCCCACAGGAGCTGAGAGAGATGCCAGACAAATGGAAAGAGAAACAACAAAAACCTGTGTGGGTAAGGATCTCATACTCTCTCTCTCTCTCTCTCGCGCGCGCACTCACACACACACACACACACACACACACACACACACACACACACACACACACAGAGACAAAAAAAAGTGGAATCAGCATCTCTTGGTCATATATCATTTGCCCATGTAACAGCCTAGAGGGAGATGCTTACCGGGTGCTGAAACAGAAGTCTCTCATGCGTGGCCTATTCATGTTTTTATATAATAATCAATATTGAAAATAGCAACATTATGCTTGCAGGCAGGCACAGGAATAAAGAGCGGTTAGCTTGTAAAGGCTCGGCCATCAGCAGGACAAATTGATCTGACATGTTATATTATTCATGTGGGGGATCGTGGTGAGACTGGGAAGGAGCAACAGGGAGAGAGAAACAATGGATGAGACAGAGAGAGCAAAGGGTGAGTAAAGGAGTCAGCTAGTGGACATCCACTCCTCTCGCAGGATCTCATCTCCTCTGCATGACAGCACTGCTCAGTGAGCTCGCTAATGCGCCCTTTCATGGGGCGAGACAGTAAACGAGCACATGACATTTCCATCAGTTTACAGAAAACCCATAAACAACACAGTGTTAATTGTACTTATTCATCAGTTTAAACATGCTGCAGTCTCTCCTGCTATGAAACACTCACGCACATGCACAGAAATAATATGATATGCTGTCTGGTTTCATTGTATAAAAGATAACAAAATGATTTTATTACATGTTCAGAATTTGACAGACATCACAACATACTTGCATGATTGCTCTGATATTAATGCTTCCCACATCATAATTAGGCATAATATACCCAATACGAAACTATATAAAACAAACATGCTTGCAGATACACGGGGGTCAATTCAACAACAGATTAAAGCCATATTCTGTCATTTCATGAAGAAAACAAACTGCAGAAGGATGCTGAAGCTCATTATCATTTTCAGAATTTATTTCTTTTTTTTTTGTTTACATCAAATAGAACAGACATACATTGGCACATGCAAAGTGAACACTTTGTGGTGCTTTTCATTATCATCCATATCCAATTGAACAAAGACTGCATATCTATTTTTGTACTCCAAACATGAAAATACTCTCAAATATTTACAAAAAAATATACTTACAATGCCCATCACTCTAACATAATAATCATCTGGGACGGTTTTGAGTTGATTTCGGTAAAACAAAATACTGTATGTGGCAGGGCTTGTTGTTCAGGTAATTAAATCAACTGCAAGAAAAAGAGGCACAGAAGAAAATCACTTATAAACAATACAAAACAGAAATCAGATAATGGGAACCCCAAGAGAATATGGCTTTAATGACATTTCAAAAAGAAAAAATCTTGAAAGCAGATCCACAGTCCTTTTTTTGCGGCCGTCCTCGTTCACAGTGACCCCTTTTAGCAGGCAAGTTGTTCTCTGTCAGAGAGAGGGGGGGGCCACAACACAAGTTTAAAACCTACATTTTGGTTCGGGAGGCCGACGCAGCCACACTGGCCTACAGCTGTGCTAGTCTCTGTGAGGACTCATGTATCGTGTCTGGATGAAGGTTGGATGCTATCCACAGTCCTGGAGTGCATAGGTACTGCAGGTGGTGCTGGGATGCCTGCGCTCGCTCTCCTGTCTCTGTCTGTCTTTCTCTGTTCCTCTAGTGCTCCCCTCCCTTTTCAATCACAGATAAAGGACAAACAGCATTCATTTTCAAGCAGATCAGATCCTGAGGTTGTTGTAACTCACATATGTTTTCTTGGTTGCTTGACCTGAGAATAGAGTAAAAAAGATCAAGTTTAACTTTGAGCACTACTGAAACAAAACAAAAGAAGAAAAGAGAAAATATGCATCTTGCAGAGGCAAATAAACATCATCCGCTTTTCTAAACTCTTCCTACTGTGCCGTGCATTCTTATCACCAGCTGTGTGCAATCAGTAGCAATATTTTCTGGCCTAGTGTATCATTTCAACTCACAATGCCCCCGTGTAAAGCCTTAGTTTCTATTTTCAGATGTTAACTACTGATAAAAAACACAAACACCACACAAGCAAGCACCGAACAAATGCTAGGGCATGCAATGTGATCCCAGTCTGGATTGCCATGGAAACATATCAGAACGTGGCTGAGTGCCTAGGTGCTCTGTGAGTGTGTGTGTGTGTGTCCTCCTGTATGTCTATCGTTACGAGAACCAATTTGAGTTTGAAACCCTCAGAGTGAAGGCATTTTTTTGCGAACTAAAGTCAAAAGACTGTTTTAGGGTGGGATTCAAGTCTAGAGTTAAAGTTAGTCTATGGATTAAGTGGACTGATTTTAGAGAAAGATTGATGTTGTGGTGGTTAAGATTGGGATAAGGAATGTGAATGTAGTCCGTGGACCAACATTAAGTACACTGATGTGTGTATCTGCAGGTGCGCTGTCCTTTCTGTACGGCGGAGAAGGTCGATGTACATTTTCTTAATCACACACAAATTCTCATCCTACTGCTTTAATGTTGCTATGGCGACCAACTCCCATGGGCTATGCAATTAAAGTCGCACCATTTCTTTACAGCTGCATTCTGTAGTCTTGGCCAGGAAGTATGATGAATAAAACATTAGTAGATGTACAACAGAATCTTCCTGTTAACCATAAACAGTCCTCAGGAAGATCAGTTTTTCTTTGAGCAAAGTGCTGTGTGTGTGTGTATGTGTGTGTGTATGTGTGTGTGTGTGTTTTCTTGTCTGGGATTGAGACATCTACCTACGCTATCATATTTTTTAATATCGATAGCTGATTATTCATCTCAACCCATAACTTTTCTTATCTTTTGTCCTGCTTTTTTTTTTTAGGTTCTGTTTTCTTCCCACATTTTCATGAAATGAAATTCATCTGAAAAAGTCATCCACACATGCCTGCTTTGGTTGATCTGTATTGGAAAAAAAACGTACAGGACAGTATTTCAACATCGCTGATTTGCAGGGTAAATCCTCCTGTCTCATGGAGGCATAATCATGAAAATATTACACCGTATCAATACCAATGTAAATCTGCAGAACCGATAATACTTTTAATCCTATAAATCACTCCGAGTCATCTCATAAGGGGCTGATGGGCCCTGAAAGGGAGGTATTTGGCGCTCTGATGGTTACAGGAATTGACGGACAGTCTCCAGGGATGGTCGAGGCACAGTTCAGGTTTCGGGGCAGTCATGCACATAAATTCGCCATTAATAAATGTCACTTCTCCTGATGCTAAAAAAGAAGGGCAAGAAGAAGAGAGAGTGAGCGGGGAGGGGAGACGAGGCGAGAAGACATTCATGTAGGAGAGACAGAAGGTGAGAGACACACAGAGCAGATGACACGGCGCACTTTTGGGAGGGCCTCCCAGAGACCACGTGCCCTGCTTGGGGACTTTAGATGTGCCGCCGCGACAGATGCTAAGGTTTCACCCTCAATGCAAAGTATTTGCTCATTGAGCCACATGTGTGACTGGCAAGGATATGTTCCCCATCCCATGATACACTTACATCAGCTCTCTAAATGTGTGAGTTATGCACATGTAATTCAGTCACACACGGATACACACAGTGAAAAAATGCACGCACAAAGGCACGCTCACAGTACGCATACACACATACACAAGCTTATTCGGCTCATGACAGATGAGTGTGACAACTGTTGGGTGTTTGGAGAAATTCCCAGGAAAATCTGTCATCTCATAGGCGGAATTCAAAGAGTGGTTTAGGGGCTGGTGCACCTGTGGGTGCCGTGATCGCTCTGTGTGATTAGAAGCGTTGCGGGAGAGGAGGCCTTTGGAGCCTGTGAAGTGTGATTTGCATTAGCTGTCAATCATCTCTGTCTTCATCCTGACAACCGGAGAGGAGCAAAGAGCTTCCATGGCAACACTGGTCTAAAATCCGGCTTTTGCAGGTTTCTTTTGCAAGGTTTCTTTCTTCTTCCTCTCCTTCTTCTGGTGTAGGTGTTTCTCACCCAAAACAAACACCATATCACCTAACTATGAAAGTATGTAGGCTTCCCCACTCACGTACTAATACCCAGTATTATCTTTGCTAACAGGATAATGCTTACTGTTTCAGATGAAGGGTGGTATGAGTAACACACAGCTACAGAGACAGATTATCTCCTCTCTTTGCCGGCGACAAAGCCCTGCTTCTTCAAATCTCTTCACAGAGCCCCCGTCTTCTTTCTTGCTCACTGCCATGCACTTGGGCGAAAGGTCTAACCATTTATCAAGAAACGAGATAACTGGTGCCATTTTATAGGACATTATACATACTTTTTACCCAAGTAGCCATCCAATTATACTGCTGGAATGGGACTTTCTAGTACAAGAAAGGACATATGAGAAATATATGAGAAAGAATAGAAAGACATCTCATTCTTCCTTCTTTGGAAAATAAGATTTAAACCAATTGAAACCTCCATATCACAGATACAGTATACTGTATAGGTAGATCTCTACTCATGGGTCTTTGTGGTCTTTATAACATCCTGACCTCTATATAAGCTTTATCCACTCATTGCAGACAAAATGGACGGACACTGCGCCTACTGTATCTCATGAATACTTAATATGAAATTCAAGTGTGTGATGCTGGTTGTGATATATTTATTCACTGCCATTTTGACAAACTCTGGTGCGTAACTAGGCTTGATCATTGCACAATGTACAGTGATACATCTAGGCGTTGTGTGTCTAAACACAGAAAGCATTCATGTTGTTTTTGACAAATGACTTATTATTCCATTCTGAGCTTTAAAGTAGTAGATTACAGATTCTGATTACACATGAAATGTGGTCTAATATAAAGCTTGGTTCATGGTGCATACTTTTATGACTGAGGCTTTATGATTTTTTCAGTGGGTAACTTACTCATGGGGTCAGCAGCAGGGTTCTCACACAGTTCAGTCTTAGCCTCTCCATTGGGCCTCTCGTTGGGCTTCTGGGACAGACGTGATGACATTGTGGCAGCTGTGACCACAGCCTTGAAGCTACGCTTCCTCTTCTGTACGTTCATCTCAGGGTGGAAGATAATGATGTACACCTTGGGCATGTAGAGCATGCCCAGTGCTACTGAGGCACTGAGGTTCATAGAGATGGTCAGGGTGGTTGTCTGAATGTACAGCTGGAAGGAAGCACAGACAGGTAAAAAGGGATTTTAATACAGACGGGAATAGCAGCAAACATAACTAAAATGGACAATTCCTTTCTATGAGGTATTATCTTTGATTTGGTAGCTCTATGAGGCAGACAAATAAGTCAGAAGTAGCATTTAAATCCTTATCAAGAAAAATGAGAGACAAGAGAGCTATGATGGCTAAACATCTGTGGCCAATTACGGAACAGTCACACTGTTGAGCACAGCGATGAGGCAAAACCTAATAATAACCGTCGCCCGATAACAAAATATGAGCATCCAGCAAAAAAAGTTCATTGTACGTAGTCCTTTTTTCAATCCTCCAGTGTAAAGAAACCTCCTGACAAAAGGACTGTTAGAAGATAAGTTTGTTTTATATACTAATGTAATACAAAACCTCCTGATATTCAATGATGAACTTTTTGATAATCTAACATTATTATCAGATACGTCTGGATATTTGCTATGTGAAGCTGTGGGGAAAGGAGCAGTCATGCGTACAGTAACATAATCCAGCAGCATTTATTAAAGTCTGACCTGCAGCTACTCAGTCAAGTCAGAGACGGTTCAAGCGTATTAATGACAATAGAAGAAGCATCACCATGACTTTCGAAATGTCCTTACATGGCCTCCTTTTTACCAGTCTGTCCACCCGGACCCTTGATTAGATTGATAGACTACACTGTCGGGTGAGGATCTGTCCGTGACATGTTGCAGTCACCTTTCCTTTCCCTTCATGTCCGATGTTTTATCTCACCACTCAAGAATTCATCCGACCAATCTACAGCCTCTGAGCTACTTTTTCCTTCATTAACATTTCGTGTAGCAGGGCGCATTTTAATGTCACTTCCTCCTAGAGTACAATTAAAGACTAAGCTTAGACCAAGAACACTGCATCTGCAGTATACAGCAGGGCTACATTTGTTTTCCTTCAGCTCTGAACGCAGTCGAGTGCTGCCTTAGAAAGGCTCTCACTGCGTTAAGTGGTAAAATCATTCACAAGATTGCCATTCATTGAGCCCTGCACAGGTACATTCTCTTAAATGCTTCCTCCCAACATTACTTTTTCAGAGGTTACATAACATTTTTCACATTGTCAAGCTGTAATTGCATGTTTACATAACAGATATCACGCTATGATTTAGGTCAACACAAATTTCATATAGTGACTTCATTAAAAAGGTAGTAATTTCACGAAGGAGCCTCTTGTTCCATTCGAGGGTCTTGGAAGAGAAAGAATCACTTCAATAGGGGGCCTTGTTTCAAGAGCAGATCACTACAGCCTCCTCACTAATCTACTGCACTTGAAAGCATCAGATGTCACTTATATGCAGCTTTCCAGTCAACCACTGGTGATGTGGATGGGGGAGAGGATACGATTGAAAACACATTAGCCACCACAGTGTATCTGCAGAGCAGCGAAATGCTCACTGATTCTCTGAGCGGAAGAAATGTCACTATTTGCATACTGTTTTTCTTGGTAAATAACACGACTAATGGTAATTTCTTTCATACAAGATGGACTCATTTACATGCCAGTCATGCCGTTATCTTCCAATCTTCACCAGTCATTGATACACCTGACATCACCAACATGCCAATGCACTCAGCTGCATCCTTCTCTCTCCATCCCCTCCCGTTTCTCTGTGGAGCAGCATCAGAGGCAGTGATCTGGCTGGCGCACCATGCATTAATAACTGTATGAATATCACAATGCTCCTGGTGCACTCTGTACTGTGTCACTTTAAGCTAGGGGAAAACAGAAATGTTGTGCTTCCCCTTGTGTCTGCGCTGTGAATTTGCAGCATTTATGACTAGATATTGGGGAAACGGATCAAAGCGTTGCGAGGAGTACACATATAATCACCAGAGAAGCTCAGCCCTGTGCTGTGTTTCCATGTTTGGTAGTTGGTAACCTGTCTGGTATCCATAGCAACACTACAGAGTTTGTTGCGAGCAACTAAACACAGCTGAAATAAGCTTTTAATGAGATTCTGATACCTTCGATGCTGCAATGCTGACCCTATCAGAACTGATTTATTGACCATGCAGGAGAGTTGATTCGGGAGCAGGGGCGCACTAAGCATTAGGTTCTTACTCATACGCAGCACACACAAGCATAAACACACATACCCAACAACAACAAAAAAAACCTATAGCTATGTAGGCTTTCACTCCCTCTAATGCAGCTACACATGTGCACGAACACACACATAAACACACTAAACCAAATCCCTTTTGGATCCAGTGTCTCTAATCACTGAGACAGGGTTTCTCATTGTGCCCCTCTATGAGCTTGACCCAAATTCGTAGCCCCTCTCACCCACCACTCGAATGTTTAGCTTGTCACAGAACATTCATAATTAATTCCTGTTGCTTTAACATAAATAAATACATGAAGTAATTTTCACAAATGCTTGGCAACTCTCTATTTATAGCCGCAGTAATGATTTATTAACGTCCTCATCAGGAATCAAATGGTTCCTTTTGAATTTTACATCTCATTGACAAGCCAAATACCAACATCCAGCCACAACAAGCGACATGTCTTCCATTTAGACAGAAAGCTGTTGAGGGTAATTCTCATAATTGTACCCACCAGGGATATACTTACTGCAAAGGCAATTTAGTTGGGCATGGTTGAGTACTATAAATGCACACAGTGATAAGGATTTGATTCAGTAAGTGACAGTTGGGATGCTCTCTGCCCCGTTAGAGAATGCCTTCAATAATGGATCCTGGGGATTTGCAGTCTCCTCTCAACTACCTGGATGTCTCTTGTTGTTTTGGGTGGCCTACTTTCTAGCCCAGCTCATGTCATGAATAACTCTGTCTGGCTTTGTGCTGCAAAGCCCTATTTCATATTGGAGACACTGCTTTCTTTATGGATGGTCTTCCCCTCATTTTGACTCTATACAGGAGGTCCCCAATTCTGGGCTTCAAGATTGGTAGATAAAAAAGTTGTGACACATATAACCCGCTTTACTTTACGGGTTGCTTAATGCTCAAGTGTATCATCTTTATTAACCTAGGAAATTACTCATATCTGTGCCATTTTTTAGGAGATCTCCAGAGATGTTGTAACCTGTAAGGAGCCACCAGGAGATGGTGTTCAGGCAGAAACAATCTGGGAGCGGAGAGATGTCATGTCAACGATTGATGACAATAAGCTTATGAAATCCAAGGTCTTATATTTTATTTATTTATTTAAAATTATGTCAGAGCTACAATAATTGAGAGATTCATATTATTATGGTGTGTTTCCTAAGTCTGGGTGACGTTACAGAAATATATTTTCTCCCACCTATTGTGTAGGGGACATAAAGTATAAGATTTCATGTTCTTCGTGGAGTGGTGTGCCACAGCTCACAGAGGGTTTCCAACACGATAGGGCTGATATTATTTCAGGCAGTCAAATTACATACTATTTAAAAAAAATAAATAAAATTAATTTTCTTTTTCATTTTTTTAAGCCAGGCAATTCCAGTGTTTACTTCAAGTCTACTATGTAAATGTCGTATTGGTAAATATCATTATAAGATTTCCCTATTTATTCATTTTGGCACCATATTTTTGTTACCTTGGCAAGTAGTTACCAATGTAATTTACCCATGCTCATAAAAAAACTGTTGCTATTTTCAGCTTTTTGGTTTTTAGCCTCATCTAATGCTCATACGTCACCATCATTTTTACTTTGTGGCTCTGTAAATCAGCAACATCACACTCTCTCTCGCTTGATAAATAAATACAGGCCGAGGTCATGGAATCGTTTTCGTCTTGAGGGATGTCAACATCAATTTTCAGAAGAAAAACTACAACCTTTCCATCTTTCCATGACACTTGACCAGTTTTACCCTTTATGCCTCCAGTCTGCCTCTGGTGCAATTTACTCAAGGTTTCAAGCATAAAACAACTGATAGGCAGGGGAATTTCACATGTTATTTTCCAAAAGACTCCACATCTCTGCAATAAGTGTCATTTCCAACTCCTATCAAGTGCAGTTGTTTGCAGAGATACAGGAGGACTAGAAGTTGCATTTTACCTGCTAAATGCTGGAATGAGAAAGCTTTTGCCAAGTATTGTTAGTAATTGCTAATGATACTTGGCAGCACAGTCTTTCTTCAAGGGGGCTTGTGGGTACAGGAGACATCTTACAAGTGCCTAAGTGGTTTCCAGACATGTATTGAGGTATGCACGTTTTCATAACATGAAGTTCTCCTTTAAGCGTGACTGAGTCTTGTGGGCGTTTTACAAGAACGTTTCTGTGCCTCTGGGAAAATGTTTTATTATATCATCACCATACTAATTTGAACTGTAAGAAATGTTCTGTTTTGTGGTCAAATGGATGTTACAGAATAAGAGTTCTCGTGTTCAGTGACAACATCCCTTAAATCTATTTGTTAGTTCCTTTATTCAAAAAGTAACATTACAGTTTTTGCGACTTTGTTTACGCCTTTGACATTCCTATGTTGTCTGATTGTTCAAAAGTCTGTCTGAACGGTGATTTGCAAGCTTGGAGTTTTTTCAAAAGTCAGTTGATCTCCAAGCCTGAAGACAGCTGAAGTTAGAGGCTTGTGACTCTCACAGTAATTAACTTGAGAGTGTTGAGTAGTTGACTGAGCACATGCAGTTGCACAGGAGGCGGGGGGATGCTCTGTGATCTTTTGTTACCGTTTTCGCCTGGCTTCCCTCAACACAAGTTTGTATGGGCGAAACAGAGGGAGGGGGAGGGAGTCACAGGTGTGGAAAATAAGGCCATCTAAATGGTGTTGTGTTAAAGAAATTCCACTCAGTGGATTTACAAGTTCTGCTACAATACAATACAACAAAACAACATAAGGTCATACAGACATCTGATTTTTGGGATTATCACCGGCAGCTGTCATCATAATATTTCAGTGTTTTCATAAATAATTTGATATTGGACATCTTGGGGTGAGAGAGATTATTCAAATAATAGTGGGTACAGCCACATCTGCACTTAAAAATACAATAAAGAAAACTACTTATAGAGAGAGGATATTGTCAAATGTGTCACATTGGATCACATTTACAGTTCATTCACACGCAGACCTACACACCAACACAAATGGACACACACAGTATCAATCTCATGTATCACTTAATGACTATTTTTGTATTTTATACAGATACTTTTGATGAAATATTCATGAAAGGGGTAAATAGTGACAAATAGTTGTGAGGAATGTGTGTTCATGCTGAAAATGTACGCTGAAATAATGGACAAGATAGCTTCACCTTACCTACACTGCAGCTTTTGCACAGGGTGTTATCAAGACATGCAAAGGCACTTCTCACTAGCAGTGGCTAGGGAATAATGCCCCCATGAAAGCCATTACACTAGGATGCTGTGGTGTGAACTGGAGGTGAGTGTAAGGCAGGAGCTGGTGTGAAGATAGAGTTAACTGCATAAAGGGAAAGATAAACACATTACTGCCTCGCTAGTCGCCGCGAGTAGCATAATGAACTCCTAATCGCTGCTGAGGGTGTAATTCATCTATGAAATCAGCAGCAAATTGAGATGAGGAAAATCAGTTTCTGATCCATCTCATGTGGTAGCTTAGCAGGAAGGATATTGAACGATGTGCCTCTCAAAAGGTTAGGAGTAACACTTTCCTGTCAGTATCGATATTCTGTCAGTGGAAAACTTCCCCTCTGCTCCGTCTTGTATGCACGGCCTGCCAAGCAGCACGCGCAGCTCATGAGTCCAGCAGACGAATGCATCTGTATTCTGCCCGGTGCGGGCCACATAAGCAATGACTACACATCAGGTCAAAATGTCAGATTCTCAATCAACTCCAGTAGCACCCTAATGTCAAATGCTTTGTTGAGTAGAGCGATTCTGTCAAGAGATGGAATGTGTTGAATCAAACTCTACTTGCCCCCCCATTACTCCCTGCTTTCCTCCTCCTCGAGTTCCTCATCCTCCTCTTCCAGCTCCTCAACCTGCTTGTTTCTCTCACCAGACTAAGGCATAATAGTATATGTTGAGCCCTAGGCATGAGAGCTGAGATAATGGCATCTGGAGCTGCGGGCACCCCCATCCGTATCACTCCCCGTGCATTTCAGCATTTTGGTGCTTAACATCAACCCTTCCTCTGCCTTTATACGCCTTTTTCAGTCTGTGGCGGTCTTGGTGTGGGTTTCCATGCACATTGGAGCCATGTGAATATGAAATCAAAAGAAAATGAACCCATAACTTATAGTTACTTATGTGCGTGTGTGTGCTCCCTTTATGTACTGTTTGTGTTTTCATTTTGTGTTTGTACAAATATGCATGTGCGCAAGTGTTTTGACAAGATAAAAACAGGGCCAAAGGAATGAAAGGGAAATCTGTGAGAGGAGGGAGAGAGACAGACAAAGAGAAGGGTGGTGACAGAGAGCGAGAAAGCAAAAGAGAAAGAAATGACTCACCTTCTCTGCCGACTGGGCTGTGCCAAAGAAAATCGGGATGAAGGCCAGCCAGACTATGCAAGTGGTGTACATAGTGAAGCCAATGGGCTTGGCTTCATTGAAGTCTTCTGGTACATCTCTTGTCTTGATGGCGTAGATGGTGCAGGTCACCATCAACAGGATGCTGTAGCCCAGTGAGCAGATTATCTGTAGGTCTGTGATGTCACACTTCAGCACGCCACGGGCCATCATTGGGTTAATGGTTTTCTGCTCATCGTAGTCGACGATGGTGTTTGGAGGGTCCACAGCGAACCACACCAGGACGCCCAGCAGCTGCACGCAGATCAGACTGGAAGTGATGGCAATCTGGGAGGTGGGACTGATGAAGCGCGGGGCCGTGACTGTCTGCTTGCCCTGCTCGAAGATCCGATAGATACGGTTGGTCTTGGTGAGCAGTGCGGCGTAGCTGATGCACATGCCCAGGCCCAGGAAGATCCTCCTGAAGGCACACACAGCTACGTCAGGCTTGGCAATCATGAGGAAGGTGATGATGTAACACAGAAAGATGCCAGTTAGCAGCACGTAGCTCAGCTCTCGGCCCGAAGCCCGCACGATGGGCGTGTCGTTGTAGCGTACGAAGGTTGCCATGACAAAGATGGTGGCAATGATACCGAGCATGGCCAGGAAGACGGGGATAATCGCCCAAGGGGAGTGCCACTCCAGCTTGACAATGGGGATGGGCTGGCAGGCGGTTCGGTTGGGGTTGGGCCTCATGTTGTAGGCACACAGTCTGCAGGAAGTCTCGTCGTACTGGTACTGGTAGCCGTCACATAGTTCACAGTGCCAGCAGCACGGCATGCCCTTTACCCTCTTCTTCCTCTCTCCAGTTTTGCAGGGCAGACTGCACACAGAGATAGGCACCTCCTGCTCCCCATCTGGCCACTGAAGCTCCTCCAGCTGGGAGAGAAATGCACAGGAAGAGAGGCTAAGCAACGGACCGATACGGCAGAGGTACTGATTATTAAAAAAGCACGTGGATCGTGAAAAGTCCCTGAATAACATAACATTTTATATACTGTTCCAACACAACTTATTAACTGGCAAGTTACATCCTTTGCAAAAACAAAGTACAATGCAATCTTTGCACACAGCTGAAAAACTTTGTATGTCGTTGAAAAAACGATTAACCTAATAGAGTACAACATCTTCCTTGCCAATTTCTTAGAGGGATTGCCTTTTCTAATACTTGAAAGTAATTGAAATCGCCATGGCAACAGAGCTTACCTTTGTTCAGTGAAATAAAAATAAAGAAATGTGAAATGCAAAAGACATTATGTTTAATACAGGGAGCCAGTGATGTATGAAATATGTGATGATAAGAAAGGAGAATGGGATTTGGGATTGCAAAATGCCTCTTTTAGACTTTGCAGAGCTATTTCTATTTATGATCTTGTCATCAAAATGAAAAGTGCAGTATACAGACGTATTGAAGAGCTATCTGAAACTCCGATACAAAAAGGCCCTGAGGTGTTTTATGATTTAAGCTTAAAGTACAGTCTCATCATACAAGTCAGCCTTAAAAAACCCATGAAGAAATAGAATTTTTTAGGGCTCTTACATATTTTGTTAGGGCATTAAAAAAGCTCTCATAATACTTTGAGCTGATCTTTTGATTTATAATAAAAAGTGTACTGATCCATGGCTTTGAAAGCACTAGAAGATTAAAGACACTCCAACTTGGTTTTGTCAGTTTCACAGAAATATACGATATCAGCCAAGTAACCAAAATATATCAATTGGAGTCCAACAAACAAAGAAACAATAAAACAACAACAAAAAAAAAAGCATAGAAAACTGCACATTCTGGTGATACAATTATGAAACTGATTTTTATTATCTTCTAAAACTGCTTAGATGTGACAGATTGAAAGGGTGCTTTGAGACAATGAGTGTGTAACAACCCACATTAAAATCAGAAAGGCATAGTGTAAAACTATATTGGAAATGAACAGGAATTAATTTTAGTGATCATTTTTGTAGTTTGCTATCAAGTGAGTTCATGACTTAAAGTTACCCTCTGGAGTTTCTGACCTCTAGTTGGAGTGTTATTAGTGTATTCCACAAAATGTCAAAATAATTCTTTAAAAATCTATGTTTTTTTTCTTGACTGCTTAATTTCTGCAGTGTTACTGAATTTAAACCAATGTAAACACACATTAAACCACTTGCAGCTGTACGCTCAAATAACTCATGTTACTCTATAACATAATATCAACAGATAAAAAAATCCACCAGGTACAAATATCATCACATACAACATGAGTCCAGCCACTAATTGCGGATACAGAGCAGCACCTTTACACACAAACACACACTCACACCTGCAGTGTGTTTTTGTTGTGTGTACCTGTATGACAAATGTATTGTTTCTGTGGTGTCTGGGTAGATTATCATCTGCCATTTATCTGGGGGCATGAAGGTGCCATTTGTTATTTGGACAATGAATGGTGCTCTCTGGAAAACCTCCCGATTACACACAGTGTGGAAACAGTAATGAGACCAACTGCTCTGTTGCCATGGAAACCAGAAGCAAGATTTTTGACACCTTGGACTCATACGGCTGCCATAGTTTTCATTTTGGGTTTTTGTTTCAGTTTTTAATTTTACAGTTAATCTGAACTCCTGTGAGCTGGAACCGCGTTACATTGCACTTTTGTATCAGTGATCACAAAGTATATCAGGATGCTCGTTCCAAGGTAAGCTTTAAATCAGACTTCTCTTTATGTGTTACTGAACAAATAGCTATTGCATTGGAATATAATTGCATAGTTACAGCATTTAGTTTGTAATCACACTAAAACAGGATGAAGCACAAATCTCCAGCAACAAACGTTGTTCCACCTGTGCTATCAAATCCATTGGGTTGAGTTTAATTCTTGTGATCCAGAGAGCTATTATGCAAATGTTAACTCATCTGTATGTAAATGTCATGTTTTTTTGGGTGGTGGGGGGTAATCTGAGCTACATAGAAATACATACAAATTTCAGCTCATGCAGTAGGAGCAATTTCATACCATGTTTGCCTTGAAATAGAATCCATTTTTTTATTGTCCACATGAACCAGCCAACCCCACTCTTGTGTTGTGACAGTGAGATCTATTACAGTGACTACAAACCAACACCTTGCACTGAAAAAACCCGCTTGGCAGCTGTACACCTAACACTGATATTAGACAGTATTTTTATTTTTTTTTTGTAGGTGCATTAAAGTTATTTAAAGCTCCCATGAAATGAAAAATGCCTTTTCCATGCTGTTATCCCATGGGTTCTATTATCGTTTGGATGTGCCAAAAAATGTCAAATAAATGACATCTTTACATATTCTCCTATTAAAATCCTTCAGTTTTCCTGTAAAGCGCAGAGAGCTTTCATATGATTTAAATGTGATCATAAATTTAGAGTTTCATCATGTACAGTAAAACCTGCAGGAAAGCTACCGAGCACCAGGATTAACATGAGAGGTGTGCATTTAGGTGTCAGTTTCATCAACATCAACATTTTCAGCAGTTCTCTGCTGCCAAACACTGAACATAAATACGGTCTGACACTTGGGTTAAAAAATGTGTTCTTCCTCTTCCTCCCACTCTTCTTCACCGTCAGTCCACCAACCTATGCAGTGGGAGAGGAGCAATCTCCAACAATGGAGTAAAATCATTGTCTGTTTTCTTCCTACTTTCTTACTTTTTTCATTTTTAATGTAGAGTTCTCAAATCAAGCCCTCACTGATGTTTTAGTCTTGCCTTAACATCCTTTTACCAGTGGAAACATATCAAAGCCCTTTTTAATAGCATATAAAATGTGACAGACTAAAATTGCTGCATTTTATCCCCCTTCACACACTGATTTTAAAATCCTCTGTTGGTTTAATTGCATGTTTTTTTTTCACTCTTCTTAAAAGCTGCCGGTGGGACATTTGATAACCTTTAATAAAACCATGTTTCAATTATGAATATAAATATTTGTCTTATTAAATAGGGTCTAAAAGTAACTTTCTGTAGAACTTTGGAATATGTTTAACATTTGGCTTACATTAGTAGGCAACACATCAACTGTAATGTGTGTGTGTGTGAATATTTTTCTCTCAGAGGAGAGGAGGAAAATATGACAACGGGTAAAGAGAAACACTTTCTTTTTTCTTGCTAAATTGCACAAACAGATACATTTTTGCACCTTGAATACATCAATTAGTCTGAAAGTAAAACATGTCTGCACCTGAGCTCTCTCCGTATTTGACATGCAAATGTTGTGCACCCCCTTGTTGCATAAGAGATTTAAATTTTTGAAAATAGTCTTCACACATGTAAAGCATCGCTGAGCCTAGACATCCTGTTTACGTACAAGCATTTAAATGATATTTGACACTGTGTGTCTGTCGTCTATGTTCCCAGTACTAGTAAATGTCATACCCTGAGCTGGAGGGTCTCCACCCATTGTCCTACCGCCTTATACTCTGGGGTGGAGGAGTTGGTCATCTGGAACTGGAACAGGTCATAGCGTCCTGGAGCATCGCCGTTCTTGTTAAACACAACAGAGGTGCCAGCACTGCCTGTACAGAGCAAGAAAGAGAAAATGCAGCAAAAGGACAGCAGAATAGAAAAGTGTCAGACGCTGGTGTGACAGGTACAGCATCTCTTCTAATAAGAGAAAAACATGAACTTTTAACCTCTTGCCTCTTACTGTGCAGTGGCCTACAGGGACTACATAAAGGACCACAGAGTGTTTGATTCTGTTCTTCCCAGTTAAAACCTCCGACCACAATGACCTGTACCTTGAACATTTCTGATAATCAAGGACAGGGAGGTAAGCTCCCTACCGACCAAAAAAGCACTTCTTGACTTGCTACCTATGCATCAGCCCAGCTACACAATGGCCACTGGAGGAATACATTTTCACATTCAAAACACGAACAAGATATGTGGACTCTCAGCTGTGCTCTAATATCAGAAATTGACAGGTATTTCAAAGGCACGCACGCCTCCTCAGGTTAAAAGTAATGGATTTCAGTCACACAGTGGACAACAACAGGAGACGTAGGGAGGATACGCAGGTCAGCCAAGGCATCATACAATCCCCATCTGTTCTCAGTGTGTAGCAGCCTGTCTCAAGCAGAGACCTGAAGATTTCTCTAATTAGCTCAGAGGACTGCGGACACATTCGCATAAGAAAAATAATCTTTTAAATGTGTATTTGCACAAACTCTCAAACCTGTCTGTTGTGTCTACACTATATGTGTGAATGTGTGAATTATATAAGCTTCGTGACTACAGAGTGTGTGCAAGGTAGTGTGTTAATGCAGTTGTCCGTCAACATCAGATCTCCTTCGCAGCAGTGAATGCTGAATGGCATTAATGGTAAAAATAGTTGTATTTCATTTTATACATGAGGTCTGCATTGTTGATGAGGTAATTTTTACCATCTCACAATGCTGAGAGAAGGTAAAACTGCTGCATTTTACAAATCTATTCACCTTGGCACTGCATACAGTGGCTCATGAGCACAAATGGAGATACCATTTTTGAATTGGGACGGGGGGAGTCTGATGACACTTGGCATGGGAATTAAGTACTTTAATAGCTCTGGCTATAAAAAGTGTAGAGAAAGGACCAGGAGCATGTGTCCAAAACACTTTTGGGAACATGTTGTCTTTTGTATCTAGAACAGAGCTTGTGGCTTTTGGATGGAAGGCCACTGCACCTTTTTCTTAGTTTTCAGCCAGAAGGGAATTTCATCTCCCTCCAGTTTTTTCTTTTCCAAGGACATTTGTCATTGAACATTCAACAAAAGTTTCATGCCTCTTGTAAAACACGAAAGGCAAGAGGTAGCAAGAGAAAAAGCCCATTTCAGATGAGAGAATAGGGGGCCATTTTAATAAAATACCGCGGACAAGCACCCAAATGTTCTGTTTTTGACTTTGTGACACCATTGTGTCAGTTTACAAGACCTTAAGTGCCAATTTCCATGTTGATGCAGAGCCAGAGCAAAAGTCACAGCACAGACTGTATATTCCACATTAACATTACATAAATGGCCCAAATTGGAGTCATTTCAGCAGTCTCACTGTTTAAAAGTAGAACACTATTTCATAGGCATCCATGTGTCGGCACAGGAAATGAGGCAGGACGTGTGTTCAGAAAGAATTCAAGTGTACTTCCCATGGTGAAAGCTTTCTCAATATGAAAACCAAACTAAAACTCGGTGGGTGGCAGCCACCCTCCTGTCACTTCTGCTTCCACCAAACAGACAGTAGACTTGTTGACACAGTGTATAAAGATGTTGACAAAGTATTGACTCCTGTGAGCAAAATCTGTGACAGGGTTACCGTTCCAACTCCACGCCCCAACAAAAACATACACAAATAAACAAACACGCAGAGTCATTCAGTAAAGTGACATGAGTGATTGGGCACTTGGCGCTCTTCTGCTTTAGAGCAAATAATTAAGTGGCGTTTCTGTGTGTGCAGATAAAAAGGCATTAGCAATTCCTTTGTATTTTCTATTGCCTGATATTTTCAAGGGAGCAAAATGGTCTGTGTAGACTCCTTAGTGAGAGCGCTGTCTTAGATGAAAGATTTATGCATTTGCATGTGGCTCTGAACTAAGACATGACAAAAGTGCACTGCTGCTGTGCTGTGCCGAGCAGTGTGGGTGGACTGGGGATCCACTGCTGTGCTTCTCTCGCATCATTATTCTCTCCTTTTTTTTTTTCTGCCTCTCACTCTTCAGCTCTGTGACTCCGGCGCAGTGGGGAGATCAACAAAGGAGGCTTACACTCCTTCGCTCTCAAACATACATTAGCAGTGGCACATACACAGGATAATGTGCATGGTTCCAGACTTAATGCAATAAGGGGCAGTGAGATATGCCTGAGCCACAACAGAACAACCTTTGCTTGCCAGTAAAAAGGTTTGTGAATATAATAGCAAGACAGGAAGCGGTAGAGGAGATAGCGCAGGTACAGATCTTATTTTTGGCTCAGGTGCAAAAACCTCTTCCTTTGTCAGTGCCACACTGAGGTAAATGTTTTTTCGGGAGAGGAAAATCCAGAAAAGTCAGTGCAAACCCAGATGGTTATTGAGACTGGACAGCATATTGTCAATCCCATGCATGAATCTGCATTCAGTTAAGGTCCCCTTAAAATTTTAGCGCTGCTCGGGCAATTGCGTATATTCTGTTTCTTTAGGTCTACCTTAAAGTCTGAGGGCTTGCTGGAACTCTGCATTGCTGCCATAGCGACAGTGTTACAGAAAGGCAGGCAGCTCTTTAGCCTTTAGCTCACTGACAGAAGTTTGTTTTTGTTTGTTTCTTGTATATTAGTCATTGTAGAGTTTTTCGCCCTGTTAAACATGACTGATGCATTGCTTATACTGATGAACATAACAAAAAATGTTCATGAAAGTAGTCCCAAAGAAATGCAGTATTCACTAAAAAAGCTACAGTTCCCTCCTGTTTTAAAAAATGACTGAAAATTTTCTAAAAATGAAACAATACATTTGCGACCCATTTCGAAAGATTTACGTCTTCAGTAGGAAGGAAAGGGCTTGGAGCAGCTGCAGACAGTGGCAGGGTATAGGTATATACAGTATAGGTATGTTGCAAGTCTTGGTAGAAATTTCAGGTTGCAAACCTCTGAATCACTGCCCAGACTTTGACTTTTTTAGCGAATCAAATAGACCTGTGCTGTTGGTTGGAAAATACTACGCATCAACCCATTTAATGACAAAAATATATTTTAAAAGTGTTAAGTGAAAGCCTCAGCAGACTATGTATAGTGTGTCTATGTCTTTTCCATTTATCAATTTAAACAGGCAAGCAAGCAAGATTGTTCTCCTCCGTGCTCCTGTTCAGCCATGAAATCTGTTTAGTAGACAGAAATTTCGTATTGGATATATACACTGAAATGAGGCAAAACATAAACCATGAAATGAAACACCAGGATCTTTAGTTAATCATTGGTACAATGTGTCTATCCCAGTAAAGTACATACAAGTACATTTTTGTACTTCAAAACATCACAGTGAAGTGTTATTTGAATACTTAAGAATATGACAATGAGCTGGGTCCACCTCTAAAAGTAGGCCAGTTTTGTGAGAAGATTACGCTGATTCCTTACTTTAAACAGCTGAATCTTGCCTAGAACATTTTGTGAAGACACAATGTACTTCAGAAGAGCCTCCAATGATCACTGGCTGACATACACGCCAGCGCATTTGTAATGACAAAGGTTTCTCTTGTTTGAAACTCATCTCCCATTTGTCTCTCATCCTCCACTCACTGCATTTCAGAGCAGATGTCATTAATAGCTATTTGTCATTAATTGTTAAGTATCTTCCACATCACTTTCCGTACAGGGCTGAATAATGTAGAAGTTCAAGTTCAAGTACTGGCAGCCACATAATATATCATATTGACTCAAAATATTACACATATCCAGAAAATGTGGTGCTCTGAGCTATGAATTCTATTGATTGTAAGTTTATGCATGATACGAATGCATGATACATAAAAGAGAAAGTTTTAAGTTGACACAGCAGATTGGAGTGGACACAGCAGCTTTGAGTAAAAGACTTCAGGATAAAGTAGTAGTTAAAGGAATAGTTTGACATTTTAAGGAATATGCTTCTTTATTATCTTGCCAAGAATTAGATGCGGTGATGATTTACAGAAGGCCACAGAGATGGCCTCCTGTAAATCCCTTGTTCTTCTCACCTCAGCACAGACTCTTCAGACCCAAGCATGTCAGACTCAGCTACATTTTGAGCTTCTTTCAAAAATTAAAAATGCATTGTCTTGCGTCCATGATTAGCACAAGCTTTTGAAAGCATTTTATTATATTATTTAAAATTAAATATGTATGTTTACAATGGGGGACAACTCATGTCCCCCCCCCCCCCCCCCCCCCCCCGTCATTTCTGCCCATGAATCGTACAAAAACGTACTGTTAAAAATGTCATTTCACCATTTTAAAGGGGGCTTATGTCCTGGTCTGTGTATTCGCTTGATGCCTGGGAACTGCTCCCAGCCAAGAAACACTCCACTACAAAACCCCACGTAAAACCACAACTTGTTTTCACACTTTTTGTTTTGTAAGGATTAAACAAAGGACATACAATATGTTAATAAGTGATCTTTAAATGTGAGCCTTTGCTTAGTGTTTTCTTATTGCTTTAATTAATGTAGTGGGGTCAGTAGGCTCATTTAAACTAATACAGATAAAATGTGACATAATGTTTATATGTGGTTCATCCATAAATTCATAAATGTTAATACATTATTTTATTCTTGTATATTTCTCTAATCTACTGTCTATTCTGTTATTTCCACAATACAGCTTGAAACATAGCGGATAAAACCAATTTTACTTTTCTTATCCATACATTCTGATACTGTAAGCATCTGATGTGCAGACTATCACAATGTGTCACTCACCATTGAAGCTGGTGTTACGTATGTACTTCAGCAGAGTCTTTCCTTCAGCAGACTCCATTTGTGGACAAACGCCAGGATGATCAGGACATAAGTCCCTCTGCATGTTGTGCAGAGCGTGGGCCATGGCGTACACCGCGTCAATCACAAACTGCACCTTCCCTTCCTGCTCATACTTGGAGTCGATCCCGATGCGCTCCTGGCCTGAGGGAGGAAAAGGAAGAGGAGGACTTAAAGCCAAATGCACCATGAGCCATTAGACATTACATTCTCTCAACACTGCCTATCATCTTCAGCTTCATTTTTATTCCTCCATTTGCCATTTGCTGCCAGTCAGTTTAGTTTTGATTTTGTTGGAATTACACCTAAAGGGACGATGTGTCGTAGGAAATAAGAAGACACATTTAATTCCCAAGTGGAAAACATCAAGCTGAGCTGTGAGACAAAGTGTTTGTGACAAATACAGCAGACTACAGATTGAATTACTGTGGTGTATTACAAAGTAATAGGCTGCTAAGAACGGACCTCACTTTTCCCAATTTGCAGGATGATGAAGATCACCATGAACTTCAGTAATATACTCTTCTATGGTGGCTTCCTGCTCTTTTATATCCTCCTCCCAGTGTACTGCCCTTTCACTATGGGGCTGCTGTAAAGGTTTTGCCTCATGCTGCTGATACACTGCTTGAATACATAATGTACAACCTCTGCTGGATTTTTGTTTTTGTTAGAAATTAAATTAGCCAAGATATCTTCCTGGTAGATGAAAGCTGCATTTCAAAGAGTGAATGAAAATACTACTATTACTTTTTTAAATCATCATCATCATCATCATCATCATCATAATCATCATAATTTTAATATTTAAGCCCGTAGTAAACAAAAAGACATCATCAAGGAAATAACACGGAATACTAAAAGACAATTTTCTCCTCAGTGATAGCTGATCATAGTTCACACTGTGAGCTTAATGGAGGAGCAGATGATGTTAATAGGACACATATAAGAATGTGAGAGACTTGCATGAAATTAAGGAGGTCAAAAGCAATCTGTGATGACATTTCAGCCCATTTCTCTGGACTTTTCAGCCCACACATAACCGTTCTGCTTTTCAGAGCTCTGCATAGGATGCTAAATGTACAGTCTTTGAATGCAAAAGCCTCCTGTTTGTATTTAACATTCATACACATCAACTCCACTTGAGGTATCAAAAAAAAAAAAAGAAAATATACTGTAGAGACAGTTGTACAGCCATTTCCAGTGGAATGGAAGAAAATATAAAAGACATTTACAGTACATTGATGAGCCTCTTCTGTCTTTGACGCATGATAAAAGACGGCGAACAGGAGATTATAAAGGAAACTAAAGCCTTAAGCAAACAGTGATTTGTGTCACATTGCTATTACTGTCGTCACGTGTGCAAACAAGATTAATACAGCATCCCACATCACAGGCATCACCCTCGTAGATAATAAATGCAGAGCAATGTCTGTTACACCGTTGGCAGGCAGAGTTTAGGCAATACGAGCATGCATCACTGCCAGCAACAACACTGTCATTAATGCTACCACAATGTACCCCAAAAAATGGGGCCATGGACAGTATTTACTTTTTAATTTTCCCCTTAATTTCCAACCTAAATTAAGTGTACTCTGGCTTGGTGCAGTTAGTACACACGGCACGACTGTGCTGAGCTGTCAAGGTGACTAGGTTAAGGGGGACTACAGGGAATATGGGATTTAAAAGTTACAGGACATTAGCCACAGGAGCAGACGGTCTATAACTGTAGTATGACTAAGACACGTGGTGCATTATTATTCTAATAATAAACTCTGCCTGTCCTGCACCCGCTGCGTAGAAACACCTGGTGTTAGACATTCTGGCTGCGCCGCAGACAAGAAGGTCTGAATTAAAACCCCAACAGTCTACCTGCAGCTTCCAATGTGAACAAAAGGTCAAGATCACATCAACCTGACACGGGAGGGCGAAAATATGCATCATCTATTAGTGTAACACAGAAATGCTCCTGCTTTGTCCACGTCAGAACTGGTGTACCTGTGCATTTGCGGCTGGTGTCCTCTCTCTTCGAGGCACTGAGGAGCCTGCAGTCAAAGTTTTCCTCCCAGAACTCAGCAAACCACACGTTCCTGCGATTGTTCTCCAGGGTGAGCGCAGTAAAGTATTCATCAAACCCTGGGTATAGAGGAGAGAGGAGAATGGCTCAGTTCCGGACCAATTATCAACCACTTCCAACCTGGAGGAAATGAAGCGAAACTTGTGCAGCAGTGTGGTGGTGGTGGTGGTGCTGGCCGCTAGGTGTTAGAAGCACACCAGCAAGCACTATTTCATCAAAATTTGACCACAGTTGTTCCTCTTCCTCTCAAGCCCCACGGAACTTTAATCTTCTTCTTTCATCTAGGAAATTACATTAATTAAAAAACAGGATGCATAATAAATAACGCAGGGATTGTAAGTGGTGCCGCAGCCTGGTGCCTCAGGTTCTAAGGTCCTGTAGGTGCTGAACAGGTTTCTTCTCTTCATGAAATTTATTACAATAGAGATGGATTGAATGCATGATATATGAACTTAACACTCATCTTAACGGGGCTTAGGTGCCTGTATGAAGCATTAGCTTGAGAACAGATAATTTGCTGCAACAAAGGAAAAAGTCTGTATGCTGAAATTTGCTCTCTTGTTTGTGCAACTTTACCACCCAATGTGTGCCAGGAAACTGAGCTGGGACAAAACCTTACTGTGCGATTACATGGTGCAGTATTTTTTTAAACTATTTTCTGTCTTGAAAATAATCTGAATTTCACATTTTAAAGTGTCTCTGGTTTGTGTCTCCACTCTCTGTTATCCAGTTATATCAGCTGAGTTGTGGGTAGAGGTGATAATGGGTAATCAGAGCTGAATGACTCAGCTGATTTTCTTTTCAAAAGACCATCAATGATGCATGGTGGATTAATAATATTCTCACTGCCTCCAGAGTGTATATTTGTCCTGGCTAGACCTCCTTTAATTAAGGAAAGCTTCATAAAACTCAGACTTTCAAATTTCCTCAATTGTAATGATGAGTGGTTATTAGGATTGTGACACTGGACACAACTTAAAATAGACAGTACATGCTGAGAATAAACTATTGCTGTGGTAAATTTGTATAGGTTCCACAGTATAATTTGCCTCCTTTTCCTTGTGGATGGACTTATTTTAGCAACAGTTTTAAAGAGAAATACACCCCTAAACGGTTAGTAAAGGAACATTTTAAAATGATCAAAACATTTCAATGCTTGATATTAAAAACTGAATTAGAGCTCTTTCTCAGACCCATACTTGTGTGTCCCTTTCAACAATGATACAGCAGAGACCAGAGATACCAATTCGTCCATAGACAGCAAAATGAGATTGGAGATTTTTCCAAGTAAATCCACACTGATGAATATATCTGTGATGACCGCAAAAGGTGACACAGTGTACATTCACTGGTTTCAATATCTAATAAAATTTATAAAGTAGTCAATTTGTCCAAACTGACTTTAGTCTGGTCATATACAACCCACAGCCAAATACAACAACAAGGTCATACTTGTTCTCTGAGGATTGTCGAAAGTCATTCTGAGGAATGCAGAAAATTGCCAACTGAAGTAGAAATAGATAGATAGTGGCAGGGGGAAATGTGGGTACACCAAAAAGGTAAATGAGAATACGTCATCACAAAATATCTTCACTGAATGTCACAGATGTTTGAATTTTTAATAGGTGTTTTCAAGGGGGCAGATTTCACTTTGTACAAAAAGTATGTATGAGCATAAATCTGTATGAGCTTGTTTGAATGAGTAACTCACGCATGGCAATACTGAGACATTTCCAATGTGTAGTTTTGTTTTTAAAGCTGGTCTTATCAATGTTTTTATATTTACAATGGATGAAATAACTATGCTTAATGTGAAAGGGGTCGCTCGAACTGATGAACACGCAGACAATTATCAACCAACGCTATGTAGTATTTTAGAATCTTTTAGCTCATTGTTATTGTTTATTTATAGGGTTATATTTTTGTTGGTAGACACTAAAAACAGAGCTACAGTAAAAGGAGAGTGAATATTGAGTTACTTACAGATTCCCTACACATCACATGAACTTCATAAGGCGATAATGTTTAGCATATTTTTTATATTTACAATACATCACATGTTTATGTGACCAAAACCCGAGCTAAAGGTAGAGTTACCTTCCACTCACCTGGTAGCCAAAAACCTGACTCTAAATGGATGATAATGTTGCTCCATAAGTGCTGGATGTGTGAATAGGCAATTATTTGCTAACAAGGTCAGCATATCAATTTAAAAGGTGATAATACGTCTGTGTTGTGTTCACAACTTGTTTCACTGCACGCAAGTTACACAAAAAACAATTATTGCAGGTTTTTTTCATTTTCAAGTTAATAGAAGAAAATAATTACACACATAATTAGGCAAACAAATTAATTGAAGCTATTAATCCCAAGAAAACAGTACAGTAGAAAATGATACAATACAGTAACACAACATGTGGCGAAGCGCACAGTCTCAGTGTGTGCACCGGTGTGTGTGCGTACCTTCAATGGAGGAGCGTTTGGGCAGTATAGTGACTGCTCCCACAGCTACATCCTCGAGCTGGTGGATCGGGCTGCTCTTGGCCCCCCAGCTGTCAGATCCAATCCACAGGAAATGGCCCACCTGATTGGCCCTCTTGGTGGCATTGAGAACTCCCCTGCAAGGACATATGGACGTGTGTGAATTAGGAGAGAACGCAAGAGGTGTGTGCAATCTAATATTTATAACACAAAGCCACAACTAGCTTTAAGGAGTTGTTTGGACATTACAGCTCTGTCATGTACAGTTCTTCAGTTTATCACATTAAATTTGAGAGGGAAAGGAAGGAAACTATTCTTATTTTGTGTTAACTGGTATATGTTTTGTGTTATGTTAAACAAAGATCTTTTATTACAGTCAATCTCTATGTCTCTCACTCATCTTCTCTTTTCTTTTCCATTTCACATGCATTAAAACATCCACTTCTAGATTCTTCATTCTGAAATTACAAGTATTAAATGTTTTATTCTGTGTTTCTTTACATAATTATTTCATGTGGCATTGTAAGTGAAACAATATCTCCGTTGCTTTGTTGTGATCTGTATTCCCACTTCTCCTCCGAGGCATGCTTCTGTTTGTGTTGTTGGAGGTATGTTTGTGTAGCACGCATGGTAAATCTGTGCCTCTAGCCTGTCTTCAGGAGCTTCTGCTCAGAGATTAAAGACCTCAACATGGAAAGTCATCAACGCGCCTCAGCGACATGGATGAAACCAGAATGCGATGCGCTCCTCACCGTATGTCTTCCTCACTGGCAAAGATGATGACTGCCCGCGAGTGCTGCGTTTCTAGCAGTTGTTGGATGGCTTTGTCATAATCCTCCAGCTTGGGGTTGTGGGGAATTTTCAAAGACTGGGCGATGCAGATTCCACCTTTTTAATGGGAAAAGAGTAAGAAATGATAAGGCTTCTGGGATGATCTCACCCATTCACTCACTCAGATTTACGAATGCACAAAGGCCTGGGTTCACAATAGCAGCTTTTTCCTTATGGAAATGGAAAACATCTGAACACAATAGTGACACTTTGATAATACTGTCATGAAGCTTGCTATGGAGTCTAAATAATAATCTAACAGAGTATACATTTACAATTTGGCAATGATCTCAAAACCACAGCAGCATGCAATATTACACTCAAACTGCACCCTCTGACTGAGCACCAGATTCATTTCAGACTGACAGAGTTATAAACATATCTGTTAACAAATCCAATGGTTCACTTCAACAGGGACATAAAGCTACAGATTTCACATTATGGATTTGAGAAAATCCAACAGATTGCCATTGACTTTTCATTTAAAGTCATTATCAAACATCTCTTGTTGGACCCTGAACCAATCAGATACCACAGCCAGCAATAACAAACAAAGAGGATATTAATACTGACAATAAATCATTCTCAGACAGGCCACCACTAATGAGTTTGTACAGGATGACGGGTACTGATTGCTTTTGTGCGTTGCTAAATAGTTGCTAGATATTTGGCACAGTATATTATTACAATTGGCTTTTAGCAGTTTGCTAGATATTGTTGTCTGCGGGGTTATATTCAGCAGCTCATTATCAGGTACAGGAGCAAAATTATATCTTTCATAAAATAATTTTAAAAAAAAGTTTTGCTTCAGTCCGGTGTGGTGATTATAGGTGTGGAGCACAAGCTAACCTTTGAGGCACTTTGGTTAAACAGATAATATGGCCACCTGTGTGAAAGAACATCATTACTACTCTAGGCCTAGACTTGAGGCAGCAACTTGTGTCTTGAGTCAACAGCAAAGCTCTACCCAAACCAATTAAAATTTCTCCCACTCAAGCATTTTAATAGCCTAACCAATAACCTTTCAGTTTGAGTTTCCCTGAGTAAACAGAGAAATGGAATGGAATCTCCCAATTGCCAGTCTCCTTAGGCTCATTACTTTGATACAAACAGCTTTCAGCCGGCAGATTACACATCTCCAGTTGTGGTTTATTGTGGCATTTCTAAAGGCAGAAGATAACAAAATGACAACTGCTGAACCTCCTCTTAACTATCCATTTTTCAAGTATCAGCAGGCAGAATATTTCTCAATGCGAGAAAACATCCTGTATGTGCCAAAAGACCGCTGGGATGGCTGCTGTTATCCTCCCTAAGTGGACTTAACATAAAAATGGCCTAGCTGTTGCTTAAGGGTTTGTGGTATCCTATTAAAGTGAAACGTGCTTGGTGTCATTTGTGCAAAGAGCCAGCGTAGTGGGTCTCCAAGGGACGCCACTAAAGCCCTGTCTCATCACAGAGATTTCAGTTGATATCAGCCCAAAAGCCTTAAATATGACATTGTTCCAGGTTTCTGTTTTAGGAAACTCTAAGACTGCAGAATATGTGATTCTGGCATATTAGCGGCACCTTTCAGTTCCAGGGGGCAATATGTCTGCAGCTAGGCATCACACACACATTAATTCCAGAGAGGAAAAAAAAAAACTCTTCTCTTTTTCTCATACAAATGCATTATGACAAAAAACCCTGTGGGATTGTGTGAAGAGTTATAATGGTAAAACAGTCTTGCACAGAGATATATTATAGGTCAAAACAGTCAATAATACAGACAGAGACCACAGGAGCCACTGATTAAGATAAAAGGCACTTTGAGCAAAACCCGTCTTCAGAGAAAGAGAGCACCAGAGCTGAACATGCTGCAGGCTTAAGATGGCCCTAAAGGCTGCGGACTGGTGCTTGTGCAGCGGTGGTTAAATTATTGAATACCTTCAGAATACCTAATCTGTCAGTCAGTCAGGTGGTCAGTCAGTCAGTTAGTCAGGGAGGCAGGCATGATGGAAATGCAAGCATTGTATCTCTACCTCCAGAGTACTGTGCAGCGGGTCGCACCGCCTTCACCTGTCACTGGAAAGCATCGTGTGAACTTGAGAGTCGTCGACGCAAACACTGGGTTTAAGGAGGAGCTGCATGTCTGTCTTGGCTGGAGATGTGTGATGTGAGACAGATGAATGTCAGGCTCTGGGAGAAGAGAGTGTTTTACTCCGATTCGCTGAAGTCTTATCCAAGAAATATGATTGCATAGTAGCACTGTACCTTCTGGCTGCCACTTAGGGCGCCACTATATTTCATCAGAACTGCTTGTCTGATGGTCTGACAATTTCTATAACTTTCCGAAACCGACAATCCGACATTTACCCCGACTTCCTGCAGCGCCTGGCCAGGTGTGGGGTTGTTTCTAGGTTCAACATTTTACATTTTCTGCTTACATTTGAAGTGTGATGTGCTGGTGTGTGACACTGTAATTTTAACTGCACTTTATTAATTTACCTACGATCCTACAACATAATATCAAAACTATATGAACCCCTACCCTCTGCTCCACATGCACAATATATCAAAGACAGCTTAATGATCATGATGGCCAAATTCATCAGGCTCTTGGAAGTTCCCTGCTTATCTGTCTAAGTGCCATAGGTCATGCACTGCATTAACTGCTTCAATTATTCATCCTCAATGCCCTCGGTTCTGAAAATGCACTCCAGGCCGAGCAATCCAGCTTCGCCATTTTGCTTAGTGAAATACAAATCCCTTTAAATTAGAGTCTCTTGATGGATTCGACCCCACCGCCCGCCGACTCAACACCCTCTAAACCCAAACCCTCCAGGGGATCCATAATGCTGCAATTATATTTAACACCTCGACAAACACAAGGCAGACTGCTCCCTCCAGTCTCCACGCCTGAGCACGTGGGAGCACATCAAAATGGGCTGACATGCAGCTGACATTCATATTCTACATCTGTGTGCCCTTCCATATCGTGTGTGCCTTTCCCCTGCCGGTCTGGGACTTGGCAATGTCAAAGGGTCACGCACAAGTATTGTGATCTATTTTACCTTGTGTTTGCATCAGGCTTCCTCCCAAGTCCTCTCTGACTACTAAATGTGAGTGTTATACTTCACTGGCAGCTTTTTTTCCCCCTCACAGCTCAGACTGCATCTAAGAATGCGTCGTGTTGGCAACATGCTGCAATCAATTCCACAGTGGTACTTTGTGGGTGGTTTTCCTCAAATGCAAGTCTTTTTATCAAATAGGAAAACTGAACTCCATCGCTCTGGCCTGAGTCCAGACAGACACAGAAAAATACAAACAAGATTAATCTCTGCCAGCTTCACCTGGAGCCAGGATGAAGGTGCGCAGTGGAACAGTGCCTAAACAGGGGAGAGGAGAAAGTAGACACAAAAAAAAAGAATAGAAAAAACACAGAAGAGATCAATACAGGCTGACCATCACTCCAGTCTCAGCTTGGGGTAATGGGCAGCCATATTGCATTAGTCCGCTAGATGGTTCTCCTTGAAGTGGTGAAGCGAGAATCCTACTAATGCATCTGACATTTCACTGCAACCAAACAGGGCAGCCACAAAAAACATCTCAAGGCCTCATGGATCAACTTGCAGGGATGCTGTCACAACATCCACACAACAACTCTTGAAAATGGTGTTTAATACATCTAATCACACCACACTTACACTATTTTCTATATTTTTCTCCCCTTCCATATTCACTAAGATGTTTGCTTGTTATTCAATTCAATACATTCCAGTCAGTCCTGGTGCAGAACCAGTACCTTTGAATAAATCCTGTCAATGTTCAGTCATGCTATTACATAATTAATGTGTTTATTAAAGATAAAATGCCTTGGGTACTGAAGGCATTTCTTTTGAGGAAATAATCCCCATTTGTATATGAATACAAAATATTGCAAAGTGACTGCAACTCAGTTGCAACAGGATGAGTCAACAACAACAATGGCTTATAATATCATACGCCATGTGTAGATGTTCAAGAGTGTGTTTAATGCTCTTCCCATAAGGAAAAAAAAGGAAACATCAGTGGAAAATGCATATGAGAAAACCAGCTGGAAGAATCTGTGTTTATCACAGGATACGGGATGAACTGAAACTGCCAAAATAAGCCTTAAATCAGGACTTTTCCTTATTCATTCCTACAGAGGCTCCTCTCTTGCTTTCTCTCTCTGTCAATGCAAATTACACAGCCACAAACAGCTTCTTAAAGTTTTAATGAGTGATCACACTGGACACGAATGCACACAGATAAAATATTCATGCATGCTGGACTTCTGATCGGTGCCTGTGGGATATCATTAGCTTTCCTCATTTTAGAGGTCTCCGCACATTGGTCTATTAGAAGAGACAGAGATCACTTCCTGCAAATTTACAGGAAATGGATTGAGATCCATAGAGGTCAAGGTGAAGGCAGAAAAATACTTGCTCCTGTTATCGTGAGTTGCATGGATGTGCTATCATGGATCATGGAGGGTAATTTTTCCAGCCCAGGTAATATTTCACTTTAAGCGATTCTTTCACAAAGATGAAAAAGGGATGGGAGTCTTGAACACAGCCACCTTTTGTGCATTAACAAACATTCTTGTGGTCATAGTCAGTCAGTTCAACTGGCTGTATTGAAATGCAAAAATGTATCTGATCTTGCAGAAATACTACAGCAGCAAATGTGGAAAGTCTCTACATACTTTCTAAAGCACAGCACAGTAAACCACATGATTTGACAAAGATAGCCGACCCATTGTACTGTAACTAAGGGTCTTCTGGGGACAGCAGTGACTGTACCACCGCACGCCAACAACAGCATCAAAGTGGAAAAAAGCAGGTGAGTCAAGCATGTGCACAATTTTCAACCCAGTTACAGGCACAACCACATTACCTTGTCTGAATGCAAATTTTAGTTTTAAGTACTCTTCAAGGTCCTTATTCTAACCTATCAAAACCCAAATGTAAACTTAACAATGTAAATGTTAAGCCTTGAAGAGGATCATTGCCACTTTAAACAATCACCATTAATGTTACATTACAGGCCCCAACAAACAAGCCTGAATCTGACAGCTTGCTTTCGAGACTATTCAGTAGTTCGGCTCTCACTGTTTAATCATATGGTTTCTAAGAGAAAAGTCTAGAGATATTTGAAGAAGAAGGCAGGCTTCTTTTCTAAGAAGACTATATATCTAAAACCCTGCTGCTTCATACACACAACCAGACCACAATGGTTTGAATTGACTGACCATCATTACCATCTTCAGAGCCCTGCACGCTCACAAGCAAGGACAAAAAAAAAATGAGGTTGAGTGAAATAGAAAAGGGCAGGGTGTAAAACAAAACTCATATCTCCCAAATGACCAGTTGCAGGACCGTTTTTCTCTCTTCTCTGTTGACTAAAGAGAACACATTAGACATTTTCAAACAATTTCTCATCTGAGAAAGGGTTACATTTCAAAAACTGTAACATGGGTACAGGCTGTGCTCATTATTGTGATGTGGCATCATCTCTACAGGCTGTTTCTCTGTCTACATTTCCAGTAACACTCCACATCTCACTGAGGGACGAGAGCAGAAGTTGCCAAACAGATCGATAATTCATCCACCGAAAACAGATTTTATGATGAATTGGAAATTCAAAACGATTTTCCTGCAAAAATGCAGGTGCATGTTTAAATCATACAAATAAATAAAGAAATGATTATAATTCTGTTTAGTGCTCACTGAACTGCCTTTCCTTACCTGCATCTTTGGAGAGTTGTGTGAAGGCCTCCACTCCCTTCTCTCCATAGCTACCCTCTGAGGCGATGGTGGAGACGTAAGTCCAGCCCAGGGCTCGGATAATGTCGACCATGGCCTGGGCCTGAAATGAGTCTGGAGGAACCACCCGTGAGAAGAAGTCATAGCGCCTGTCATCACTCAACTCCGGAGCTGTTGACGCATAGCTGATCTGAGGGATCTTGAAGAGAAGAAGCGGGGTTGGGGAGGGGAAGAAAATATTTACTCATGTGTTGGTGCTATTCTGGTGCTGCATCATGGTTGGTTGCTATGGTGAGTGCTCTAAAAGAAAACCACACGTCACACATCCGAAATCACTGCCTATTTACTATAAGGTGTACTACATTTACTGTCTGTGCCTAAATTCTGACAGTGAAGTTTTTGGCACACTATGCATAATTCAGTAGCCACAATGCAACGAAAAAGTGGAGCCCATGGTATGTACGCTACAAAACTGAAAAGACTAAGTTGAGAAAATCAGAACCAGAATTGGGTTTATTGCCAATTAAGTTTTCACATACAAGGAATTTGCTGTGGTGTATTGGTGCGAAACAATAAACATAGAGAAATAAGAAAGTAGAAGTAAAAGAACAAGATGTGCAAAAGTCAAGAAACAAATATGAAATATTAAAAAAGAATAGAAATATTTACAATACAGAATATTCAAATAATAAATAATAATGAAAAATATTAATAAAATATGTGTGTTTTTAATATGAAAAAGCTGTACAGTTTGTGCAGGAATGTGTACAGGTTAACAGTATGAAGTGTTCAGGATATGGTCATGTGCAGAGATCAGAGAGGATCAATAACACTCTTTAGACAGAGCCAGCCTTGCTGTTTCTCCCGAAACTGCCTTTGTGTTAAGCTAAGCTAACTTGCTGGCTGCTCACTGAACACATGAGAGTGTTATCAATCTTCCCATTTAATGCTTGGCAAGAAAGCAAAAAAAAAACGTATTTCCCAAAATATCAAACTATTCCTTTAAGCCAACAATTTTAACGTCAGTGTTTAACTTGCCTACATTTGCATATTTGTGTCAGTTTCATGTGTGCAGGTAAATTGGATAAGCTCAAGCCATCATTTCATTTTTAAAACCTTTTTTTTTTTTCATAATTTACAAATTTCAAATACATTGTTTATAGAAGGTGAATTAACTGTGAAGGCTATGGGAGAGAGAATATTGTTTGTTATTTACAAAAATCTCCCATCACAAAGTTTCAAACCATGAATAGATGCTACCGCAACAGCTTATATTTTATATACATTGTCTTATTTATTCGACAACTTTTTAAACAATAATACTTGTCCCATTAATTCATAAATTGAAAGTCAGAAAACCAAGTAGGCGCTGCACATCACTCTCTTCTTTTGCTGCTCACACAGCCAGATGATGAAAAAATGACTTGCAAAACAAGTGAGCGATACATTTTTCATATATTTCACATTATCTTGTCAATTGATCATCTAAGAATATATTCACATTATGTAATGCAATATTTTACATAGCCTATATTGGGTCTGTTACCTAGGCAACGTGCTGTGCTGTCACTTTCTTCTCTTAACATATCATTGAGGACTTAATGCAGAAATGTCTTTGCAGCACTTTTTATGAACTAGCAGCACAGCTTTGTAAGCGCTGTCTTACACTTCCCTCCTGATGAAACCTCAGGCCTGTCTTCATCACCCCACATCATATCCAAATATAAAACATGAAGAATTCAGTCTTACTGAGCTACACTTGTCTCTTCTATTTCAACCTGTGTTTGGCCTTGGCTAACAGCAAAGCTAAGTTAAAATGGTGCATGAAACCGACTTACATATAATCTAACATGTAAAACCAGTTTGCAACATGAAATATGATGATAACTCAGCAAAAGCAAAAAGCACTGATCATAACTCAAGGTCCCCTTACTAGACTTTCAACCACATCTCAAGGTCTCCCTTGGCGAATGCAGCTCGCTCATTTGTCATGGAAATAGCTCAGTTATCATTGTGTGAAGTTCCATACTTCGGTCACATTACGCCCCCATGATTAGCGAACTCCATCCGCTGAGGAAGACCGTGACATGTGGTTGAAAGCTTGAAGAAAGGCTAACAAGTAGATCTTGAGTTTAAGAGTCTTTTTTTTAAAGTCAAATCTATAAAGTGTTCTTTGTTGCTTGAAAATAGTAAATGGTTGATTGATATTTTTGGGGGAAATGTTGGAATTGAGGTTGTATATGTTAACTACTACCTGTATACTACGTTCCCTCCTTGTAGGAAGAATTGTAATCATACATAATTATCACTATCAACTAAGCTCTGACACATACTGTCAGCTGAACAGTGGATGTTCATGACTGAGAGTAACTCAAGGATATACAACAGTCTATATCAATCAAACTCTTTAGAAAGATGCAAGATAATCACTTTTCCTAATGTTCAAACCCCTTAAGTAGTCTACAGGTGTTCTTATTACCTCCAAATACTTCTTCAAATTGCTCAGATTTTTATCTAAGATAGCAGCATTGCTCTAACGATGGAAATGCAGATCTGTGAGTTGGTCTGTCCACTGTACCTATAGCGCCACCTCTAGTGTCGACATTTGTGGTTTTGAGTGAAATGTCTTCACAACTATTGGATGGATTGCCTTGAAATCTGGTAAACACATTGAATGTCTCCATCAGGATAAATTGTAATGACTTTGATGATCCCTTACCTTTTCTTCTAGCACCATCATCAGAAAATTATGCCAATTATTCCAATACTTTTATCACTCAAATACTCAGTTTTACTTTGTGTTCAGAGCTAATTAGCAAAGGTTAGTATACTAAGATCATGGTAAACATTACACTTACTTTACATCAGCATGTTGACTTTGTTGCTGGTCATGGAAAGATAAAAGTAGAAGGTACGTGACTGCATTCACATTTTTCACGCGTTCTATTATCTAATAAATGTTCAGAAAACCTAGAATAAAGTAAACAGGTTCATGAAGGGATCTAGTACTAGGTTGTGCTGCCCGATAAAGTCCAAAACATCTCATCAGCAAATGTGTTTGAGGTTTTGACTGCAATCACACCCGGTGGCATGTCTGGGATCAAAATTGCTAGCTCCCATTAGACAGGCGGCTGCACAAGCAGGGACAGACATCATTTTCCCTTGAACCCAGTGCAGTACCTCATCACACAGTCTAATCTAAGCACTGTATGAATGCCATCCATTTCTGTTAGAGTGATCAAAAGCAGCCGGACACTGGGGAAACACAGGAATGAGGACACAGCAGCTTGCTGATGGGATTGCTTCAACTCACAGAGTGTGAGTTATAGCTTTGACCCACAACTCAAAGGGAGTCAACCGCACAAAACTGACAAATTGAGGAGCAAAGGAGGAGGTCAAGCTCAAGATGACTCAATATGTTTCAAGTCACCCAGAAAATAAAATAAGAAATAGCTACTACAAAATCAGCAAACACGAAATCTGTGATGCAATTAAACAAATTCACAGGTGGGAATGCTGCTGCAATGTCACAAGTTAAATCACTCCAGGGCTTCCTAAATTGAGTTTACTGGGTCAAAAACGAAGCACAGCCAAGGAATGGGAAGGCAACAGCAACAGGGATTTGCATTTAAAAAGATTCCTCTTTCCAAAAAGTGAGGCATCTATTTGGAACATTTGATAGGGGACGTATCTTAACAGAGCTGCTGTAGTAATACTTTGGAGTCAAAAGGTGTTATAGGTGTGTTGAATCACGTCCTCTTCGCCCCAGCTGGGACAGAAAACTGCGAACATTTGTCTCTCTGGAGATTTTTGCTGCAGGGTAACCATTTAAGATGGCGATGTCTTTTTACTTTGTCCAAGGCTTGTAGCCTGTTGATATAATTTCTCCACTCCTTATTCCCCAGGAATGTACTCCTCCTTGCAGTACAAATTAATGTTTTCAGCCTGTGCTTTTTTAATTACCAGTTTTGACCTCCGGGTAACAAAAGTGCTAAACCTCGATTGGGAAAATGCAGAGGTGTGAGGATTAAACTTGCTGGAATTATGATACAAGGAGATGCTGACTAACTAATACTGATTAGAATCTAACACCTTTGTATTTTCCTATCTGGTAGCAAATGGGCTACATATTAAGTGGGATGCAAGTAAGTAATTTAACATTTCTATAAAATAAGTGAATTCAAATCTTCTGAACTTGATTATGTCTTTTGCAGTAAATTACAAGTGACAAAGTTTAGCTTTTCCTCTTCAGTCACAGTTGCATGACTGACTCCCAGAATGGTTTCAACTTAATAAGCTCTTGTTGCAACAAATTGCAACAGATTTAAATTTTAGTGAGGTTGATAATACAGAGATAATAAGGCGTGGAGAATGGATATTTTATCAACATTTTAGAATCATTTTCTGTAAATAATTAGCTTGAAATGAGCAAAGGATTATTTTCTCTTAAGCCTTCATCTATATTGGGAATTTGCCCATTTCACAGTTGCACTTGACAGTGCTCGCAATGGTCCTAATTTCATTAGGACGCTTTAAATCTATAACAAGTGAAATATGGCATCACACATTACATTGTGGTGGACAACAAGGTGAAAGGGTGATAGCGAAGCCTGCAAGCAGCCTGCGTCGACAATGACTACAATAACCATGAACCGATCATGAGCGCCTGAATTCAGGCCAAGAAAGAATGATTAACGATGCACCCTTTCAGTATCACAATTACCCAAAGCTGATGTCTGGCACCTGTCATCTGCAGTATAGATCAAAGTTAGGATTGCTGAGGGTAATCGCCTGGCTTGCTCTTGAATGTATCTGGGCTGACAGGATCGATGGAAGGAAAACACAGAGGTCTGTTATAGGGGACACTGTTTTATTGATTTACCACCACAAAGTGCTGCGGCCGCCCTGAATGAAAATCTGTTGCTGAAGTCTAAAGATGGTGAAGAAAAAAAGAAGACAGGGGCAGGAGGTGGTAGGTGGGGGGAGGGCGGCAATCTGCTTATTGACATTAAACGAGAATTTCAACCTGGGTGTTTAAGAGGAGAGGTGACTAAGTGAGGTTGTGTAAAGGTTAGACACGTTCACAGTAAGTGGGAATGCCAGGTGAAGTTAATTAGAGAGCACTGGCCTTTCTGTTGCATTTGCACATAAAGCAGCCCACAAGCACCACGGGCAGCACTAAAGCAAGGTGAAAGACTGTAATGTTTGTGCTTTAACTCTCCAGCTCTGCTAATGTGAGGGTGAAGATCCTGAGGAGCTGAGAGCAATACTTGAAGATGCAGCTAGCGGTTCTGCGCTGCTCCGTCTTTTCTCCCATAAGCTCGAAGTAGAAAGGAGTGTTATTTGAAGAGAAATAGGCAGCATATGGCACAACATGACTCTCAGTTGGGGTAATGACAACCATCTATCCCTGCCATCTGAGAAGAGCCAAATCTGCAGATATGACAAGACAGGCTGTCTCCACAGAAAACAGAGGGGTCTGACAGCCCATGGGTTCTTAAACAAAAACTTAGACGAAAAACAAAGGCCGTCTTTCAAACACACAGCTATTCCCTACAAAAGGCAGCACTGAGAAGAAACCATCAGTGTCAAAAATTAGGCACGGAAAACTACAGTGTTGTCCAGGCTGGATTTGGTATGTATTAGTCGAAGAGCAAGGCTCAAAAACATAGCTGTAAATGGACTGTGAGTGGCAGAGCTGAAATGTTTCCCATGAATGGCTTTAACTGGAGCGAGGGCGGCCAGGCAGTTTCTGCTGCAGGAATCCCTGTGCCTCTATTTGCTGCATGATTAGCTTCTAAGTATATCTTGACATCAGTCAGCTCCACTCGGCTGTTTGCAAGGTCTCCACGGTGACGGCGGAAATGACAGCGGGCTCTGACAGACCCGACTCGAACCCCATGCTGTCTGTGGCCGGACGCCAATGCACAGATTGTCCTCGTGACACCAGCATGAAAGTATGATCTTATGAACAGGCCAAGGAGCCATTTTGAAAGCAATTCAAAAAACTACACACCCTACCCATAATGGTTCAAATATTTGCTCACAAAAAAACATCCCTGGGCAGAAGATTTATTTGTAGCTCCACTGCCCGGCGCTGTAAACCAGCCACGGTCGATATCCTATAAACAAAATAGTACAGTACAATAAACAGGCCTATAAAGATATTGAGCAGTTATCAAGTTTTACATCTTTCCTGCTAAATCAAGGCTCAGCAGCTCTGCGACAAGTGTTCAGACAGCCACCCGTTCACATTCAGACAGCAGTACCATTTGTTAGCAGGGCAGAGGTAATGACTGTGTCCATACATGCAACCTCAGGCTGGGTTTCGGTAATCTCTCTTCACCAGAGCAGGGCTCTGCCAACACAGCCGAGGAGGCAGGGAGGAAGGGCGGGGGAACCCGACAGCTTTCCCTCCCTCTCTCTGTCACTCTCTTCCTGCCCATCTGTGTCTCTCGCTCTCACTCAAACCCTCCTTTTGTGAAGGCTGCGTTTCTCTCGTTGTGCCCTCACACAACCTGTGACTTTCAGACTCGCTCCATTATTCTCCGCCCCTCTGTGTGTTTCATCCCCATCGGAGAGAGACAAGTGAGTCTCATCTTCCTGTGTGTCCCTCCCTCCCTCCCTCCCTGTCATCTATCTGCATGCAGACACGCCCACACAGATGATCAGCAGACACTTCCTGCCCAGAAAGGTCCTCGGGGGTGCCAGTTTTCTCCCAAGCCGAGACAATCTGCCCTCAGTCATTTGCTCGCATGCCATCCAACTTTCCCCACCTCGCTGTCCTTGGTCTTTCATTTCTCCCCCATGTTCTCCCTATTTTTCATATAAACCCTTTCTTCTGCAAATTATGCTCAGGCACGACTAGTTTGTATTAGTAAATACGTTTTGTCGTAAATGTAATGCCAGCGGGATTGGGTTTTTGGCTTTTTTATCAGCATTGTTTTTTCAAACTGTTCACTGCCAATGCGGATTGATATCTGTAGAGGGTTCAGTGTCAGTGCATTTCATGGATTTTCACTATAATTTCCTACTTGTGGCACCTAAAGCATGATCATTGTTTATTATGGTTATGTTAGAAAGTAGATCTGGTGAACATCTTAGCAAACAGCTGCTTATTTACATATCCACTAGATACAGAGCAACATTCACATTATTATTTTTTTGGAGTCGTGTTTCTGGCCACCTGATGAATGTAAGTCCAGTATTAACTCTCTTTTAGCTCTGTTTTGGTCTTCACAAACTACTGAGGGAAATCTCAAAAAATTCTCTATTGTGTTTACGAGCTAGTATCTGACTTTATCTGTCTGCTGTTTGGTACTGATCAGGTAGTTTACCGGTTTTTCAAACTATTTGCGCTAAAAATTGCTGCCTGCTGAGGCTAAAAAACTATGCTGATGAGAGTGAACGAAAACAGTAAAGTTGAAGGCCAGAAAACCAAAACATGTACAAAAAGATTGAGCTAAAAGATGCTACAGTGCTCAGTAGAGCTGAGGGCTGCAGTCAGGTGATGTAACTGTGGATTCATCACTACAAGTGACACTTTTAATATGCACATGGCCATTTGATCCATTGTTAATATAAAAATATTGATTACAGCAGCTTCAAGGTTACGGAAAAATAATGATCATGATTAAATATTGAGAAAGTAATCGCTGACTTGTAGCATTTGATGAGACAAATTGACTTTTTCAATATTCAACTAAAACCATAATCATTCACTAACCAAGTGTTTTAGCAACATGGGGGGTGAGCTCAGTCAAAGACCTGTGATTCGTACACCAAACCATCCATCCCAACTTCCTCCATAGGACTTGTCATCTGTATAGGAATGTCACACTTCATGGATTGGAAAAAGCATTGCTAGTGAATAAAACCCAGGCAACAATTTTGTTTCCTCCATATCATATCTGGCAAAGAAAATTGGACGTTAATAGATGTGTTTTGTTGTAGATACGATTCTTCTTTCTAATTCCCTCTCCTCCAAGCTCCTCAACCAAGACCAGCCTCACATCACACTCCTACTCCATCTTTTTATCATTTTCCATCCAGTTATTCTACAAGGCCCTTAGCTGAATAGTGTTAAACCAGTCTGGATGTTTATTGTTTTTTTGTTTTTTTTTTAAAAAAAAGCTTTTTCCTTCAGGAATTACAACCACCATCCTTTCAGAGTTGCCCACACTGCTAAACTAGCCTTCGTGTTACATGACAGAAAATAAGGCTTTCATAACCCTTTATCTAACACGACCTTCCACCGTCTCCTTCTTTCCGCCCACTTCTCTTTTTCCCAGTCGATTCCCTCACCCTCCGTCTCTCCTGCTCGCTCCATGCCAGTCCCCTGGGCAGCTCCAGTGCTCTGTGCAGGGCCTGAGCTCTTGCATGGCTGCCCTGCCAGAGTGTATTTTAAAACAACCAGCATGTTCCTCCATGGGTATAGAGGCTAGGTATGACTCACAAATCAGATATTTGACCAGGAGAACCACACAGTAGAGTAGAGCCGAGGCGTGGGAGGAAAGTGTGGATAGCTCACAAAGGGAACCTGACCGACCTCCATCTTTCCATCTGGTAAACAGACTGCTATTTCAACTCTATTGGTATTACAAAGAAATAATCGTTTCCCAACACCAAATAGCTCTCAATGCCTCATTGGAGAAGAGTCTGTATCGAGGAGAGGTTTAACATCTATGTAGTGCAGTTTAAAGGTGTGGTGTTGCTGTTACAAATACATGTCATAAATGGAGCATACTGACTTAAGTATCTTGCCTTTCAAGCTGGCATGACAGTCAAGCTTTTATGCTGTCACTCATGAGAGTTATTTTGTACAGATACTGTACAGTATCTCTTCAAATAATTTTGTAAAGCTTCTTTTGACTTAGGCTTCACACAAAGCGAGGCCCTGCAGAGAACAATGCAGTTCAGCAGAACAGCCTTGATCATTGTGGCTGTGCTGTGTGCTCTCTCCAGGTGCGACAGAAACTCACAGAGTCACGGTAAGAATAAAACACAGCCTGCAGGTTTATGACTAAGTGTTATCAAATGTATTCCTTTATATCCACAGGGTCTCACATTACAGATGGCTGTATGGATTTTTCCTGACTGCAAAGTGCACTGGATGCAGCTTTGTTTTCTCTACTGTGTTCTTTACAGCCTCTATAATAACTTTATTTTTTCTCAGAGAAATATGAAATATCAATAAACCAATGCTGAAATATGAATTCCATTATGCCTTAGGTAAGAAAAAACTGAACGAGAATATTATTTAATGAGAAACATGTAAATACAAATGTCTTTGTGTTTTGGGAATGAATGTTGTATGCAACATCTTTATAGTATATCTCTGCTCTGCCTCATTGCTCTGTCCAGTCCTCATCTGGCTCTGGCGTATTATTCACCAAAGAATGATCATAGGTTTTTTTCTCCACCTACACCTGGAGCGTGCAAGGTCTGACACATTCATTGTCAGTCGTGCACCTGCAACACTCTGACCTGCATCCCAATGATTCCCTCTGTACTATCCCCTATCTCTCCCTGTATAGCTCTCTCTTCAGACTCGACAGAGCATCATCACCAGGCCCATTTCTCCCCTAATAGCGCAGACAATGCGGGTGAGCCTCCTCGATCTTATCTTTCCTCTGTCTGCGCCTCACAAAGAATTCTTTAGCAGGGCCATGTAATTACGTACTGATCACAGCAGTGGAAAATATCACAGATATCCTATTCCTTCAGCGTCTTGTGTCTGAGCCCCTACATAATGCCATGCACTTGAGATATACAGTATGTACCGGTTTAGAACAGAACAAAACATTTTAACAGGCAGTTATCTCCTCGCTTGGCATTGCCTGCAGTGCTGCCTTGAACCTCTTTGTTGAGTTGAGATTTTAGTATCTTACCAGCAGCATCTGCATTCGCAACACGTGCCAAATCCACTGTCAGCCTGTATGAATCTGTGTATCAGAGAGGTTACAAACGTGAAGAACAATTTGGAGATGAATCCACTTTCCTGCAAAAGTCTTACACACGTATTTAATAAGCTAAAACTGAAGTAATGCCTGCTGTTTTGTTTTCACAAATTACACATTGCATTGTGATAAATTCAATGGTTTTCACAGGAAGAGTTTGGAGATGAACGAATGTAGCCGGAGTGTAATTTACACAGAGCTAGGCAGAAATAGCTGCTTAGACTGTCATTCACAGAAAAATATTCACACTCATCGGCCAAGGCTTTACAAAACTCGCATAATAACAAAAACATTAAAATCTATAAAGATGCAATAAAAGTCCTGAAACATATTCACAAGGAAAGGAGTTAAAATTAAATGGATAAACAAATGAAGGAATAAATGAAGGAAACAGACAAAACATTCAAAATATAGCAGCATAAAACTATGAACAGGCAAAACCAAGTGGTATAAAGTATCTATAAAGAGTATAGAGCTGACAATAAAAGTGATTTGAAAGACATCATTGTCGTTTATAAAAAAATAGGCTTCAAGGTAGGGCTCTTCACAGCCATAGGACATTGTTGCCCTGAGTTTAGTTGCACAGGCAAACCTTCTTCCAAGGCTTTATACAAATCTCGCCTCCTTTGCTGGGATTGGCAGACTCTAACTGGCTCTCACATTAACTATCTATAACCTGAAGCTTTTGACTAGTAGAACCTGTTGCTGAAAGTACACAGCCAAAGCCTGGGAGGCTCAGTGCAAAGCATCAAAGCCCCTGCTCTTCCACAGCCACCAGTCACATTTACTCCTCTGTCAAGACACGGGACAGTCAGATCAGCCTGAGGACCTCAGGCTCATGAAGAAAATAAAGTAACTAAACTACTGCTAGGAGTCAGACCACAGCTATATGCTTTCAATGTGATCAGGACATCTGCAAAAGATTCACTTTAAATCTTGAAGACAGTGAGTTCATGCTAAAATCAAGAATGTATGGTCTCTTAATGGTTAACATTCTGACTACTGCATTTTAATGACCTGGATGCTTGAGGCAAGAACATAGAAGGTGAAAAGTTCTCTAAATGCAGAAGCAAAACGTCTGCAGAGATATGGTCCTGATTAGTTTAGCAAATTCTAGTTTTTCTTTTAGTCACTTTTTAGCCATGCTAGCGGGTTGCTCTAGGGGTCGCAATCTCAGTTGTCATTCTGTCAGTCCATTACTTTGGTCCAGATTTAAATATTTCAACAATTATTGGATAGATTGCCATGGAACTGTGTACAGACATTCATGAGACCCAGAGATGATAAATTCTATGGACTCGGTGATCCCCTGATATTTCTTTTAGCACCATCAGCAGATCAAAGAATTCACTTATTGGCTACTTGATGGCTTGCCATGAAATTTGATTACGTGGTTACGCAGTGCCGACTCTCCAATTCAATCTGCACTTCTGCAAACACACTAGTATGGTCCTTCAACCGTTGAAAGATTTAGTTACACTTTTACTTTTACTAGTATTCAACATAATACTGTTATGTGCTCTTGAGCAGTGGGGTAAAAAGAAAGGTAGCTGTTATAAAATTAAAAAGCCTTGAAGTGAAGCTTATAAAAGTCTGCTATCTTCCCACCCTGCGGCTCACTCTGATGAAAATGATCCCATGTCCAGTCTTGACCTGGCCACCCGTGGGCTCTTCATTCTGCTCTGTGCTGCTGGTGTAGTGCATCACTGAGGGCATCTGACCTAGTAGTCCTGTCAGCAATACACTGGCTTTGCCACACAGCCAGAACAATAGACAATTGTCCACTCAGTATGCTTTTCCAGTGCCGTACTGAATAACTTGCCAACTCTGGAACAACTGGACACAGTCTTTCGAATAGAGCTATTCCGTGTAAACAGACTCTCATTCTCCCTGAGATCATGATTCATCAGAGCAAGTGTCTCGACTAATGGACCGAGAAGATTTATGTGGAATGTGTTTTTGTGACACGCACATTTCACATAACTTCCACTCGCAGTGAGACAAAGTGTCAGAAAGCTGCACACTGACGTGTATTTCAGAGACAGAATCAGAGATGCACAACAGACGCCAGATCAGACAATTACCCTCAGACAAGTTAACCAGCCAAAACAGGAATGGGCCCAGTCGCATACAACAAAAACGTCACGCACCGCTGCTGAAAGGTTATCTTTATTTTCAACAAGAGCACTAACATGCGTCTTTCTCAAAACAGCTCATGTGGATCTTTAGTCGGCTAACAACACAATCTGTCAAATGCGCTGAAATAAGACAAACACAATATATATTTAGAAGATTTGAAACCCAGACTTTTAAACTTGTTGGTTCATTGATCATCCAAAATAAAAAATGTATGAAATTTGCTGCTCTGTTTTACTAAATATTTCATATTTGAGTTATATTAAGTAGAGAACTGATATACACATTCAAGAACTTCTAGCCTTCAATGTCAGAAATGCAATACAAATACCAACATAAAAGTTCCTCTATAGCCGTATTATTAAAGCTAAACCTATGAATGTGCTATACTTGTGCTATGACCAAAAGAGTGTCCAAATACAGTTAATGTACTTAATTTTATTCCTTTATCTTGAGGTACTTTATCATGTCACTCATATTCCCAGTTTTTCCTGAAATAATCCTTCTGCATTTATTGCATTTATTTTTATCATACACCCCAGGCGTGTAGTATAGCCATTCTTTCGAATGTTTTGGTGGAATCTCGGCTGAACTGCCAACTCCGTAAAATACACCGTGCTTGATTTCACCACACCACAGACTGTACAGGTTGTCGCTGCTGTGGTAGTGAGCCAATCACACGTTGCATTAAATTGAAGAACCCTTGTGGTGATTGGCTGCAAGCATATACATACAATTACCCATTTTTTTCTAGATTTGGGTCCAAAAAAGATCCAATGCAGGTATCATTTGACTGGAGAAGTTTCAATACTACTACTACTACTTACTTCTCCTTTTCAGTAATGAGACAAGGTGAAATAGGCTTTTAACCTGGATGTAACTCCAATTCTTCTGTGTATATATTTGTGTAGCCCACCATCAGTCTATATAACAAAGACAATGAAAGAATGTAAACAACAGTTACTGTGGTGAATACAAATAAAGCAAGATGAACACGTACAATACATGTGTCTAGTGTTGCAGTGGTGCCATCAACAGGTGAAATCTGACATTGAATGATACATCAAAACATATGGCATGGCTCCTGTTAAGACCACGTGTCAAGCACTAATCTGGCTTTACATTTATTATCTGGAGACTTAGTCTACCCTTACTATATTGCCTAACCCAACCCTTATTCTAACCTTGTGAGGTCCAACTTCATGTCCCCATAATACGAATATTTTAACAGATTTTTGCCCCAACAACATGATTAATACAACGGGGCTTTAAAACATTCAGTCAAAGGATGAAAACTGAACCAAACTGATGCAGGTATTTGATCAGGATTGTACAGTAGTAATCTCAAAACAGAATTTGTTCAGTGTATACATTTTAGAATTGTATGCACTGGTAAGAGTGCAGGTAGAATGATGTTTGACTGGCTGTTGCACCATACAGATGGTTTTGCTTCCCAAATGCAGTAAATTTACTGGCAAATATCACATCTGATTGACCTTCAACCCCAAGGTGGAGAGTGCATGACAGCTCTATACATAATCCATTGATAAATGACATGCTATTGATCCTCATAGCCTCAATGTGTGTCACATTTGTGTGCTCCAACACTGATAAGGCAGTTAAAAAACACTATATTATGTCATCGATAGCTCTTGTCCGGCAGTCAATTGTAGTTCAAGCTACCCTATTTGAAAGGAAAGAGCTTCCCTAATTTGCAAAATGTCAATGGTGATTGAGGTCTTCCCCCAAATCAATGCAACTGTCAGATGCAGGCGTTTCAGCGAGCACTTGAAATCCCACAGGATTTGCATCTGAAAACAGTTATCCTGTCAACTGATTTTTTATGCATGCCCTGGCTGCTGCGGCACAGTATACATTTCAAGCTTAAAAGAGCAGAAACACACAAACTTGTTCAAACAGCACTCACACACCACAGCCAGCCAGAAAAAAAAAAAAAAACACTCGCCAAACATTATCTCAGGGGAAATACAGACAAAATGAAATTGAAGCTAATGAAACTCCAAAGTTCTACTCTTTCATTTTCATATGGAAAATCAACAGGTATTTTAGAATAATTACCCGAGGCTCATGCTGCACTCTAATAATTTAGTCTCCATATAAAAGGTCCACACTGTGCTGGCTGATATAATGGTTAAATATTACTATCTGTTGTTAGCAACTGATGCACCCTAAAGCCCTGCTGTAATAACACAACTGAAGGAGAAAGAATGAATCCCAATGACAGTTTATTATGTATACTGGGAGAGAGCACACTGGGCCCTGATTTTTTGTCAAAGAACTACCCAGCAACATATAAAGTGGTTTGTATAAGCTCCACCTGCACTAGATAAAAGTGTAAAATGCTACATTTATTAATTACACATGGCTCGATACCACTAGAGGTAACTGAGAAATGATAAACACTGTAGAAGAGGGACCACTGTGGTTTCTCTTTCCTCCCTTGCAGTCCCTGTCTACTTCTTGCTGCTCTTCAGTGGCATGCCTATCTACATTAGAGCCCTCACATGGGAATGCAGTCTAAACAGAGCCTCGTGCCACCAGCCTCCAGGGACAGTATGGCAATTCATGTGAGGACCCTTTTAAGTTGGCAGCGCACTGCACAAAGTTGATTGTGCTGTGCTGAAGTGTATTATTGCGTTCGTCTTTTTGCATACATGTGGCTGTTACCCTGAACTGTGTGATTGAGACACTGAAAATGTGTGAATCCATGTTGTAATGTTACTGCATTTGATTTGGTAGAAAGGTGCTATCTTAAGAAAGTTTGATTGATCTGCAGAGCTTGAATATGAAGCTGTCTTTAGGGAGGTCGGCTTGTCAGTCTACCACTTTGGTCCTGACTGAAATATGATAATGTCAACAATATAATCGATTTCTATGAAAGTTTGTACAGATAATCATGGTCCCCAGAGGTTGAAGCATCCTGATTTTGGTGATCTCCTGACTTTTCATCTAGTGCCACCACGGAGTTGACTTATGTGGTTTTGAGTAAACTTTCTCAACAGCTATTGGGTGGTTTGCAATGAAGCTTGGGACACACATCTGTGTCCCCAGCAGGATGATTTATACCTGAGACTTCTCTTCTAACACCATTATCAGGTAAAAAAAAATGTATTTGCCCTAGACTTTGCTTTATGACCAAATACCTGCAAAGCTAATGACATTCCCATCAGCCTTAGCTATACTTTGTGTTTAGTGCTAATTAACATTAACAAATATACTAAACTAAGATGGTGGGCATTAACATTATTCCATCTGTAGTGAGCAAGTTAGGATTTAGCTTCACAGAGCTGAAAGCAAGGTTGGAGTTAGTCTTGTTTCCATCTGTTTGCTTCCCTTATCCTTAAAATGCAAATTTTTTTATTTGATAAGAGGGAATTCTCCCTGACAAGTTGATCCACAAGATTAGTCTAAAGTGCAATATAATGTCTAAGGTGCCGTGTGATTTCAGAGCCGGATGGGCAAAAAATTAAGAAAGCAATAAAGCAGAGAACAAAGCACAGAGCCCAGATCTAAGAAGAACCACAACACAAGCCTCCTTCTGAAGCAGTACATACTCTCAAAGGCAGCACTAACAGCTGCCTTTTAACAAATTTGCTTAACTCATTTACAAGAGTTTGAGGAACTGTGGGAAAAAATGAGTTTATCTGGTAAAAACAGATCACATTTGTAAGGCAAATGTCTTACTGATCTACAAAGACATTTTGTGCTCGTATAAGGTTTTCTACAGCAAAAACAGACTCAAATGTTACTTATTCATAGAGCGCACGTCTACTGTGGCTGCGTGACTTTGTAATTCAGGCACTGTCCAGAATGTTGCATGGATCATAGATCACTGTGTTGAAACAAAACTACAATGAGCCCTGTGATAATGCCTTTCAGCCCACACTGGACCATTTTCTGCTGAAGCAACGAGGACATTTTTCCTTTTGGAGGGATGAGTGAGAGGCCGACCAGCAGCCAGCAGAGACCTCCTCATGCTTCTCCACTCATCTCTGTAAGAGGATCGGACGTAATGGGGTTTCCTATTCTTTGGCTCCTTCTGCTTGCCAGATAAACTGCAGAAAACTTCCAACAAAGTCTAAGAGTGCTATTCTTGTCGCATTTTACATTCATAGCGACAATATGTTTTGAAGGAACACTGGTGTGACCTTAATGTGAGCAGAGCTAAGCTTTTAAGCAGGTGTCCTCTACCCCCGTCTGATGCAGTGGGAGAAAAAGGGGGAAACAGCCTGACTGGGAGAGTCAAGCTGCTGTGATCGTCCCCAAACTCATGTATAAATGAGGGATGGCACCTCATTAAATATACTGAATGAATATTTACAGGCTATAGGCAGAATCATAACAAAGAAACAAACTCGGATACGTCTGAAATGTAGTCATTGAGCACGCTATTATGTAGCCGAATAATAAAATGCACCATCCCCCCAGGCTTGTTGGAATAGCCAAGACATTAATATCAGGCGTGCATGGTTTCTCATATTCTCCCGGTGGTAGGCTGACCTAATGACCTCATGTCAACAGCAATGACAACTTGTCTAACACAGGGATATTTTATTCATTCTATTAATATTGCATCAGTTGCTCATACTGCATCGTGTTTGTGTGCATGAATATATACCTGCTCCACTGAACATGAGAGCCACAGCACTCCTTCGTAACACTGTTTCTCCCAAAAAGGCCAACAGGATGGACATTTGAAAAATCAGACTCTCAGGCAACATTTCTCTGTGTGGTTAGCAGTTTAATTATTGCCTCTGCGGATTTGAATTTTCCTGGAGTACAGTTCATGTTCTGAAAACAGTTAACACTCATAGACTCTAATTTTGAACACATCCCAATTTAAATGCAAAAATAATGGGTGTTTTTTTTTCTTTATTTCATCCAGTACCACCATCAAATCTGTGCTTGTTATCGCTCAGTCCTGGCCATCGGGCTCACTGCTGCGATTCTGAACCCCAGATCATTTCAGTTAAATGCATTCATCTGCATCCCAGTTCTACGGCCCTGTTCACAACAAAATTTCGCTCCCCATAATTTTAGTAGCACTGGTTAAACACATTTGCTTCTTGTCATGAATTGATCTTGCCTTGTTCAATCTGATTGAACTCTGACCTGCAAAATAACGAGACCTGCTGGTGTCCAGCTGATTTGAAATGGCAGGTGGGATTGACCTTGCCTTAAGTAAGTATTGATTGTTTCTATCCTTGTTTGTATAACTGCATGCAAGAACACAAGCGGCAGAAAAAGGTTCATGCTGTGTAGCTGGTCATTAGTGCAAGGACAGACAACAGTATAAAGTATTCTTAGTGATTGAGTAATTAAGTGTATATTTTTCAACTTGTGGAATGCTATTCTTAGCATGTTAGCCATACCAACACATGCACCTCATGCTTACAACCCTGTCCACATTATTTCCTGTCCCACTGGCTTTTTGCCACAGCGTGTGAGTAAATTCCACCTTGCCAGCTCTGATCCGACCAGAAAAAAAAGTAAGCATCTGATAAAATGGCTGGAATGAAACCCAGCGGGGCTCTCAGTCTCAAGGACTAGAATGAGAGTGAAAATCACTGGGCTATAGATAATGCATTCAATATATCCACACGGGAATAATAAAAGTACAACATAATTATTTTTAACTTGCTCAATCCTCTATACTTTTACTTTTATAGTATTTTATTGTCATATATGTTTTAGTTTTAGTTTTAGTCTTACAATTCTGAAGGCAGTATAGCATTTATTAGCACTATAACACAAGTTTTGTTATATAAATGTGGGATATAAAAAGGTTTACTTACTTAATTCTTCAATTCCACATGCAATACCGTTGTTTTGTAGGTTTAGATGAGCAAGATCAATTATACCATCAATCGTTCCACAAAACCAGCACAAATATGTGTAACTGATGACTCATCATCCATTTAAAGTGAGTCAGGTATGACAGAAAATAGTGTTATTAGAGTATAACATACAATTCTTAAATGTGTTAACTGTGTTTTGAAACAGTGGACTTTCTTTTGAAGAGTTTTGTTTATAATGTTTTGGACAAATGTTTATTTTGTGTTCTGCATGAAAACAGTAAGACCAAAAATACCTGCACAGTGCTATCTTGTTCCCAAGGAGATGGCAACATTTCGACCTCAAATGTTCTCCTTCAGGGACTCCGTAATGTTGATGTGATATTCCTATAGGTACCATCTTACCATTGCTTCTGAGTGAACGATTGGACTTATTGTACTCACTTGTATTTTATCAAAAGCCAAATTCGCAGATGATGTGTGGCGTGCCATCAATGTTCATCTATAAATACATAACCTTGTTGTACCGGAGGAGGACCAGTAGGGGTCAAAATGATGTCATGTCTATGTAAAATAAAAGGATCATTTTGAATATGTATAGCAGTGTGCAGGTATTTTTTCATTGTTTGTGCAGATTATTGTTACCCAACTACTGCAAACATATTTATTGAACGTGCGCATGCTTCCTGCATGAAAACGAACAAGGAAATTGTACATCTATCTTCCATTTGAGTATAGAGGAAAATTAAACTTGGATCAAAACGCCTTGGAGAGCCAGACAGGTAGAACGTTTCGACTCATATTCTAATATTTAGTCATTCTCTTGTACTATTGTGAATATTTCATGACTCCAAAGAAGGGTGAAGATCTGATCATTTAGGTTTGACAGTTTATCAACATCATCCATATTCAATAAAATTTTCAATGATGATCATCATAATAATTAATTTCACTGTCCTATGCAATAACATGCATATAATAACAAACTACACTCTATTTATAGTCAATTTTAGCTCTTACATGAGTTTAGTTATGTTTTAAGTAAGATGCTGAACCTTCATTTGGAGTGAAGTGTCAAGTTAGTTGAGAAAGTGGAATTACTTTCTTTGTTATCCATGTTTCAGATACTTGTTATAAATTTATGATCTACTGAGTGGGGTCTCTTTGTCACACGCTGAATAAAAGCCAATTAGCAAGTGATGTAGAAAAAACGCAAGAGCCAAAAGTACTGGTGTGGATCATGAAATAGCAACGAGACAGTTGTGTTTTCAGTCCTTCAGCAATGGTAATGGAGCTCTTTGTATGCATATGTATGTGTGCGTGTGTGTGTGTGTGTGTGTGTGTGTGTGTGTGTGTGTGTGTGCTCTTGTATTTTGCCTGGTCCTCACTCTCTGAGACACATTCAATGGGCTGTTTGAGGGTTAACACTTAGTTTTAAGGTTCAGGTTAGAATTGAGTTTAGGTTAGATTATGTTAATGAATGTCCTCACAAGTATAGCTGTACAAATCTGTGTGTGTGTGTGTGTGTGTGTGTGTGTGTGTGTGTGTATCTATTCATATGATGCATACTAGTCATACCAACGGTGTCTCCTATGATAGACCTGAATGCAGCATTATATGTGTGACTAATTGACTGTGCTACTGCATGCATCAATGTACAAATGGCAACCATGTTTTATAAAAAACAGACACAATTAACCTATGCCATTTTGTGTCACTTTGAGAACTTGTTACATAACACACATACACACACACACACCCACACAAAGCCTTCATATTCTTTCTGGTGACCATCTTTACCTCTGCCAGCTGAATAGATCACACGGCAAGGCTTCAATCTCCCTCAAATCAATCACAGTGATGATTCTGTGAAAAAGGAGCGATAAAAAGCCAACAGGAGCCTGTCAGGGCTATGAGAGCAGAGGACGTCAATGCCTCACTTAGACAGCTAGTCTAAAGGGGCCGCTTCCCCAGACAGGAGGACAAGACGGAGTTCACCTGCATTCAATACAAAGTTTTGCCTGGGTCTATGGGAAAAGAGATGCGACAGAGAAAAGTGAGCTGTGCTCCCTGATGTAAATGTCATCTGGATAAAAATCAATTTCATGATTCATTCAAGGGGCCAGGACTTACAAATGGACAAAGTTGCCCCGTCTCTTCAACTACAGCGTCGTCCTCCCTGAGAGTGACTGGGTGCTCATGAGCGGAGAGTAAGGACTGGCTGATTTTTCAAAAGGTGCACAACATCATAGCTCCTGGTAACAATTCAAGAGTTTTGGCTAATTGATTTTTTTCCCCTCCTGTGGCATTGTTGCTTCTCATTTCCAACACGGCATGAAAGGCAGTGAAATAAAAACATCTTAGCAGCAAATCGGCCTCACCATGGCAACAGTATTGATCAACCCTCCTGGGTCCTCAGAAAAATCCATCCCTCATGTCAATTTCCTTGCATTAACAGTTCAGCAGCTACTCATGTCCAGAATAGATAGCCATGATATTTAGCATCTGGCAATAAAATCTACAATCGCTATTTAGCTTCCCTGATGATTCATTTATCGCAGGGGTGAGACGCAAAATGACCTGATGATATTCAATGAGAACAAAACTGGAAGTAGGATAGGAGGACAACTCAGGGAGAGGTCATGGTGCTGGAAGTGCAAAGATTTAACTTCAAAGTCCATTAGATTGCTTAGTAATGGAGCCTATGCAATAATCAAACGGAATTGAAATTGACTAGGACAAGACATTTTTTTTACGGAGCCTGCTTTGCTTCTTTGCTTCTTTAATTATATCTGAACAGGTGGTCTCTCAAGCTTTTGAGGCTTTTGACTAGTATCATTCGATACTTGATGGATTGAAGTTGAAAACAATCTCAGAAACTTGGAGTTGCTGCCACGCACTAATCAAATGCTGTACAACTAATGAGGGTGAATAGGCTGGGAGCTCTCACTTCTGGCATGTATTGATTATACAGTATCATGTGGCCTCACATTCAATTTATCATCGTTGATTATCAGTGCCATCATCACCACCGGTACCATCGAAAAAAGACGTGTGCTGTAGGACAAACAGGTTCAGAGAAGGATTGAGTTTATCTTGTGTGCAGATTCTACTGTGGTGATTAAATCCACCTTTCTGGCAACACTTTGGGGAAATGAGAAGAACTGTAGAGTGACGGACTGAGCTGCATGACAACTGCTGTCAATCTACAGATTCCTCAAGCTTGATTACAACATCACACATGGACAACACCTACACTCTCACAGCTTTACACTTACAGGCATGCTGGTACACCTGGTGTGAGGAGGAAAGAGGACAAGGAATTAAGAAATCATCTCACTCCCCTTAAGCCCTCTAGATTTTCCCAAATGTCAAACAGCTTGCATTCTGCAACAAATAACGAGTGTATTGAAAAAGTTTCAAAGATAACTGGAGGATTTCACCAACTTGGAATGATAAAAATTTAATTTGTTAACTCAGCCTACAAAGACCGAATAGGAACCATTGCCAGGCTAAAGGTTGAAGTGGGGAGCATCAGTCTAATTGTCCAGCCAATGGAGCCATAAAATCCCAGAGGATGACTGCTGTATGAAAAACAAGAGTGTTGTGGGTGTAAGTGTGTGTGTGTGGTGTGTGTGTGTGTGTGTGTGTGTGTGTGTGTTTGTGTGTAAAAAAAAGAGGGGGGGCTAAAAGCATGTTAAGCACTTACAGTCTTACAGTTTCAGTTAAACAGCTACTTACAGCAAGGCCCATGGTTTGTCTAATTGAACTGAAGCACAACACAAAACGAACCGACCACAAATCGTTAGCACCAATACAGCAGCTCTGATGACCCTCCCTGGCTTCAACACCGCTGTCCTGACATGAGAAAAAGTGTTTGGAAGTCTACACATTTGCAAGAACATCCACATGGTATTCCAAGTAATTAGATATTTTGCTATGGAGATGTGTTTTAAATAATTAATCTGCTGTATTGGTGCCCTGCTGCGTTTCTCATTCCACTGCAGCACCAGCAGTGGGTCAACACTATCAGTTGACTCTCAGCCAACAGAAATAGAGATGTGTTCCCATAAACCTAAGCTAAGTCATTTTGAAATTAGTGGTGCAAAATCATTTAATTAGCTCGTAACCAGTGAGCTCAATTAGAGTGCAAAGAGTCTGAAACAAGCTCATTTTGAAAAGGGGCCCCCTGCAGATAAAAGCAGGCTCAGCTCAACCACAAATCATAGCTTTCAGGTTCAAAACAATTCATAGAAACGCCTGCAGTCTTTCCATACAAGAGGCTCATATAATCATGTGCAATCACATGAAGCCGGCCTGTTATTCTCAGGAGGGGGGTTGTTGAGTTTGGGTGTGATTGTGTCAGGCTGTCAGTGCCCACTCATCCAGACTCTGGAGTGAGACTGGAACAGACGGGAGCTGTTCTTTCAGCACCACCGGGGACAAGCAACAGCACACTCAGCTGTCTCATCCACACAGTGTAGTGGAGGGGAAAACCACCCAAACTCAGGACACCTTCCTTTTATCTCCACATTTTAAGATGGAAGAAGTCCAGATGGCAACTGGTCTGAAATACTTACAATCAAATATGCAGCGAAAGCACAAATATCTATAAATATAATGTCACCAGAGAAATAGCAGATTTGTGTGCTTTTCCCCTATAAAATAGGTATTTTTGTTGTTGTGTAGCCTACCACTTATGGCATCCCAGTTCTCATCTGCTTCCTGGGTGGGTAGCAATGAGGCGCATCACTTTCACTGTTCCCTAAAGAGCAGATTTCACCAGAAGCTTGCACATACTGTAGCCACATCAGTCAAAACACTTTTTTTTTTTTTTTTTTAAAACCCCACAAAACTATTGCACACGCTCAAAGACTTGCCTGAAAGAGGCGTAGGATGTTGGCAACCATGATCGATACGGAACTCGCCGAGGCTCCGATGACTCCCACCACTTTCTCAGGCTTGACGAACACCGGTGGCTCCCCGTTGGTGCACCTCACGTCGGAGGTGTCCTTCGTGATCAGGGCTTGCACGAAAGTCAAAGACTGCTCCAGCGCGTAGGTGTCTCTCGAGCAAGTGTCCAGCACTCGGGCGCCCAGGGTGATGTTGGGCAGGAGTTGCTCGTCCTGGTTAATCTGGTCCAGAGCGTACATCATGGCCTCGAGCCGCTGGACGCCGTTCTCCTTCTTCAGGTCCCCGCACGGCGCGCCGTCGGGCCCCCGGGTGTGCACCGGGAAGAGCCCGCCGAGGGTCAGGTGCCCCTCGGTCCGTATTGAATGGGGCGCGTAAGTCTCCTGGGGCAGCGCGAAATCCGCCACAGTCCTCAGGAGCCACAGCACTCTCCATACGGAGCTCAGCTTGACGCGCGGAGCGGGGCGAGCCATGGTCAACTTTTTCTTTTTGGGGGTGGGGGGGGGGGGGGGATGGATGGGGGTCTGCGATCCGTCGAAGAGGGGTAGAGACCAGAAGAGAAGGCGGAGAAGTTTGTCAAAAGGGACCCATTCCCGTGAGCGGCGAGGGGGTTCAACAAGCGGGGCCGGAGAGCCCGAGACGCGGCGGCTCGCTCAGGAGAACTGCGCCCACCGCGGGGCTGCCGGGAGAGCGCGGCGCAGCTTGTTGAATGGCGAAGCCCCCGGCGGAGAGCGGGGCTACATCCATAAGTCAGAGAGAGAGAGAAAAAACAAAAAAAAAGAAAAAGAGAAAAGAAAAAACAGCGAGTGAAGGAAGAGACCCGCCGCGGATGAAACCGGCCTGGTTTGGTCCGTCTATGCTGGACCCCGAAGCGCCCGTGGGAACACAGCGGAGCCGCGGCGGAGAGCGGACATGTCGGAGCGGCGGATCGACGCGGCGAAATCTGAGGAATTACCTTGTCACGAGCAACACTTAGATGTTAGGACCGGCAGAAGTGGGTGACATCCTCCCCGCTCTCACGCCAACTCCGCGGGAGCGCAGGGGCGGCTCGGTGTCTGTCTCCCATGGGTGCTTATCATCTCTCTCCCCCCCCAAAAAAAAAAAAAAAAAAAAAAATTTAAAATAAAAAAATTTAAAAAAACAACAAAGACGGAAAGAAAGAAAGGAAACGGCAAGAGCGAGCTCAAATGTGGCGTTCACTGGGCATAGGGACTGAGAAAATCCAGCTGATTAAAGCGCCCCGGCTCTCCCTCTGTCTCCGCAACCGGTCGCCTTTATACAAAATGAATGAGTCACAGCGAGGGATTCACTGCGTGCGCCCAGTTTTCAGTCCCCTTTCCTTGCGAGACGTCATTCAGCAGGCTGGGACGAAGAAGAAAAAAAGAAAAAAGAAAAAGAGAGCAGCATCACTTCATGGCAAGGGTTTTCAGGAAGTTGGCGTCCAGAGCCTTCAGACATCAGTTCAACGAGAAGGTAAACAAGACGAACAAATGCACTTGCAGACTTTAATAGTGAGACAATTGTTCCTCTGAGTGCCTCTCAGCGCGCTGCAGCTCAGCATTCATAATCTCTCTCTACTTCCCCTCCCTCCTTTATCCCCCTCAAACACAAACACACACACACGCACACACACACACACACAGAGAGAGAGAGAGAGACAAAGTGTCTTCCTTTTCTCTTGATGTTGACGGTGGCAGGCATGAAACGGAGATCTGTGGCATTACGGAAACACAGCAGAGCTGCTGGTATGAAGGGTTTCACCCGCCGACTCAAAAGTGCCTTTCCTGAAATAGTTTTTGGATTCATTACTGATGCACCTTTAAAACGGGGGATGGAGGGGGGGGGGGAGAACAGACACGTGTGGAGGGGTCCAGGCTGGTCTCCCAGGCAACCCCTTCTTCAGAAGAGACACCACTGATTCATCCTGTGCACCCCCCCCACACGCTGGCACGCACACTGGCACACGGACTGGTGAGAATTAGCCACACCTTTAGGAGCAAGGAGCCCTCACATCTTCCTAACGAAACACTATCATCACCAAACTGTTTAATTGCACAGATGGTGCTTTAACAAACAAGCAGATTATGATAATTTGCTTTTGCGGGGTATGTATTAGCTGGGGACTCACTTGGCAATTTGTGGCATTAATTAAAAAAGGTAGTTTGGGTGTGTAATCCAAAATGTCATAAAAAAAAAATAAAAAAAATCTTCTGTTCTGGTCATGACTTCTGTGTTTGTTCAGGGGGGTTACAGAGTGAGAAAAAGTACAGACTGAACACTTGCTAGAAACATAATTCAGCCTTCATTTTCAAGTAACCTGAAACTGATCAGTTCAAAACATGCCACCACACATCCAATAATAGCATCCACAGGGTGGTTGCTGTTGAAAAAATGACAGCAGCACTCTGGGAAACGGTCAAATAGTAAACAAGTAAGTGGATTATAGGATAAATCAGTAAAGTTCCTTGATCTTTGAGTAATAAACAGCCTCTGAGAGTTACTTAATCGTGAAAATGATTATGAGGCATAGAATCCCATTTTATGAACATGTTAGTTCCATTCGTTTCTGTTCAATTAAAAGATTAGAAAAGGCGATGTAGTTCTAATTGAAACATGTCCTATTGACATTACAGGCTTGGATGGACACATTTCTAATTAATTAAGTTGAATAGAGATTAATTCAAGCCTAATCCTGCCATGTAGAGTATTCATCTCCATTAGCTGCACTGATTGCATGAATATTTTCAATAGGCAAATCGTTCATATCCAAGTCCAAGCGTGTTAATGTGGTTTTGAGTGTACAAACTGTACATTGGGGCCAAAATTCATGAGATGCTCCAAAAATACATTTAAGGAAACTGTGTGGGAACTGCTGGGAAGAGACTGCTGAGGAGAGAAATGAGGGATGTAAGAGGGGAGGGAGGCAGATGGCCTCCTCCACTGTGAGCGCACTGAGACAGGCAGGCAGGCCTGGAAAAATGCAGCAACAGCCCCTTCAAATGACACCCTGAGAGACTGGTGCTGCAATGCATGATACTAATTCCACTGCTCGGACTCTACGGTGAGAGCCTGACTCCCACTTACACTGTCAACGGAAAGGTTACTTTTGAAAAATGGGGCCCTCGCTGTGATTTAATTCACTGACTAACCCCAGGAAGAGGGGCCTTACCCCTGGGGAGGCTGTGTGATTTAGACTGAGATTACACTTCGGTTTGGATCTTCTCTCTTTCTCCTTCCTCACTTTCTCACACGTCACGTGTGCACACATACACAGACTCGGATAAATTCCATTTCAATTTCATCATGGGATGAAGTAGGAAGCAACAAGTAAGGAGGAGTGAGACTGTATCTGGGAGAGGTTTATGTTCAATATATAGCTGACCAAACAAACAAATACAGCCATGGTTTTCATATGCCAGGGGTGCACTACATTTCAATGCATCCCACTAGATAAATTATGGGCTCCTATGAGAGACTAGAGCTTTTGTTTCAAGAATTCAATACACACTTCTGCTCGATGCGGTCTTCTTCAAGTCAATTACAGGGATGGCACTGTGTGCTCCTTTCAGGAACGACGAATCAAAGAACAATAAAAAGTCAAGCTTCAGGACAAGAGGCAATAAGGTTTCCTTTTGGGCTGACACTAGGCACAATGGGGTCTGTCTGTCAAATTAATTAACCTGGAAACCAGTTTAATTCCCAGCCTTAAATGAAAGGGCCGTCGTATCCACAGGAAAGAAATAACTCCAGAGCAGGAGGTAATTGCATGTCGAGGTGATTTGTTCGAAAGCACGCAGGCCACCAGTCTGTTTGGAGTCATGCATATTCTGTTAGGGGTGAGGTGTTAATGTTAGATCAATGTAGGGGCAATGTTAGATTAGCAACATGAAGGTCACTGAGCTGCTGGGCCTCCATGTCTCATTTTGTACCATCTGCTTTGGAATAATAAAATCAGGCTATCTACGCTATTCTTCCTCACTATAAGAAGAATCAGCGCCTGCGAGGAGTAAAAAAAAGTATTGTAATTCTACAGGCACGCTGTATGAGAAGACAAATTCTTACCTCTTATGCTGTTTATACCAAAGACAAAGCAGGTGCACTGCAGCTAGGACGATAGACTCTCCACACTCTCAATTATGATTGTAATCCATCTGTCATACCTGCTCCCTTCTAATTATGTCTCCGTAAAGTTGCTGCTGTGAGCTCTGAAATATGAAAGATAGCTAGATAATGCACAAGTGACCACCGGAATACATAACTGCAGCGGGTAGCTTCATAACAAGAGGTTTTTCTCCCCAGGCTATCTCCGAAACTCATGGGTTATATGACAATAAGTCTGCTCAGATGGTGATACGGAGCTGTGGCCTTTGAGCAAGCAGAAAGTTAAGAGAGAAAAAAAAGGAAAGCCAAAATAATATTAACCTACATCTGCTGCTGTGTTTCTTTCTTACAGATGTGACAAGTACCTGCTCCTGATTGGGAGCCTGTCTGGTAGCGATAATGATACGTGGCAGTAACGGGCCCAAAGGTGCTGACCTCCCACCCACGCACTCCTGGAATCTTCCAGAGGCCCTATTAGTGGCTGACTGGGCCTTTCTTTTGATGGCTGCCTCATCGTGCACTGGACTTCCGTGATAAGTGGGTGCAGCTGTGTTAGTTACCCAGGAGGAGTTCAGCCACAAATTTGATTGTAATAGCAAATGCCTCTCGTCTTGTATCTGTTCATTAGCCGACCTTCTGAGCAGCTCGGGACCTCTGCGAAATATTTTATCACAAGTGTATTCACGCCTCATTGTAATGGAGGAGACTCTATCCACAGTCTTGAATGACTCATAACAATCCCTCTCCGTGTTCGTTTGTGTGTAGGTGGGGGGTGATATGACATGCTTGCTTCAGGATAGAGAGACAGGTACAGATAATCAGAGTAGCTTTCATAGTTATTTATCTACCAAAAAAAAAAGAAAGAAAGAAAAATAGTGAATTAGCTCCAATAAATAAATGATGCTTCCATTGTAAATAATTGCTTTGTTGGTAACATTTTACAATAGGATAGAATAGTAGTTACTAAGAAACGAGTAAGGAACAAATCAGGAATTAAATTAGGATTCAAAAATCAATAAGTAGTTCCTGAATAACTCTGACTCAAGGACTATATATAACATAATGATAAATTACTCGAGAGCCGACCTTAAAATACTGTGATAAAGGAATAGTCTGACATTTTCTGGAATAGGCGTATATGCTTTCTCACCAAGAGTCACAGTAGATGACGCCGGTTAGTTTAGCCAAGCATAAAGACAAGAAACAGCGGGAGTCAGGTGGCTTGGCTCGGTCCAAAGGTAACAAAATAGCACCTCTAGCACCTGTGAAGCTCATTAATAAAAGATTATATCTTGTTTGTTTAATCTGTACAAAAACTGGAGCGTAAAGACATCAAGTTGTGGTTTTTCAGGGGGTTATGACTGTTTCTTGGCTTCTTCCTAGAGTCTTGTCATCACTGTGAGGTTGCCAGGCAACCATCTGAGACTCCAGTGCTCTTATTGAGGGTGGTATCATGTCTTCTCATATAACTTCAATTCAATTCAATATGCTTTATTGGCATGGATGTCAGGTGAACAATACTGCCAAAGTGTCAAAGATAATATAATTCAACACAATAATATAATTCTCAGCAAGAAGGGAAATATTTTTGCATATTTCCTATATATTCCATATTTGAACTATTCCTTTAAAAGTGGAAAAATCTCCAATCTCATGCTGCTGTTGATGTCTTTGGCGTCACTGATGAAAGAAGATGGTTCTGAGAAGAATCAAGCATTGATGTTTAATATCAATCACCGATCTAACTTTCTGGAAGAATGCAAGTAAGTGTAATTCCACGTCAAACTATTCCCTTAATGAAACTATGTATGCAATGATTAGTTCCTTGATATCTGTGAATCAACATACTGAAAGCTTTCTTAATGATAGTTCCTGATTAACTCTGAATCAGCTGCTGAGTGACACAAACCTAATAACTACTCATCAATTCTAATTACTTACAGTATAGTTCCCGTTCCCTCTCAAGAAAAGTGGTGAATCATAGTGAGTAGTTTGTTAGTAGTAATGTTTCTGTACATCACAATTAACTTACCATTACTTACGATTTTTGCGTCCCCTCAAGTAAAGTATCAGCCTTTTTACTGGGAATCCACACTTAGTTCCTTCACAACAAACCAAAGACAGAACTTTGAAAAAAGATTAAAAAAAACGGCACTGTGATAAACATCAGGACATTTTCTCAGTACAGTGTGTGCAGCTGAACTGTTTTGATCTATGATTACCATTTTTATTCAACAATGGCTTCTTCTTGCTTTGAATTGATTTCTGTCTCCATGGTAAACATTGTCCAGCAATACAGGCATTTGGTGAAGTACAGGCTGTGGTTTCAAATAGATTTTAGCCCTGCACTCATGTTGTGACACAAAGGAGAGCTACACTGAACTCAGAAAGAGGCACAAGTGCCAAATGCATGTTTAAACAGACTAATTTGGGCAAATTAAAACAATCTTCATGTTAATGAGAGCGCTAACACTGACACACTGCACATACTGCAGATGGACATCACAACCTCATCATCCCTTTCACTTTGGCAGGCAACTCCTAGTTCCTTATTTGTTTCGATTTATGTTCTGGCAGCTGGTCACATGCCACCACAGCAACTTAGAGTCTGACATATTTGCATTACACAAGCCTTCAAATTAGTTAGTTTTCCTAAAATGGTTATTGTATTGTATGTATGCAAAAATAAACAAATTCTTCAAAATTTCTTTGTGAATTTTACACAACTGAACTGTTGTCATTGAAATTGCGTGAGTGGATTATGCCTTTGCTGCTTGAATTAACTGCAGTGCTGTTTGTGTTGCAAATAACATATTTTCTTCATCTTACACAGCTCATTACCATATGGAGCTTTGAGCGAGGACTGTGGTGGAGGGCAGGCCTACTTATTTCAGATAAGTGCCCCTGCAGTCTTTTCTAGAGTTTGAAAAGCATTCACAAAAAGGTACACAAACACACACACATTTTGAACAAGAATTTGCTTAGCCTGACTGCTTGCCGCTGCACAATTCATCATGCACATGAATTAATCTTTCTCTCTCATTAGGTGGAAATTAACTCTGTTACAAATTACCGCACATAGCCATCACATAAGGTGGAACAATAAATCACCACCTTTATGTTTAAATACCAGCCACATGAATCGACACTTATGGTCGCTGCCTGCCCCACTGTACGTCGCCTCCTTTAGCTGGAGGCTATACTCAATTAAACGAGGTCCAAGTTAAACCGCTCCCCATTTTGACCATGTGCAAGCCTGAGGAGCGTGCAGTCTGACAGTAATCCCCTGGGTTTATCTGTTCAGTGAGCTCAGTGCTTCCACGGTCCCCCAGTATCCCTCCTGTCTCTCAACCACGGTCTGTCTCCCTCTGGAGTCCCCATGGCCCAGAGGTACCACAGGAACTGTGGGTCACAAAAGTTGCCTTTTCCCCGGGGCTGCTCCACTGTCGGCACACTGGGTGCCTTTTGAGCCTCCCAGCTGATCCCTCGCGTATTAAGGGAGAGTCGAGGTGAGGAAATGCATATATTCATACCTACTGGGTTACAAGAGTCAGGGCTTGTTTTGGATGCACTATGTGGAAAAGGGGAGTCACGGTCAAGTTAGGGTGCCTATCCCTAAGTGATATGTCCTGCTGAGGAGACACTGCTCAAAGTGAAAGAGAGTAACAGGGAGCACACTGTGTTTACAGAGTTTGAGGAGGAGGAATGATTGTGTATTGTAGCATTTAATGGGTGCCTGACAGTGTCGAGTGAAAGCGAGTCCTGTCGACACAGGGCACAGCACAATACAGACAGAGCAGAATGGGACTTCTTATGGCTGCTCGGGGATTGAATAAAGCCCAGTTCATTTGCTACATATCACATTTTGTTACATGGTTTCCGACAATTCCTCATATTTCATCCGTGGCACTGGCAATGGGCGTTTTATATCCTTCCTATTTCCTCCACCTTTCAGCTCACTTTAAGCTCCTCCGTGTCATGATGGTGTTTTTTTCCCCTTTTGGAATTTCTCCCTTTTTGCTCTCAAGCTGAAAATCAAATCTATAAATCAAAGGCAATGGGAGAAAGACATGGGGACTGAAGGGCATTTAAATCCTTTCAGAGTTCCCAATGCTTCAGAGAGCGAAATAAACAGGAAATTAAAATGGAGCTGGAAATGGTAGCAATCCCTCTTTTCAAGGGATTGAAACCAGGTGCATTTCTTAAAGCGTCTTCTTGCTTTATATTCTGTTCTGCTGGGAATGGATATTCTTCTCCCTTATTAATAATCTTGAAAAAGGAAAGGAATTATAGTTTTAGAAAAATGCAAGAAATGCCAAAAATTCATAATTTAGTCTTTCTCTAAATTGTTTTTGTATTTTGAGTCATCAAAAGAAAAAAAAGTTGTCATGCTTAATGTGCAAAAAACCCCTGCAGTGCCAAGTTGCTCTTAAATTGTATCCCATACGGGCTCAGTCTTTCTCCTGTATGGGCTGAACATACCCCACAACTGTGTCTGCTCATCTGGCAGTGTGCTTTACCGAAATATTGCAGCTGAGCAAAGTTGTTGGCTGACCATCAGCTTGAACTTAATTTGCATAAAAGCATATGATGAGAAACGGTGCAGCCACCACCGAGAAAAATAATTTGTTCACACTTGACAGGCACTGGCCACATCCATGAATGAGTGAGTGACCGCAATTTACCACAACCATGCCAGCGGCTCTGTGGGGCTGTACTTACACACACAGCAGTGCATTAAGCTAAAACGAATACATACTCACAATAACACTGTTAACATGCTGATATAATGGTAAAGTCATTAGTTATTTAGGTATTTTCTCATAACCCAAAGTACTGGATTACATTTTAATTAGGACCTGAAGAAAAATATAGCATCATTAGTTATTAAAAATCATCCTGATGAGGACATGAATGTATGTACCATATTTCATGTCCACCCATCCAGTAGTTGTCGAGGCATTCACGTAAAACCCACAAATGTCAACCTTGTGGTGGCGCTGGAAGAAAAGTCAGGGGAAGTCACCAAAGTCAATAGGATTCATTGTCTGGGAACCATGACTGTCTGTATGAAATCCAGTTGCAATTAGAATTTGCACTACTATGAAAGAATCTGGAGCCTACTGTATGAGTCAAGACTTCTTTGAGTTATATTTTTGCTCTCAGAAAGGCATTAAATAGAAAACACAGAGACACTTAGTTAAATGACACATTCAAATGAAATGCATGACTCTCACTCCTACATCTGTGTAGAAAAGGAGAGGCTATCACAGGCAAATGTTACGAGGCATGTAATTCTTAACAGCCTTTTTGCAGAATTTTAATGAAAAGCTAAACCTCATGCTTACACATACATCACACCTTTTTGGATTACCTAGGTAATACCATTGATTAACATCCTATAGACCGTTTCACATGATGTAAAAACTGGTGTTGATATTGAACATTAATTTCAGGCAACATTTCTTAATCAAAGAAAAGCCAGGAGCTCAGTGCTGCACAAATACAAATAGATTTACATCTTGTGGTGCATAGATCAATATTTTTTCTTCGTTGTCTTGAGCTGATGTGTGAACGAGAAATCCGAAACTCATATATAATCATATCAAAATGACTGTTGTATGAAAAATGATATGTCAGTTCTTTTTCTTCAAAAGCCTCCTATACAATAAATTGCACACCATCGAACTGAAGTCATAAATCACGGCACTCCGAGGCAAAGGCAGGAATGAGAGGCATGCTTTCTTTTTAAGTGGAGGCTTACGATTGAACCTCAGGCACTACAGTCCATAAATCGCAGCATCAATTATTAACCCAAATCTGTTTTAATGTGCCAAAAGAAACCCCAGCGGACAAGCTAATGCAACTAGCAGGAAACGAGGAGACCAGATAAAATGACCAGTGTGGCCAGAGTGTGCCCCTTTTTACATTGGAGCTGGTCTAGAGTGCAGGAAAGCATCAAACAGGAGCCCATCCTGTCAGACTTTAGTGGCCATCAGGAGCCATATTAGCAGCTAAATAATAGAGAATTCCATTCATTTGAGAGTGGAAATATGCTAGTAAAGCCTTGAAGTTATAATTGATGAAGGCCTCAGAGACATGGCAGTGCACAAGGGAGAGACCGTGTTCAGCAAAAGGAACAACATCCCTTGTTCGCTCTCAGGATGCTTTTAGAAAACATGTGTGTAGAAGTTCGCAAGGTGATACGAGTGATTTGAAAGTGCAGTGAAAGTAAACAGCAAACCATTAGGGAATGACCTCAGCAATCACAACATAGCTGCAGGGATGTGGGTATATCAAGATCATAGGCTGAGACCAAAAGCAAATAGAAATCCATTCCCTTAAGGGTCCGTAATTTCCTGCGCAGTTCATTCTGCAGTAAATGTTTTTCAGTGTTTCATTAACGTGTCCAAGATGCTCACATGGTCTGCAGCAGTACACTGAATCCAAATGATCTTAAGGACACTCTTGGCATGAAGGCTGTTTGTAAGAAGAATTCAGGTAAACACCATTATCTTTGATCAATTTCGCCTATATAATCCAATTCACAGACGGAGGAAACGTAGATAAAAAGAAACAGGTTAGTGAAGGATGTTTAAGCTTCAAAAAGAACATATTGTACAAACTGAACACAGGAAGATATGTTTCTCCATTTTCACTTCAGGAAAAATGTATAAATCTAATTGAAGCACTGATGACATTTTCTTTGCTTCCACCATTTATTATTTAATTATTCATCATGTTTTCTGTAGAAAGAAAGGCATGCTGATATGGGAGCAAGTCCTAATTTTGAAAAGCGAGTGCTTGCCAGCATACAGCAGCAACCCAATTGGCTCCACTCTGTTTAATGATCAAAACCAGTAACTGTTTTTGATTTTCACACATTAAAACACTGATGGGGCAAAATATACTGATGCAACACATCCAGCCCGTCAGTCGGTTGTGGTTGTTCTTACTTATTTAAGCAATCGGCTTTATTTCCACCCAGTGATCACTGGGGATGCTCTCCAGGACGTGCTCAGATCTCTTCCTTCATCTGACAGAGGAGAGGAGGGGAGTGTGCGAGATGAACACTGAAGCTGTCTTATTAGTGCTTAACTCTCCTACTTATGCCTTCAGATTGACAGAAAGAAAAGAAAACGTGTTCATGGAGGCTGCGCCATAAACAGTGGCAGTGATAAATATCTGCTGTCACTTCCAACATGACTCACTTGTATGAGTCTCAGCTTTACTGCACACAAACGAGGCAGGAGCAGAGCAACCATACACTGCTGCTAAATCTTTATCAGATTACAGATAATAGATGCACTCTATAAAATAGCTTATATTACTAGAGAGTGAGTTGAAGCGGAACACAGTTCAGGACAAAATAGTGAGTAATGAGCATAATTCTACAAAAGCACACACAAGCAATGATACAGGTAAAAAGCCATCGAAGCGCTCATTACTCTTGGAAATGGATAGCCCATTCATTTTATTTTATGTAGGGTTTAGTTGCTTACTCCTGTCCTTGTCTTCAAAGTGGCCACTCCAGACTACTGCCAGTCACAACAGACCTGCCTGTGAGTCAGACGAGGTTTGCAGTGAAGAAAGTGGAGGGTGTCAGTCCTGCAGAGAATGGACCAAAGATTAAACCTGCAGGAAAATGAATATGGGGCCTGAAATTTTTTGGCAGAAATCCATATTCACGTCCACATTATTTTTTCTGTTAGTTGTTACACTGCCATAGTATTTCAACAGAAAAGGGGAAGTATTCAGATCCTTTACAGCCCCTAACTGAAAATGCTACTTTTTATTTGAAGTATTGAGTAGTATAGTAGTAGCAGAATGCAGAAAAACTCATAATCTATTGGATTATTGGATTTTTATTACTGCTACATTAATCTGTAAACAGCATTTTACTGTTGTAGTTGGTTAAGGTGGGCTAATTTAAACTATTATATATACTGTTGTGTAGTTGACTCTATGTACTGTATCATATTTTATAAACTCATCGTATGTTTTGTATGTAAAATCTGTAAATTAACTATTAACCAAAGCTGTCAGATAAATGTAGTGGAGTTAAAACTAAAATATTTCCTTCTGAATTGTAGTGGAGTTGGAGTAGAAGTTATGAATACTCAAATTATGTCAATTGAAGTACCACAAATTTGAACTTGAGTTATGTACTTAATGACATTCCACCACGACATTTCACAATCACAGAAGCACGATAAGGTAAAGGGACATTTTGAAGGCTAGCAATAGACTAGATAATTTGGGTTAGAAAAGCCTAGAAGTCCTCGTAAATGGTTTAGAATCTCAAAAAAGTGCTTTTACAAATGTCTTTCTGTGACCTGATCCATGCCTGCGATCGTCACCTGTTGCTGATAACAGATACATCAGTTTTAATTATACATTTGTTCTGCACATGTTCATGATGCTTTCCTCCCACAGTCTAAACATATGCAAATCAGGGGGATTGATGACTCTAAATTACCCATAGGTGTAAGTGTGATTTATAATGTGAATTTCTGATTGCTCTGTGACAAACTAGCAGTCTGCCCAGGTTGTTTTCCTGCCTTTATATCCAGTGTATGCTGTGAAAGACTCCTGCGGCTCCTGAATAAGAATGAGAAGTTGAAGACAATGAATTCATTTTGTGTATTTAGTTGTTCATTAATGCAGCAGCAGAATAAAAGCCAGCATCCCTATTATCACAAATGACTGCCAAGCAGCTAAGATCAGTAAAATAAGTACAAAGGCTTTTGAGTCTTTATATTACTTTGCATCATTTAACATTTATTTAGCAAATAGGTGCGTTCAAACTTGAAAAGAACAAGACATAGATGTCATCAAAATGATCCTATACATTTGAAAGGCTTTGGAGGAACTAAAGTAATTAGTTATAAATAATGGTACATTCTAATGAGGCATATTTTATAAGGTGCTTATGAGTTTAGTTTTATTAATCATCTATGAATTTGTTCTTTATAGCTCCATAATAAGCCAAGAACAATAATAACAGTAATGAGAAAGAATTTCTCATTACTGTTCTCATCTATCCCTTTGGCTGCTGCACATCCTACTTGCTTTGTAATTTTAGCTCACTTTTAAATTAATTGGCAAGAACTCTTAAATGGGCCATTTGACCGTTCACCCTCTGGAAAAATAGCTGCATAATCCAAAATCAATTTATGACCAATTTATTAACATTTACAACTCCAGATTTGATATAATAGTGGACATTTAAGTGCAGACATCTGGTGACTGAGAACTCATGACGATGTACTCTGTTAATGACTTACTCCCTTTCAAGCAATCATCAAGTCTGCAGAAGAATGGAACTACGTGTATGACAAAAGGTGAGTAGATATTTTAAAAAACCTGCTGAGAGTTTAGGCATGTCTTTTTCCTGGAAACCCAGCTTGGTGCTTTTTGGCAATATAAGAAATAGAATTATAATCAATGTGCTTTAATTAAATCTTGTTTACTCGTAGATGTAAGCATGATTAATCTATATTTTGTTTCAAAGAGGATGCAGTGCGTTTATTTCCCACAGATAGTGTCAGCTAAAGTTTACCTCTGAGAAATTTAAAGTGACTACCTCTCGTAAATGCCAGACACAACGGGATTGAAGTGGGATTGGCAGCCCTTTAGAATTCCTCCATTTTTATTTCTCAGTACAGACATGCAGAGCACATATGCTGCCAAACAACCTTTGCAAGGAAAGAAAAATCTTAAAAATCCTCCAACCAGCACATAAACATTTCCTCTATTTGAATGAATCAAGCAGCATTTGAAACAGCACAATAGTCCTATAATCTTACAGCTTTTAAAAAGCTAATGTGAGCACGCTTTCCCGTATGCAATAAGCCACTTTGTTTGTTGAAAACTCGCCAAGTGGCAAAAAAGCAGCTGCTATCTCTGCAGTCTCAAGGGGCTAGTTAATTTTAGAAAGATAATCTCCTGCAATATGCTGAGGGATTAAGACGTTAAAAGTCCCAGCATGGGAAGACGATAAGGCTGTATAGTCATGCACCACAAGAAGCATCCACTGCACTTTAGGAATAGAGAAGTATGTTACTTATCATGCTAAATCAGCATGCAGATCAGGAAAAACAAATACCAGTTGTTCAATGACATGTCGATGTAATTTGCCACTACCCCTCTGTCTTTGAGCAACAAATGATGATAATGATGACGGCAGTTCATCTTAGGCTATTAGCATTGTCTCCCAAGGCTGTATTGCAGTACTTTTTCAAGAGATTACCTGCAGGAGAGGAATACCACACTGAAGCAGGGGAAGTGCTGTTTCTGGCTTAATCAATGTCATTTGCATATGCAGGATAAAACTAATCCTCATCAGAGGGAGGTTCTCCACCCGAGGCCCTTTCTTGTCCTTTCCAAGCAATCCTTCTCTTATTAAATGATCCCTTGACAATACTCACCTTGCCAGAAAGAACAAAGCATGCTATCACACTGTGTGCAGAGGGAGGAAATACTACAGGGACTCAGTATGAAAGTGTGATGTGATGCACAGTATAAAGACCCCGGCTAGGCTGAGGAAATGCGCAGAGCAGACCTGCTGTAATGCTGCTTGGGTCTGGAAGTCAACCAAACAGTTCCAGGTGAATAACAATGTGTGGATTTGCAGGAATCAAGTTCAAAGTCTGCGGGAGCACAACGAGCTTGCTCTGGCCACCCTCCTGCTTCTTGAGCCGCTGCCAAGGTTTTTAAACACCCAGCCAGGGGTAACAGCCGGGGGTTCCCCTGCTGTTTCTCCGCCGTGCTTGAACGCAACACATAACATACAGGGCAGGATAATACAAATACTGTTTCTGAAGCAACCTGAGGATGGAGAAGCCATTCCTCTGTTGGAATGACTTGTTTCACGTTAGAGGGATGCTGAGCAGAAAAGAACTGGCTCTCAAGAGACAACCTTTTCCCTCTCACAGGTTCCTTTCTGTATAAGATAAGCAAATGTACAGAGGCAGAATAACGTGACATTTTCTTCATGCAGGTACTGCTTAAGAGGAGGCTTTAGAGGTGGGCAAGCTGATAAGATGACAGCCGGGATTGGAGGGACTGGAAAACCAGCATGAAAAGAAGATGACAGAGATCAGCAAGGGTGGGATTTTCACCCGCCCTTCTATTTTCAAACATCTCTTATGCAAAGATCCACCAACAGGGTGAGGTTTGAGCAGCAGTGACCCGTCTGCACTCGACCGGTGCTCCTCTTCATTCTTATTTCTTTATGGTAATGTCTAGCTCAGGGTGCTGTTTGGCTGTCTTTCCTGGCAGAAACTCATAAAAATCCTGCCCTGTTTATCAAATGGATTACAGACTCATTATCAACACTGCCGTGTGGCCATAGAGGCCTGTCGTTTACACCACATTTCTACTGTGTCAGCCACAGCAGCAAATTCCATGGCAGGAGAGTGTCGAGGTGTGCATTTTCTTGTGTATGCGAGTGTGTGTGAGCAAAACAGTGAACAGAGAAATGTGGCTGAACTAATGGCATGGCTGATCCGGTTTTACACGGTGTCTCATTTCTGAAGTTGGAGCAAAGTGACTGGCCATTGAGTTTACAGACAGACTTAAACTTCATGACCATGGCAGGGAATTACTCTCAAATACATAGCAGCAGTTCATTCGGGGGTATATAAAAATGAGTAGCTATTACTACTTCATTTTTCTGCTCTATTTTTCTTTTTACTGCTCTGACTGCAGGGTTGCACTAAACCCAGATATCCATGGTGGCTGCAGAGTGCAGCGGTGTGGCATGTTGGTGTGATGTAATGTGATGTGAAGCACTCTGAAGGTCTGGGCTCAGCGACGCCATACATGAGACAGTTTAACATCACTAGCCATTATGAATTTACCTGCGAAAGGTGACGGGAGAAGAAACTAGTGTTATTCTGCTTGGAAATGACAGCATTGGCCAGAGTCTCTCTAAATCAGATTGATGATCCATTTTCCCTGCCCCGGGGCCACAGTAATGTAAGGGCCTGGGATCTACCGAGGCTGCACAAAGACAGATGGGACCTTGTCTGCGATGACCTTGCTGAGCTAATATTTCTCCCAGGCCTTGTCTGTTGCCTCATCATTAAAGGTGCCATGGCTATTAACATTGGGGGAATACTTCAAAGACACTGTTTACTTGGACAGGACACAATCTGGGTGAAGAAAAATCACAGCAGGAGAGTAACAAGGCAAAGAGTGATTGTTTGCCTGTGTCAGAATCGTGTGTCGTGTGTGCTTCAGTGTTTCAGGGATGCCTGTATAATCTTTGAAAGGTATGAAGTGTTGGGGAAATGCAGTATACTGTAAGTATCAAAAACAAAGTAAGTTATATAAAGTTTAACTTATATTTCTTTCCTATTATAATTGATAGTACAGCGTAAACAATTTGTCAACTGTTTTGTCAACTGATTGTTAGTGATTTTAAAGAAAAAATTACCAAAAAAAATCTGTTCTTTTTTTCTTCTTTTCTTTGTCATGTATGATAGTAAACTGAATATCTTTGGGTTGTGGACTAATGGTTTAATTAAACAAGCAATATAAATGTCTCAGCTTGGACTCTAGGAAATTAGAGAAAACAAGAAACTAATCGGCAGATTAATCCTTAACGAAAATAATAGTTAGTTTTAGCCTTAATTGACATTAGAGTTTTTTTATATTGTTTTGATATATAATTTGCTCTTAGATTAGTCTAATGCAAGTTAGACATAAAAAATTAGCCACCCAACCCTCAGCCATGTTTCCATGGTAACAACCACTGACACCAGCTGACCACTATTTCCATGGTAACAATCTGTGAGACCTGCTGACCAGTTGCACCAATTGACAAAAAAATAAATAAAAAAAGAGGAATACATGGCTCGTAATTTGTGGTTTGCCAACAATGTTGTGGATCAAGTAATGAGAAGGAAAAGAGCTTTTAGAGAGTGCAGTAACTTGTTGGGAATATACAGCAGTGAGGACATCGCCAGACGTTTTCGTTTGCCCAAATAAAGTATCCCATCTGAACGGTGCTTTAAGAGTGATACTCAGCCCTGCCACATTAAGAAGCCATAGACATACAGGACATTTGATGTTTAACCACTACATCTATTCACACGTTTCACATTTAGCCTTCTCCTGGCTGCATGTTAGCTGCATGTTGCTGCATGTTCTACATGGCAATTTATTTTATGAAGTTTTCTTTATTGGTAAGTCCCTCTTTTGCGGTTTTGCGGGGTTTTTAGCCTCCAAATAAATCCACTGACGTTAGGAATGGATTGCGATACCGGAGTCAGACCAGGAAATATGGTGTAGGAAGCAATCCAGCGGGTCACTGTTACTCACAGCCAGCCAGTGAGAGAGAGATAAGGAAATAATCAAAACAGAGAGGCGAAGGCCAACTTCAGCCAGACTGCACTGACAGATGGGCTCCCACTTTTATTCTTTGGTACCCCTCCTTATTTTATCCAGACCAACCAACGCTCTCCTTGCTGATGCGCTGGCTTATGGAAAGTATTTAGTCTTTTATAACCTTTCTGCTACTTTAGCGCTTAGTATACAATAAAGCAAAAGAACACCCCGCAAGCCTAAATTCCCTTATCTGTGGTTTCTTATCTCTCATTAGCTTTGGCCTGTGATGAGTGTTTGGCTTTGTAGGGGGGGGATAATCTATTGAAATATGGTTTCATTTTGGATAAACTTTATCAGCAAAGCAATTTAAATTTTGATAATGAGGAACACTGTAAATCCCCCAAGTGCCCTTGTACCGTGGTGTACACATAGCACAACAGTACACAGCGGGTGGTAATCATTGTGTAATCACTCAAACAATAGAGCACATCCAGGCCCCTGAGCCTGCAGCCACTCCCCAGGCAGCCCGGCCCCTGATATTTCCCTCGCTTATGATTTGTTCTGGGTTCCAAGCAATAAGTAAAGCCTCCTCATGGCCTTGTAGCCAGATTGAATTGCAAAAACATGTTGCACCTGGTGCAGCTAGTGCGGGTAGGAGAAGCAGCAACACTGTCTGCATTCACTATCTGATGGCTGCAACCTTATTGAAAATCTGATAATGATATTTGGTGAGCTTAATGGTTGCCCTCTGCAGGCTACAATCAGTCTCACTCAATCCTGTTTTCCTACCCACCGCTCCCCATCCCCCCTTCTCTTTTTCATCTTCTGCTTCACTTTCACAGCATGCGGCTGACAGAAGAGGCATGATATACGACTGCTTCGCTCAGTTTTAGAACCGGCGGCACCACATCATTTTTTCCTTTGCATTTTGTTTTCCAGTAGAATTAGTGTCTACTTTAGTGAATAATCAATGAGGATCACTGCAGGTAATCAACACGAGCCTGTATGCTTGTGGTGTTTATTCTATGGCTCCATTATCCTCAGATTCAGCTGCAGAACAGCGGGTCTGGCGCTGGTAGGGATTCAATGTCCTGCTCAAGGACACTTCAGCAGGAAAGATGCTGATGTGACGGAAGCTTGAACCTGGACTTCATCATTAAAGGAAAGTCTTTTTCCTCATTACAGCCTGCTCCTTTACGGTATATGTAGGATGCCAATACATGATATATATCAAGAGCTTTGGGTGTAATGACCCAATTTGCCCATAGGGAACATTAAAGTTTCATCTAATGTGTTCTAATGGAGTCATACAGACTTAACTGAAAGACAGTATACTACATCTAAAGCAATATCCATCTCCTGTTGTGGCTGACTTTAACGGGAGACATTTTATTAGGAGTTCTTCCAGAATCGCGAACAATAGATCACTTCTGCTGAAATACCTAGAGGCTTCAGGCCACATTGGCATTTTCATTGTAACACATTTGCAATAATTAACAGAGCTAATTTTTTTATTGTGATTAGTAATGGAGTAGAAGATAGTGTATTGAGCCACACATTAAATTGCACTCATTAAACTGACTTTCCTGCATGCACCAACTCAGACTACTAAGCAGGACTGTGGAAGGTCAATGTGATCATTATATAATTTAGCGGGAGAACAAGATGAGCGGTCTGAGAGTGACACCTCCTTCTCTGTGGAGCTAATCTATCTAATTATTAAAATTTAAAGATCCATTTCAGAAATTCAATGCGATCCAAACCCGTTTTTGGTTCCCAAATTCAATGCTACTGAGGGTACTTGAGTATAATTTTGAGGTAACTGTACTTTAATTCCATTTCTTGCTATTTTATACTTTTACATTTCAGAGGGAAATATTACACTTTTTACACCGCTAAAACTGACAGCTATAGTTTCTTCTATAGTTTCACCTATAGTCTCTTTACAGATAAAGATTTTACACTTAAAAGAAACAATGTAAAATGATCTTATATTTGACAAAAAAGCAAGGATATCAAAAGAATCTAAAACAATTAATAATAATTTGTACAAATTTGTGTACCAGAACTTTGATTTTGTCTTCTCTCTACCCCATTCATCATCTCAAAACCTCCCCAGATTCATGATGTGACCTGTGTAGGGGCCAGACCCCGAGGTTGGAAACCACTGGATAAACTACCTAACTGTAAATAAAGTCATTTAAAAACTCCACCTTGACCGGCTGCAATGGTGAAATACTGTTTGCAGAATGATGCATTAGTATAAACATAATAATGTAATCTATAATAATATATCAGTTACAGTCCATTTTTGTGTGTAATGAGTACATTTACTTTAGCTACTTTAAGTATTTTATGCTGATAATACTTAACTTAAGTGGGATTTTGAATGCAGGACTTGTGTTGCTAATTGCTAATTTGACTTAAGTATAGGATATAAGCACTTCATCCACCACTGGGGTAAAAAGTAAAACTCACATAAGGTGTTGTTTTTTAGACATGCTTTTAGGAAAGAAGCCACTCATTTCCATGTGGAGCACAAAGTGGATTTGAAAAATATATTTTGAAGGCTTTGGCACCTCATATGCTTTGCTACAAATTCAGTCCAAATACAGTATTTTCCCTCCTGTGTAGGCAAATGCTTTTGAAGCGGGGGACAAAGTTGGGAATGGTTCCAGAAGACCAATTCTCCATTTTGCTAGCTTCAGCACTCAATAGCTCCATGATTAAAGCCAGTCTATTTTATTGATTGAAAAGGAAGGAGAGAAAACCCAGAACCTTTCTACTCTTCAGTCTCCGCTTCTCCATCTGTAAAAATGGTGGAAAAAGCCTCCCTTGACCATGTCCAGGCAATTTGGGAGGAGCGGGCCTATCCTGTTGCACTCAGTGACTTCGGCCATGCTCTGTTACCTCATCTCATCAGCTGGGAAAGTATTTGTGCTTGTAGCTCCAGAGAAGGCGGCCACGAGTTAAATTGAGTTACCTGTTCAGAGATGGTTTCATTTTCCACGGATGGCCCCGGAGATCCTTGATGGAACTGCTAACTGCTCATCACCCCTCATGTCCCAGAGTGTCTGTCTGAGCAGAGAGCAGCGACACGGAGACAGCGATGTGGCTCAGGTGGCGAAGACAGCTGGCTGCAGGATCCATCACACGATCTCAATTGTGGAGTGCAGTCAGATAAACCTACTCCGCACAAGACATTGCTGTTTTCATCTCCCATCTTTGTGAGACAACACTCGGTTTCTCTACTTGCCTTCTCTATTTTTAATGCAGATTATACGTACAGATCGGAAACTAACACCAGCTACTTCCTGTCATACTCGCTGATTCTCTCAACTTCACTCATTCATTTCAGAACAGCACAGCAGAGGTAAAACCAGTAGTCCTCATTCATTGCCATGCACAAGGACACCCACATGCAATCAGGTATTTCAGATGATATATGGGAAATAGATTCCCTGAGTAATAAGATAATGATTAATTTTATGGCTGTGATTTATGTGAAATTCCTATATTATGTACATTAATCCTTATTGATTTGGACATAATGGATTTTTTAAGATATGTCAATCTACCATTAGTGATCTGGAGGGGGAAGAGGCTTGGCTCTGTCTCTGTTGATAACCGCAGGGCAGGAGATGAAAAGCGGTGAAGAGAGGTGTAAAAAAAAAGTGATGCGGGGAGATAAAAATTGAGAGGATAAACCAAAAGAGGACAGGAGAGAGTGAGAGGAGAGGTGGCAAGAAGCAAAGGAAGGGAGCAAGAGGAAGGTTAAGTGAATGAGCAAAGACGAGAGAGGGGAGAGAGAATATGAGAACAGAGGACAGAAACAAAAGATGACAAAAATAGGGGAAAAGAAGAGGAAGGAGATGAGAGAAGAACAGATAAAAGAGAAGACAGCCTGCCACCCCACAGTCACGTCACACAATTTACTATGTTCTGGCCCATAATGTTTTATAGCACAATCACTGATAGCACAGTAGTCAGTAGTGATCTCATTTCACAACCCATATCCTTCAGTAATGTGAACACAAAGGGAGAAGCAGAGCCATTAGCAGCGTCCAGTACTCATCTACTGCTACTCATGCATAATTGGCTTCCATGGAAGGAAGCAAGAAAGGGTAAACAGCAAGCAATCATATTAACTCCTGTGAGTCCTAATTGAAATCCGTTAACAATCACACGCGGATGACAGCGGCTGAGGAGACGTGGGGCTGTTCATACCCTCAGCCCTCTTTCCTGCACGCTGCTCACTGTGTATTGACACGAGTAAAGACGTGGGTTTACATTATAATCAAGAGTTATGTTTGATTCCTCTGCTCACGGGTAGCGAAAACACAGCAGCTTAATATCTGCACACGAAGGCATCTGGAGATTTTATCCAAATTTAAATCCGTTCTGGTTCCTGCCCACATCCCACAGTGTGAATCAGGTGGTTTTGAAACTGAAAAATATCCAGGCCTGTCAGTGTTATCATGAATGCAATCAATTAAATAATTAAAGAATGAATCTTGAGCATAGTAATATGACATTTTGGGAAATACTTTTATTTACCTTCTTGCCAAGAGTTAGATGAGAAGATTGTTAGCTCTCTCATTTCTGTTCATTAAATATGAAGCTACAGATAGCAGCTGGTTAGCTTAGTTTACCATAAAGACAGGAAGCAGAGGTAAACAACTAGATCATTATATCTTATTTGTTTAATCCAAACAAAAACCAACAAATGTTCTCAGACAAAATGAATCCCTTATTAAGGCGCTTCAGCACACAACTCCCCAGTAAAATCACAACTTGTCATTTTTACACTTTGGCATTTGTATGTATTAAACAAACGTGATACCATGTTGTATTAGTGACCTTAAGAGGTGTTGGTAGGTGGATTTTGTTACCTTCAAACTAGAGCTAGACCGATAAATCAGACGAGATTAGCTTATTGCAGATGTATCAGTATCAATATACATGAAAGCCAATAAATAACAAGAAATTGTTACATCCATTACACAGATTGTCCACCAGAGAGTACTGACATGTGAGCCTGGGAACCAGACGATTCTGCAAGCTCATGTTTTATTTGCTCTGGCAGATACGTCTGGCCTCTCACCCATTTCCTCAGTATTGGCAGTGCCGTTGTATCAGACAAGCCAATCACAACCGTTTATCTAGTATGAGGCGGGTTTAATACAATGACTGACAGAGAAGAGCGCGGTTGAGGCATATTCTTAAATAACCAAGATGGCTGCTGCCGATGCAGAGTGTTTACAGCAAACTACAGCGGCAGTATTAAATGTACTTGATGGTAAAAGTCTCTTAAAGAAGAACAAACAACTGCACTTAAACTTTATGTTGATAAAATATATGTTTGCCATACTTCTGACAGGCTTTTCATGGGTCTGATTAGTTGTCACACTTACACTTTAAAATGTAAATGTCCCGGTCAGTGTATTTATGTATTTAAGTCACAATTAAAAAACAGAAAAACAAAAATGAATCTAAGAAATCCATTTGAACATATTTTTTATATTACGTGTTTGTTTTTTAAATACTATTGGCAGATATATTATCAGATTTTTTAATTACATATTTCCCAAAATGTTGAACTATTTCTTTCAGAGGGTGTTTTGAGAATAGCCTTAAATTCTGACTATGTAATTATTCTAGTAATGTTTCTACTAGTTCATTTTAGGGTTATCCCCATTATTTTTCCTTTCTATTTACCTATAAATAGTATATTATAGCATTTCCTAAAATGTATCTTTATTATATTTATTCTTATTCCTTTATGTTGCACTAGTGATAGTGATGGGGAATGGATAGACCATTCCACTTGAGTCTCAAACCACTAGATGGTGTGCTTGTCTCTTCACACTTACAGTGCACCGCATCCATCAGATGGGATGAGTGGAGAAAAGCTCTAAATGGAGAAGAAAGAGTTGTATTGCATATTGTGTGCACAACACCCAGTATGCAACATATAAAACCACTATCTCATCAGGTTTTGGAGGGTTTGAGTAAGACATTCTCAAATAATACACTGCAATCACTATGAACACAGAGCATATGGAGCAGCTGAGCAGTTCCTTGTGACAAGCAAACAGTCTTGCACTGTCTGAAACTTCTTTTCAACAGAGAGCTCATCCAGACTGCAAATTCACCCAGGGAGAGAAAAGAAATAAAAGTCAATCCGCAGAATCTTTATCCAGGCACAGACTCATTCGTATTTGGGAGTCTGGCTGTCGGCCAAGCAAACTAAAAGCTGTTGAAAGGCAGAATAAATACTGAACAAGGGTGTGTATGTTCAGGTTCAAACCCTTCAGCTGCAGGGTTTTAGTAATGTTGGATATTTCCGTGCATAAATGTGGCTAGCTCCGGTCTCCTTCCGCCCTGTCACTTTGTCAACTATTTATTCCATAATTAACATAGAGCTTGACATTGTTTATTTCCATGTCTTCATTTTCAATTAATCTTTCAAATCACATTACAGAATATTACTGAAGGAAGATATAAAGCATCTAGATGGTATTGAACTATGGTGGATATTGTGTAATTTGCTGCTTAAGAAAATGTGTTCTTTGTAACTAGTTGACCAAGATGGTCACCTCCCCCCAATTTGAACTACAAACCCCGATCTAAGTGCTGAGTAAAAAATCCGGTAGTATTAAGTAGATCAATCAGTATCAAGTAGACAGGTTGTGTTACTTACTGATCAAGTAGAAAGAACACCTTGTGTGTACATCTGGCTTTAATTTTTCCAGGAAAATCGTGCCCGGTGGCAGAGAGAATTGCATTGCAAAAGTGAGGCTTACAGGGAAGCAAATTAAACGCAGGTGGTGTCATTATTATATAGCCGTTACACCGTGCAATCAACATCATAATGGTAAGTTAAAGAAAAAATTTTGTATTTGTTCCACTTTAAATACATGTCTGCATTCCTGCGTTCCAGTGGTTTAATGTTCCACGAAAATATTCTTCTTGCAGCTGAAAATATAAAGCTATATATTATCGACTCTCAGTGAGCTTCACTGCTTCTCAAGGCCAAGATAAGAGCGGACATTTCCCTGTGCTGTTGTGTGATTCTTTTTCTTCCCCTTCTCCTCTGCAGCAGATGGTTAAGAGAAAATCACTTTCTGCTGGGGGCAGGATGCATCAGGGTCAAGGTTTAAGCTTTGAGGTCCACTCTGAACCTGGTTGATTTGACAGGACTATTTTGCATACACTGAGTCTAATCAAATATATGCGGAAGAAGAAGGCGGGATTTGCAAAGCAGCTTGATACAAAGATACTGATTAGATTAGGGATTTTACAGAACAGCAGGCTGGAGCCACACAGTCCAACAGACACATACAGGAACATGCAGAAACAAATAGATATTCACAGAACAACATTCAATCAACACTGAGTGGAAAAAGGGGGGAAGAGATGAAGAAAGTGACAAAATTGATATTCCAGAGGACTCCAGAGATTATTACTGTATGATGAGAGGCAATCAGCATAAAAAGACAAAAATAATTGTCTTACAATTAAAGCAAACAAGTCTGCAGAGAAACTCGACTATCTTTTGGTCTTTTTTACCTGTTCATGCTCTGATTGAATGGATCTCAGAAGAAAATAACTGCACTCGAAAATGATGGGTCCTTTACAGAATGAAAGTCAATACTGAAAATAATGAGGGAATGAAATGTTCAAGTTATTTCCACAGCAGCAAAACAAGAGCTGCCTGAGAAAAAGAACATGTTCCCTGCACAATTATACTGTAGCTAAAAACAAATGCAGCCACTGACATCATGTTGGCATGATGATACACCTTATTTAAATGCTTCATATGCTCATATTCTTCTGAGTGCACCAAACCATGAATCATTACCAGCTTATGCAGATGAACATGCTGGTTTATAGGTCTTATGTGATCCGTTTACAATTAGGGACTTAGAAAAACACTGCATACATGATTGGAGCAGCCCATTCAAACAGCAGTGTTACATAATATCTTAAAAGAATCAACGATACATGAATATTTAAAAAGCTATTCGGATAAAGGTTTACAGTTGGACAACAGACAAATTACTTTGAGGCCATTTGAGCCATGATATAACCCACCTACACCTATAAGGAGGGCCTGTTTAGAAACCTTTTCTAACATATCTCAAATGTACATGTGTGGGAGTATATATTTCTTACATGTTCCAGCCAAGCTGATGACTAGCCTTGGGACAAGATTGGGTGTAATGCCACAATGCTAAAGATGGCGATAGCTTGTACATCTCAACACAAATACATCCAAACATCTTACCCTTAATCCTATTCTTGAACACTGAGGAGGAATATTCTGAACTGATCTCAGACTGAAGCCTAACATGTTACATGCCGCTTCAGTCTCCTGCATCCATCTTTTCGTGGACTCCGCATCTGTTCCCGTCAGCCCACCTTTCGAGAAGTGAACCCCTTCCAGTGAGCCTGAATCCACAGGGAATCGGCTATGTGCCTCTGCAGAGTGAGTGAGTGAGTGGGAGTCAGTCAAAGCCCCAAGCACTTACAGGGAGAGGGTGGAGGGATGGGGGTAGCAGTGAGGAGGTGGCTGCTGGGAGGCGAAGCTAATTCACTGTGACAGAAATCAGAGCTGTCAGGACCACCATGACCAAGCAGCATGGACAGCATATATCCAGTCAAACCCACTGCCAAGGGGAAGGAGGGATGTCGGGGGCTCACAGAGAAAGGAGGGGATGTACTGATTAAGGCACTTAGAGAGGAAGAGTGTGTGTGAATGTTTGTGCGCAGAGCAGGGGGGCTGGCAACATCTATCCACCTTCAACCCACTAAAATAGAAACGACAAGCTATGGAGGCTACACAGGTAAGAAGAGACCTTCACAGTCAGAGAGACTTTCAAGACAGACGCTGACAAAATACACAGAGAGAGAGGGGAAGAGGGATAGACAGGATTTGCCAAGTTCAAAAACTCCCCAAAACAGGTGTATTTACAACAATAAGTAAAACGACATCCAGAAAGAGTTACACATACACGAGAAAATCTAAAAGTACAGTAGCAAAGCTAAATTTCAGTCCTTTGGGATTATTGGTGAAGGCTACTGGATAACACACGTAACATGATGAAAGCTCCTAGGTTCTACTAATCTGTTAGTAAGCAAAACACTTAAAGTTCAACAGTTCAACACTTAAAGTGGAACAAAATATTAATAGAATATTGTGAGAAATCTGATATTATTGAGAGAGGGAGAAAGAAAGCATGAGAGCGAGAAGGGCAGCCACCAGCATCATTACTTAATGATGAGAGAGGGAGACACAAGGCTGATCTCTAAATGACACAGAGAAGGAGGAGGGGATTGTGGGAGATTAAGTGAGCTCTGTGCTGTTTGCTTTACACTGCAAAGCACTGCAGGATATTTGTTGAGCGGCACTCTCATTTGGGACGAGGAGAAAGCCAGAAGCGGGACCTTAAACTTGGCTGAGGAGAAAGGCGAAAGCATTGTTACTTGATCCTCGAGAGGAGGATCTGAGAAGAAGATAAGGATTAGACAGCAATGTTGTGGCTATTCATTGACCGGATACAACTTCGAAGAAGAAAAGGCGCAGGAAAGTTGGAGTCTCATGTTGCCGCTAAGCAGTTTACTTTAAATTTGTGTTTCGGATCTGTTTTTCTCTTTTTTGGTGGGGAGAATGGGATTAACTAAGGGAGCCAAATTGCTCACTTGTCTGGAAGTGGTATGAACTTTTCCCCTTTCTGCCTTCAAATTCATACAGACTTACAAGTCAGTAGCGGGAAATCTGAGAAGAAATCTCATTTTAAGGTGAAGTATTTCCCATGCGTATGACTTTCAAACACTCGTGCAATGTGTTTAAAAGTCTCCTACATTGTGGACAATGATTTGGAACCTCAACAATTACTCAGTTAATCAATTAGTGGACAAGAAATTTATAGGCAACTATTTGGATAAACTATTAATTATTTTGAGTAATTTTTAAGGAACAAAATACCAAGATTCCCTGGTTCCAGCTTTTCATATGTGACATTTTATAGACCAAATGATTTATCAATTTATCAAGGACAATAGTTAATCAATAATGAAAATAATCGTTAGGAAAAAAAATAAAAACAGACTTATAGTAGAGCTTTAAGCTCAACTATAATTTCTGTTCTTAAATTTTAGTTGTATTATTTCTGTATACAGAGAAACATCTCTACATAATCTGAGGTGAGTATTTGTGATTCAAAATCTGAAAAGACTTTTCTGGGGCAAAAGAGATTTGTGACTACTACATTTGAACCATTTTTCATCTTCCGCCATAGACACCGAGACTTTGTGTATGGCATTAACCTTGTAGTCATGTTATGTGTCAGTTGAACGGCTCAAAGCAGCAAGTGGGTCAAAAAAGAATAGCTTTTCAATATATCATGCTGTTTCTCATTTGATTTTTATCTGACTCCAGGGAGGGCCAGTGAGATTGGAAACCTTGAAGGATCCGACTTCCAGAAACATGACCTCAGGACTGTATCCAGGCCCCCTCCTGGTGCTGCTCTGTCTCCTCCACAGCTCTGAGGAGGCCTGTCCGTCTATGTGCCTCTGTGTATCCGACACAGTGAGCTGTAGCTCCAGTGGTCTCACCAAGCTACCCGTGTCCCTGCCCTCCTTCTCCGTCACCCTTGACCTCAGCCACAACCATCTGTCCTGGCTGCGTCCAGGCAGCTTCAACAGGATGCCCAGGCTGGAAAACCTCCGGATGGCCCACAACCAGCTCAGTTCCCTGAGCCATGGGGTGTTTAACAACGCCTCCGGCCTCAGGTACCTTGACCTGTCCTCCAACAAGCTGCATATGGTGGAGCAACACTACTTCCAGGGGCTGTGGAGGCTGGAGGAGCTTCTCCTCTTCAATAATAAGATCGCACAGGTGGAGGCTGGCACACTGAGCAGTCTGAGCAGCTTAAAAAAGGCCTATTTCAGCCTGAATCAGATCACACACTTCCCATTCTTCTCCATCCAAGACCATAGTCACCCTTTCCTGTCCATGCTGGACCTCTCGTCCAACCGCATGACTCGTCTGCCATGGGAGGATGTGAAAGCATTGCCTGGGTTGGTGCAGCGGGGGCTGTACCTCCACAACAACTCTCTGATATGTGACTGCTCCATGTACAGTGTGTTCTGGCACTGGGATCTGAGGGGTTATGACTCACTGAGGGACTTTACAGATGAGCACACTTGCACCATCTCTGGGGACCCGCGCGCGTCCATCCGGTTCCTGCGACACACCCGCTTCTTCCACAACTGCACTGTGGAAAAAGCGGTCTCACAGCCTGTGACCGTGCTCCTCTCCAACGTGTTGGTTTCAGAGGGGGAAAGAGTGCGTCTAGACTGCCAAACGTCCCTGAGTAGCACGGACCTCTCATTCACGTGGCTCTCCCCCAGCAAGGGGTACATCAACCAGGCCAGCATAAATGACACACTAATTAGCCTTTTTCCCGATGGTACCTTGGAGATCCAAGCAGCCAAGGTCAATGACTCAGGTCTGTACGTGTGCACAGCTGTGGATATTAAACAGGCACTGAATGCAACCCGGGAGGTGAATGTGACGGTGCTGTTGCCTGTAGCTGGGTCATTCAACACTGGCTACACAACGTTGCTGGGCTGTGTGATAACCTTGGTCTTCATCCTCATGTACCTCTACCTGACTCCATGTCGCTGCAGCTGCTGTAAACAGCCCAAACATCCAGTTATCCCTATTGCGACCTACGACCCGAGCACCCTAACGTCTGTTTTCTCCCTCTCCACAAGAGACCAGCCCAAAATTCAAACTAACAAGCATGTAGCTTTCATGGAGCCAATGATAAGTGAAGAAGGAATAGAATCTACACCTGAAAGTTGACACTGGACAGGGTTTTTTCCTTTCCTTTTTATTGAGGTGGAAACAAAAGCCTCTGGACAAAGCAAAACTCCTTACTAAGGAATTAGCGGCAAGATGCAATCAGAAGTGAGTGTTAACGCTGTAAAGGAAAAAAAGAACATCATGTCTCTTCCTGACTGCCAGCCGCAGTTAAAAGGCCTCCTGAACTAAAAAAGCAATATCTCCTGTTCCAATTCTGCTCGTCTCTGTCATCTGGCCCCGTTGTCGAAATGAAAGTTTCAACTTTGGTTTATCACCCTCAGTGTACTGTCATTGCTAAATCACAGTAGACCCATTATCAGCCCTACAATCAGCTAATAACTTCTCTGTGTACTCAGGTACAGCACGGGGGGGGGGGGGATATTTCTCACAGGATCAGAGAATGAATCTGGCTCACTTTTCACAGAAAGTGTTTAACAAGGATTCAAAGCCCCAGAAAAAAAGCTGCAATTTTATGTCTGTAAGGGACCGCAGGCAGTAAGTTCAGACTGTGTATCTTAGTTGAGCTGAGGTGCTCCATATTTAGTGTGGTAGAAATGAGCACTAGCACTGCACCTGCTGAATATAACTTAAAATATACAGCCCATATCTCTGATAATATATGTAGCTGAAACATGAAGCTCCTAAAACTTTATCCAACTCCTGAAAACATCTGTTCCCTGTGTTTCTAATAAAGGATTCTCTCCCTTTAGATCAGTTGCCTGCTCTGCTGATACAGTTTTGGTTTTGAAGGAAATTTTTGAAAATCCATTACTATCATATAAAAAAGAAGAATTAAGATACAGCAAGAAAAGCAATGACTGTTTTGTGTGCAGAAGCCATAGCTTTCAGCAAAGATTTAAAAAACCTTATCTAGCAGGACACAGAGGTTCCTCCTGCAGTGATCCATCATACGTATACATATCTCATATATACCTGTTGCATTAATCTGGCAGCGAAAAAAACAATGACTCTCTATCTTAGCTCTGCTTATCTGGCAAATAGTGAAGTACAGAAATCAGGAGTGTCAACAACCCCCCCAAAAAAGCAGCAATTGGACTGTTCTTCAAAGACAGCATCTCTTTGATCAAACACAGCAGAGCACTTTGAACACTGCAGAACAAGCACAACCACAAAATTTGAACTGAAGTGACAAATACTTCAAGCAACTCTGACGCAAACCCGGCATTACTTTGTATGGCTTTGTTTTGTTTTTTTTATCCAGTGTAACATGCTTCAAATGACAGAATTACACACCGCAGCACCGGAGATGAAAGAGGACATTGAAGAAGGACTTACATGCGCTGCCACGAAATAACAGAAGTGTGTGGGATGAGAACGTTCAGTCAATGACATGAAAGACTAAAGAGAGCATATGGGTGATTGGGGATGAAGGGATATTTAAAACCTGATGAGACAAACAGTGGCCTCAAAAGAAACAAATCAATTTCTATAAGTCCATGCATCCATAATGTTTTGAGATTGTAGTTTAATCTTAATGCAAACACAGGGTGGGACTAGGGATTGCATCGAGATTGAATAGGATTAGATTTAATCCTTCATATAATGTCAAAGGGAAGTTGTCAGCAACCGCACATCTCACAAAAGAGAACATGTTGTTAGAGGAGGGGCCTTTGATTATTTCCAAATCCTTAATTAAAACTCCTTCCAAGCCCGACGAGACTAATATTGTTGTGCAACTTGAATAAAAATTCACAGACAAAAAAGGTGAGAATCTAAAAATCAAATGGGCAGCCGTGCATGAAACTAAAACTAAAAACTAAATACGCACTAGCTCTTTGACAGCAGTTTCATCGCTATTAAATTCTCGGGGATTAAGCAAAAATCTGTTAGACTAAGAGAGGACTGTATTGTCATGCACCACTCTGTTAAATCACACTACTACTGACTTGTTGTGTTTAGCAAAGCTTAAAATGTTTTCACAATGGTAAGAAACATTCAAATTCCCGAGCAAATATTATGCAACGTGCCGCTGTGTGCCCCTGTGATGTAACATCTTGTATCAGAGTCGTGCATGACCTGTTGTTTTTCAGAGGCACTATACTCGAGAACATTACACGGTGTGATGAGTTGGGGGTCAGGTTTTAGGAGATTACCACGAGGATAAAAACAAGGTGCTTTGTCAATTTCAGTGTTTTTAAATCCCCCTAGTCTGGTTCCGCTCTCTGACACAGCACACACAGCTGGGTCGGGATTTATTGTTTCTGATATGATTAACAGACGAGTTAAAACAAAGAGGACATGATGTGAGCATTTCATTAAGGGCTTTCTATTTCACAGAGGGCCTGCAGATGACCCCGGTTACGTAAGCATTCTGCTGATGTAGGGAATCCACCTCAGTGTAGGCAGCATGTCAGAGGCTGTGTTTACATGGAGCCTAGTATTCCACGAATAATTGGAATAACAGCCCTATCAGGATAAAAATCACTCATGTAACCACCTCAACCAGTAGAGACTGGCCCGTAATTTTCAATCGAGTTCAGAGGAGTGGTGTAAACCTTTGATAATTCGTTCAATAAGAAAATATTAGCACCTAATAACCATGTAAACACTATTCCTTTCTGGTTGGAATAAATGTATTCTTTCTGCACATGGTTTCCCCACGTGGGGTTAACAGTGATGTGAATGAGTTTCCAGGAGGGATGTAAACATATCTAACCTTACCTGAATAACATGGGAAATACCAGCAGGACAACGTTACCAAAATGCTCGCAGCGGCATGTCTTTCTATTCTAACTTATGCCTTGTAACTTTAAAGGGGCTGGTGAATTTCTAATAGAAACAGCTGTGGCTGGTGGGTGAATTTTAGTTTACCACCTTGTTAACCTGAAAGTCGAGCAACGTTATTGTGATATGTAACATGAGTGTAGAGTTAAGGTTACATCTTACAGCCAGGGACGAGCAGATACGGGGTGTGTGTGTGTGTGTGTGTGTGTGGGTGTGTGTGTGTGTGTGTGTGTGTGTGTTCTTCTTCTTCTGTTGGATTTCCTTCTGCTGGATGCTTCACAGCGGGGGGAACCACTTTGCACATGTAAAAAGTTTGCCTATTTTATGAGGAAATACTTTGGGCCATGTAAACACATCTTATCGGATCACTATATTTAGCGTCCATGTAAACAGTTACGTTGGAAACTCTAATCAAGTGATTTCAGTCGGATTGAGGAAATATTGTCCATGTAAACGCAGCTACAGTTAGAAGGAGTGAAGTTAGTATCCAGATGCCATTTGGTATACAGAATTTAATTATAACTTTATGACAGCAAGTATTTTACTGATAATGAGAGGTCTCAGCAGGGCATTTTGAAGAAACTCGGGTATAAAAAGCCCACCATAAATCATATTTTTATGGTGGGCTTTTTTTTTTTTTCTATCAAATTGCAACACATCATCTTGCTCATTTGACCCGATGGGGGATATGCTGAAATCAGGAGCATTACAATATTGCCTGTTTCATTTGCTTTCACATTTACACCATAATAAATAGTTATAATAAATACACTTTAAAATAACAGCAGAATTGCCAGGCTACACAGAAAGGTGTGAGTTTGTATGGCTGAGTCTGTCTGCAAATTATCCTGAACCACTCTAACAAATTATCCAGATGTAAAGGAAAGACTCCTTGATGCTTTAAAAGATGCCAAAGCAAAACACTCCATCAGGCTTCAATTAAAGCATGCACTTCCCTTCCCAGATTAATTGTTTTCCCTAGTTCGGCTGGGCTCCGAGGGATTTCGAAATCATCTTATTCAAGAATCTAATTACTGTGAAAGGGGAGTTTTACTGTGAATAGCACAAGTTGAATTGCCTTCACTAGTGGAGGGCTGTCTTGACTGTCAACAGGGGCTATTACTGAACTGTCAAAACAGTCATCAGGCAGGAGTGGAGGCATCCAGCTGTGGCAGATTCATACACATCTTTCTGACACTGGGACACCCACATACACAAGCTCAGTGGAGGCCTAACGTCACCAAACTGACTAAGACCCTTATTTCATTCTAATTGGACACTTTACTTGGAATATGTTCTTGAGAGACATACACAGCATTCATTTCAGAACAGTCCACTGACCGGCTATACTATATTGTAGATCTTTTTTAGGATGTAGGCTGGTTGCTCCCAGAAAAGACTGCAATAAATGTGGACTGCTGCACACCAGACAACAGGCTGTTCATCATACCTTTGCACTGAATATGAACACAGGCCATGTTCTGTGTTTTCAAAGCAGCATGAAGCAGCTGGATGTCCAACTTGTCAAACGGGACTCTGGTCTCAGTCAGATCACTGTGGGACACATTGCACATGAATGCCTCATTAATCAAATGTATCACTCTATGACATTGCATTACAAACAAACCTATGCAGTGATACGCCCTGATCTAAGCCATTCAGCACGTTGGAAGCAGTTTCCTGGCCCACTGTGTCTCTGGGGCCGTTATGTGGTTCTGCGAGTAGAATTTAGCTGGATATTATTAGATTTGACAAGCACGATGACTCAGAGTATTTTAAGTTTTATATTGTTGCTGATGACCAATTTTTCTGCAACATCCTCTTGTCTTTTTATTCTTCCTCTGTGTTCCACTTGTGTAATTTCTACTACCAGCTTTATTGTATCATGTGATTATGGTGCTTTCCTTGTTATTATCTGTCACACTTGTCCACTAAAAGACAACAATGAACTGCGAGGAAATATGGCTTTATTATTCCCATTAAAAAAAGACCTTCACTGTCAGAGACAGTATAGGTACCCTGTGTACAATGTCTTAGACTGTCAGTGATACTCAATAATTTACTTTATGGTACTATTTTTTTTTAATTCACCATACTAGCGGCATGGCTCTAGGGAGGGAATGTTGGTCCGCCCACCACTTTGGTCTAGACTGAAATATCTTAACAAGTAATGGTTACCATGACATTTTGAGCAGACAGTCACCGTCCCCAGAGAATGAAACATACTGACTTCGGTGATCCCCTGACGTTTCCTCCAGCGCCACCAGCAGGTTGACATTTATGGCTTTTAGTAAAATATCCTGACAATTATTGGATGCACTGGCACACAATTTGTAAAGGCATTCATCGTTTCTAGGCAATTTTCCTCTAGCACCACCGTGAGATTCACATTGGGGGTTTGAGTGAATGTCTCAATAACTGTTCGAAGGAATGTCAAGAAGTTTGGTAAAAACATTTATGTTCCCCCTAAGGATTGTAATAACTTTTCCTCTAGCGCCACCATCAGGTCAAAATTGCAATGTGTCAACACTATGGTTTATAACCAAATACTTGCTAAACTATGGACAATCCCATCATTTAAAATCCTACTTAAGTAAAAGTACAGAAGTATTAACAGAAATATGTGCTTAAAGTATAAAAAATAAAAGTGTTGGTTCTGCAGAAAAATGCCCCCTGTCCCTGTGACTGATATACATGTATTATTATCTATGAGTTTAAATAAACTGCTTCTTTCATATTATGACTCATGCTGAGCTGCTGGTCTTTCTTGGGAATAGGAAGCGTGGGAGGGTCTAGGTTACCCCTAGACATAACACAGATTGTTAATACTGATGCATCAGTGCATAAGCAGTGTTTAACTGTTGCAGTTGGTCAAGACATGTCTAGTTTTAACAACTTCATATAAAGTTAGATGATGTCCAGTCCAGTCATGAACAGATTAATGGGGTAGTAAAAAAAAACAAATACAGTTCTGCTACACAAGTTTATATTAAGTTTTGGGAGTTTTCTGTTGCTGTTTTTGTGAAATATTGGATCATTTTACCTCTTTGGGCCTCAGACATCTGACACATGATAAGCTGTAAAATAAATGTAGTGGAGAACCGTTAAACATATAATACCTCTCTGAAATGTAGTATAAGATAGCATAGAATTGAAATACTCAAGTACAGGTACAAGTGCCACAAAATTGGATTTACGTACAGTACTTGAGTAAATGTACTTAACTGCTTTCCACCCAACTCTGTGGTTCCCTGAAGCTCTATGGAGAATTAATTATAGCTGTTTTTAGCTCATTGTCTTCATTTCATGGCCACAACTTGGATGTTTTTCTCGCCGCTCATCATCAGCCTCTGGTGCAGGCAGCTGTTTTCAGTGAAGAAGCCCTGATAAACCGGCTGTGCATCACCTGCTCAGCACCAGACAGCCGGACAGACACAGTAGGTAGCTGGTGGAGGATTCAGCATGAGCTGCTGCAGATGTTTCCCTCAGGAGTCGGTGGAGGACAAAACAGAGCCAAACAGACAGCTAATCAGAAAATAACTTACATTCATTTGGTGGCCAGAAACACGACTCCGAAAGAATCTTTCTCCGTGTCTGGACAGGAAACTGTATGCCAACAGGTCAGCCTTCAGAGGCGATATGTCAAAGTTGTGAACACAGCTTGTTACTGCTGCCCCCCAGTTGCCAACAAAACAGCTCATACAGGATACAGGACAATCCTATATTCCTGCCATTCATTATACAGAAAGGTAATGTTATATTCCTTTTGTATACATATATATGTACACTCTAAATTGTATACATACATATTCCATCTACCTCATGTATATTAAATACCCTGTGATAATCTTCCATATTTGAAGAATCTTTGCATTATTTCTCCATTTAATTGTCATTGTTGTTGTGTTTTATGTTCATTTAGATATACTTTGTATATATATATATATGTATTTTTATATGTATACATAGTAGTTAAATGTTTATGCTTACCTTTGTTGTCCTTTAGTTTTTATTCATGTGTACGTATGTTGAGAGCAACGGAAAAACCAGAGCCAAATTCATTGATTCTGATATATATATAATATATATATATATTTTTACAAATAATATACATAACACACTGATATTTATGAAAATGACTTCCTTATATTCATCATAGGTTGAACTTTTGTCTGAATCTCAGTATGTTGTATATTCAATTTAGTTTTTGTGATTTTTTCATTGTATTATATTTATTCTCCTTCAGAAATCTATAGAGCTCAGTCAGTTATGTACAGTAATTGAATCAGTGTGTCATTAACACTTCAGAACAACTCCAATTAAAGAGTGTATTTGAGGGGTGAATGTAACTGTGTGGAGTAGGGTGCTGTGAAAAATCATCTTGCTTAGTTTTTGTGTGACGGGTCTTAACTGCAATTGATTTAATGGGGGGAAAAATGTCTACAGTTTCCAAAGTTACCATGGCATTTCTATTGCACATCTGGAACTGGGCTCTGAAGATAAAGTGCTAGCCTATTTTCCACATTAACAGCAGACGGCGCCCTCTGGTGTTTATTTTCACCAGACACTCCAACTGGGTTAATGAAACAACACAATAAACTCACACAGAGGACAACAACTCTCCTAATGATCATTTCAGTGGCGGTATAGTTCAGGGGCCAATGGCACTCAGCATGCAGTCTCAAATGGATTTTAAGTACTGCATTTTCTCCAAACTGCTCTCCAGACACAGCTTAACCTGCTGGATAACATAGATTTAAGTGATTTTTACTGCAGCGCCCTGTGCCGTCTGTCATATTCCAAAAATATTTGTGTTCATAGTATTTAAAGGCTTGTTTTTAATATACTAGTTAAAGTATAGCTTTCATGAGCAACAACACTTTGAGTTTGAGAATATTTTATCGTTTTACTTCAGACCTGTTTGTATGTTTTCTATATTACACACCTTACTTTGGTTTACTGCCATTTGAGGTTGAATTATCTCTCTTCATCCGGCAAATAAAAATTCTGGGTACCTGAATAAAACAGAGTTGTGGAAGAACAGCAAAACAGCTGTGATTTATATTTTTAATAGTTTGCTTGACACTGTCATCAAACTGGTCACACAAACAAGATTTTAAATGTTTTATTTTAATAGAATTTAGGACAACCAAATATGTAAAATAAAAAAAGAAAACCAACAGCAAAAGTGAAATTTCATTCACTAGTTTTTTTTCCTTAAAAAAATATCAGCATTTCCCCTTGTTCACAAACCATTTCAAAATCGGGACAAACAGAAACAACATGATAAATTCCGAGAAGCTGGAAGGCCATTAACATTTGTTGGCAGATATAAATATAGTGGTTTGAACAGGGTCTCAGTTCACATGGAAAGAGTGTACATACAGTTTACACGACAGTAGGACACTCGGCACTGCCTGTATCAATTTTTATTAATGTAGAAAACCAGGAACCTTATGTACTGATTTAAATCAATGTGTTTGACAAGGAAATATATACATTCAGCCAGCTCTAATAGTCTCTGGAGTATGGCGTTTGTGTTGCCCCTTTCCATCATGTTGATTGTCTATTCAGGGGCATAATTGTGAGAGTATGTGTAGTCCGAGTAGTAATCCTGTGCCCCACCCCTGCCTGTTGGGTAACCCCAAGAGCACGGTCCACCTCCAGTCCCGCCCCCCCGATCGTGTCCTCGTCCTGGCCGAGGCCAAAGTCCTACTGGTGGGACTCCTCTCCCTCGATAGCTCCCTAAAGAACCAGGACCCATACCACCCCGCATAGGCCCATGATCCATCTGTCCAGGGATGCCACCTATACTACTATAGCCCATACCACACACTTGATGTGGAGGCTGCTTAGGTCTGACTACTGAGCCCCCCCTGGTGGCCACTGTGGAAATGCCCACAGAAGCCCCAAGGTTGTCAGTGCAACCTACCTGAGTCCTGCACCCCTGACTACCAGGGGTGTTGCCTCCTATGGTTTCCCCAGTCTTAGGGAGCCCACATGGGTCCACTGAGCCAGATGTGACCACACCCTGGCTGCTAGCAGTCTCACATGTGCTGGTCCCTGCTGTCCCCCATACTCCCTCCCCAGGTCCACTGAGTGTCCTATCATGTTGTGTGGGGGTACCGCAAGCATTTTTAGGAATGCCAGCCATGTATCCTGGCTGGGCTGAGTCGCTATGGTCTGTGTAGGGGAGGGAGGTGGTGAGCGGGGAGTTCCCAGTAGCCCCGGCTCCTCCAGTGTCCGAGCCGTATGTGTGGCCCAGCATCATGAGGTGAGGCGGAGGGGGAGGTTTGACCTCCAGGGGGAGGGAAGCCAGGTTGGCAAGAGGTCCTGCTGTAGGCATGAGAGGTGGGGTCGGGACTGCAGCTGTGCCTGTGGCTTGGGGGCGGTATTCCTGTTCTTGGGTGCTGCTGCAGGGTGAGGCAGGGTAAGCCGGGGAGGCCGCATAGCTAGAAGAGCCAGTGTAGGATGACCACGAAGCTGAAGGACACAGGAAGCTCTGGTGGGGATTTACAGGGAAACCTCCCGGCGACAAGCTGCCAATCTCTGAAGAGCCTATGCCCATCTGGTTGGTGGCTTTGAACTGAGAGATGGCTGTTTTGAGAGCGCTATAGTCAGACAGCGTTGGAGTTCTCTCGGGCGTGGTCTGGTCTGGGAGCGGAGGACGAAACTCCTCCATCTCTGGTGGCGGTGGAGGTTTCCCCTTCTCAACTGCCTGGTTCTGCTCTGTGGGATCTGATATGGTGGATGGCTCACCATCATCAGAGTCTAATGACATGTCCTCCTCTTCCACACACTCATCATTCACTGCTGGGAGATCAGGAGAGGGCAGAGAGAGGGACGGAAGAGTGGAGAGGAAGATATTATCAAACAAATGCGTTACAGATGCAGTAACAGCATTAAACTCTGCTGGGTAGTACAGATGTCTTTAACTGACAAGATAACTGCATAGAACAAAAGGCAATTTAGCAAAGCAATTACAGTACAGCAAAATGACATAATATTCTCAGTGTCTTGATTTTTAGTCCTGCTGTTGACGCTACCCACCAGTAGAGGGCGGTGTTGGAAGCTCATTCTGATTAATTGAGCCAATCAGACTGTGGAAACCGCTCATAATGTCATCAATGCTCCCAATCACTATTCCATTTCTAGAGTACTGTAGGAACATCTCAAACGGCCTCTCTGTAAAAACACACAACACGCAAAATTCAGTAAACATTTTAAAAAGACAGTGGGCAAAACAATAGTAAATACTTTTATATAATTCAACAAGAAAGAATAGAGGAAAACATATCTCACACTAATACATAATGTTTTAGTCTTTTGCTTATGTCAGAAGTTGTGTTAGAAGATGTAGCCTAAGGTAATAGTGATGGAGGATGAAGATACCTGTGAGGAAGATGAGGTGCCGTTGCTGCGTGTGCTGAGCTTGGAGCTTGATCAGGCATTCCAGATCTGGAGCCTGACGCGACTGGGTGTCACACTCGTGATAAGGGAGGAACTCCACTAGGTGCTTCTTCTGATAGGCTGTAAGAAGGTTCAGCAGCCCCATGGCGTTGGTGTTTAACCTTCAAGAGATAAGTAGATCCATAGTGTTGTGATATCTATAGACAGCTCAAGTGTTGCTAAAGATGATAAAAATCATTTTGATTTGATCACTACTATTTTAGGGTAGGCTCCTACTGAGATACTGACCTCCCCAGTTCTTTAAGCTTCTTCTGGGACTTGCAGTGCACCTTCCACTGCCAGGGGTGTTCAGGGGTGCTCTGCTCCTCCAAGAACTTCAGCAGCCCGTGCAAACGATCTGGACAAAACAAGCAACACAAGCTCTGAAGTGTCGTTCAACTGGTATTTCCACAAACATGCACGGCTCCCCCAGAGAAAACTAAAACTTACCCTGTGTGATGAGGTCAGGGTTGAGGACAAACTCATCCGACACCATGAAGCCTCCTGACACAAACAGCTCATTGTAAGTGTGGTTCTTGACATCGTCGAGAGTGTCCACTCCAGCAAAACTCACAGAAGGCAACTTCTTCAAAGACACAAGGGCCGGGATCTGCAGGGTGAAAGATGACATGTTTTTAAATTACTTTTGCTTTAAAACTCTTATGTCATATAAAAACTACAAATGTGACATGTTTTCATGTAATATGTGTGTTTTAATACAATGTGCAAATAACCCTGTCAATTAATATTATTCAACTCAGCAACCAGATAAAAAAAAAAGCATTCAATTTGGATGTCATTATTTCTGTTTGATCAATGTCTGATCAGTGGGTGCCAATTCATCTGTACTATGCACTGGAGGTGAGACCGTGACTGAGATGAAGCGGATGACAGGAGGTGATCGTACCTTGTGCACGTGTGCAGCGATGTCCTCATTCTGAATGATGATGAGGAGCTTATCTAAACTGCCGCTGTTTTCTAGAAACGTCTGCGGGCTGCACTCACTGTTGCCAAGACTTTTCAAGTACTCCTTTGTGACAGACAGGAGAGACGTAATTGTTAGAAACAGACGGATGAATGTGTCGTCCTTCTCTCTTACACATACAAGTACTGCCTGCCTGACAGATAAAGAAAGAGCTGAGCACTGAGACGTGAAAAAAACGTAGTGGCAAAGAGGAACTAGCATAGCCTTTCAGATTCCCACAGTAAATCTGCATTTCCACTTGTGTATGCCTGTGCAATTTTCTACTGCAGAAAGCCGAGGAGGCTCTTTGACGCTAATAGAAAAAAGTTGATTTAAATGAAGTCTACATATGAAGAATATGATAGAAAATGGATGTAATATCAGAAGTAATAATAACCTTTTGAAGAAGTGCTGACACAATTTGACTAAATGATTCACAGAAACGTACTGGACAGTGATTTTGATAATCCAGTTAATGTTTTGGTATTTTATCAAAAAAAGATTCCAGCTTCTAAAATGTGTGGATTTTGTATTTAGATGTACATTGAATATCTGGGGGTTTTAAGCTAAATGATTAATTGTAAAAAAAATAAAAATAAAAAAACAAAAACAAAAAATCAGTCCACAGATATTTGATAATTTGAATAACTGTTGGACATTGTACAACATGGGAACCTTGTATTGTACCTTGATCTCCTTGCAGACGGTGCTTTCCTCCCCCTCGTCCCCGGAGTAGATGTAAAATTTGACTGTATTCTTTGTTACGTCCTTAAATATCTCCACCAGGCTACTGAAAACCTCAGGTTTCAACTGACCAATAAGACTGCCAGCCAGCAGGCCAGGCCCACTCCCAGTAGCAGAGCCTGGATTTTGGGAGTTGAGCTCCGGAGAGTCTGCTGTCACTTGAGAGGGAGAATAAATCTCTCCCCCCAACTCTGGGTCTGATGGGCCTTCTGTTTTAGCCTTAGCGGATGCCGTGTCTTTAACAGATACCATTTTACCACTCTGAGAGGAGATGGTGCTCTTCCGTAAGGAGGGCTCTGCTTTAGTTTTAGAAGTCTGCACGGGGGTGGGGGGTGGTGTTGTAAGATTAGATGTTGTCACTGGGGGAGGTGGAGATGTGACTTTGGAGGGAGCAGGTGGGGCAGGGATCAACTTGTCCATCTTCTCACACAGTGCTTTGATATGCCCCTGAATGGGGACGGGGGAGACGTAGGGTACAACAAAGTCTGAGAAGCAGCTGTTGGGCAGCCAGCAGTGGCGTGGAGGCAACCGCGGGGGTAGCTGCGATGCATAGCAGATGTGGTGAGTCTGCATGATGTTTTTAATGTCAGAGGTAAGACTGTGAATTTCCTGGTTGAGTATGGTGTCCAGGCTGATGGAGGGCCTGAAGGTAACTTCGTCTACGACTGGTAACGTGCCCGGCGCAGCCCCCTTCTTTACTTCTACGGCTGCGGGCGTCTTCGGCTCTGGGTAGCTGTCTGCCACTGTCACAGCCTCCACCTCCAGCTCAGGCTCGGGCTTTGGCTCCGGAAAAGGTTGTGCGTTTTCTGGACAAAAGAAGACAGTAAACTTATCACAGTAATGCCCTGTGAACCACATCTATATATGCCTACAAGGGAGAGGTCTGTGTGTGCTGACTGCTTTAAGGTACCTTCATTGGCGGGGTTAACCCAGGTCGGGTTGTCTGAGGTGTGAGCTTGCTCTGGTGGGGAGCCCGCGCTGAGTGGACTACCAGGGCTACAGTCCATGTCCTCCTAAACAGAAAAAACACCAGTTATTTTTTAGGTCTGCAAACACATTTAATGCATAATAAAATATTCCAAAATAACAACCCTAGAATCAGCGGTTTACATCTCACCTCTGTGTAGTTTGTTTGTAATGCTGGCTCATTCTGTTTCCTAAGATCTGGGTCGGGGAAGGCAGGTTCCACCCTAGCTGAACCCGTCGATGGTTCACCGTGGTTTGACTGCACAGCCATTGAACCCTGAGCCACGGCTTTGTTGAGAGTAGCCAGGAGGATTTTGAGGAGCCGCTGGGTCTCGTTGACTGCTGAGGCGTTGGTGTTGCCACGAGCCCTCAGGTCAGTGTCATAGATGCCCATGCTTTCCATCACTGCTGTCAGATTGTCGCTCTGTCCAACCTCATCTCCAATCTCATCTGCTTGGGCTCCTAGCAGGATACACAGAATTAATAAATTATAAATGATTAATTATATTAGAATATCCTGAGGTCTTAAAGAAGCTTAAGCTTTCATGCATATTATACAGGGAATGTGAAGGAGTATATATATGTTATTGCAAGTTTGTCAAAATTTTAAGTTAAAATATTATTAAACGTGGAGACTGAAACTAACTTAATTGCATAATTGTTTCAATTTATTATTTTATTTGCAATGCAATGACTGAGAACTAATGTCTAAGACTGTGTTGTGAAACTGACAATCATTATTTTAGAGGAATTTGAAGAACTTTGGAGGCAGTAGTTGAAAAACTAAAATTAAATGACACCATATAAATCAAGCTACATAGACAGCTGCAATCCTCCTCACCTCTACTGGGTTCCCCATTGGTCAGCGGATCTGTGCGTTGGTGTTTGTTCATGCCCCCCCTCTCATCTCCCTCAAACTTCCTTTTCAGACTGTTGGCGTCCCAAGCCCCGTCCTCTCCCCTTTCCTTCCCAGTATCCTTTACTAGTGCTTTCTTATGGAGTTGAATCAGTTTAAGCAACTGTTTCATCTTGTCTTTATCGTACTCATTCTGGGACAGCCGCAACTTCTGAGGGGGCTGAGGCTGGGACTCAATGTGGGACTTGCGCTGCGACTGGGCCCCATTAGAATGGGCCAGCTCCGGCCTCCGTCTGCTGCTGTCTGGGGGCGGCTTCTCCTGTGCTGTTTTCTCTGGAGGTGGCCTCTCCTGAGGCAGCCTTTCTGGGGGTCTCTCTGCCCTGTCTGAGCCCCTGTCCGACCCGCCCCAGTCAGAAACGGGGCTGTATTCCACTGGGGCTGGAGTAGGTGTGGGTATGGGCAAGGGGTTCCGTATCCTTTCAATGATGTCCTTTGCCTTGTTCAGAGGTAAAATGTAGTTCGCAGGGTTGTGGACGTAAGAACGCAACACGGCATCCATGTTGAATTTGGGTCTGGGCACTGGAAGCGGGTTGGTCCTGTCGTCCACGTTATATTTGTAGTCGGGCAGAATGAACGGCCGCACCGTGCCTGAATCCATTCGAGTGAGGTACTCGGTGGCCTGCCGCTCCACCCCAGAGCTCGGGTCTTTTCCTGGGTTGGGCCGCAACTTGAACAAGGCGTAGTGCAGAGCAGGAATGAAGGGCTCCATGGAGGACAGGATAGCAGGCTGGGGCTCCGACGTCAGCGGCTCCGGCTCGAACAGTCTAGATGCTACAATGAGGGACACACGTCAGTGCCATCTAAAAGATCTAAAGTAGTCTTTAGAGACATAAGCGAATTATAATTATAATATATATATTTTTTTTTTTAAAAAAGCAGGAGCATTAAGTGGGTAGATGTGAGACAGATCTTTATCATATCCAAACACTGTTTGTTGGTGCTGCCACTGGGGCCCAGTCAGAAAAGAGATGGATATATAGTGAATACTACTTACAATACTTGACAACCATCCTTGACTCCTGAAAGATGAATAATGCTTGCAGGTTCTTCTCAACCCGCCCCCGCCGCTCTAGAAAACAAACAGCAAATGTTTTTTTAAAGCTAACCCTCAACGAAAGGAACAAGTAGGTGTTCAGCTGATGCAACAGAGGATTATGAGAGGAGAGTAAAAGCTTTTTGGCACCTTTAGACTCAACCATCTGGGCTGAGGACAGCAGGAAGAGAAAGCCCCTGTCAAACAAGGACTTCACCAGCACCTGAATGAAGAGATTAGACAGTGCAGTGAGAAACACCAGAGTGTTATCATTATCACATGACATAAGAAAAGCTAATACCAGTCTGTCGTTGGACAGGTTTGCACTTTGTCCTTGTGTATATTTGTGAGACATTGATAGGTTTATTGTATTTGTTTCTAGTATCTGACAAAAAAAAAAACAAGAACAGCTCGACAGTTTGACAGATGTTTTTCCTTTATTACCATTTTCTTGTTAAAGTGGAAAAGCAACGGTTTAGGGTACTAAATCTACCTTAATTAGCCTACATCAAATATTGATGCATAAATGCAACATTGTGTGGCGAACATTCATTCTTGTCTGTCTCTGTATGCCTTCTCAGATTTATATACAGGGAGGATCCAAAGAAAAAGCTTGTTGTATGAACTGGACATCCTGAATCTTTCAATTTAATTCAGCAATAAATGTATTTTATTGAGAAACTGATTTGAGTAAACTCACTGTGTGTCTTTTGGGGATTCTGAAGCATGAGAACGTGGTAGGTAACAGCTAGAGGGTGACTCACCATCCTGTCTCTCTCCAGTTTGTGGACCAGTGCTGCCAAGCTGCCGCTGGTTGGTTTGCCTTTTCCATCCACCACCTCAAACAGGCTGCAGGACATCCCACACTTCATCACTACGAACAAAGAAAAGCAAGTTACAAAGCAGAATACAAAGTAGACCCATAACTCATCTATAGCTGCATTTCCATTCAAAGTACCTGGAACTTTTAGTCCCAGGAACTACTTTTCAAGGAACTAAAAGGTTCCTTCAGCCCATTGTTGTCTGCGTTTCCACCGTGGTCCACATACCTAGACTAGGCATATTAGTTTGCTGTAGCTGTGGCTTGGAGATGTGTGTGCATGGGGAGTTTGCTACGTTCCACAAGCATAGATAGTTATATCTATGATTCCAACAACCGGGCTGTACTGTTATTTGTATTGTAATATTACTGTGTTGTTAATAACGTATACAATTTTAAAGACACAAAAGTCTCGCTCACTGGGTTAGTGTGTTGCTGAGCAGCAGCTCTCAATCGTTCTTCGGTTCGATGGGTGTGTACTGTGCTACTGGGCAAGCTTGCTGAATGACAGTCTGTCGCTGAGCAGCGGCTCACTCATTCTTTGGTGCATAAAATAAAATGTTGCAGGTATTCAAGCGATCAGAGATTTTGGACAGTACTACCCCCCAAACAGGGACTTTTTGGGGAGTAAAATAATGTCCCAGACCCTGCTCCCTGCAGTGGAAAAGAAAACTCCAAAGGTTCCTAGTCCCTGGGAAAAGCTCCTGTGTGGGAAACGTGGCTTATGTAGTAGTTTCTTTCTATATGTTCAGTTTTATGAAAAAATGTAAACACTGCACTGTTACTTCAATAACGTAAATGGCTTTAGTAAGATTAGCTGTTTTGTAATAGATTAAGAGATATACAAATTTGAGGTCCGGACTGACCTTCCCGTGATACACTGTAGGTGTCCCAAGAAAAGAGCACAGAGGGAATCTTTCGTTTCACCTGGTCCAGCTGCATGCCTCGACTCACCTCCAGCTTCTCAGGCCTGCAAGGGAGCACATGAAGATTTATCAAAAAGCAAAAACTATTGTCATGCACGTTGTTCAATTGAATTCTAACTTCCTTTTCTCACATACAAGATGTGTGCAGTGTTAAAGTTCGGCACGTAAAAATCTTTTGTGGCAGAAAGTGTCTTTAATGATTGACAGAGAAATTCTAGTAGCACTGCAGGTGTTTTCTAAAGATGCACAGAATTATACATGAGCCTAAAAGGTTTACTCACAGTTTGAAAGGAAGGTAGGGACGCGAGGAGGATCGTAAACAGACTGGGAATAACTCTCTGCCCTTGTTCACTAATGGACCACTCCAAACAGTGTAGCAGCTTTTCCCTGCAATGGCATCAACAGCACAGGTCAAAGGTCAAACATGATACAAAATAAAAGCACTGCATGTAACTTCTCATAACTGCTGCTTTTTCACCGAAAAGGCAAATTGTTTGACACATTCTTCTTCAGACATTTTTGCACTGATTGTAGAATCTTATTTAGATCTTTTTGGGGGAGAAGAAGGTAAAATGCTTCTGTAACTGACTAGCGGTGAGCATGCTAATCAAAGTGTTCAAGTTAGATCTTAGGTAGTTAGTTAATAAGTAACATTGCTATTCACAATTCTCTTGCAGAGAAAAAGCAGAACGTTTTCCACTCCTGGTGTGAAATGGCCGTTTTACATATGCTCGTTTACACAGACATGACAATAACTCAAGATAACACAGAGACTTGTTTGTTTAATAGATTAAATAATGTTTTACCTCTACTTCCTTCAGGGGAAATAGTGTTAAACCTGCCAAAGAGAGAAACAAAAAGCTTGTTTAGAAACACAGAACACTGTCGAGATGTTGTGCATATGTTACAAACCGCCTGAAAATACTTGCTGAGTTTTACCATTTCCTGCAGGAATACGTACCTGTGTACAGTCCTAGGAGTTGCTGCAGCCTCCTTGCCTTTGTACTGAAAGGAAACCACAGCGTAGGGGCACACGTGCCTGGGCCGTGCTTTGATCTCATCAAATGCAAACTCGAAAAAATATTGCTAAGACGACAAGAAAGACACATTAAAACTTAGTAAATATGTCGAAGAAATAAAAATAACTTACACTATTACTTTGATAAAACAACACATACAATAAGTGAATGAAAAAGAACGCATGTTTACCTGTGTGAGCTCAAAAGCCCTGTAGGACAGCAAAGACGTAACCCTATTGGCACTTTTGGACAAATGACAGTCAAACTTGGGTGTAGGCTCCATAGCATTCTTAGGCATGTTCTCATGGATGTGCTTTATTCGACCCTGGGAAACAAAATATACTGGTGAGCTATGAGTCCCACAAGAAGTAGAAATCTGTCAACATCACAAAATGAAAATAGAATGGTAGCCGTACCCTCATTACTTTAAAAACGATCATGTCTCCAAACGAGCCCACTTCAAAGGGATTAATTTGTAATAAATCAGAATATTTGGAGAGATAAACACCTACAATGACAAAAGAACTGAATTAGAGGGAAAAGCATCAAGTAATATATTTACACTGTGAACATGGAAGCATGAGAATTATATCAATTCCTTTACTTTATAAACTTTCATTGCTTGAGTGGGTAGTCATTTGTGAACAAATGTTGAGTAATACATTGTTGCATATATCAGAGCCACTTCAATTGATGATAAGGCATGCATTAGACAGTCTTCAGTTGTAACTTTATCAGATCAAAATACTAGTCCACACATCCTCATGCTGATCAATAAGAAAGATGTTCAGTTCGAAATTAAATCCATCTAATCCAACTCATTACGCTGGCAGTCCTCAAAACACTATCATGAGAGCAGTAATCCAAACACCATCACCTTATAAGCAACAACAGCGACCTGCAAGAGACTAACTTACCGACCGATGGATTTCCTAGTGTAGTAATCCTGGAGTGTCCAACCGACACACCCTTCTCGCAGATCCACTGGAGCTACAAGACAACACACAAAGCTCAGAATCATGTAAAAAAAAAAAAAAGAAAGAAAAAAAACAGATCATGCTTTAGAACTTGTCCATCATCAATACCTTGGATTTGTCAGGATAAAGAAAACAGTACGATTCAGTCAGTTCTTGTTCCGTCCGCCCCCCCTGCTTCATCTCTCTCCGCTTCTCGATGAACTGGCACACAAAAGGAGTAGACAGCAAATGAGATGCAGCAGTGGTGATCACAAATTCTTACATACATGGCAGCGCTGCTCAACAAAGCCTCATACAGGCCCCAAGTAGAATGTGTAACTTACAATTTCACAGGCAAAACATTTTATTACAACTCGCCCCTCGGCTTGTGCTCTTCCCTGTTGTATGAGCTACGAGAGCTTTATTTTTGGATTTATTGCACTGCTGAGTCGTTTTAACATCCGAGCTATGAACACTGCCAATTAGTCTATACAGCAAGATTTTGCTATATTTTGTTTCAACCTAGAAAAAGGTTCCATTAATAAAAAAGGGAGCAACTGAAATGATCCTGCTGACATCGTGGGGTACAGGAAGAAATTGACAAACCTCCTTCTCCAGCAGCTCATTGTGGATGAGCCTGGCCTTGCAGTAGGAGAAGGTTCCTCGTGATGATGAGTCTAGGTAGAACGAGGAGACGTTCTTCACGAGGTCCTCAAACTCCCGGCTGTCAGGGGGCAGGAACTGGTACAAGCCTGCACACAAAGAGGTGAATAAGTGGATTAGCATATAGAATCTGGAGCATAGACATGTGTGCATGTGCCAGAGGAGGATCAGTACAAAAAGCGGAGGAGACAGCAACATCACCAAACCGACTATCAACCTCTTCTCTCATTTAATGGGTAATATGGCGTTTATATATCAAGTCTAAAATATATGTTTCTTTCTTACATGAGGATGTAAGAAAGAAAGGTATGTCCTGCACTTAGACTTCAGCTAAATATATGTTTGCATATAAAAGACATTATGTAGAGGGTAAAGTGATGTGAACTGGGTGCTTTCAGGCAACAATTCTTTGTGTGTGTTTAGTGTGTCTCAGTGGGGTTGCAATGAACCAGCAGCAGCCTATGCTGAACTTCTTTCTCACGTTTTAAAGCCAGCTCATCACAACATGTTACTGAAATGTGCTTTGGGAGTTCTGAGGATTCGTAAAACACTTATCAACAAGAGGTAACTAGGAATCCCTCACATCAACAAACCTCTGTACAGGGAACCATCCACTGCATCTGTCTGTGTTTACATAAGGTTTATTATGTCAATCCAAACACATGCAAAGGAGCGAAACCACCACTAGCTGACTACGGGCGACCTGGACGGCGCATCGTCAGCCTCAAGCCGTGGGGTAACAAGTAGTAAAAGGATGAAGACTGGAGACAGGCCAAAACGGGGCAGACACACAGCCAAGTCTGCCTCACAGCTGTTACGTTTCCAACGTGGGCCATAAGACATTTTATACACTACATGCGCCACCTGCTGAAGGAGAAGTTGACCAAATACTGCAACCATGGCTGCTCACGAAGAGGCTCAAATCGTTGAGTCCAGTCCACTGAGGCACCATTTGCATGCATACAAATGACTGCTGTGTCCCAGCACAAGGCTCGCAACAACCACTCAGCCTATCTGCCACCTCTCCCAGACACGATGGGGCCATATGGGGAGTATGGAGGGGATGTGTAAATAAACAAATAAAAAAAAGGGGGATGCTCTGAAAATAAAAAAAAAGCAGTGACAGCAAGCTGGGACGAGGGTCGGGCAGCCCTGTCAGGGTCCCGGTGAAAAACACGTGAGACAGACCGGTTGGGGTGGATCGATCCGTGCCCTTCACTGAGGTCAGCGAGACACCCACATGTTGTCAGGTGACGGCTGCAACACACCCATGACACACCGGCGGCACCGCTCAATCAGAGAGCCCGGTGCCCGGTGGAGAGCGTAGCAAGAAGAAACAAAAACAAAAGGACAAACAAACCAACACTGCTCGGGCTCCCACACCGAGCAGCCTCGCTCCTCGCTGGGGAAACTTGGGGACACCTGAGCCGGACGAACCGAGAGCTAACGCCGTGTCTGCTCAACACCCGGTCCGGGCGACGCTGCTTCAACTTAAGCCCTGAAAAATGTCGCTGGACATTTGCGTTTAAAAAAACCAAAAAAAAAAAAAAACCAAACCCTGGCAGGACCGGCTAGCGGGGCGGGCGGGCTAGCAAGCATGCAGCGGCAGTTAAAAAAAAAAAAATTATGAAAGACAGGACAGGCTCTGTTCAGAAAATGTGCAGCAGATATGGCACCACCTTTCCGTTCCCTTGTCTTCCTCGGGATTTGGAAATTTCTCCGTGGCAGCTCGTCGCTCGGCCTCTGGCCCGGCAGGGGAGAGCCGCTGAAGCTCCCGGCGTCCGCCTGCCCGCTCCTCCGCCGCTCAGGGGCTTCTTGTTCGGGCATTACACCGTCTCCACATCCAGGCTGATCGCCATTTTGGTTGGCTGTGGCCGAGGTGGCGGCGGAATTCTTCGGGGGTTCGCCACCCTCCGGCTGGAGATCGTCCGCCCCGGCGCTCTCACAGTCCCGTCTCCCCGCCGCGGTGGGGTTCAGGGCCATTTTTTTTTCTCCTTCTCCCCCCCCCGGCACCGAGCGCTCAACACGGGGCAATGTAGCTCTAACGATTACGGTGCCGCTTCTCTCACTCACACACACACACACTCACTCACTCACACACACACACACACGCTCTCTCTCTCTCTCTCTCTCTCTCTCGCTCTCTCTCTCTCTCTCTCTCTCACACACACACACACACTGTCCTCCTCACCCAGCCTCCGCCATTGTGAAAATGACGTACACGTTCTTCTCCACCACTGCAAAGCGCTGCCGTCACTGTGTTTACATACGAGACGATCCGCGCCACCCGGCGGCGGCTCCGCGCACTGCAACAGTTTCATGTGGTGATGGGATGTGTGTGTGTGGTGTGTGTGTGTGTGTGCGTGTGTGTGTGTGAGGCGCTCACATTCAGCGACGCGCGGCGAGATGCAGGATGCAACCAGGTGCTGTGCAGTCGTCCCGCTAAGAGGCAACGCATGCGCTGATCTTCTTTTTTCTATGGCTTTTTATAATTTTTTTTTTTTTTTTTATAACACCTATAAAACCTTTTCTCCCCACACGCTGACACGGCCGGCAGATGACCACCGATACACACACTCGCTGTGTGGGTTGATGTAACCTGCAGAGCAATCCCGCTCTTGTAATGCTTCGTCCGGCCACCAGGGGGCGACAGATGTGGGGGGGTTTCCTCCATCTCACCAGACAGAATAAATAAATGTGCCACTTTATGCGTTTTTGATTACAGTGCAAAAGTTTGAATTGGATACTGGTGTTATGCTTTCACGCCAGCTCTCCTTACGATTTTATTGCAATTTTGTGCATTCACATTATAAAACTGAGCTTCTGTAATTACAAAAAGACTGAGGGTGAAATCATAATAATAATCATAGTAATAATACATTATTTGCAGTTTTTCACGATGTTTCTTTAAGGATCCATTTGCTATAGCAAAGAGTGATTCTTTACACAACACTGAAGCTATAAGTAAATACTAAATGTTAAAAGTAGCCTACATACTTTAATATGCGTTCACTGGATGAAGATGTGTTGGGGATAAACAGACTTTTCTTCATGTCCCGTTCACGGAGACGTGGCTGTGTGGATCGGTAGATCACGGAACTTTACGGCAGGAGGAAGGGTGGAGGAATCTGTTTTTTACCATGAACTGTACAAAAGAAGGTGTTTACACTAACAGTGATCCTGTAGCACTGCTCTCGAGATGTGGGGTGATTGTTCATAAACCCTAAACCCTTCTGCTGAGTTCGTTTCATTCACTCTGGTCGGTGTTTACGTTGCACCACAGGCCAGCGTGCAGGACGCACAGCGCATGCTCGCCGACACACATTTTGCACATTCCTGCACAACTGTACAGCTCTTTCATTCATAAACAGATATATTGCACATATTTTCAATAACATAATTTATATTCTGTATTACCATTTTATTTTTGTATTTATGTTTCTTAACTTTTGCAGTATTTGTGTTCTACTCCTACTTCCTATTTTTCTGTTTATTGTTATGCACCAATACACCAAATTCCTTGTTTGTTAAAACTTATTTGTCAACATAATGATACAGTTTTGTACAAATATGATTGCAAGGCATGAAGTACATAAAACATGCATTGGAAAACTACATCATTTCCAAAACAAGCAATATCAGCAGACAATGGGTACTGTCTGTTTTTGTCCCTCTATCACAGGGGTATCTGTGACAGCTGTAAATGTGTTTTCACTATGGGTTAACCATGCTGCCTCTGCTGTAGACGTCAAACTCCTTGTAGCGTAGGTAATCTTTCAGCCTGGGAGGAAGAGGAAGGAAGTTGATGAAAACTGGGGTTCTCAAGCGCAGGCGACTGAGATGTTCCCTTATCCGCAACCGACACAGGTGCTTCAAGCTCCGTGCATTTCCTGAGTGTAAATAAAGTCAGTTAAGTCCATGAATGCACACAAGGTCGTCATTACACTTCTGCTGACAGTTAAAAAAAAAAAAACAACTAAAACAGGATAATGGCAGTTCTTACTTTGAATGTGACATATCTCCAGCCACTGTTTCTCCTCCTTCAAGGTGTCCTTAAGTTTGGTGCAGAAGGAGACATGGTCGGTGTAGTCGAGCATGATGCGCACCACCTGCGCAGATAAGTGCTTGAGCCAGGCCACTGTTATCACCTCACAGAACTACACAGAGACAAAGACACATGTGCCAGTCAAAGCAAAGCCTTGAAAGGAAATGTTGCTCCACTGGCTTATCATATCTTTTCAATTCTTTACACCATTTTTCTCCCAGACAAGCTTTGCCTCACCACCATGTCTTTGATGACTGAGGTCGTCCAAGGAGCGTAGTCATGGGAACTATCACCATAGGGACAGTCAAAGCAACGCTTAACATCATATCCATGGTTAAGAATCATTCTCAGCATGACCTCGTCTTTCAAGGCGTACTGCAGTGCTGAGGGGAAGTGAGTGGTGTTGACACGGGAGTAGTAGTTTACATTTGCGCCAGACTTCAGCAGTGTGTTGATCAGTTCATAGTTGCCCTGTCTAAGAGCCACCTGCAAACAGTTGATAGGATCCTGGTTCACCATCGCCCCGGCCTCTAGCAGGAGGCGGGTGCACTGAAGATCATTGTTGGACACGGCAAAAAAGAGGGCAGACTTGCGCTCATCATCATAGTTGCGACGCACCCTCGGGTGCAGCATGAAGTTTGGGTCATAGCCAGCTTTGAGCAGCATCTCCACACAATGGGCATGTCCCCCAGCAGCGGCAGAATGGAGCGGACTCATCCCACTTTCCTTTACAGCGTTCAGCTTAGTCACTGGGATTAGTTGCTCCAGTGCCCTGTCAAAGTAAAGCCCTCATTTAAGAACATGACAGTGGTTCAAACTGTATTTGAAAGCCATATGTTGTAACATAGACATTCCTCACAGTATGTGTCCATGGTAGGCCACGCGGTGAATTGGCAGGTGCCCACTGTAAAGAGGTTGGTTGGGATCTGCTCCATGGTCCAGCAGCAAGGAGATTATGTCAGGGTTTCCTGATGCGGCTGCATCAAACAATATAGTGCCTGAGTCCGATTCACACCACACATGGGCTCCTACAAAATGATTACAGATACTATAAGAATATATATATATGTTATAAAACTAAGGAAGTTATCCACAATCTTGTATAAATTATTTCTTCCGACCTTTTTTATTGTTTAGATTTTTTTTTATTCTGTACTATTGCACCATAAATTGTCAGATCAACTAAATAAGTGAAGTAATGGAAAGGCCAGACACTTTTGAAATCCATTGTTTAGGTTAAATCACCTTTTCTCATATACCTTTCTGTAGCAGGACATCCACAACATTCAGATGCCCATTCTGTGCAGCCAGAGCCAGTGGAGTTTTTCTTTTGATGTCACATGCATTCGGGTTGGCACCAGACTCCAGGAGCAGATAGACAAAGTTCTCCAGGCCTAAAAAGGCGGACTCATGTAGCGCTGTCCTGTTTAGTGGTCCTGTTTGGTCCGTTTTGGCATTGTAGCGAAGCAATAGTGTGGCCAAGTCATACTGGTCATTCAAAATAGCTAAAGTTAAGTTAATTAGAAGAATGAATAAAACAATTAGCAAAAAACTTTCAAATCTGTAAAATGATTTGCATGTTGCATTCAGATGTCAGATACCTGCCACTAATGGAGAATCCTGCTCATCATTCTGGACATCCGGGCTGCAACCGTTCTGTAACAGGAATGTGGCGCTCTCTCTGAGTCCATGAACCACGGCCAGAAACAACGGCGTCTCACCCTTTAGAGTACGACACTGGGCTGCATCTGGGGGTGATGCTGGATCACAAACACAAAACAACTCATCAACACGCCAGAATTGACAAAGAGTCAAACATTACAGTCATACTTTTAATAACCTCACTACCTGAGAAGATAATCTCTAGTATCCTTTTATTATTTTGCACTGCGGCCTCATGCAGTGGGATCCATCCTCGTTCATCAACTCTGGACAGATTCTCTGGTTGCACTGCCATTCTGTTCAGTGCATCTTCGTCACCTAAATATGAACACACACATTACATCCGATCTCCTGGCAAGATTGATGATAACCGGCATCAGCTTCAACAAGTTAAAGAATTACATCAGCTTACCCTCCTTGATCGCTTTGAAGATCTCATCAGGGTCTTCACTGGGTTTCAGATCACTATCAAAAGAAATTGCACATAAAAAGGATCCAAATCATCAAAAAGACACAAACAATATACAGAAAGAGACGTTCAACACTGGGTGGTTAGAGATCAACCTTGGATTCAATCCTTTGAGCTTTCTATATTCAATCAGACTTCTTTCAATTATATATTGCGTTGCCTCGTCTTCATCCAAGTCGTCCTCCGATTCATAAGCGTCATCTTCTGTCTCTGTGTTCATCTGTTAGTCCAGAAAAGGGTCACCGCACGAGGGGTTTGCTGTGGGGAGACACAGCCATAAGGTAAACAAGACCATAAAATCTGGTACCCGAGAACTCGCACACCACTTGCAGCCCTGAATACCAACAGGGAAAAGTGAACTACAGCACGGTGCAGCTATGGACTAGTTGCGGTCAGTCTTATTCCAGCTGTTGAATTAGTAGTTGAAATGAGTTTAGTGACACTAAAATGCATTCAAGACATTGAATCTAATGATTCCAATGAGCCGTCCTATTTGGCTGTTTTTTGGAGTATAGCTCTTAACTTTTCAGGCAGTATTTCTCTCTCAGCAAGGACGAAACAAACTTATGGAGATTCCTAATGTACAAATGATTGCTGTGAGCATTTCATAAATATCAATCTTCGGTAGCAGAGAAAATATTATGACGAAAACTTAGGCCACAACAATACATGTTTACAGTATTACAAGTGATATTAAATTACCTAGAAATTAAACATAACAGCTACAAACCATACAGTTCAACAGGTTGTCTATACTGTAAACTCCACACTAATCAATCTAGTTTTTCTCTAGATGCATTATTTATTTATTGTCTGGTGTTTACCTTCAGTCAAATGGCTGTGCACCTTCGGTGGCTTTCACAACAGTAGAGGCAGGAGGATCCTCAGTACCCATACATACTGCAGCTATTTATATCTCTCCTACTATAAATATCTGATCACGGGGTCTTCACAGCCTGCACCTAGCTTTGACCCACTGAGCACTGCAACAACTGCCACCATTCTGCTCATAGGCACATTCACCTACAACACAGAGGCCACTTCTAAAAAATACTGCAGGATGACTTTGGCACCTACCATAACATAGGCAAAAGAAACCTTTTTGAATTTAATTTATACATAAATTAAACTTAAGCTTTTCATCAATTTGTGCAATTGCGCAATCCATTGTGCACATGCCACAAATAGTGTTACTACTTCATATCTTAAATACTGATGCTACTAATACTATACTACTAATGCCTAAATTGCCCTTACTCACATATGTATGACTTTCTGTCTGCTGTGGTCCAGCTGGTCTTGTCCTGCACTTGTCTCCCTTCCTTGTCACATGCATTGAGCAGGTTCGTGTCAAGTGTAAGTATAAATTTCCATAGGGCGTATATCAAGTTCAGTTCTTTTCACGTTTTATTCAGTGGTCATTCATAAGAAAAGTTTATTTAACCCATATTTTTGCTGTACTGTTTTGTGTGCTAGAGAAGAACAGCAAACACTGTATAATAAAGACAAAGCTGCAGATGATAGACCACACATTAATAGCCTGTGAGGTATTCACAAGTCTGCAGATATTATCAGGTCACAGTGAGGAACCAAGAGAAAAGCAGGTGCCACACAGAGGCAAGTGGGACAACGGCCCTAACAGACCTGAAATGTAGACACTGTACAGAATATTTACACTGAGTAGCAGTCTACAAGCAGGATCATCAAACTTCCACAGCAACCATGTTCCTGCTCACTAGTCTTCCTGGTTCTCATTACAAGCCAGCTGTTTTTAATTTTAGAAAGCTTTGGCTCAAGGCCACATTACTGGTACTGTGTTACACAGTTACCCGACTTGATGCCAGGAAAGGATTCTTGTGAACTCGTATAAAAATTCTAAAGGCATAAGTGGAGTCCTTCTAACTGAATAAGAGTCGCTGTACAGTAAAGGGATTATGTAATGTTGGCCTACATGGGGAATAAACATGTATGTTGTGTGCAGTGACAACAGAAGACGCTCCATGCAATATGTTTCCAAGGTTTGTTAAATGTAATAAAATGCATTCTTTTTTTTTTTTACTTGTTTCTGTTTTGGAATCAACACCGGACCTGCTTTAGATTGAGACGTGTATGTCATAATCCTTTTTCTAGGGAAAAGTCGCAATGCATCTGATGCACATTTTGTTATTTTTATGTGAATTTAAGTGTCTTTCATTTTTTTTGAGAAAATTATGTAAGACAACCATCTAGCTTTGTATTTTGTAGTAGAAACTGAACTACAAGGGCATTTGAACCTTAAAGGGTATCATGCACCAATCCATGTGCCTCTCATTCCTTCATGTGCTCAGCCCATAATTTTGAAACACATACTCCCTAGTTGGTCACAAACACATGTTATGTTTAATTTTGCATTGTGAAGCAACAGAATCAAAACAAGGCATTAATGTGTTTAATATGTCACAGTAAAATGCTTCAGTCTTAAATCAATTTGTTGTCTTATTTCAGTCATCAAGCTGGCAGAGCATGGCCACACCGCGCTTGATCCAGTGTTGAGGGCGCCTGCTAGTGGGCAACGTCATGGAAATGACAAAATTGGTAGAGTGGCCTGTGGTAGAAAGGGTGCCCTTCCTCTCACTGGTCTTGTAGAGAGGGCAGACAAACAGCTTCTCAGACAGATTGATGTTGTTTTGAGCTGCATTGGAGAGAAGGAAGCAAAGATATAAGGAAAATAGAAAGCAGAGAGTCAGGAAAGTGAAGAGGAAATAATTATTAGAGAAAAAATTAGCAACAAGTTTATAATAAAGGGTCTGAAATGGACACTAAAAACATGAATGGTATTGTAAAACTCACTGGGTTTTATCCAGATGATTGGCATCCAGTCAAATAGGACTTTGGGCAGCTGCTCAGCCAGAACGCCACTGATGATAGGGAGACAAACTATATTTAAGTTTTAGCACGTCTCCTTGCACTTCACTATTATAATGATATATAATTATTTTTGTAAAAATAACCTTATGAACATCTACCTTCCTTTGTCCCAACGAGCTCCGTCCAGAAACAATCCATTAACGTAAACACCATCCTCAGGCGATGAGTCTGACTCGTCAATAGGAAGAACCTGTGAGACAAAATCATGAAAACAAAACCACAGATCAGTTTACCCTTCTTTGAGGTGGAAAAAAGAGGTATTACAAAGTGTCTTTTTACCTCAAAATCAAAGCTTAACAGGTCAATGGGGACATGGTATTTCCTGGCGTAGTTCTGCATAGCCCCAGTAAGGAAGGCCTGAGTGAAGAAGAAGCCAGACAGCCAGAACACATTGGGCTTACTGGTGTCGTACCAATCCTACAGGCACACAAAGTAAAAGTGAAATTGTAAGTGGAGTAACAAAGTCAACAAAGATCCCATATAATCATAGTTCATCTGAATAATCCCTTTGAGCAGTCTCACCTGCAAAAACTTGAGCTTTGAGAGAAAGTCTGTAATGTAGCTGCCCAAAGGCTTAAGGCTTGGGTAAGAGCGCTTGGCCCATTTCTCTGGGACCTTGCCCACTATCAAACTGCCTGCAACTGCCTCCAGCTCTGCATCCATCACCACCAAACCTTTGATGGCCTTCATCAGGTTCTGTAGACTCACACGGATTGTACTGCACAGCCTGAGAAAGAGCAAAAAACAATTGAAAAAAATGTCAGTTAAGACATTTAAAATAGGCGATGATGTGCAGTTACAGTTATGCACTGAGTTGTCCATACGTGTTGTAGCGCTCCATCTCCTGTACAAGCACAGTGTTCATACTCTCCTCGTAGAGCACTGGGAACTTCAGGAGAGCTGCTTCTGTGTCGAAATCAGTTGGAAGCTGGGGAAAGTAAGCAAGGCTGCTAGTTAAGAATATACCAATATAATGCAGGTTATAATCAAGGTAAAGGAAACACCAGCAAAGATATTTAACATGAGATATTTCAGTCTGGACCGACCAGCATCAAAATGCTACAGGAAGAAGAGGGTTGATTAGTTTATACCTTAGTAAGGATGTCATTCGCTATGTCATACAACGTATTGTCACTTCCAGAGCTAGCCCCTCCCTTAGCTCCTCCACCTTGGGTGAGTAGCAATGAATCAAACAGCAGCTTTGTCTGCTGGAGATCTTTGGAAATGTCTACATTTTCATGCATCCCAAACACCTCTGGATGCTGGCTGAATGGAAGCTCCTAGAACATAACAGAACATAACAGTATTGCTGTAGTTGGAAGTCATTATCATAGAAATAAACAGATACATACATATGTATGCTCTTTATGTGTGTTATTTCAAGTGGCCTTACCTTGATAAATTCAATGTAGTCCTCATACATAGATTTGGGTGGGGCGTAGTATTCACCGCTAGGTGATAAAGGGTAGCGAGGTTTCTCAATGACGTCCCTGTTGTAGAAGTCAGCCAAGATGGTCATCAGGAGCCGCCTATCCCAGTCGTCTGTCACACGGCCACCATAGTTACACTCCCCGGTCAGGTAAGTTATGGCCTCGAAAGGCACCTCATCATATTCATTCACAAATAGCTAAAGAGGAAAACAAATTAAATGCATTTTAGATTCTAGTGATGTAGAAACTTGGCCACCAAAACTCTGAATGAATACCTGTAGCTGTCTGATGCTTATGCGTAGGTCAGACTCGTTGAAGCCATAGGGAATATTCCAGCCCAGTGGACCAAACTTCTTCCTCTCCTGAACAAGAGCATGGAAGAAGCACAGTCCATACAGGAGCTTCTCCCAAATCTAATGGACAAATCCAACAGTCAGAGAATGTAGTCGTCATATTATAGACACATTAAATAAATAAATGCAAATTCCTGTCGCTTGGCAAAATTAAAATGAGCTTCTCCCCAACTCACCAGCTCCTTGTTGGGACAGTTATTGAAGAAGTTTGGGTCAGAAACAGGATCTGACAAGTAGGACTGTAGCAGGTTGAGTCGGAGTCCCGTAGGAGGCTCGTTTGTCATTTTCACCCCATTCTGCAGGATGGTCACTGGAAACTGATATCAGAAAGAATGTTTGTTCTTCAGGATTATAATCACAATAAAGATTTATCTTGCTGCTTAAAGTTGGTAATTTTTACACATGCGTCGATTAAAATTCATTAAGCTTCACCTTGGATGATGGATAGCTTGTGAGCCAAAGGCGGAAGTCTGGGTGGCATGTTGCTGGACTGAAGTCCTCACAGATCTTTTCTAGGATGGACATCCAGGAAACGGCCAGGTGACAGTTCTGCAAACACACCCATGTCCCATCCTGCATGGCTGTGGATATCATTTTGGCAGCAATGGGTCCCTGGCCCTGCCCCAGAGAGATGGACTGGAACTTGGCATCACCCATGTTCTTGTCACTGGCAAACTTCAGTAAGCCTGTGGAGGGATACTGTTATTTCTAATGATTTGCAGGGGTAGGATTATATGGAACCTTGAATATCAATCTAAGACTTACTAGCCATGGGATCAGCTCCTGGAGACAGCACAAACACAAGTGGGATGGTGGAGTTGGAGTCCAGGTAGCTCTTACTCAGGTCAAAGGGAGGGGGCTGGACAAATTTCTTCCCCAGTTTGCCAGTTACGTATTTAGTCACAGCTGGCCCTATCTTATCTGGCCTGAGGCAGCGAACAATGATCATCTTCTGCAGCTCATTGAGTCGTTCACACCATGGAGTGGGCAGAGGAGTGTTGCACGGCTCTTTGCTGTCATAAATAGGCTTGAAGTCTCCTGGGCTTTTGATGAAAGACTCTCTGTGGAATAAATAACACTTTGATTCACTCCATTAGTCAAAAGGAATTTATAATGACAAACAGGATAGTAGATCGGGGATACTAAAAAAAGCATTTTTGGTTGAAAGAGCGATGCTTTTTACTTTATTCCTTGTAAGCCAGACAGTTCACTGGCTCTACAGATCTCATCCCAGCTCTTGTCCTGTAGCCAGCTGGGGTCAGGGTTAGCAATGGTGTTCTGCAGGCCCACTCCTCCGGTCAGCAAGAACATGAAGTCAGAGTATTTAATCTCCTCTTTTGCTCTGAGTTGAAATAGAAGAAGATAGCCTACTATAAGATTCACAGAGTATATCTTCAAATGAGCATGTGGTTAGAAGCTGAAATCAAATTCTAATAATCTAATTCATTCAACGAATATGCCCTGGTAGCCTTAAAACTTACAGGAGAAGATTGCAGCAGAGGAGGAAGGAAAAGAGGAGTTTGTCCCTCTCAAATAGAGAGCGACAGACGTTACAGTACAGATTATAGGTGAAGTGATCGATCAGGTACCGAAGTCTTCGCTCCAGGATCTTAGACTTATTACTAAAAGACAAAACATAGAAAGCTTCAGATGAACACAGACCAACTCCTTAAAGTTATATAAGGCATTGCTAAAAGACAGATGTCACAGTGTGGAGTTTCTTGCCAATAGCTTGTCCCACTTTAGTCAAATACACTCAGAGTACAATGAAACATATTCATAATGTCTACAATTGCTTTCCTGTGTGTACAGGGCACATCTGTGTCTCCCCAAGTTAAAAAAAGTTACATTTGATCCCTCCCACTTGCAGCTGCTGTGTAGGAATAATTTTGCTTTTACTCTCCCCATTGTGATAAATTATGTACTTGGTTTTTCTGAAATGGTTATAGTTAAAAGACATTAGGGATGATTTGGAGAAAATACACAAGTTTAAGCAAATATGTGAGTCCTGTGTGATAGTCAAGATTGTGTTCATGTACAACAGATGGAGAACGATGTTTTTTAAATTGCTGGTACAGTCATGAAGTCCCAGCAGATTTGTCTCACCACATCATACCTTTAGGGACTAAAAAGAATGTACTTCTTGTAAATCACTCACCTGTCTTGAATAGAGTTAATGTAGAGGTTGACAAACCAGCTGAGAGAGTACTGGTACATAGGGTCTATGTTTGTCAGATCAGCAATGCTGAAGAAAAGGATAGAGGAGTGCTTGGCAATGGCTCTGTAACCCTCTCTAGACTCTGCTATCTTGATCTCTGTCTTCTCTGCAATCTGGGAAATATGTAAACAGTAGGAAGTTAGATTACCAAATATCCAACTTGTCATATTCACAATCCAAGTCTAATTTTCTTTTTGACATTTAAGAGTTATTTTCACATTGTCCACACCTGCTGTTTCTTGCTAATCTCATTGGACATGATCTTTGCAGAGTCTAAAATCTGAATGGCACTCTCATCCTCCAGGATATTTCCCTCAGAGGACTGCAGTGTCTCCAAGATATTGTCCTCAATTTCCTTTAGCTGCCTCTTATTAGCAGCTGACTGCAGGATTAGTGCATTTCTCTCCTCTTCCAGTTCTGGCCTGTAGAGCAGATACATCACAAAACAATTCTGTAAAAAAAGGGGTGAGGAATATTTCAGTGGAATACCAACATGACATTTTATGAGCACCACCTCTCCTTGGCAACCACAATCCCCAGCAGCTGGTCCTCCAAGCCCTCTGGTGTGATCATGAAATTGAGCAGGGAAACCTTGGTAGCCAGTTCTGGTAGGTAGTGTGGGTTCCTCAGCTTAGTGGTGATGTAGAAACGGAAATCGCAGGAGTACTCAATCACACTCTCCCCCAGCCTGATGCAATCCACACCGCCTAGGTGAAACAAGAAATTACTGAATTTAGAATTTTCAGTTTTAATTCAAATCTCAGTTGCCCTGTTGCTATATCATATTCACAGCACCTTGTTTGAAGGTTTGTTTGAGCAGCAATGGTTCCAGTGAGGGGTCCAGCTCCTCCCCTACATTTTCCAGCAGCAATGGTGTTCCAAATTGAATACAGTTTTCCAGAGTTCTCATGTAGTCCCCGTCTGTTAGCTTGATTACACTCAGGTTGTTGTCTTTCTCTGAATTCTTCACCCACTTGTTGGCCTGACCCTGAGGGTCAATCATCAAGGGCCTACAAGAACACAAATATTAAGGATGATTAATCTTAGGTTGAACTGTACACCTTTCCTATGTATTTTTGACAAATGTTTCAGTAGTAAGTAGTCAGAGATTTTACTTCAAAATATTTCAGCCATGCAGACTCACCATCTACGTGAATTACTGACAATGACACCATTGTCGATAGAGAAAGAGTCACTGGGAAGTCCTGCAATGTTCCAAGCTCTGATCTTAATGGGATCTCCCAGGGTCTTACTGAGAGAGAAGTCATCTGATGACGGAATGTTCTTAGACTAGAGATATTAAGGTAGGTAAAAAGAAAGATAATAAGCAATTAAATATGTCTAAATTCAAAGAAAGTGCCAAACTAAAGAACTGGAGGACTGTTACTTGGCAGAGTTTGGTCCATGACTTGGTGCAGTCCTGTCTGAAGCCAGCAGTGAAGGCCCCCAAGTAGGCAATGACACCAGCGGAGATCAGTACATCTCCAGTCAGGTTGTCATATGTGTTCTGCAGGTCATCTGCTGCCTTAGACCACCTAAAGACAGAAATTAATTCAGTCAGTGGTGTATTGTAATCATCTTATTTGCAGAAAATAATAATTACTATTATAACTTTGATGTGCATCGTCCGGACCTGGTCTTCTCTCCGCCCAGACCACCAATGAGTTTCTCAGCTCTCTCCAACTTCCTAGCACACAAATCCACCTGGATCTCCAGCTGGGCCTTCTCCTCTGTCTTCTCCTCAAAAGTTTTCTGAAGGGCAGCCAAACGGTCCTCGACCTCCTTTAGCTCAGCTCTCTTCTGGTCCAGCAGAGCCATGGTAGCAGCCAGGGACTCCTGTGCCTCTGCGAGACTGGCCTTCTTAGGAGCCACAACCTAAAACCAAAGTGAGTGGTTAAGATCAAAGAATAAGTGGAAGCATGCATGCATGTATTATCAGGACAAGTCAAGAGAAATATTTTATGCAAAGCCAGAAACACTGCACCTTTGCCACCCTGTCATACACCTCCATTGCTTGGATCCATTTGCACAGGCCCTCTGCTGCAGAGGAGGCCTTGGCCACTATACTGGGGTCAAAGTCAGGATTAGTCATGTACTCACTACGGATTTTTTGCATCACAGGGACCTGCAATGAAGATATAGAGGAGTTAGTCAGCGCGAAATACAAGTGTAAGTGTTAAATAATAAACTAAGAGTGTAGTTATCTGGACACTCACAGGAATATTGTCTTTGTCATATTCTCTAAGATCTCGTAAGAAGTTCATATCCCCCAGTAGTTTCTTGCTTGGAACCCAGTAGTCTAAAACCTAGACAATAAAGAAGAGAAAATGTTGCTCATTTAAAATTTAGATGAGATATAGCAGACAATAGTGGTTTCTTCTTAAGATTTTCAAGACAGTCTAACCTTTTTTCCAGTCCCAGCTGGGTCAGCTATCTTATCCGGCTTTATCTCCTTCATCACACACACAGCTGACATCACAAGCTTCACCCCTGAAGGAGGGTTTTTCATGGACTTTACAATTGTGACATCGGAGGGCTGAAACGAAAACGGCAGCTCAACTTACTCAACTGTCTAAACTGCAATGGTCTGAGTGGTCAAACTTGGTACAGTGAAGCAGGACAGTTGAGGGGTGCTCACCTTCAAAGTGTCCAAGGCTGAGAGAGCTGCCTCCAGGGCAGGGATGGCCTCAGCCAAGTCACTTTCACACTCATTCTTCAGAGCCTGAGCCTCATTGGCTTTTATAGTTGCTGCCTCCTCATCAACACGCACAATTTTACTTTTGGCTTCCACCTCTACAGACTCTACTTCAATCACCTGAAAATCATCACATTCATCAATTCTGTATATTTATACATACTGGTATATATACATAAGCTGTGAAATGTATTCACCTTCATCATTTTGGTGTTGTCTATCTTTGCCTGTTCCAGTTTGGGCTGCAGGTCTACAAGTTCCTTCTTCATCTCAGCAACCTGCATAGAAAGTTTGAATGAGTTATACAAAGGTATGCTGAGCATTTTGTAATAAAAACAAAAAGACAAAAAAATAAAACAATTTTTGTACAAATAGTGTTACATATACCTGAGATTCAGCGAAGGCTAGTTTATCCAGACCATTAGTATACCTCTGTTTTGCTTTCATAACAGTGTCTCTTTTCTGAGTGAGTAGCAGACGGAAAGCTGCAATCAGCTCCAGGTAGGATGTGGGTGTCACATAATTATTGCGACCTAGCTCAGAGAGGAATCTGCAATGAAAACAACAGTGTCATGAAGGGCTTATAAATATACTTTACCTTTGAATAAACGAGTTCTAAATAATCACGTCATACCTTTGTGAGAGCTGTTTGGCAGATGTATGGAATGTTTTGCAGATGGGTATGACATCCTGCCTCTCATTTTCACTCATGTCCAGTGACTCCAGGAAGGAGTTGGCTACTCGCTCAAGAGCCTCCTCTGGCCATGGCTGTCAGGGTGGAGAGAAGAAAGAATAATGAGGATGCATGACAGACTGCTGACACTGTTAAGAACAGTGTCTGTTAGCTAACCTAAGTCTCCTTTTTTCTCCCTTTTCTTTCTTTGGAAATTATCTTTGGCACAGGGAGCACAGATGACTGTCTGACACACAGATACATACATAGACAGTTTTTAGTGTTACATATGCAGTACCTAGAGATAAAATAAAAATTACAAGTGACCACATCACTCCTAATGCCTATACAGTACCTGAAACCAGTCAATGGTACAGCAGTTGATAAGAGATGGAAATTGACGCAAGCGATTTCGAAAGGCATCTCCGATGGGACTGAAAGCCACAACAATGTGAAGATTCTCTTTACAGCGTGCTACGAAGAAGGCAAACAGAGTCAAAGGACTCAACTCCAAATTCTTATTACCAGCCTGGGCAATGGGACGTACAGTCTGAAGAAAGAGAGATAAAGAGTAACATTAAACATAGATGAAAATGGCCTATATACAAGGCATACACTGCTTTATAAGGGTATACATACACTTTGTGGCAGCCTACCTCCATGATCTCTTGCTTCTCATCTATGGCGAACAGATTGGGCACCTCCCCTGTGTTCAGGACACTGTCCACATCTTCTAGAAAAGCCTCATCTTTGATCTGAGCGTCTGTAAGCAAGAACACCGTCTTCTGACCTTTCACCCCAGCATCTTTCAGCAGCATCTAAAGTATAAAAAAAAGCAGGGAGTTGTTAAAATCTTTCAAAACCGAAAAATGCCTAAGAATCACTAGCAGAGATCAAAATGGTTTGAGAAAAATACATGTATTGCATCAGAATAACAAGACAAAGAAGTAAATCCTAAACCATAATGCTGACCTTGAGGTCATCTCTCCACTCAGTTATGCCATAGCTCTTAGAGATCTCAGGCTGGAACATGGTCATGTGGGCCATGGATGTAGCCAGACGGGTGATGGATTGGCGTCCGCTGCCTCCCACTCCCACTAGTAGGGCATTGCCTCCTGGCTGCTTCAACACACGGCTGATACGGGACAGGTGCTCCAGAACATAGCTACACAATGCAGACATTTTTTCTCAGTTAATCATGTGGCCATGCAAAGACAGAGTTACAAAAACTTAATTTAATTAACTTGCACATAAGGTCAAGTCATTAGGTTGTATGTTCAGATTAAAATCGTATCTTTTTTAATAATCAGATTTTAACATTTAATACTAACTAACAATAATAACAACAATATTTTGCAGTGCATGTAACTGAATGGATTCTATAACACCAAAGCCGTTACCGGAAGATGACAAGGTTCATGCGATTCTTGTGCATCTGGTTGTATTCAACAAGACACGACTCCACCACTTGAGAAAAGTTTTCCATTGAGGACACCTCAGCGTACAAGCGCTCATTATCCTCCAGGTCAGGATTCATGTAGTCACCAAACAGAAGGTTCCGCATGTCTTCCTCCACCAGCTGAGAAAAGAAGAACATTTATGACGCAAATTAAAACATATAAATTTTCCTAAATTTTACTAACACACTGTGAAACATAATAATAGCAAAGCACATGATACAACAGCAAATATAACTGAATGTCAACTTACTTTACTGCCTTGTTTCAGGTGATCGAACACCTGGTCAAAGGACTCTTTGAAGTGGTCTTTGAGGATGCTGTTCATCAGCTGGTAGATCCATGCTCGATCTTTGTCATCCACCAGTCGGTCATAGTAGACGCGGAAGACCTCATGGACAAACAACCGTATCATAGTGCGTTTGTTCTCCAGAGACTCCTTCTTCAGCAGCAGGCAGCCTTGGATAACACGTGAAAAGTCCCGCAGGTTGAAGGTGTAGTGTGACTTGGCTGGAGTGGGAAGCAGGTTCTCCATGGCTTTCTTATACACCTTGGAGAATTAAATGCATACGACCCAAAAAATTAAAGTAATGGTGAGGACAAGATATGATTGATAGGACATTTTACACATTTAAAACATATTTATCCAACTTGTTTGTACAGTTCATGTGATATCACTGTGTGTTATTGGTGAACTCACTTCCATTGTGGCTGTCACTATTTGGTTGCCAACAGTAAAACATTCTGGTGGGAATTCATTGTTTTTGAGATAGAAGGCCACCACGTTGGAGAAGATGCTAACCATGGTGTCATCACTAAAAGCATTAATGCTAAAAATGTTGAAGTGCCGCAGGAAGCGGGACGTCACAGCATTCCTCCCACCACCAGGGGGGCCCATAGCTGAGATGAGCTGGAGGTCAACAAGAGTGATCCTGGAGGTATCCTTCAGGTCATACCTGCCAGAGCATAACAGATACAGTTGTTTACTGCACAATGCTTAAGCTTCTCTAATGCAGTAAATTAAGTCCTCTTCCTTTATTATAATTTTCTTGTCTTCATATGAAATTAGCATCTAATAGTGGATGGTTCATACCAGTTTCCATGGTCCATATACTGTCGAAAAAGCTCCACAGGAGGCTGTGCTCCAAACTGTTCCAGTGCAGGCATGTTCATGTCATCTACAAAGATGACACACTTCTTTCCCATGGGGGGGCCAAACACTCCCTTCCTTCTTTTATCTAACTTGGACATGATAATATTCTGGAAAATGCAATAAATACAGAATAAATTATTCAGAATGAAAAGAATGACCCTTTCTTGTTTGTTTAGATTATTACATCTAATATTGTCCTAGCAATCGCAAAATTTCTGCAAAGACATTTTTTTCATCCATGCTTCCTACATGCTGACCTGAGTTTGGTTGGCACTAGTGCGAGCTGAAAAATTGATAAAGAAGGGTAGATAACGGTCTTTGTCTAGATTGTTCATCAACTGCTCCTTCACATACACTGACTTTCCAGTGCCAGTAGGACCAACAAACAGGAGAGGCCTAAGCAGAGAAACAGAGGAAAGGTTATGACAAAACTCAGTTTTGTCAGAAGAAATGTAAATAAATCCAGGTTAAAATAATATAAGAAATACTCTATAGGAACCACTACATATGCCACAGATAGAAGTCAAACAATAATTAAGGTAATAATGCACTTTAAGCATTTGTGTGTATCAGTGCCACTGTGGCCCCCTAGAATACTAACACTCCATAGCTGATGCAGAGGTCCATGAGGTAGGAGTAGCGAACTGTGTCTATGGTGGGAACAATGATCTCTTGCACTTTGGTGTTTTTGTCCCCCAGGTTGACATTCTTGATGGAATCCTTCCAGTGAACCCAGCGGCCTTTTCCTTTAAACTGTTAAAGAGATTAGAGTATGATTTACTGAGTTAAACAAAAGTGAAACACCTGTGAGTGATGCAATTACACAATACCTCATAGAAATAGTCATACACCAGGCCTTTCTCATCCATTGGACACTCCCATTTCCCAACAGTGGCTGGGATAGGATGTTCTTCTGTCTTTCCTGACACAGTCACCCTGAAGAACTCACTAAACTTCTCTCTGCTGTCTGTGTCACAGCTGCCACCCACAGACCACACCAGGGAGAAGGCAAACGCTGCCTGCAATCATGAAGGAAGAGAAGGGGAGGTGTCATAGAAAAATATTATTTAACTGAAAAGGAAAGTGCAAATATATAAACATTGAAACGTAAACATGCAGGTACAAATGTTTGCAAGGGGCAGTTCCAAAGCAAGAGTTTTAAATAAATAAGGTTAAGATATTATTCAAAATGATAAATGATTTGGTTATTTTACCATGATCCAGGTGCGAATATTTTTATCCACAGGACCCGTCTTTACAGGTTCAGTGAGCAGCATCTCAAACAGTCGACACAAGGACACCACGGTGTTACTGTTGCCAGTGGAAACAACTTCCTGTAAACAAAACCATAATGCGGCATGACAAAAATTCTGTATATATATACAAATAAATGTAAACTTCAAAACACACTTCAAATATTTTTGGATTGTTCTTGGGCATGGGGCCACTTACTCTGCAATGTTTACGCAGCATCCTGTGGGCAGGCGGCAGGAGCCAGTGGAAGAGCTCCAGCAGCAGGGAGCGGTTGTCCGGACTCTTCAGAGCATCAGGAAGAGTGTTCACCCAGGAGACCACTAAAGGCTCCCAGCCTAGCTGAGAAGGTTCCATGTAGATCATACCACATCGACTGACAGTGGCAGGCTGCAGTAGAAGAAAATAAACAAACAAAACTAAAAAAGACCTTTTTATAACATACGATTACACCCTGTCAATCAAGCTAGATACATTGTTAACTCCCATTGGCTAATCCAATGTTGTTTAACATCTTTTTAATCACATTGGTGAATTATTAGTTTCATTAGAGCAAAATGGTGACCATTCAGTAAATTAACTAGCAAATTGTAAATTGTTAAGATAGGATAATCAAACAAATAATTTATTTAACTTTATTTAACAAACATCTAACTCACCGAGGCCTGTGATAGATCCATTGCTTCAAAAATAAGACTCATCTGATTGGACATCTGGATGATCTCACCACTCATCAGGCACAACTGCGGAGGAAGTGCAAAGCAAAAAAGATCTTATTCAAGTATGTGAAAAACAAATATATATAAATATCAAGTTGTTTTTAATGTTTAGTATATACCTTTTTGTTGTCATCCAGTACAGTGTTCATGCTCTCAATCCATAATGTATCTATGGGACCATCAAACACTACCCATTTACGGTCTGGTGTGTCAGCCGATGCAAACTCACGAAATGTGTTGGCCACAATCCCATCTGTCCACTAGTAATGAGAAAAAACAAAATGTGAAAAAACTAAGCGGTAGAAAGGACCACCTCTTGTCCTAGGCTCACCCCAGTACTGTAAATACACAAATTCTTTATTTATATGTGATACAAAATAAATACAAGTGGATCAAAGGCACAGGTGTACCTCATGGGAAACCAAGTCAAACTGTCCAAAGAGCTGTCCCATGGTGATCGACTTTGGGTTCAACGTCCTGAAGATGACCTTCTCCTCCTCACCGTACCCTCTTTCATTCATGAGAGTCAGTGTGTCAGCTAGAACGTGTAGCACTTTGGTCTTCCCAGCAAACGACTCTCCCACCAGCATGAACCTGATACAAAAAAAAAGAATATCTTCAAGCAAAATCATGTTTCAAATATTCCCTTCAGACCAGCACTTGTGAAATACTGTGGAGCTGTAGCTGGAAAAATGCTAAACAGGATATCATAATGTGGCCACAATTAAATTGAAATACAACATACCCATGTCTGACTATCATCATCTCATATGTCTGGATTATCTTCTGTAAGAAAACCTGTGTTGGCTGTACATTGTGATTTTTACAGCACTCTTCAGCAGACTCCAGAAACAGCTGCCAAGGATATGAAAAAACAATGATTATAAAATAGATCACAATAATAACTAGAAAAGGCAATTTCTGAAGAAATTTCAGTGTGAATGCTGACTGCTGAAAGGCTGACGCTAAACTGGATTGCTGAAGTTGAGCACAAAAAGTGGAATAATATCAACAATATATGAAAGATGTGGAATAGTTGAATGTTTGTTGAAAGGCTGACGCTAAACTGGATTGCTGGCTTGAACTCTCTTGAAGCAGCTGGAGGGAGTATGAATTAGTAAGAAAAGTGGGAAACGGTCTAAATATTATGAATGGGAGTTAAAAGTTGAATAAAACCGAGAATGTAAGAAATATGTACAAGATTTTCTGGTTTACACATGAAAGTATGAAATAGAAGATTAGACATGAAAAATGCAAAAATCCTGTGTGTGTGGGTGTGTGTCTTTGTCACACCAACTGCTGACAAAAAAATGACACTATTAACAAGAAAAACAACAAAAACGACAAAAAACGACACTATAAACAACAAAAACAAAAAAACACAACAAAACGACACTATAAACAACAAAAACGACAAAAACACGAAAAAACGACACTATAAACAACAAAAACGACAAAAAACGACACAATAAACAACAAAAACGACAAAAACACAAAAAAACGACACTATAAACAACAAAAACGACAAAAAACAACAACAAAACTACACTAAAAACAACAAAAACGACAAAAAACGACACTATAAGCAACAAAAAATGACAAAAAAACAACAAATGACACTATAAACAACAAAAAAGACAAAAAAGACACTGTAAACAAAAAAAACGACAAAAAAGACAATATAAATGACAAAAAATGACGCTATAAACGACAAAAAACGACACTATAAACAACAAAAACGACAAAAAACGACACTATAAGCAACAAAAAATGACAAAAAAAACAACAAATGATACTATAAACAACAAAAAAGACAAAAAAGACACTGTAAACAAAAAACGACAAAAAAAGACACTATAAATGACAAAAAATGACGCTATAAACGACAAAAAACGACACTATAAACAACAAAAACGACAAAAAACGACACTATAAGCAACAAAAAACGACAAAAACGACACTATAAACAACAACGACAAAAACGACAATATAAACAACAACAACGACAAAAACGACAAAAAACGACAACAAAACGACACTATAAACGACAAAAAACAACAAAAACAACACTATAAACGACAAAAAAGACAAAAAACAACGCTATAAACAACAAAAACGACAAAAAACGACACTAAAAACAACAAAAACGACAAAACACGACAAAAACCGACACTATAAACAACAAAAACGACAAAAACGACAAGAAACGACAAAAACGACACTATAAAGAACAAAAACGACAAAATATGACACTATAAACGACAAAAAACGACACTATAAAGAACAAAAACGACAAAAAAGACAAAAAACGTCACTATAAACGATAAAAAACAACAAAAAACGACGCTATAAACAACAAAAAAACGACACTATGAACGACAAAAAACGACACTATAAACGACACAAACGAAGAAAAAAAGACACTATAAACAACAAAAACGACAAAAAACGACACTATAAACAAAAACGACAAAAAACAAAAAAAACGACACTATAAACGACACTAAAAACGGCAAAAAACGACACTATAAGCAACAAAAACGACAAAAAACGACAAAAACGACAAAAAACGACACCAAAAAAGACAAAAACGACAAAAAACGACACTATAAGCAACAAAAACGACAAAAAACAACAAAAACGACAAAAAACGACACCAAAAAAGACAAAAACGACAAAAAACGACACTATAAGCAACAAAAACGACAAAAAACGACACTAAAAACTACAAAAAACGACGCTAAAACGACAAAAAACGACACTATAAGCAACAAAAACGACACTAAAAACGACAAAAACGACAAAAAACGACAAAAACGACAAAAAACGACACTAAAAAAGACAAAAACGACAAAAAACGACACTATAAGCAACAAAAAGCGACAAAAAACGACACTAAAAACGACAAAAAACGACACTAAAAACAACAAAACGACACTAAAAAAGACAAAAACGACAAAAAAAGACAAGAAACGACACTATAAGCAACAAAAACGACAAAAAACGACAAAAAACAACAAAAACGACACTATAAGCAACAAAAACGACAAAAAACGACACTAAAAACAACAAAAACGACACTATAAAAAACAAAGACGACACTATAAACAACAAAAAACGACACTATAAACAACAAAAACGACACTAAAAACAACAAAAACGACAAAAAACGACACTATAAACAACAAAAAATGACACTAAAAACGACAAAAACATGACAAAACATGACAAAAACTACATTATGAACAAAAACAACAAAAACAACAAAAAACGACAACAAAACCAGACTATAAACAACAAAAACGACAAAAAACGACACCATAAACAACAAAAACGACAAAAACAACAAAAAACGACAAAAAACGACAACTAAACGACACTATAGACAACAAAAAACGACAAAAAACGACAAAAACGACAAAAAAAGACACTATAAACAACAAAAACGACACTAAAAACAACAAAAACGACACTAAAAACAACAAAAACGACAAAAAACGACACCATAAACAACAAAAACGAATAAAACACGACAAAAACATCAAAAAACGACAAAAACGACAACAAAAACGACAACAAAAACGACAAAAAAAAAGACACTATAAACAACAAAAACGACAACAAAAAACGACACTATAAACAAAAACAAATGACACTATAAACAACAAAAACGACAAGAAACGACACCATAAACAACAAAAACGACAAAAAACGACACTTTAAACAACAAAAAACGACAAAAAACAACACTTTAAACAACAAAAACGACAAAAAACAACAAAAAACGACAAAAAACGACACTAAAAACAACAAAAATGACACTAAAAACGACAAAAACTACAAAAAACGACACTAAAAACAACAAAAACGACACTATAAACAACACTATAAACAACAAAAAACAACAAAAACAACAAAAAACAACACTATAAACAACAAAAACGACAAAAAACAACAAAAAACGACAAAAAACGACACTAAAAACAACAAAAACGACACTAAAAACGACACTAAAAACAACAAAAACAACAAAAAAACGACACTATAAGCAACAAAAACGACAAAAAAACAACAAAAACGACAAAAACGACACTATAAGCAACAAAAACGACAAAAAACCGACACTATAAGCAACAAAAAATGACAAAAAAAACAACAAATGACACTATAAACAACAAAAAAGACAAAAAGACACTAAAAACAAAAACGACAAAAAGACACTAAAAACGACAAAAACGACAAAAAACGACACTAAAAACGACACTAAAAACGACAAAAAAAGACACTGAAAACAACAAAAACGACACTAAAAACAACAGAAACGACAACAAAATGACAAAAAACGACACTAAAAACAACAAACACGACAACAAAATGACACTATAAGCAACAACAACGACACTATAAGCAATAAAAACTACAAAAAAATAAAAAAAGGACACTATAACCAACCAAAACGACAAAAAACGACACTAAAAACAACAAAAACGACACTATAAGCAACAAAAACGACAAAAAACGACACTAAAAACAACAAAAATGACAAAAACGACAAAAAACGTCAAAAAACGACTCTATAAACAAAAACACGACAAAAAACGACAAAAAAAGACACTATAAACAACAAAAACGACAAAAACGACACTATAAACAACAAAAACGACACTAAAAACAAGAAAATGACACTAAAAACTACAAAAACGACAAAAAACGACACTATAAACAACAAAAACGACAAAAAACGACACTATAAACAACAAAAACGACACTAAAAACAACAAAAACGACACTAAAAACAACAAAAACGACAAAAAACGACACTATAAACAACAAAAAATTACACTAATAAACGACAAAAACGACAAAAAACAACAAAAAACGACACAATAAACAACAAAAACGACAAAAACACAAAACAATGACACTATAAACAACAAAAAAGACAAAAAAGACACTGTAAACAAAAAAAACGACAAAAAAGACACTATAAATGACAAAAAATGACGCTATAAACGACAAAAAACGACACTATAAACAACAAAAACGACAAAAAACGACACTATAAGCAACAAAAAACGACAAAAACGACACTATAAACAACAACGACAAAAACGACAAAAAACGACACTATAAACAACAACAACGACAAAAACGACAAAAAACGACAACAAAACGACACTATAAATGACAAAAAACAACAAAAACAACACTATAAACGACAAAAAAAACAAAAAACAACGCTATAAACAACAAAAATGACAAAAAAACGACACTAAAAACAACAAAAACGACAAAAAACGACAAAAACCGACACTATAAACAACAAAAACGACAAAAAATGACAAGAAACGACAAAAACGACACTATAAAGAAAAAAAACGACAAAATATGATACTATAAACGACAAAAAACGACACTATAAAGAACAAAAACGACAAAAAAGACAAAAAACGACACTATAAACGATAAAAAACAACAAAAAACGACGCTATAAACAACAAAAAACGACACTATAAAAGACAAAAAACGACACTATAAACGACACAAACGAGGAAAAAAAGACACTATAAACAACAAAAATGACAAAAAACGACACTATAAACAAAAACGACAAAAAACAAAAAAAGACACTATAAACGACACTAAAAACGACAAAAAACGACACTATAAGCAACAAAAACGACAAAAAACGACAAAAAACGACACTAAAAGCGAAAAAAACGACACTATAAGCAACAAAAACGACACTAAAAACGACAAAAAACGACAAAAACGACAAAAAACGACACTAAAAAAGACAAAAACGACAAAAAACGACACTATAAGCAACAAAAAACGACAAAAAACGACACTAAAAACGACAAAAAACGACACTAAAAACAACAAAACGACACTAAAAAAGACAAAAACGACACTAAAAAAGACAAAAACGACAAAAAACGACAAGAAACGACACTATAAGCAACAAAAACGACAAAAAACGACAAAAAACAACAAAAAACGACACTATAAGCAACAAAAACGACAAAAAACGACACTAAAAACAACAAAAACGACACTATAAGCAACAAAAACGACAAAAAACGACACTAAAAACAACAAAAACGACACTATAAACAACAAAAACGACACTATAAACAACAAAAACGACACTAAAAACAACAAAAACGACACTATAAACAACAAAAAATGACACTAAAAACGACAAAAACATGACAAAACATGACAAAAACTACATTATGAACAAAAACAACAAAAACAACAAAAACGACAACAAAACCAGACTATAAACAACAAAAACGCCAAAAACGACACCATAAACAACAAAAACGACAAAAACAACAAAAAACGACAAAAAACGACAACTAAACGACACTATAGACAACAAAAAACGACAAAAACGACAAAAAAAGACACTATAAACAACAAAAACGACACTAAAAACAACAAAAACGACACTAAAAACAACAAAAACGACAAAAAAACGACACCACAAACAACAAAAACGAATAAAACACGACAAAAACATCAAAAAACGACAAAAACGACAACAAAAACGACAACAAAAACGACACTATAAACAACAAAAACGACAACAAAAAACGACACTATAAACACCAAAAACGACACTATAAACAAAAATGACACTATAAGCAACAAAAACGACAAAAAACAAAAACAAATGACACTATAAACAACAAAAACGACAAGAAACGACACCATAAACAACAAAAACGACAAAAAACGACACTTTAAACAACAAAAAACGACAAAAAACAACACTATAAACAACAAAAACGACAAAAAACAACAAAAAACGACAAAAAACGACACTAAAAACAACAAAAACGACACTAAAAACGACAAAAACGACAAAAAACGACACTAAATCAACAAAAACATAAAAAAACGACACTATAAGCAACAAAAACGACAAAAAAACAACAAAAACGACAAAAAATGACACTATAAGCAACAAAAACGACAAAAAACCGACACTAAAAACGACAAAAAACGACAAAAAACGACAAAAAACGACACTATAAGCAACAAAAACGACAAAAAATGACAAAAAACGACAAAAACGACAAAAAACGACACCAAAAAAGACAAAAACGACAAAAAACAACACTATTAAAGACAAAAACGACACTATAAGCAACAAAAACGACAAAAAACGACACTAAAAACGACAAAAAACGACACTATAAGCAACAAAAACACGACAAAAAACGACTAAAACGACAAAAAAAGACACTATAAACAACGAAAACAACAAAAAACGACACTATAAACAACAAAAAAACAACAAAAAACAACAAAAAAAGACACTGAAAACAACAAAAAACAACACTATAAACAACAAAAACGACAAAAAACGACACTAAAAACAACAAAAACGACAAAAACGACAAAAAACGACACTATAAACAAAAACACGACAAAAAACGACAAAAAAAGACACTATAAACAACAAAAACGACAAAAACGACACTATAAACAACAAAAACGACACTAAAAACAACAAGAAAATGACACTAAAAACTACAAAAACGACAAAAAACGACACTATAAACAACAAAAACGACAAAAAACGACACTATAAACAACAAAAACGACACTAAAAACAACAAAAACGAGACTAAAAACAACAAAAACGACAAAAAACGACACTATAAACAACAAAAAATGACACTAAAAACGACAAAAAACGACACTATAAACAAAAACACGACAAAAAACGACAAAAAAAGACACTATAAACAACAAAAACGACAAAAACGACACTATAAACAACAAAAACGACAAAAAACAACAAAAAACGACACTATAAACAACAAAAACGACAAAAAACAACAAAAAACAACACTATAAACAACAAAAAACGACAAAAACGACAAAAACAAGACAAAAACGACAAAAAAGACAACAAAACGACACTATAAACAACAAAAACACGACATAAAACGACTAAAACAACAAAAAACGACACTATAAACAACAAAAAACGACAAAAAACAACACTATAAACAACAAAAACGACAAAAAAACGACACTAAAAACGACAAAAAACGACACTAAAAACGACAAAAAACGACACTATAAGCAACAAAAACGACACTAAAAACGACAAAAACGACAAAAAACGACAAAAAACGACACTAAAAAAGACAAAAATGACAAAAACGACAAAAAACGACACTAAAAACGACAAAAAATGACACTAAAAACAACAAAACGACACTAAAAAAGACAAAAACGACACTATAAACAACAAAAACGACAAAAAACAACAAAAAACGACATTATAAACAACAAAAACGACAAAAAACAACAAAAAACAACACTATAAACAACAAAAAACGACAAAAACAACAAAAACGACAAAAACAAGACAAAAACGACAAAAAAGACAACAAAACGACACTATAAACAACAAAAACACGACATAAAACGACTAAAACAACAAAAAACGACACTATAAACAACAAAAAACGACAAAAAACAACACTATAAACAACAAAAACGACAAAAAAACGACACTAAAAACGACAAAAAACGACACTATAAGCAACAAAAACGACACTAAAAACGACAAAAACGACAAAAAACGACAAAAAACGACACTAAAAAAGACAAAAATGACGAAAAAGGACAAAAAACGACAAAAACGACAAAAAATGACACTAAAAACAACAAAACGACACTAAAAAAGACAAAAACGACACTATAAACAACAAAAACGACAAAAAACAACAAAAAACGACACTATAAACAACAAAAACGACAAAAAACAACAAAAAACAACACTATAAACAACAAAAAACGACAAAAACAACAAAAACGACAAAAACAAGACAAAAACGACAAAAAAGACAACAAAACGACACTATAAACAACAAAAACACGACATAAAACGACTAAAACAACAAAAAACGACACTATAAACAACAAAAAACGACAAAAAACAACACTATAAACAACAAAAACGACACTAAAAACGACAAAAACGACAAAAAACGACAAAAAACGACAAAAACGACAAAAAACGACAAAAAACGACACTAAAAAAGACAAAAATGACAAAAACGACAAAAAACGACACTAAAAACGACAAAAAATGACACTAAAAACAACAAAACGACACTAAAAAAGACAAAAACGACAAAAAACGACACTATAAGCAACAAAAACGACAAAAAACGACACTAAAAACAACAAAAACGACACTATAAACAACAAAAACGACACTAAAAACAACAAAAACGACAAAAAACGACACTATAAACAACACAAAATGACACTAAAAACGACAAAAACATGACAAAAAACGACAAAAAACTACATTATGAACAAAAACAACAAAAACAACAAAAAACGACAACAAAACCACACTATAAACAACAAAAACGACAAAAAACGACACCATAAACAACAAAAACGACAAAAACAACAAAAAACGACAAAAAACGACAACTAAACGACACTATAGACAACAAAAAACGACAAAAAACGACAAAAACGACAAAAAAAGACACTATAAACAACAAAAACGACACTAAAAACAACAAAAACGACACTAAAAACAACAAAAACGACAAAAAACGACACCATAAACAACAAAAACGAATAAAACACGACAAAAACAACAAAAAACGACAAAAAACGACACTATAAACAACAAAAACACGACAAAAACGACACTATAAACAACAAAAACGACAAAAAACAACACTATAGACAACAAAAACGACACTATAAACAACAAAAACGGCAAAAACATGACAAAAACAACAAAAAACAACACTATAAACAACAAAAACGATAACAAAACGACACTATAAACAACAAAAACGACACTATAAACAACAAAAACGACACTTTAAACAACAAAAACAACAACAAAACGACACTATAAACAACAAAAAAACGACACTATAAACAACAAAAACGACAAAAACACGACAAAAAACGACACTATAAACAACAAAAACGACAAAAACACGACACTGTAAACAACAAAAACGACAAAAACGACACTATAAACAACAAAAACGACATTATAAACAACAAAAACGACAAAAACACGACACTATAAACAACAAAAAACAACACTATAAACAACAAAAACGACAAAAAACGACACTATAAACAAAAAACAAAAAAAACACGAGAAAAAACAACGCTATAAACAACAAAAATGACAAAAACAACAAAAACACGACAAAAAACAACACTATAAACAATAAAAATGACAAAAAAATCAACGACGAAAAAAACGACAAAACAAAAAACAACACTATAAACAACGAAAACAATAAATAAACAAAAACAACAAAAAACGACATTATCAACAACAAAAACGACAAAACAAAACGACAAATAAAACACAAAACGACAAATAAAACACAAAATAACAAAAAAGACAAAAAAGACAAAAAACGACAAAAACAACAAAAACACAACGTTGAAAGGCTGGCACTAAACTGGATTGTTAAAGTTTAGCAAAAGATTTGAATAATATCAACAAAGTATGAAAGATGTCGAATAGCTGAATGTTTGTTGAAAGGCTGGTGCTAAATTGGATTGCTGGATTGAATTTTGTTGAAGTAGCTGGATGGAGTATGAATTAGTAAGAAAAGTGGGAAATGGTCTAAATATTATGCATGGGAGATAAAAGTTGAATAAAAGTGAGTATGTATAAAAGATCTTCAAGATTTTCTGGTTTGAATTGAAGTCCCACCTAAAAGTATGAATGAGCAGATTAGACTTGAAAAATGCTTAAACAACTCTAAAACTGTCAAAATCATGTGTGTGTGTGTGTGTGTGTGTGTGTGTGTGTGTCTGTTTGTCACATCCACCAACTGCTGTTAACTGCCGTCTCAGTCATTTCAGCATTCACACCAATAAATACACAGGTATTGTTGGTTTAGGCCAAAAAAATAAATAATAGCATTAATATATCTGACCTGATAGTCAGCCTCAGGAAGAGAGATGCCTGGGAACAAATCGCTGGTGATTCCATTGAACAGCGGAATATCATGGGAGAGAAACTTGGGCTCGTTAACATCTTTTATGGACCTCAGGAGCTAGACAGTACAACACGTGGAAAAAAATGAAAGGGTCAAAAACTGCAAACCCATTAACAAACTACAATAGTTCACAGTTGGGACACACAGTATAGACTACTACAAATGCATCCATTTAAGCACATACCAGTATGTCCTCATTCTCATCAGGATACTTGAGCTTGAGGTTTCCTGCAGCCACAAGTACAGCTTTGACAGCCCTCATGCCGTAATCATAATGGAATTGTGAGGACAGCTGCTCTGAACAGAGTCTGTAGGTCATCACAATCTTTACTGACAGTGGTTTGGCATTGAGGAAGCCATATGAATACAGAGAGATCTCTGCTATCAGTGCGTAGTTGGGGACCATCATGGCCACTGTTCGGAACAACACCTGCACAGAGAAATTAAAGGAAACGTGTTACTGCCAATGTTATAATTATGTTACATTATACTGAAGGGGTGTAAAAGCCCCATCAGTGAATAATTTGTTGTTGGCAAGCCAACTGGAATAATTTGAAGAGTTGGGATCAAATTAAATGAAATTAATATCATCAATAATGCAGAATAGAAGTAGTAACAGCCAATATTTTTGTAACTGACAGTGTCAACCCACAGTGTCTGATAAAATATTTGAATAAAGACCTTGAGGTTGTCTGGGAGTTCTGAGCGTCCTGCATAGCCAGGATTCATCGTAATGGATACAAAGCAGTTAGGATTGAGTTTGAGCATGGTCCCTTCAAAGTCAAAGTACTCCAGATCCAGCTCGATGGCCCTTTGGATGCAGAGAACCTGCTGGGCCACTACAGAGAGCACCTCCAGCTCAATGCGGTTGAACTCATCAAAGCATGCCCATGCACCAGATGAAGCCAGACCTTTGAAAAACTAAAAGACATTGCACCAAAATACATATTAAAAATGTTTTTGCATTTAAAAACTATGGCTTTTGAATATAAATAAAGAATATCATGCTGGTGTTACTTTTCCCATAGCGAGGTAATCTAGTCCATCAGAACAGTTGAAGACCACACACTGCACAGCTAGAGCTTTGGCCAGATCTTTGGTGGTTTCTGTCTTTCCTGTTCCAGCTGGACCCTCAGGTGCACCTCCCAAATTCAGGTAGAAAGCCCCTATCTAAAACAGAGGGAGAGTTTTGGAATTTAATGTTAAAATATCTGATCACTCAGCATTATTCTAATAAAAAAGTTATAAGTATTTATGTTTAAGTAAGCAATTTGTCAGATATTTTACCAGAGTTCTGTAACATCTGTCAGTCAGTGGAGTGATGACCAGACGTGGTGAGTTCCCCAGGTACTCATAGGCGTACTTAACATCACAGTTGATTATGCGAACACGAACATTGTCATTGCTCCAGTAGTAACGAAGCTGGGCTAGCCATTGGAAGTCTGTTTCATTTGATACACCTGTCAGAAATGGACACTTATTATTTCATTTTTCAAGCTTTTTTTTGCCTTGGTGCTATTTCTAAACTGAGGCATAGCTCTATTACAGTCAACTCTGCATTCTGTGCCATGGGGTACCTTTCTCAATAAGCTCCATGACCACATCCCTGGCATGGACATCAATTGTGACAAGCGCTCCCAAAGTGGTCCGTGTTTGTTTGGGCAGTTTCCCTCTCACCAGCTCCACAATGTCTTTCAGCTGATTCTGGAGTTGCTGATAGTAATTCTTTAAACCCTAGAGAGAACAAAAGCCCAATTACTATTTGAGTTTTTTTCCCAAGGAGATACTGGTATGATGTCATGCTCAACAAAAGAAAAATTCAGGTTAGTTGGTCAGGAATGAGACACTTTACTGCTTTGTACCTCTACACTATCAGTATTTATTAATGTAAATTATATTTTAATTTCAACTAGGAATCTGCACAACTTAATTTTTTCATATTCAGAAAAACACTTTAAATGTATTTCCTTTATAATTTCCATTAATTAAGCTATAACTAGGAGTATTTCAAAAGTTAAAAAAGTTCATTTTTCAGAGAAAAGGGTGTAAAAACCTACATCAGCCCCTGCTCTGATGGCTTCATGAACCTCCAAGGTCCAGAAAATCTGGGAAGTACAGAGCACCACCTGCCCAGGCCACTCCTTGACCCACTGGCTCCGTGCAGTCTCAGCGTAGGCCTGTGAAAACAACCACAGTCACTGACTCACATTTATGTTCACGCATAAGAGGAACCTCAGATTGTCCAGATGTCGCAAATGACCCATACACAACATAATGGCATTGGAGTTATCAAATCACAGTACTGTGTATTATTGAAAGTATTGGGGGAAAGTGATCTCACCACCCTGGACTGGGCTACTACATCCCTGACACTGCGAATCATCAAATCCTCCACCTGCACCAGCCACTTCTCCACTGCTCCTTTGGCTTCAGATGTCGAGATATGCTGTATTAGCTGAACACGCTCCCCCTCACTACTGTACATGGCCTAGGCAAGAACAGTATGCAATTTGATAAAAGTTCAACCATGGTGTCATCAACCATGGTGTCATGTAAAAATAACAATATGTGTGACTGCCTTGCCTGGATATCGAGATTGGGTAGGAAGTCCAGTTTGGAAATACCCTCAAAGCACTTCTTTAGATGGGGCTGCACCCGCAGTGGGTCCTTGGTCTCAGACAGAATCTCCAGCATTTCATCATTGGACAAGAAGAAGAAGCTGGGAGCGGCATTGGTAGTGAGTATCAAAAGCTTTGATATGAACAAAGAATCAAACAAAAAAAACACTGCAAAAGAATGTTGTTTACCGTGGGAAAAAGAGGCGCTTCTTCTCCAGATAGGCATTCAATCCTTTCATGATGCTATCAAGGAGGACGTTAGAATCTTGCAGTTTCTCTAGCAAACCAGGCAGTGAGGTTGCTGGCAGAATCTGCAATTACAAATCATCAGTTAAAAAAGCAGTTCATCTTTCAGATTTTCTTTTTGTGAGAATAATGTGTTCACCATAAACGTTTTTCAATGACTACCTTAGGGTCCTTAACGCAGTGCCTCATGACCTCTTTCCAGTTTTTGTCAACAGTTTGGAAAAGTCGTCCCTCTTCTGGAATCTGCTGCATGATGTCCTGAGAAGAGAAGATGGGCTCCAGATAAAGCCACTGGGACTGCACCTTCAGCCATTCATCAATGGTTTCCTGGATACGAAGCAGACGACTCTCCCATAGCTGAGGTCACAAAAAAAACAGTTAAATTTCTGCAGGACTAGGTATAGGCAGAGTTAAAATGACTGCCATCTGGCAAGATTCCAATGCAAATTCTGCATTGATTCATTAACATCATAACCTTGATCTCATTTTCAAAGGGTTTAATGAATGGTGAGCCCCTCATAGTCTGAGTCTTCACAATCTGGTCATCTAGCATTGTCTGAATCTCGTCCAAGGCAGTCAGGATGGATACTCCGGTCTCCCTGTAAGGTTGATGGTGGAAAGAAATACCATCCCAAATATGCTGCATGGTTTGCATAGCCTTCTCCAGGGAAAATTCCTGTTGAGTCACATAGTGGGGGTATATAGCATTTAGCACATCAATTTAGTATTGTTGCTTCAAAATGATGTAGAAGCAAACACAACATTTCTGGAGTTCTCACTTTACTAGCAGCAGCGCTGATAGACTCAAACTGTTCCAGGTAAGGAGCCAGATTTTGTTTGAGAACTTTGCGTAGTGTAGTACCAGAGTCAGGAGTGAGGTCATACCCCACTATCTCTGACATTTGGTCCCAGTGGCGAGCTCTGATGCCTGGATTACACAAGATGGACACCACAGGGATATGGTCCTGTTGACACAAGCACATTCCGCATATTGGTTTAGCATCAACAAATAAGACTTAATTTACTACAAGACTTCATTAATGAGCTTGTTTGAAATGACAGTTACATGCAGTACCTTGAATTCTTTGATCTGCTCCATTACAGTGGAGCACAAAAGTATTGTGGGGCTTTCCTGCTTCCTTGGATCATCCTCACTATGTCGCCGACTAGTCTTCCCAGCAATCTTCTCCATCTCTTGGTCAGCCTTATTCTGTTTCTGTTGGAAAAACTTCAGCATCTTGAAGATCTCCCTGAAGAACTCATCCACTTTTACTTCCATGCTCTCGCCATCTAGGTCCTGGAAGGAACCGTCCATCCATCTATTCATAAAGGAGATAAACGTTATCGGGGACGATGTGTTTAAATCAAAACATGAAATGCATCAAACTGAAATCAGACCTGTTTTCTGTGCGCTGCCACTTCAGTACAAATCCAAAAAGCTTCTGATATGGATCAATACTGTCTTTGATGACCTCAACCTCTGGGTAACATGTTTGGTCCCATTTGTAAAAGGCCTCTTCTTTGTTAATGAAGACGATCGCCTCCTCAGCCTCCTGGAGAAGTTTCTGAACTGTTCTGACATCCGTTACATACTGTCCAAAAAGTGAAAACGAGACAATTTTCCATTTGATGCAATAGTATTTCTTGTAAACCACACTACAATAAGGCTTTATGGTGTTTTTGTAAAATTCTGATCAAAAATCTAAAGGTATATTTTAATAAGACTATAAAGTTAGTTCAGGTTCAAGTTTGCTTAAAGGAATAGTTTGACATTTTGCGAGATGTGATGATTTGCTTAACTGCAGACTGTTAAAAGAGAGGATCGATACCACTCTCATATCTGTGTGTTCAACATGAAGCTGGAGCCAGCCGGTGGTGAGTTTAGCATAGCATAAAGACTGGAACGGGGAAATTGCTAGCCGTTCACTCGCCAAAGGTAACAAAATTGACCTACCAGTACCCATAATGCGCACAAACATGTTTTTCTCATTCATTTAATCCGTACAAAAACTGTGTAAGTGCAAAGTGTAAAAACAACAATTTGTGGTTTTATGGTGGATTATGTGCAGGACTATTTCTTGGCCATGCGCAGTCCTGGAGTTTTAGAAATGCTGGTAGGCAGATTTTGTTACATTCGTACAGAGCTAGTCTCGCTGTTTCCCCGTGTTCCATTCGTTATGCTAAGCTAAGCCAACCGGCTGCTCAATGTAGCTTCATATTGTACAGACAAATATGAGAGTGGTATTGATCATCTTATCTTACTCTCAGCAAGAAAGCCGATGCATGTATTTCCCAAATTGTCGGAAGTATTTCTTTAAAGTTATCTGAAAGTGCTAATGACACTGTACCTGTTGCATCATATCCAGTTCAGAGCAATGTGGGAACTCCTCTATCCTGCGTCCCAACTTTTCCAGCTGTACCATTAATCTTTCTCGTTTAGCAAGCAGTTCCTGTTCCCCTGTCTTCTTGGCCTTCTGCGTCACCTGGAAAAAGACAGAGCTGTCCAGAATCAGGTCATCCTTGAAAAACAACCATGATATACTGTTGTCGGCACACACAAGAGCATTACCTCATCACTGAGTTCAAAGACATGGAGGATTTTCTGTGGCCAGAGAAAGATAGTCGAATTAAGCTCCAGATCCTCTGGGTCAATGATGTGGACATCCAGGAGGTAAATGAGTCTACAGTAGGCTTCCTGTCAGAACACAATTAGTAGTAAATTATGGTAGAATTGACATGAGATAACAGAAATATGCTTCAGTGTATACAACAAGTAGAACCAATCATCAGGTTATTTACCTTTATTTTTTCACGAAGTTCTGCAATACCCTTTGTCTTAATGAAATTTATGTAATCAATGATCTGTCTCATATCCTCTGTATTCTGTGGTACTTTCAGTACATTCTCTCTGATGGTTTCAAATTCAGAGCAGATCCTTTCAACAGACACAAAAAGGATTGTGAGAAAAATCTGAGCATTTTAAACACAGAGAGACAGTTTTGTTAAAGAATGTAACAAGAGACTCACTGTAGATTTTGCTCACGGTGGCTGGTGATCATTTTCTTCAGAAGTATTTCAGCATAGTTTCTGGCTTTGTTGGCCAGCCCCTGTTTCAGCTCTTCACAGTCCAGATGGACCATTGTGAAGTGGGCTTTTGCTGGGAGGCTGGTAATCTCCTTTGACAGAACACGAAACTCCTCCACTTGCTTTAAAAAGCAGTGACAGTCATCATAAAAAGTTATTTAAAGGCAAGAACAGGTCTATAACTTGTGCAGCATGAATTAAACCCAATGATTTGTTACCTTAGTGTACTCATCAAAAGAGTGCTCCTCTTCCATAAATGTATCCACTCTAGCCTGTGCAGTCCCATTGACTAGCCAGTCATAGTTGTCAACTTCATAAATAAAGCAGAAAAGTCAGCAATAAATGCAAATAAAATCAACGGGTTGATGATAACAAATGGTTGGATTATGGAACATCACCATAGTTCTGGAAATGTTTGTCAGGTTCCTCTAGATTCTTGCGCAAAGCGGTCTTCACAGTCACCTGAGCCCAAGCGAGGATGTGATCAGCCACCTTGGCATCCACAAACGAAGATGTGGCTTGTGCCAGCCATGACTGGAGTGTCTGCACTTTCTGTAGGTAAATGTATAGGTATCAATGCTAGGTCAAAATATATTTGTACATGAAAAGTGGTCATTTCCCTTTAAATTGTTATTACCCACCACCTTACCTGCATTGCAGTTGTGATGGTATTAAGAATCTCAAGAACAGTAGCTTCCAGATCTTGTAAGGTGGGATAAATTTCCATTTTTTCATCATCAAATGTCAAGGCCATACGAAAGACGGGCAAGAGGTGGTGATTGCTTGGATCAAACAGATTGACAAACTCCTGTATACTTGCCTGAAGCAGGGATTTCAACTGGGAATTTACAAAAGAAAAATGTTCATGAGTCTAAATTGAAAACCAAGGCACATACATACAAAGAATGCTGCAGTATATATACATTTCATTAAAAAAAAACATGCCATGTAAATTAGGTACTAAACTGATAATGAGTGATGGCTGACTCTTCTCTTTTGACTCTTTTCTTCTCAAGCCCAAAATCAAGTCAGCATTATCTCACCTGATTGGCGATGAGGGTGGATACACAGTCACAGAAGGAGTCCAGTTTCTCCTCTTTAACTCCCTTCAGTGTTTCTTTACTTGTTAATAAGTGGGTGACTTTAGCAAACCAGGTACTCATGATACGATCTTCTGTCCTCTTACACTCCACGGCCATTTTGTTCTGTAGACTCTTACAGTCCACAGGTCCTGAAGCCCTGGACCAACAGAAGCCAAAATAAAATAAAAAAGAAACTGGAACAAATCTTCATGTGAAATATAGAATGTCATGTTATTTTAGCAGTGCAATGTTGCAATGATATTGTCTCTGCCTACCTGCATCCTGAAAGATCAACCAGGACCAATGGAGAAAATGTCACGTGGCCAATATCCAAGACAGTTTGCATTACTGGATGAAGAATGTGCAAATTTGTTTTTATCATTTTGCGGCTTCTGATAAAGCTATAATGCCAAGATTCAGGGGACACAAAAATCCTGCAAAAGATTGGAAATGTATTTTACAAAAAGGCATTCGAAAACTGACCAACTACTATTTGGTAACTGTGCGTGAATCATTTGTGTATATTAGACACTCACTTTGGTTGGGTAGCTGTCTGTTTTTCTGAGGTAGGGTCTTCTTTCTGTGGATTCTTAAGTACCGTGTCCACTAAAGATAATGAAAATGGTATAATGACGCATGAGTCACCTGTAATCTACATTTACTCTGCAAACCTAGACATACATACATACACAGATAATTAGCTATACCTGTGTGCTTGACAATCACATTGTGGAAGTCGTCGCAGACTTCCTTGCAGAGCTCCTGTAGTAGTTTATTTGTCTCAGGGCTCTCTTTAAATCTAGGTGAGATTCGGGCAACAATTGAGTCCATCCATTGTTGCTGGACTGGAGCAAATGGGCGGCTCTCTACACACTGCTTCAGGAACATGTAGTTTATCTGCAAATGGGACCAAAATAAAATGAGATGCGTGACATACAAATAAATATAAAGGGTTTAGTCTCCTCACAGGTCAAATTTAACACTAAAAAGAAAACTTACCCTACGCTTCCGCTCCTCACTAAGCATCTGTAGAGCAAGGATTGAAATATACCACATTATATTGTGCAATATTTGTATACACATTTGTATTTGAAATGTGTGCCTAAGTAGGTCGATGGCTGTCATACAGAAGGTGGAAGCTGTGGATCTGGTGACTGGCTGCACACTGCTGCCCTCTCTTTGCTCTGTCTGTAGGCCTCCATTGCTCTAGACACCCTGTAATAATTCATTCAACAAACTGTCACATAGCAGGAAACACGATGGCCTGCATAAAGATTTACTGCCTAAATTGGACACTAGGATCATTCTCCTATAGTTGTGGCTACCACTGAGCTGAACTTAAAAAAAACATACAATATCATATGGAGTTGCTCCTGTTGCACTTTACTCCGTCTGTGCCTCAGCAGCTTCCTCTGAACCGTAATCTTCTCCGCTATCTCGTCCTTGGCCGCAGCGGTCTGTTCAACCTCACCCCGCTGCTGCGCGCCTTCGATCGGGGGCAGGACTGGAAGCTCTGTCCTGCCCTTCACCGCCGTGCCTTTGAGAACTGCGGGAGAGGTAGCCATCTCTGGCAACAAGCCACTGAAAAGAGCCACAAGTTACAGCTGTTGTGAGTTAACGCTAGGCTAACTCACTTACCTACCTAGTTGTCTTGGCCCTAAACAAGCTGTGTCGCAGTAGTGATCTCGTTTAATGCAGTGGGGAAACAACAGGCAAGCTATTACCTGTTTGTTCATTCAATATCCTGTCGCTTTAGTTGGCTGGTTAGTAGTTAAAGTCAATTTACTCGGTTAAACCCCTGAAGGAACTTCTGGGACTCAAGTTAACAGCGTCGTTACCGTGGAAACAGTAAACATGGTAACCATAGGAGGGAGGCGGGGCTTGTCGTGTTCATTCCTGATTCTTATATCTGAGGTTTATGGTCTGTTTTATAAAAACTTGAAAAGGCATGAAATAGACAAGAAATAAATATAATTATACATACAAATATAATAATGATATAATGTAGTAATGCAAAATAGTCTCCCGCTAGATAAACAAATGTGTTCATAAAGTCTTTATTATGTGCTATAATGGTGTGACTCCTTGCAGTAGAAAATCCAGTTTCCATCTTTATAGTTTTTAATCCAATCTAAAATAAAACTGGGCAAAAAGAGAGGGACAGCAACACCAACAGATAATCTATCTAATCCAATCATCTGTCGATAGATTATTTTACTGATTCATCATACAAATGTACATGTCAATGTTTTTTTTCCTACAATAGAAACAAACTGCTTAGAAAAGAGTCAAACACAAGTGTGAGTGCATAAATGGTGTTCAGACAGTGGTCACACACCTTGCGCACAATGTGAAAGACTCAACTTCCTGCAATTTTGACTTTAATTGTGTTATTTATGAAGAAAAAAACAGTATATTTATATGTGTGAATTTATTTTTGCTCTAGGTTTAAAATACCCTATTTATGCTTGCCAAAAATTCTTGCCACAAATCAGATTATGTTAAGTATAAACACATTGCAAGCATACATAGAACAAATACAGTGATGAATGCCTGTTTTGCTTACAAAATCTGGTTGTGTCAAGGCCACCAAGAAATCCAAACAATGAAAAGGCATAAAATTAAACGTGGTTATGCGTGGTTTGCATTCTTCCTTTTGTCAAGCGGTTAAGTGAAATTTAAATGCAGGCCTTCTGTGTGTAAAATGGTTATAATAATGTAAAACATAATACTGATATTGTATGTCCTCTCACGTGATTATCACATGATTCCACCAGTAGAGGTCCCTTTAGTCCCTCTTATTTCAAGGGTTTTTTCAGTCTCCTGCATTGACTGCTGTAGCTCCTAAATTGTGCTGCTGTGTGAAGAGATGCAGTGCCAAGTTATAAACAGTTAAATTGTTTCCAAAGTAAAATAAAAATCTGGTATGTACATTCATAGACACACTCCTACCACTGCATGCTTCCATCCTTAAAGAAATGTAATGCAGCTGTAGCATATCTAGCTTATAACAGACGAAGAGAGAAAAAAACATAAATAATTAAAAATACATTAAAACAAAAACAGGGGGTGTGAGAGATGATTGGTTAATTCATTTTGAATTCAAGTCATGAAACCAGTAGTTTAAAATGGTGGAAAGTAACTAAGTTTATTTGTTACTTTTAAGTACTGTGCACATGTACAATTTTGAGATTCTTTAATTATATTAGTATTCTTGTAGTAGGCTATTTCCAAATTGTTGTTTTTTTTGTTTTTTTTTACAATGTGGTATTGCTACTTTTACTTAGCCTAATAAAGGATCTACGTACTTCTCCCACAACGGGTAGTTTCATGTCTCATACATACATGTCAAAAAAATAAAAAAAATGTTTTGTCAGGTATCTAAAAACCCCTTATTAAAAAAGGTGTTCTAGTTTGCCAGTAAAAGCAGGGCGTTTATATAGAATTATTATATATCCAATGTTACCAACCAATACACTGAAGATTTCTTCCGTTTCTTTGAACATTTTGCCCGGGTAGTGAGATTAACATAACTCTATATTTTAAACACATACAATCATAGTTTTCAAATACTCATACAATGCTTTTACTGTACTGCAGGGGGCAGCAGTGCGCATGGAGCGTGTAGTTTACAATACCGGAAACAGTCAAGCGGAAGAAGAAGAAGAAGAAGCAGAAGAGGCTCTCCTCCGCTTGTTAGCTAGCTACTGCTGGGAAGTAGCGACAACATTTTCAGGTATTTTTGAGTTAAGTAACTATGATGTTTGCACATGACTGTAGATGCGTGTCGGCACAAGACAATAAAAGAGAACAGCACTGGTTCCGTGTGTGTGTATTCGATATAAACCAACCGAAAGGCAGAAGTTGTCTTTGTTTTGATTCGCGTTGACGAAAGTCAGGCTTCAATGTTGTGTTTTTCATCGAAGGCCCAAACTGTTGTGACTTGGGATTTCCGGTGCTGTGTTGCTGTCAGACTGAAGAGCTAATTCCCAGAGCGGTTATAACGTTATATAATTGTCCTAACCTCGCGTTCAATATTTTAGGAGAGCGAAATGTCATTCTGTCAACTCACAACTCACATAACCCTTTTGTACTCGTTTAGGATATTATCATAATGAGTTATGCCGAGAAGCCGGAGGACATAACAAGGGAAGAGTGGATGGATAAACTTAACAATGTCCACATTCAGAGAGCTGACATGAACCGGCTCATTATGAACTACCTTGTGACAGGTAAAGTACCGATTTTTTTCTTTGTGACTCAAAGTCAGACTGTTGTTTGTAAAGGTCCATTGTGCAGATAAATGTGCAGGATTTCACCACGGTTTTTATTCAACAGAGGGCTTCAAGGAGGCAGCGGAGAAGTTCAGGATGGAGTCTGGAATAGAGCCTAGTGTGGACTTGGATTCCCTAGATGAAAGAATTAAGATCAGAGAGATGATCTTGAAGGGACAGATCCAGGATGCCATTGCACTGATCAACAGTCTGCACCCAGAACTGCTGGATACCAACCGTTACCTCTACTTTCACCTACAGGTAAAATAAAACACAATGCTTCCAATTTTGCAGACATCTAGGTTTTGTGCTTTAAGCAATATAACTTGTACTGCACTCACTACTTCTGTTTTTTTCATTCCCTTTTGCATCCTCTGGCGTTTTGTGTTTGCAGCAGCAGCATCTGATTGAGCTCATTCGTTTGAGGGAGACCGAAGCTGCCCTGGAATTTGCCCAGTCCCAGTTAGCCGAGCAGGGGGAGGAGAGCCGAGAGTGTCTGACCGAGATGGAGAGGACACTGGCCCTGCTGGCATTCGACAACCCTGAGGACTCACCTTTTGGAGATCTCCTCAATATGATGCAGAGACAAAAAGTAGGGTGAAAGCACATTTACCATACTTGTCTTATTGCTTCTTTTTTACCAATGTTATTGTCATATAAATAGATCAGTTTAAACTGCATGCTACCTGGAATTAATGATCCCACACTAAACAAAAAAAATTCTGTCCCCTGCAGCATGAGGATACTGTTCAATATTAGTGCTGTAGAATGTTTTACACAAATTATGAATTTTTCTCACCCAATTTTCAAATAAATTATATACAAATGCCTTGATGTATGTGTGTGTGTGTGTGTGTGTGTGTGTGGAACTCAATGTCTGTCTATGATCAACTGTTCAATTTTAAAGTATAGAAAGTAATAACATGTCCATATTTTTGTCTTTTCAGGTATGGAGTGAAGTGAATCAGTGTGTGCTAGACTATGAAAACAGAGAGTCAACACCCAAGCTGGCCAAGCTCCTGAAGCTACTGCTGTGGGCTCAAAATGAACTTGACCAAAAGAAAGTGAAGTATCCCAAAATGACAGACCTCAGCAAGGGAACCATTGAAGATCCAAAATAAGGACCCACAGTGAAAATGTACCACAACATTACAAAATGGACACATTTCCTTTATCTATTTATACCCCAACAAACTGACTCATATAGAGTACAACCTTTTCTTTTTTGTAAGGGTTGCTTTTTGATACTTTAATAACTTAGAATGTGCAAACTGGATTGATGGCATTTTAAAATGACTTCTCACACTAAGGCAACAGGCAGATCATTATTTTACTCTGTATTATAATTTACATATTTGTTTATGTAAAATTAGTACACTAGTTTTTTCTGTCTGTTGGCAGGGAAAGTTGTTGGCTTAGGAGGGTGTGAATAAAGCCTAAATTAGGCTGTCACTTTCTGTGTGTGACCACTTAGCAGGGGTTAAGTTTGATGTTTAGGGAAAATGGTTGGCTCAGTGTGCACTGCCTCAAATAAACACAAAGTTTTAGCTCACAAAAAACATACACATTTCAACTAGTAGTCTTTTAGCTAGTACTCTATGTGACGGTAATAGCCAAAGCAAGATACTTGGGATGTTTCAAACTACTGTTGCTTTGAAAGTGAAATTCAGCTTTAGATTCGCTTAGATGCTTGAGACATTACAAAAAGATGCTGACGTAGACAAGGACAAAGAAAAGGTAAACTTTCAATCTACATCACGGTAGCAAAAAGTGGAACAAGGCAAGACTTCTGGGATGCTAAAAACTTTGCAGCGTACTGTGACTGTGCAAGCTTAAAGGTAGCCTCAGTTTCATACTGTCATAAAATATCACAGATTATATTAAAAGATGTGAATGGATAAATCTATGTCCACAGACATGGAGACACTTTTACAGATGGAATATTTACATGTATGGAATAAGCAGCTCTTTTGCTAAATTTGATGTGCTTTTTTTGCTGGGATATTATTTTGCAATAAAAGTGAATTTTTAAACTGCATAAGTCATAAAGCACTTTAAAGCTTGGTGTGTTTTTAATTCTGGAAATAAGTTCTACATTTACTCAAGTACTGACCTTATGTACTCAAGAACTTTTACTTGAGTGTTTCCATTTTAGGATACTTGATACTTCGACTTAACTACAATTAAGAGAGAAATAATGTACTTTAACTCCACTTCAATTATCTGACTGCTGTAATTACTAGTCACTTTGCAAACTAAGATTTTTCACATAAACGTGATCAAATGTGATATATATGATGCATCCTTATAGATTAAACTACCCATTTACCTAAATAGTTCAAATACTTAAATAATCCAATTATATGTATGTCACTGGATGCAGAAGGGTTGAGGAAGTATCCAAATTATTTACTCAAGTAAAAGCAATTCTGCAATATAAATATAAGTCCTGCATTGAAAAGGCCAGTTGAAGAAAAGTATGTATTATCAGCTAAATTTATTTAAGTAACAAAAGTAAAAGTACTCATAATGCAGATCAATGTCCCCTGTGATTAGATAAATGTAGTTGAGTAAAAAGTCAATTTCTCCCTAAAGGTAGTGCAGGAGAAGTACAAGTACAATGCATTAGATTAATTTACTTATAATGGACTATTTCACATTGTGGTGCTACTTTAACTTGAGAAGGATGCGAGGGGGGCCACTCTCTCTCTCCATCGCCGCGCAGGCTGCAGGTGAGCTGCTCAGAGTTGAGCTGAATGCGGAGTCTTATGTAACGACTGCCTGCCTCAAGCAGCGGACGGGACCAGTCAAAGCAAAAAAAAACCTTGCGGGCCCCGGCTGCGCACGTCTTCATCCGGCGAGGACAGGTCGGGAGGAGACTACATCCTGGTGCTCCCCGCCGCACCGACGCATTTATACTGCACCGTCATGACCGGGAAGGCACCGGAGCCGGAGGCGTCTCCCCGGCGTGTCGCCGACGACCGTGGGGCGGAGGAATCGGCCGACTAGAGCCTCGGCCCAGACAAAAAGATCAAATCACTTCCTGACCGACCCTACCGATCGGAGGAAGAACTGCGAGGCTGGCCGGAGGAGGGAGAGAGAGAGAGAGAGAGAGAGAGAGAGAGAGAGAGAGAAACTGACACGTGGATTACTCCTCCTAGGGCATCAGGAAAAACAGACTCCCTCCTCCAGCTTCGTGACCATCGCCTGTGTTCCCGTACGAGCCCGGTCATACAGGTTATGGATCTTAACATCGCAGACCCGTGATATCGCTGCGCGGACACTTTCGTGAGAAAGGAGGTGGAGGTGGAGGGGGGGGGGGCGGTTTGCTCGTTGCGTTTTTCTAAAGGTTTACTTCTCTGACTGATCGACCGGAAACAGATCGAAAGTAAGAAGCCGAAGAGGTTTTGAAGGGAGGCTGCTGCTGCTGCTGCTGCTGCTGCTGCTGCTACTTTGGCGTTGAATGGCAGTTATTCAAAAATATGGCAAGAACTATGGTCCAGATTTGGTCTGTCACAAGGAGAACCATCCGTCTGACAAGATCGGGGTCCCTGGATGTCACAAGAAGTGGCCTGAACACAACACCTGGTCAAGGTACCGCGTTTAACCCTCACAGAGGTTCATTCAACAGTGCTGTCTGTCGGCTCCCGTTAAGGGAGAAACAGTATCAATGTTGACGCTTTTTAGCAACTGTTTGACTTTGTTTGTTTGTTGTAGTAACCTGTATGACTTGCATCAGGAACATGGACATCCGAGCTTTTTTTTTTTTTTTTTTTTTTCAAACCAAAGTAGCCAACCCCTTGCATCTGGTAGTAAGATGACACGTATCATCTGTGGCGTTTCATGGCTCAGTAATCTGAAAATCTAAAATTGTGACGGTTTGAAAATAAGGAAGTTGTGCTTCCTTTGTGAAAAACAAAGTATCATAACATACAATACAATTATGATATTAATTTGACACCATACTTTTCAAAGGAATTTACATGGATCTCCCTATAGATGTAACCTTAATTGACACATGTATGAACTGTTACCTTAAACTGAACCTTAATGAAGACAGAAGCCATTTTAGCCAATGCTGAACATATTTTAGTGCAGTGATTCCCTCCCCCAGTTAGATAAGCCATCCCCTGTCAGCTGTTTTTAAGTCCAAAGCTTGTCCCCCAATGTTGCCTTTGTGCAACCAGACTCGGAGAGTTCAGTCCATTCTGCTTCCCCCCCCGTGCAGGCCAGTGGCGAGGGTATGGACGGTGGTGCTGCTGCTCGGGACGTGCCTCCTCTACTGCGCCCGCGTGGCGATGCCCATCTGTGCCGTCAGCATGGCAGAGCAGTTCAACTGGAGCAAGAGGGAGTCCGGCATGGTGCTGGGCAGCTTCTTCTGGGGCTACTGCTTCACCCAAGTGTTCGGAGGCTACGTCAGTGACCGGTGGGACACATTTGAGTTCAAAGAGGAGTCCTGTTGTGAGACAGTAGTGGGCTAAGAATACTGAATGCCGCTGTTTTAACTTCCTTCTTGTCAAGTTTTGCATGAGTTATGAGGACATTACTGGCAGTGACGCAAACGCCCGTTTGTGTTTGCTGAGTGTGGACAGATAATATAGAAAATAAAGCAGGGTGTTTTCTCTGTCTTATGTTGATAACTCTTGCAGGCGCACAGTGTCATAAACAGATAGGCTGTGTGTTTGAAGTGTTTTATTCAGTCCAGAATTATCGTTTTAATCATAGAAAACACGAAGCACTGATGATCAGAAAGTATCAATGAGTATATTCACGCATACGAACATAAGTGAGGTAGAAGATCATCTTGACTTGTACATACCAGAGCGTATGTGTAACTAGGCTTGATATTGAAGGTGTTTCAGAGAGTCCATATAAAAGGTTGAAAGTGGCTATTTATTTAAAGTTATCGAACAAGAAGAAGGAAATCAACCCACGACACTCTCACAACCTTTAGGTGATATAATCATGTAAATTAAAGCTAATACAGATTGTCTATATTCCGTGTCCACAGGGTGGGAGGAGAGAAGGTCCTCCTGCTGTCTGCGGCAGCCTGGGGGTCGATGACAGCGTTTACCCCCGTCCTGGCTCACTTCTGCTCCCAGCCAATCCTCTCCATGACACTGGCCCGCTTCCTCATGGGCTTATTGCAAGGTGAGATGGACAGCTTAAAGAAGTTTGAATTAAATTCATTTTGATCTTGAGATTACTATAAATCAACGAGGCGAAAAATAATTTGTCACTTTTTTTTTTACTGGATTCTCTTTTAAAACCTGTTTTACTAAAAGCCCTTTTGGAACTAAAACTGATCTGATTTGAAGGTAAATCAGATCAGTTATCAAAGATCAAAGTTAAATTTAAAACATTGTCATAGTAGCTTAATTTTTCATACTTTTAAGTTTGACCATAGCAGGAAATTCCAGATCATTATCACATTCAGCTGTAGACCACAGCAGTGACTGTTTTGATAAAAGTTATTTGTTGTTACAGTCCTTTTACTGTAGTGTCACTAAGTGACATAGTTTTTAATCTAAAGAGGAAATGGATGACTATTTAATCTATTGAGTAAACATATGACATTTTTAGGCCTCTGTTGGCAACCACACATGTTCAGTTTGTTTCACAGCTTTACTTACTTTTGTCTTTTGTTTATTGAGCTTGAGAACAAGAATTTATATTCTACATAAATGGTTTGATTTAGGATTATCTTTAAATTACTTTTGGCAGCAAGCTTTTGTTACAAAACACAGGTGCGGGCGTTTCAGGATTTCAAATTGTTCAGCACCTGCCAAAGCATTTGCTGTGTTATTCACATTACTCAAAGCACACACCATTTCCCCTCAGACTTATATGTTTGTTTTGTGTGAGGAGGATGTAAAAATACTACTTCTATTGCCTTGTTTATTCCTCCTTGAAATTCCTTTCTTAACATTAACCAAATATGTCTGTGTCCTGATTTTAGGAGTTCATTACCCTTCTCTGGCGAGTCTGTGCTCTCAAAAGGTGGTGGAAAGTGAGAGAGGCTTCCTCATGAGCACCGTGGGTAGTGGCTCCTACCTGGGGTGAGTCAAGTCTTATGCAATAATTGGGGAATGGTGGGAAAGGGATGAGTGTTTCTTCTAGAAAATAACTGTTGTGAAATGCAAAAGCACAATCACTTCTAATACCTGTTAGTGTTTAAAAGTGTTACTTTTATTGTCTACATGCAGATGTATCGACTGTTTTATTACAACACCCTGAGTTTTGTTTTTGAAGTTCAGCTCATGCCATGCATGCTTCCAGTCAAGTACATTACTCATTACTATGTTGAAACTTATTGTTACAAGGGCGTGTTTATGACTTGTTGCGTCTTGTTGTGACCTTTTTTTTTTTTTTTTTTCAGCACTCTGGTGATTGGAGGGGCTGGCTCCCTCATGCTAGACCTGTATGGCTGGGAGAGTGTTTTCTATGTGCCTGGTCTCCTGTCAGTCCTGTGGGCCTACTGCATGTGGAAATATCTGCTCAAAGGAGAAGGCAAGGGAGGCTTTAAATGTGTTGACAGTATTTGTGGTGTCACTGCATGCTCCTATCTTGCAGCTGCTTATTTGTATAGTTGGGTCAGTGTCCTCTTGTTTGCCCACGTACCTGTGTTAATCTGTGTTTGCAGGGCCAATCATCACCCTGGAGTCCCTGGGAAGTGGTGGGCCCCAGTCCAAACTGTCCAAAAGACATTGGTTACGGCTCCTCAAACAACCTGCAGTCTGGTGAGATAAAGACAAAGGAAGTGTGCGCATATAAGCGCATGTGCAAGCCGCTGTGTGTATGTGTGCATTTTCTAAGTAGGAATAGCAGTTTGTTTGTTGTCATACTCAGATGAATGAGCATCTGTAATTTTGCCTTTCTTATAATGCTTGAGTTCAGGTCCTACTATTGTCCTTTGGCCACATTACAACATCCACACTCTGAAATTCTAGATTATTGCATGTGTTTTCCAATCATGGAAATATGAGGTACGGGCTTATCCAGAAAGTAAGAAATTTAGAAGAATGATTTTAAGGGAGAATGTAAAAATGTTTCTTTGATACGACATTTTTGTAGACCAAGATCCAGTTTTTATATGTACCAGAGAGTTTAGAATAGCAAGCCTAGTCTCTGGTTGCCTCAGCTGTCTGTTAATGTCTCTGATATTGAGTTCTTCCATGTCCTTCGAGGTCTCTCCCTATGGTCTAGATATTTATATACTGTAATGCAACTGATATGCTCCATTTCCAGTGACAGGGAGAACCTCTGTGGTTTTATGTGATGTATCTGATCCGCCTTGAAAGTAACAGATTAGATGCCACATGGTACTTGCCTTAAAACAGATATGATTTAGACAGGAAAACAATAGATGCCAAACAAGTAGCCCATGCACAAGCTTCTGTCAAATCATGAGCTGATTGGGACATTGTCTCTCTTAACAACACTCAGCAACCTTTGGTATACTTACAATGTGTGTAAATATAGTTTCAGTGAGCTTATTTTGTCTGTTTTTCTCTCTTCATTCCCTGACCAGCGCTGTGATTGTTACACACCTTTGCACAGCGAGCACCTTCTTCACTCTTTTGTCGTGGCTGCCAACATTCTTTAAAGACACCTTCCCCGATGCCAAGGTAACTGGGCTACCTTTTCATCCTTCTTTTCATCACATATTTGAACAAGGGGTTACAGGAAAAAGAATTAAAGTAACACAGCCACGAGGGTTAAACTCAAGAAAGGGACTGGTTCTTTATTTAACAAGACTAAGAGTCTACAGCCATGCCAGCAGCCACAGTCAGTAGATTTCATCCTCTGGGCACCATGAATGTATATACAAAATTTCATGACAATCCATCCATTAGATGATAAGATATATCAGCCTGGACCAAAGTGGTACATCGACTGACCAGCCAACCACCCAAAAAAATAAATAAAATAAAAACAAAGGACAAGTACCTAACACGCTATGAGAAATGACCTGACATCGAGTTCATTCACGCCCATAAAATATGTTGTCCCCCCAGGGTTGGGTGTTCAATGTCATTCCCTGGTTAGTGGCCATACCCTCATCCCTCTTCAGCGGCTGCCTATCTGACCACCTCATCAGTCAAGGTAGGGTGACTGTGGAACAGATATCATAATTACTTTTATTGATAAAGCAGTTGTATCATTGCCTGTCCTAATTCCTCCCTTGATCCCCACAGGCTTTGATACAGCCTCAGTGAGGAAGTTGATGCAGGTACAATATTTGACAGTTGCTTTGTTTTTCTGTGTGTATGTTATCTGTTCAGTCTCATTGTGGATTTTTTTCCACTCAGTCCAAAGTGTATGGATGCCCTCTATCCTCTTTACACTTGTACATAATGAATTATGTTTAAGAGTTTGATTTATGTGTTTTTTTTTTTTTTTGTGTGCATTCATTTCTCTGTTAGTTTTTCTCCATGGGTGTGTCCAGTGTGTTTACCCTTCTTCTGTGTGGCAACACCACCTTCCCCTGGGCTGTAGCATTTGTGTCTGCCACCATGGGCCTTACCACCTTCAGTCACAGGTACTGGCACCTAGAGTGTCCTCACACTATCTGTCTCGCCCTGAAACCAGCACCTTTTTTAGATTTGTTCCCACAAGTTTGTCAGTTTTATATAGCTGTTTTGTTTTATATGTACCCTCTTGGTAACATCATTTGAAACCATTACATTCATTTCCACTGTGTTGAGGACAGTGCCACATAGCAGCCTCTTACACATTAAAGTGCTCAATATCCCACCACCTCTTCGAGCAAACAAGTCTGTTTTTACATCTCTTTAGACCTGCCATTGGAAAGTTTGTTCTGTTGTTTGACCAACTCAGTGACTCTGATTGTGTTTTGCAGTCTTGCTTTAACCACTTAAGGTAAATTGTGTAAAGTAAGACCTTATTATCCTTTACTTGTCCTGGAAAAGGTCATGCCTGCTAAAAACTTTGATTACCTTGATATTCTTTGTACTTTTATTCTTAATAAGGCTAAATAATTTCCAAAAACATTACTCAAAAGGAAGTAAATAGTGAATTTGTTTTCGACTATTTTCCAGATGAATATACATTTGGTGTGCTAGTGAGTATTGTTGGCAGCTAGACAGTGTATGTGGGAACGACTCAAATTAAATTACAGTGTTCGTGTTTATGGTAATTAGGGAACATGTCAACCAGCACAATGGTGTGGCTCATTTATGTGTTTTTAATAGTTTTTGTACAGCAATGGAGCTCTCTGACACAGAGGTAGAAGATATATCAGGCTTTGGCTGCTCAGACATTCCCTAATCCTTAACTTTATGTCAACATTGCATGATTGCATACTAAGAAAGGGTGGGTGAACAATAATGGGTGAGTCACTACCAAGGTAGAAAAAACAGCATGAACAAACAATGAGGAAACTTGAGCATAGCATGAGGAAGCATCAGCTGTGTCGTGTGATTAGACCTTCTGATACTGAATTACCTCATAATTTGTTATGTTTTTTCTTGTGTGGTGCTTTTTTTTTGCCATTACTTTATTTTTTATTCAATATAGATCTTTAAATTATGTATTGGGGGATATTGTATGTAATTTTACAACATAATATTAATATTCTTATAACATTACTTAAGTTGTATATGAGTTTTTATTTGTGACATACTTAATACTATGAATGGTGAAAAACCTTTCTGATGTTAAAAAAATCACAAAGTTTATTTACTATTACTCCAATATTTCTCATGTCCACATCCACTGGTTAGGGCAAAAAGTAGATTTGATTTCACGTTTGTGGATCCACGGTAACACCTTTTCTTAATGAGCTTACTTTCTAAAGTAAGAAAATTAATTTTTTTCATTTAGGTTCCAGTCTTGATAAGAACAATATACTTCATGCAAGAAACAATATAGATATAGTCGATGATAAAAGGTTGGGAGTAGAATATAGACCATCCTCGATACATTTTTCAAGGCCACAGACAGTTATTTCCTATTCTGATTTTTTATTTATTTTTTTATGGCTGAGATTTGTCAGGCTGATTATTGGTTTTATTGGCAATAAATGAGGCAATTCAACTGCAAAGTCAATTTAGCAATTTGAAAAGAAAATGCTTATGACATGCATTTCTTTTACAGCGGTGTATCTGTAAATGTTCAAGATCTTGCTCCTTCCTGTGCTGGAGCTTTATTTGGTAAGTTATATTTCCATATTTCCAGAATTTCTAAAAGCATTTAATACAATTTTCATTAATACAAAACATTTTAGCACTGACTTAACAGATAATTTTTTAAACCACAGGTGAAATTTTTATTAAGTTTTTATATTTTATGTGTGTATCTGCATTTCTCTTACAGGTGTTATGAATACATGTGGTGCTTTCTCAGGTGAGTTTCTGTAATTCCAAGCAGAGAGAACAAATGACTTTGATGAATCATTCACCAGCAGTTGGTATAATACTGTTTTCGGTTTTATTAATTGAAAGTTTCTATTAAGTGAAATAATTGATCCACTTCTTTAATTTCAAACTTTGAGCTGATGTGTCTGCTGTCAGTCATGCTGGCTCCTATGTGCCATGCATATTTCATCATGGAGCATAACGAAGTTGAGTGTCAGATGAATAATACAGGGAACAGAGGATGACAGTTAGTGGTCCTATGAGGGGTGTGTAATGGACTGTGACATTTTCTAAACTCAGTAATCACATGGAAGATACTCTGTGCTTTGTATATATCTTTGTGATAATAGGCTGTTAATGGTGTGCTGTGTGTGTGTGTCCCTGTGCAGGGGTCCTAATGGTGTATTTCTCGGGGTATCTCATCGAGGCCACTGGCTCATGGGCGACTGTGTTTGCCCTCATCACCACAGTCAACCTGCTGGGCCTGTGCACCTTCCTGGCCTTTGCTGAGGCCCGCCGGGTTGACATTGACTCTAGCAAGGTCCGCCACCACAACATCCACATCTAAATCATCAGTCATCAGAGGGACTAGAAATCTATTCCCAAGAGACAAACGACCTTAGGCAACCAGCAGCTTTGAGAACATGGGAGGCACACAGACAAAGCCTGTATGAAACATCTGGAAAACTCTGATTGGCTCTGTGTCTGGTTGAGGAAACAGTTAATGAAAAGCTCACAGCAGAGCCTGCACTATGTTAGTAAAAAATATTTGTGGCGTGTTAAATCTTAGAAAAACACAACTGTGTCAGAGGATGTTATGTCAGTTCAGGGCAGAATGAGAAAGGTTACAGGAGGAAAAAGTCTGCACTACCTCCAGTTATCAGCTTGTGCAGCATGTGGTGGTTAAACAGTTGCTGGGCTACTGTTTACGTCTGTTATTTGTTTCAGAATGTGTTACCTAAAACGAGAAAAAAAAAACTTTTATGGGGTGTGTTTGTGTGCGCTTCGAAGGAGCTGTGTGAGTGATGGATGTGTTGATCTCAGGAGCTCTCTGACAATTGTGACAGACCAAGGTGGTGCGTTCTTACCCTGCGGGGATGGGAGAGGTGGTGTGGGCACATGTAGGTGACGCAGGGAGAGTCCATCGTCTCGTACCTGGAGTCTTTTATTAGTACGCCCCACTCACCCATCACTGAGAGAACTGTCTGAGTGACACCTCATTACCCAGCCACTAATTACTTGGCGGGCGCTATAATGTCCTGTATGATTTACCTTCTATAGTGCCCATCTCCATGGTTACAAGCTCATCTTATCTTTACAATCCGGAAAGGGTGAAAGAGGTCATGGGAACCTTCGTGGCAACAAGGCTCCCTGTTTGTCGTCTCAAAGAATACGTTTTAAGTAGGAAGACCAAAGGTTTTAGATTATTTTTCTTTCTATGTGATTGCATGTAATAGAAATACCTCACTTAATTATTTTGAGTACTTATATATTTATATGGCTTAATGGTTTATTCAATTTCATGTTATTTTTTTTAGGAAATAAATATATTAAGTTAGATGACAGAAAAATAAATATATTAGGTAAGATGACAGAAAATCATGTTATCAAAAGTGAAATGCAGTATGAATAACCCTAATAGACCTCCTCACTTGTTCTTTTCTGATCTGCACTTTCTTGTCTAAGGTGGAGACAGGGTTGGAGGAAAGAAACTTGTTATTATAACCATGAGAACCATATTATCATCATGGTGAAACCCGCTCAGTCAAGCAAGTTCTCCAACTTCTTTGTCAAAAGATCCACCCTTACTATTGCACTTGACGTCATTGTTACCTAGGCGCTAGACAGGAAGTGAAGTCAGTATTTGGGAGAGTTAGATAGTGAGCACAAGAGGGGGAATAGATAAACAAAAATAAAAAGAGCACAAGAGGGAGCCCATTCACTTGTTGTGGGGGTGTCAGAGGCAGTATCTCTCCACTGTCTCATAAAGGCAAATTTAAAGTCTCCATGTTGCACACTGACATGATGAATGGTGCGTGACAGGCAAGAGGATTATAAATGATATCTCGGATTTAATGCAGTTGAGGAACTGGAGAACATTTGGTGTATTGATATTATTGCAAAGTATGTAGCAACATAAAGCAAGCTGCACACATCTGGCTGAATGTTGAAGGGATTGTAGTATTTAGCTCTGGCATTCACAGCACAGTTTCTTTATGTTTTACATTAAGAAGATGTCATTACAATCTAGATGCTTACTTGACATGTGTACCTGAAATCTATGCATTTATTATTTTGTGCCTGATTTAAGCGATGACAGAAGTGTAAAATATGCTCACAGTGGTCACATGGTTTCATGTACTGATCATTGTACGTTGTTACTTTTTTGCTTTTTTTGTAAGAGTTATGTTGCTTCTGTGTGATTGTTTATTGTTATTCACATAAAAAGGCATGTAGGCTTACATTTTCTTGGATTTGTTAAAAAAAAACACTTGGATGTGTATCTTTTGGTTGAATATTTTGGATTTCTGCCAATGCCCAATATGTTTCTTACATTGTCATGGTCAGTGGTTACAAAAATGTGGGCATAAAATATTAATTTAATTTATTCAAACCTTTGCTCTGTGTTTTTCAGAGTGGAAGTTCAATTTTCTGTACATCAATAGACTATTTGAAGGGTTATTCCTAAATTGTGTTTTTATTATTGCACAATCATGATAAAATCAATCAAACTAGTGTTGGTTTATTAATTTTAAGAATGGATTTTTTCTGTTCTTTTTTTTTAATGAACTCTCCATTTGTTTGTGTGTGTTACAGACACCTAAACCTACCAACTACAAAAAATAATTTATTTTGATATCTGAAACTATGATATTGATGCCAAATGTCACTTTCATTCTGTTCCTACATTATGCTTTGTAGTGATCATACACAAAGTGTATGTCTACACCTTTTAGATTCACCATCACTTTATCACATGTAATACTTCAACATTCTCTTCAGCCTTTTTTGTGCATTATTTATGACTGCTTTCATTGCTTGTCCCTTTTTTCAGTTACTGTGTTGACATGCTGCAAAATGTAAACATCTAGATGAGAAATAGCTGGAGTTCTGTTCACCAACATATCTCACTGTAGGCTCCTGAAAGCCTTCTAACAAATAGTTTTTGATAACATGTGAAATATGTATGATAAAAAAAAGACATTAATGCAAAGAAAGCAGTATTATAATGCTTTTAAGAGATGTTGTATTTAAAAGCATATATTAACTTTGAATAAAAATATATTTTGTCATCATTGGTGAGTTGTTTGAGTGTGCTGCACTATCTGCATGTATTTTCTCTGCAGTGCCACAGAGAGGCAGCACAGTTTCAATAATGAGGAGAGCACATGGTGCCATCTAGTCTCAAAATACTTTACACACATTTTCTGTCATGTAGAATGGAGGCCTTGTATGTGGCAGCATGATGGTCTTTTTGGCTTTCTCACTGAGATGAATCTCAACTTATAGCAGACATCACCCATGATTGCTTGAAAGAGTATTTCCATACACCTAAATGCTCTACAGGCCAAGAACGAGCAAGGTTTTTCATCTGCGAAGCCGGGAACCATTTGTGTGTACGCCGGTAGCCAATTCTGCACGTGGATGGGCTCCCGAACAGGTTCTAGCGCGGGTCTGTCCTGTTCACACCAGCGGCTCACTCCAGGCCCAGATCCCGAGTCCGGGCTAGCAGGACGTATGTGGCGGCACCATATGGCAGGATGCTGTGTGCCATGTTGGCTAGCTGGCACTGCCCACGTGTGAATGGCCAGACGCTAGTCAACCCAACCCACTCCTTCTCAGGGGACTGAACGGCTCAGGTTGCCATGGAGATGGGTGGCTTGTGGCTGCTGCGTGGCAATGAGAAGAAAGGGAGGGGTCACAAGAGAGGGAACGTAACAAGTCGGGTAGAAGTCAGCGGAGCGAGCTGGCAGTGAGCGTGGCTCTTGATGCGCAGTTCAGACAAAAAACAGCCGTGGTGTTAAAGAGGTGGTCGGTCACTTATTGGAGTGCTCCCACTGACAGCAAGCGGCGTTGTAAAAGCAGACATAATCATGATGAGTGGCCCACTATTTAATTAGCAGAGATGAAACACTGTAAGGGGAGAGTAGAGGAGTGGGGAGATGAACCCTCCCCCAACTTGTCGCCTGGTAAGAGTAACCCAGTAAAGGCAGGCCCCATCAGAGAGCCAGAGATACATGTAAATGAAATAGCCCCATTAATTAGTAATTAACATCAAGTTAATGACATTTCACTGTGTCGCCATCTCATCCTATGTCCTTCCTCTGTGGCGGAGGGGCCGTCTCTCCGGTCCCTGATCTGAATGCTAATTAGTGCAAAGCTAAACTGCCATATAGGTCTACCTAATGATATAGAGGCCCAGTTTAAGACTGGTCATTGTGTGGGGAGGATTAATCACTTTGTAGTAGTAGATCAGGAGGCTTTATAAGTCTGCCACTCCTTAGAGGGTTGTGATATTGAGGGCCGGTGACAGGTTTTATGTGCTAATTGCATTGCGCCTGTTGGCCTAATGTTGGGTAATTCCTCATGAACTACTTCTAACCATTCTTCTCGTTTTATATATATATATATATATATATATACAAGAAATATTTCTGTTAAGTGAGCATAAAATGGTTTGGTATGTCAAATCTCATTATTTCACGGTCTTGCATGGTTTGATTGAGTTTGAGGGCCCAACAGTGGATAGACTCTAATTTGTTTTGGGTCCCCTCCTGAGCTAAATCCGCTCTGTGACAGAGGTAATTTTACATGATTTGACTGCAGTCAGGGACAGTATCTCTGTGAAGCTAGATGAAACACGAAGTTAACACGCTGTACACAGCGGTGTTCCTGGAGTGGACAAGAATGTCAGCTCGAAAAATAAAGGAAATGTATTCACACATTGATGTGCAGGGTTATGTCCTACAATGCTAAACTGCGCTTTGAGTCTGTGAGAGTTTTCTCTGTCTCCATTATGAATTCCTCTTGTTTCCTGTAGCTGTCAACCTCTCTCTCTCTCTGTCTGTATCTGTCTCTCTTCTCTGTTGCCCTCTTTCTTGTTTCTTTTCCTTTCTTTCCAAACTCTGTTCTGATTCATAATTGACCCTTTAAAAGGATCCCCTGGTGCCCAAGCACATCCACCATTAGCACACCAGCACACACACACACACACACACACACACACACACACAACCAAATATGTTGATTTCTGTCAATTAAACCCCATCAGCTGTTTGCCTCCTGCTAGACATATGGCCTGTGTTAAATCTAAAGAGCAAATGGAGCCACTATTGAGAGGGGCATCATTTTAATGGAACCCTGAGGGACAAGACCCACACCTGCGCAATAATAACATTAAACCATGCTCAGCCCACTGGCCAGATGAGGACAGTGTTGGTTTGTGTGTGCTATGTGTGTGTACATGCACATGACATTGGTTGATTTTAATTCAGCCCCACCAGCAATAGGGGTTTTAGTCTTTTCAGAACACAGTTACATCCAGCATTGGCAGTTTTTCTGTGAAACTAACATTGTGGTAATGTCTTCTTCTATAGGCTCCACATGTATGTTCAGTTTGTTTTCTGTTCAGAGCTGCAGCAGGAGAGGGACAGCTCAGGCTGTTGTCAGACTCTAGTATTTGTTATTATATAAGCCAGAAAAAACAAAGACACAAATGCACTCCATCACTGCAGACCATCTCTCCCCTGCAGTCAGAGTGAGAGTTTTTTTTTTTGTTTTGTTTTGTTTTTTTTGTTATTTTGCCAATGAATGGTTATGGAGTTCACAGGTCCACAGTCAGAAATGGAGACAAATGACTGAACAAATGTTTAGAAATATAATTTTAGACAACAATATGGTGCTATGCCTTTGGCAGGGAGCGTCGGATGCTTAGTTTTAAGACAAGAAGAAAACAAATGAAACACTCTCACAACTGTGTAAATAAAGCAAATCTTTTCAGTTCATCCACAACGACTTAGACTACTTTTGTTAAATGTGAATGCTTTTATATTGCTGTTAGCCATGGTCGACATACTAGTCTAACAGTTACTTTATTACACTTTTAGTGGTGCTGCAACTAACAGTTTTTTCAATTATAGTTCAATCTGCTCATAATGTTCAGGATTAATCGTTTGGTCTATAAATTGTTGGAAAATAGGTAACATTCATATTGCTGTCAGTCAGTTTACTATCAAATAAGAGGAAGAAAAGCCACAAAATGTTTAGATTTTTTTGCTTAAATGATTAATAGATTATCAAAATAATTGCAGATTGATTTTCTGTTGATCCACTAATTGATTAATAAAATAATAATTTCAGCTCAGATTTTAAATAGATTTTCTAAAATGCATATACAAACAAAATTGTATTAAATACATACAATACAACCTTTACTATGTTTTGAATCCATTATGATTGATTATGATTAAAAAGTATAAGTGATGTAATCAGTTTAGGAATCAATAGTAGTAAGTTGATTGTTACAATAAAAATCTTAGAAAAAATGTGCTTGCCATATAAAGCAGGTGTGTAGATGTAGGTCTGTAACTATGTAACTAATTATTTTCATTATTGATTACTTTTTGGTGATTATTTTTTGTCTAAAGTCTCCAAAATATCTGAAAATAGTGAAAATGTCTGTCAAAGTTTACCAGAATCCAAGGTGATGTATTCAAAATTGCTTGTTTTGTTCAAGCCACAGTCCGAAACCCAAATAAATCCAGTTTTCAATTATATAAAACAGAGAAAAAAAGCAAATCCTCAGATTGGAGAAGCTGAAATTAAAAATATTTGGCAGGTTTTGCTTCTGAAAAAGACTAAAACTGTTCATCGATTATCAGAATAGTTGCTGATTCATTTTCTGTTGATCGACCAAATGATTAATCAACTAATCCTTTGCAAACTAAAGATTAACCACCAAGGTTAGAGGTAGATGAATGGATCTCAACTTGAAGAAAAAAAACCTGAAATGATGAAATGTTTTTAAATAGTTCTGTTTTGTTACCTTATCTTATTATATTCACTCATAGTTCCAAATAATTAGCAGCATTCTGTTTGTGCATGCACACGATGAGGTTAAATACCCAAACCCAGTCGGGCCCCCACTCCCCACTCCCCACAGTACCCCTCCAATCATCCGCTCCAGCTCTCCCCAGCTTCACAACGCTCACATCTCCAACAGCACCAGATCTCCCCTTTTTTCCTGCTTGCTCTTTACTAAAGTTTGGCTGTCAATCAGCAGTGGCCTGAGGCAACAGGCACTGATGAAAAGACCCCTGAGACAAGGAGACCCAAATTAGATTTCAATAAGGATGTTGAATATTCATATCAGGGAAACATCTAAAGGTAAACGCTTTTTGATCTCCGCACACAAATATCACTTGTGTGCATTCCCAGGTCCTGGCGCTCTGGTTCTACTGTGTTTTCTCCCCCAGCCTGGTCCGGCCCCGGCCTCGGCTCTATCTCACTCCTCGGGGGATGCAATGGAATAATGATGATGGGGCTACAAAGGAGAAAAAGAGCCATAATGAATGTTTATACTAAAGGGACCCAATAGAAAGGGCATCCGTACTAAGTATTCAGTAATTAGTATTTAGCAGAAGTTGATCGCTGAGTGCACACATTCAAACACACAGAGACACACACGCACAGACACACATATCCAGGGCAGAATCACTGAGGCATAATCATTTGCCGGGTAAACTTTAGACAGGGGAACCTCCCTTGACAGCAGCAGTCAAAACACAGTTTCATTGCTCCTGTCAACATGTTTCCTTTATTTTTATAATTGACTCCACTTAGGGTCTTTCTCCTCAAAATGTCAACAGAATTTACAATGCGGCTGTTTATTTTACTGAACATACCTGTGTTCTGTTACTCACCAGCTCTCTACAGAATCATAATTATCAGTTTAACGTTGCACATTGTGGATGAACATGTCTCCTAACCTCAGAGCTAAAACTGTCCTTTTTTGTCTTACCTTGATGTGTTTTTTGTGTAAACTGTATTGGTTATGAGAACTAAAAAAGGGCCAACGGTCTCTAAATACCCTGAAGAAATTGCCATCACTTCCATCATAGTGGAGAAGGAAATGTGCGGGGATGGTGGATGATGTGGGGGGATGCTTTGGTCGGGAGGGGGGTGGACTGCCTGAGGCTCTTTTTCCCCCACAGAGAGTCCACTTCGCTCGGGAACACACTATGAAGCGAGTCCCAAAATGAGACCAAAGGATGGGAACACCATCCCCGCTTGACACAGGAAGGGACCATCCAGCTAATAGTCCACATCAACTTCTATCATCAATAATGCGTCGCGAGCGACCATGATAGTCCTGATCAAGCAACCGTGGCTCATGATGCAGGGAGACAAGCCAACGCCATCCTCCAGCAGAGTTAATAAAAATAATTCTCGTTCTCATCTTACATTATACTTTTCTCTTGTTATTTCTCTCACTCAGTGTTCCTCTCAACCTCCCCCACCCCTTCCTTACAACATGATGGTCAGTCAATTGCCAGGCAATCTGGTCTGTGATGTTGTTCACACTTCCATCGAGCCAACAAGAAAAAAAAAAATCTTTGACAAGATATGATGACTTGCCCAGGTGGTGTGTTTCACTGGTCTCTTGGTCTTTCGGGTGAGAGCCGCCAACCAAGGTATGTGTGTGTGTGTGTGTGTGTGTGTGTGTGTGTGCGTGTGTGTGTGTGCGTGTGTGTGTGTGTGTGTGTGTGTGTGTGTGTGTGTGTTTGTGTGTGTACATCTGCCTACAGTATATGATGGTGTGTTTACCCCAGGCCCTGTGCTGTGGTGCTGTGATGCTGAGTGTCACCCTGCTCCGGCCTGAGCCCTGCAGCCAGAGAAACCAGCTGTGAAACTGACAGGTTTGTCTTCTGCACTCACCTACACTCTTTCTTCCCCTGCACACACACATACAAACACACACACACACACACACACACACACACACACACACACACACACACACAGATACATACACATGCAAACACGTACACATAATGAGGCGCACACACAGACACACATAGCTTCATGGCCTGAGGTTTAAGTACACATGCACACACAAGCCCCCCCCCCTCGCCCCCCCCTGCATCCACACGTATCCACAGACCATCACACAAGCTGCAGGCATTCTCTCTCATGCCAGCTACAAACAAAGTGCAAAAGGAATATGCTTACAGAGCTCCGATATATAGTGGCTACTCACAACCTTAACACATTTTTCACAATTTGATGAAAATTAGCAAAGACATTCAATATCCAAGTGAAATATTCTTTAGATCACATTTTCCATCAATATTCCTCATCATTTAAGCACTGGACCATACTATATTTTCATCCGGATTGTTTTATTAAGCTGTAAATAAGAAACTGCCGGTATTTAATGTCTTTCAAAAATCAGGTAAAAAATAAATTAGAAGTCAATGACTCTCACTCAAGAAAACAAAAGGCAATTAAATTAGGATCAAAACAGTTTAAGGTGATATGTGTGAAAATACAGTTTAATTACAGTAAAATACAGTATTTATAAAATAATTGCTCTAACCGGTTTAGGATATTACATAAAGATAATGAACAGCATAAACATATATTGCAAACATATCTTTTTACATGCATGTTAAATATTTAAAGAAAAAATGTTTTGTCTAGTCATTAAGTGCAGCTGTTGTAATTGCAGCGGTTGTACTTTGTTCATGCAAATAAACCATAGAGCATTTAAAACACAATGGAGATGTTTTAGGAAACCTCTTCATGCGATATATGTATAGTGTATTGCACCTTAGATTTATTAATATTAGTAAGTTGAATACAGTATAAACTGTTATCTTTTCCACATTTTATTTTACTTGACAATCTTCATTCCCTGAGAGTTCAGGAAATGTTTAATTATAAATTGAACCTATAATAAACCACCTGATCCTCATATATGGATTTGCATGATCAGATATGACTCATTCTCCCAGGTGAATGCATGGTTCTTGCAGTATACACATGTAAGTTTGGATGGAGGCGTGCAGCACATACATGTACAAGTGTATTCTGTATCATGTAGGTCAATGAGGACACGCAACATTGCCACAAGCATCTGAACTCGTGGTCCGTCCAGGAAAAGCTGATGAGTTACCCTCAGGAGATGCTGCCTTCTATGGCACCTTCCCCCACACCTAACGGACACCTAGCGCGCACACAAACCCTCACACACACACACACACACACACACACACGTGGACTTTGACACACAGTAGTGAAGGATGCCATGTGTATCCAGGTGTCTGGCTGTGCTGTAGCACCCTTCAGATGTCACAACGACAGAAATCAGTGTTCTGACCAGAAAGTCTGCAGGCAGCACAAGCGTGTTCCCGTGCCACATTTGAGTACATGGATGTGTGTGTCTTGGCGCATCTGTGCACGCATATGCACGCGTGTTTGTGTGTGTACTTGCGGTTGCTTATTCCTAGAGGGTGGGGGTGAGAAAAACAAGTGAGAAAACAGCAAAACAAGTTAAGAGACAATGAAGAAAGCAACACTGGCACCTGTTTCCCCTGGTGTGGAGGGCGAAGAATCCACCTCAGAAACTATACTACCTGGTCCTTTGATATACTCTGTCACTAATGATGCCACTGATAATTTTTTCTCTAGATATTTCAGTCCAACAGCATGCACTATATCACCTTTATCTCTCCTTCAAACCCTTCATAAACATGCTCCCCTTCCTAGCACACATGCACACTTTTTTTTTGGGTTCAGTTATGTGGCCAGATGTCCAAGTTGACATAGCGCTTAAGGCGTTTGACTGGATGAAACAGTGCATTGGCTGCGGGTAAAGAGGGATTAAAACAGGGCCTGAGGCACTTGTGTTATATTGAAAACATCCTGGGCTGCTTTGTATGGAGATTTGCATACATTCGGGTCTGTGAGGCGATGGCCCATCTGCTGAAGTGCATTGTCCCCAAACAACAAAGTGTGTTTAAATATTTCACATCTCCATCTACTGGGACATAGGTACATAGAAATGAGTGGAGAGTGAGTGAGAGAAATAGAGGGCGATGGAGGGGGGTGAAAAGAAAGACAAAAAAAGGACTGAGTAGATTGGCACAGCTTTGAATTTGAACTGCTCCCAAATGTGCCTCAGTCAGAGCCACAGTAAATAACACTATCGTCGGCCAGGAACCGGGAAAATGAGGAGAATCTAAATATAATATGTTGTAAATCTGAATTCTGGTGAAAAACATAGTTGTCTTAATACAGAAATGAAGATGTGAAATGTATGTTTTGGGCTATGATTGTGCTAGGAATATTCAGCTAATATAAAACAGGCTTGAAATGCACACATTTAATTGTTATATTAACTGTTGAAACTTTGAATACATTTTCTGTATCATGAAATGCATTTATCACAACACTGGACATTTCCGCCTAATATTAATAGATTTATTACATTATGCATGCAGTGTCAAATTAACTATGAAAGACATTGATTATGTGGATAGAAAAAACTGGCAAATATCCACAGTGGACAGTTTGTTACGGACTGGTCCAGTATTAAGTTATCATCCCTCTGGCCAAAACCCTCTTTATTGTATTAATGCCATAACTCTGGATTTCTGTGACATTTAATGGCACTGTAAAATTAGATAATTACTGTAATATATCTGTGTACTCATGCCCGTTTCCGAGGTCAGAAACATAAAAATTAATAAGGAACAAGTGGGAGAAAGGGGACACAGTGGAGAGATTAAATGAGAGTATGTGTGTGTGCAAGAGTGTTTGAAGCGGAAAAGATGGCAAAAGTTAGTTTTATTAATGCAAAGAGAACACAGTCTGAAGTTACTTTGACATCCAAATAGGCATCCTGTCTTGATACCCCTGCATTTTTATTTTCACTCTCCTCTCCCCGTGTGTCTTTCATTTCAACCAAAACACACATCAAATGAAAAACATGCTCAGGGCAGTGGATGGTGGATGGAACAGTAAGGTGATTTAACGACGGGACGGTTTGTGTGTAGGCTGGACAGCCTGGTGCAGCCTCCGTCTTCACAACCCGCACACACAAACCCATGCACACATTTACACGTACGCACACACAGACAGACACAGACACACACACTGACACCAAATATCTGAAAAAACAGCCAAGATGGACGTGAGGAACATGTTGCCTGCACGGGGGAGGATTTTGGAAAGAAGAGCGTGGTCAATCTGTTTGTTTCTCTGCCACATCCAAGAAGAGTGATAATTTCATTTTCTTTCATTATTTCCTCTCTTTTATTGTACTCCGAATGTCAGATTTTGAAAGCTGCTGAGGTTTATGTTTAAGAAAAGAGCACATCAGACAATGGTTTTTATTTATTTTGCAACAAAATGTCGGTCTCCCTTGTTCCCACATAGTGAGACATCAAGACAGCAAATACAGACAGACCCATTGATTCCACCTTAACCTTGTACCTCCGCCTTGTCTCGCTGAATCTCCCTCTGTCTAATCATGTCCCATAAGCCAGTTCATTTATGTAAACTCTTTAGTCGTAGAAGGTCACGGTTGGAGAGTCTGTGAAAAAGTATAACAGACACACATTAACCCCCATTTAATCAGGATTACAGAGAACAACCCAGCATTATTTAACACACATCATAGAGCATGACAGCAGTAGGGAAATATGGGGCACACACATACACACACAAACACAAATCCAGCACAATCAATCTAATGGTGTGCATTAGTTAACTGCCAAATGTTGGGCTTTTTATGGCAGGATCACCCGTCCCTTGAAAAGATAAATACGGTGCACAGATCCCAGTAATTACAGCAATCCCCTTACAGCACACAGAGACCGTCCTCACTCACCAGCCTCTCTGGAGTACTGTCGCCCTGTAGATTAAGTCATTTAGGACAGTTTTAGGGCACCGGGGTGACTGACAGATGAGGAGCTGGATGGAGAGGAGACAAAAGGACAGACAGGGGTGGTGTTAATGCGTTTTGTCTTTACAGTATTTTGGGGGAGGGGTTATGCATGTCAGACTAAATGAATAGATAAGGACACAATCAAATGCACACTGCCACACCTGTGATTTATGTAGCACATAGGCAAACACATGATATCTCTTTGTGGCATTCTGTAAACTTCCAGTGATTTTCTGAGGTCATGTCTCATCACTCGTTCAGTATCATAACCTTCCAAATGAATGAATGAACATTAAGTACATCACATTAAGTAAAGGTTCATGCTCTTTTTGTGGAAAATATCAATTTAATGTGCAATTAAGAAAATTAATTGAAAATTGATTAAATACCTCACTGACATAGTCTCAACAAAACATATACCATCTTGAGGTCTTGCGAAGCATTAAGATGTAAAAAATGTAAGGGTTCTGGAGTTTCCTTGTAAACAAACAAAATTATGTTTACACTCGCCAAAAAGCATTGTACATTTCCTTGCAACCTAACAAACATGGTGAATGCATTTCTTCCCTCATAAAATATTTGCAAAGCAAATGTTTGGAATATTTTAAATCATGCTTTGTTTACATTCACGTTTGCTGGCTTGCACTCTTCTTTTTCACTACCTTTGCTACGTCATGTGTCAAGTAATTAGTATTCTGTTGCTTGTGTGCGGAATACAAACAAAACAGGGATCCACTCGTAAAAAATAAAACAATGCGCCATAATACTCTTAGAGGTCAAAAATTCCGCAGGGTACCTTTAAACTGGACATTTTCTAGAGCTGCTCATGTTGTTGTTGTGAAGTCACAATACGGTTATATTAAAGCTGAGTGTTTTGTTCTCATGCTTGCTTCTCTCTTGAAGAGCTTGCTGCAGACTATGTTGGTGCATTTCTTTCTGGTGTAGATCACAGAAAGTTTAGACTCCTCAGGATGCCTAGACTGTGTCTGTGCATGTGGGTTTGTTAAAGTGTGTGCGTGTGTGTGTGTGTGTGTGTGTGTGGGTGTGTGGGTGTGTGTGTGTGTGTGTGTGTGTGTGTGTGTGTGTGTGTGTGTGTGTAAAGGGCAGAGATGGGTGCAGTTTAGCAAAGGGAACTGAGCAAAGCCTTCAGGCCGCAGGGCGATTGATGTCCAGCGGGTGGCTGAGGAACACTAACTCACACTGCTTGCTGGCTGCATCTAAAACTCTCATTAGTTTAAGTGTGTGAGAGTTCTCTGCCTCTGTACCCTTCAGACCACACAGAAAGGCAGAGGGCCAAAACCCTCTCAGATGGCTGTAGCTACAGGGGAGGCATGCAAGGAGGTGAATATGCATGTCTGCAAACTTTGACACACATTTCTGCACACACATTAGTCTCTCTACCTATGTATTTCTCTTTCTCTTTTTCTGGCAGTACGCATGTAAATTACTGTGAGCAGGCAGCTTAACAGAAGGGCATAATGAGGTCTGAAATATGAGTGGTAAACATTTGTATGGACAGATGTGGATTAATGTTCATCTTTTCTTCAAGCCAGAGATTAAACCTGATTTACTGCCTAACAGGTTTTACTTTTTTTATTATTTGATTACAGAGAGATAGAAATGAAGAGAGGTGGTAAATGATACACAGTGGGAAAGAGAAACAAAGGAAGAAACAGAGTGATTGTGTATCTTACTTATGGGGAAGAAGCCAGAAGAAGCCAGACACTGAAAGTGGAAGGAACAAAGACAAAACAATGGTGGGATTGGATGGAAGGGGAGGCAGAGGGAATCGTCAGATGCTCATCATTCCTGCTGTGGGTTGCTGAAGTAAAGGAGGAGAAATTTGAGTCATGGGGACGGAATCAGAAATGTCAACAGATTGAGTCAGAGCAGAGCTGGGACCGTCTGGAAGGAGAGAGTATCAACACTGACTGAGGGGCACGCAAGATTTTAGGACCGTCACTGAGCTAATGGCAAAATTATTGGACATTATGTGTGTGCATGTGTGGATGTGTGTGTACGTGTTGCATGGGGGAGGATGTGGGATTGGCTTAGTCTGCTGTCTATAATGAATGGTTAATGTTAGTCGGGGAAAAAATGAATACGGTCACCATCTGCTCAATCTAAGTCTGCGTTCTGTGCATGTGTGCACATTTGTGTGTATGACAGTCATGCAGACACACACACACACACACACACACACACACACACACACACACAATGTGCTCTTGGAGAGGGATTTGGAAATATGGAATGGAAGAAAAGGGAGGGAGGAAGAAAGAGGGGGACACAGCTAACAGAAGAGAGACATGCAACAAAAACCTCCATAAAGCTGGAGGAAGAGACAATGAAAGTGATAAAGAAAGGAGAGAAAGAAATGATGATCATGTAGGCAACATCATATGTGTTTAGATATGGCTGAGACGCAGATACAGGTAAGCACAAATAGGGCACAGGTCATGATTTCTGTCAAGATTCTCAAGCACATGTAGCCTCTGGTTACAATCACACACAATCTTAACACACACACATACACCAAAAACATTCACAACACACTACAAAGGAATAGAAACATTTTTATTACCAGTACTGAAAAGGAAGTTGAACATTAAACTATACATACCTCTTTAAGAACTTGTTATACATGCATTGGTTTGTGTTAGGAACACACTACACATATACAGTGGTGGAAATATTCAGATATTTTACTTGAGTAAAGGTAGCAATATATAAAAATATTCCATTACAAGTAAAAGTGCATTAACATTTTACTTAAGTGAACACACAGAAATATTATCCATATAATGGATTTACTGTTAGTATTAAAGTAAAGTACTCATTATGCAGAATGGCCCCTGTAATTATAACACTAGACTGTAATTATTTATGAGAGTCAGAATAATGGTATAGCTGGTTGAGGTGGAACTAAATCTTACTACTTTTTGTACTATTGGGTAGTTTAATCTACATCTACAACAATTTATCATATTTAATGAACTGATTGCATGTTTTGTTTGTTAAGTGTTTAAGTAAATACAGCTGTCAAATGAATCTAGAGCAGAAAAGGTACGATATTTTCTTTTGACATGTAGTGAGGTAGAAGTAAAAAGTAGCATATAATGAAAAGTACTCAAGTAAAGTACAAGTTTCCTTAAATTGTAATTGAGTAAAAATTTACATCCATGCTAATACATTTTAAAGACTTACAGATCACTTAAAATGTTAATTCAATATACCTATATGCCAAAGTTGAGTCTCATATACTGAATAATTGTCAGGAGTTTATTGTCAAATTAAAAAAGAGTTAATGTTGAGTCATTTAACCTGCAGTGAATAGTTTTGAAGGGATATGCAGGCAAGATTATTATGAAGTTATAGAAAGAAATGTAGTTGAAATATTACGACAAAAAAAATTAAGACCTCTGTACAGCTATCTATTACTAGACTACCCTTTGAATACACAGTAACAGTATTTAAAGCTTTAGGGGGATTACAAGTGTTGAGGACACTGGAACAGTATCATCCTCGGCTGTGCTCACACATAAACACACATACACACACACACACACTCTCTCGCCCACTCACACACCAACACTGAACAAATGCATGTCCGTTAGTTTTTTTTTTTGTCTGTGAACACATCACATTTGTCTCCAAAGTTTGAAACATGAAAACACAGTTTTCATGCATCATCATGCTCTTTGGTGGCTATGACAGAGAGGAACTGCAGCACTGATAAAACATTTGTGATACATATCTGAACACTTGGTTGATAAGTAAATACAGCCTACATCGATAATCCTCATGTCACTATGCGCTCTGTATTATGCAGAGAGTTGCATACACAAACACATGCACGCACACACACACACACACACACTGCCAGGTTGTGATTAAATTCTCTGTGGCCTATGATCCGCCTCTAAATCTTTGCAATTTTCATTTTATGCAGCTTTAATATGGATCATAGTTGCTCTCAGAGTGCCCCGTCTCCTAATCTGGAGCAATCTGAGCTGAGCCTGGCTGGGCCAACAGCTGACGCTAAGCCAACCAGTCACACTCAACCAGCCAGCAAGTCAACCACAAAGCCTCAGTGCAGTCGGTAGGCCCAAAATGCCATGAGATAGGAAAAGTTGGAAATGTATTTTGAGGATTTTTTTAAGAAGGAGTTCAGCAGATATGCAGCAACTGCACACTGAAGTAATAATTCATGTGTGTATTTTGTATAGAAACAACTAAACTACGATGTGTGGTTTTCTGACAGCAACTAAAGGAATAACAATATATAGGACATTTTTGATCATATTTTCGTGAATTAACGAGAAACAATATCAAAATTTAAAGATGCCACTGTAGTTGTTGCTGCTGATAATAAATACTGGACATGTGCACAGACATATCTTGATATCATTGTGATCTGAATGGCCTGGCTGAGTGTTATAGGAGGTGGAGGGAGGGGCTGAAGTTTAACGTTTGTTGAGGTCATGGGGCTGCGGTGTGTTTGGGTGTGGTACAATGTCAGGGCATATTAGACACATATAGATTTTCACATGATATTCAGTACATACAAGCACATACAGTAAATACACGCACACGAGATGACCCTGTTTTTCAGAGAATGGGGGTGGGGGGGGGTGGGGGGGGGGTAAGAGGATTAAGTAATTAAGGGTACACTGTTAAAAAATGTATATTAATATTATAATGCTTAGATCCAGGAAATCTAAACCCAGTGTACGGTCTCTCATACATCATGTCACTGTTCGTGTCAAATTGTAAAAAGGTTATGATACATTATATTTCCTTACTAGTTAAGTAGCAGAAGTACAAATTTGCATGGATGTTTCTCTCAGTCTAGATTAAACTGTCATGTCAAAATACCAACGAGTAACCAGCTGAAGTGTTGGACCAGGAGCAGGCACCCCGCTGGGACTCATGTAAATAATACTGCCGATGATGGAGGGAAACCCACCAACTGAGCAAAGCTAATGCTAGGCTTAACTCTCTCTCTCTCTCTCTCTCTCTCTCTCTCTCTCTCTCTTTCTCTCTCTCTCTCACACACACACAGTAGCACGTACACATTGCATTATATTGCAAGTTTGCTTTGCTTCGTATTTGCAATACTGAAGTAACTGCAGATGAACCCTTCTAGCTCTGATGGTAATTTCTTCAGATGATTACTGTTATTGATGTTAATGAGGACCAGTGAGAGAGAGAGTGAAAATGTGAGAGGGAGAGTGAACATCAGGGGAAGGGGAAGCCACCCCATCACCTCTGCCTGTTTAATCCTCCCCGTGGCAGACGGCAAGACCAGTTCTCAGGAAAGCCTTGTGGACATATTTAGAGCAATGCTTTTACAGTTACATATTAGTGACACATTTATGTGAATATGGTAGCTATGACGCATGACTAAAGCAGAAAAATTCTATTTGTTTTGAATAGTATACTGTGTTTTTAAAATGGAAATAGCTAACGCTGTAGACATTCAAACACATACAGTGTCATGTTTACAAAAAGCCCAAATGTCCTTACGATAAGTCAATAACTGTTTGCGTTGCTTTCATCTTTTGTGCATTGTTCGTGACATAGTTGATCCTCATGACACTTGTTTATCCATAATCTGTCTATTATCTATCGAGGGATGTTCCTCTAACTAATCCATCTTTGTGAACTTCCAATTTCACATTAAAATGTTAAAGGTGCCCCCATACCGCAATTCATCCAGACATCCAACCATCTACTATTTCTCTTCCACCTGTGCATCTGTGGTGGCAACACCATAAAGGAAAAGTCTGGAGAAATTCAAGAAATGTCAAAGAATTGTATGAAAAGGCGAAAACCATAATATGTGTACTCTCTGTGGAGGAATAAATCTAAATGATTGTCAAAAAACTTTGAAAAACACATCAGTGGGTCACAACGTTGCGCTGGATGACACCAACCCTTAATACGGTGGGTGTAAAGATGGGCCCTGTAGTTTATTTTATCAATACCACATACATGGCCCTGATCCAATAAAGACTCAATAAAGACCAAATCTGAAGCTGAAAATAGTCAGTAAGTAAGTAATAGTAACATTTGCTAAAAACTATAGCTGTTTGATGAATTGATTTAGCCTTTCTTAAAAATGAATATATATATTTATGACTTGTTTTTAAAGATTTTGATCTTCAGTAGAAATGAATGGACTTGAATTCCACACACTGGATATGGGATTTCAAAAAGTACTGCGAGACTGACTGAAACATTGTTGGATTTTTTCTTTTATGGAATATGATGAACATTAGAAAAATATTGAATATTTCCCTCCTCATCCTTTAAAACCTTGACAACCAATCATTATTAATCCCATTTTGTGTGTGTTTTTGTCACAAAAATGGGCTCTGCTCCCAACTCTAATCACGCACATTGAAGGGCACTAATATATTAATATATTAGTCATTAGTCAGAAACAATAAGAAAATTGGCACAAACACATCCTCTCATAAACCATGCACTACAGTGGTGTGTGGCATACCAACAGTATGGTTTTAATGTCCCTCTGTGTGCTGAGACATTAACGCTGCTGTCTGCCTGTCAGGAAGTGGACAAGTGCAGGTTCACCTCAGTGAACATGATTAAATCACACAATAACCTCCTTCCCTTTATCAAATCCTCTTAAGCAGGCTGTATTACATATCTGCCAAACAAAGAAAACTCAATCAGAACAATCAACCAAGCCAGGCCAAGCCCACCCTACCAGCTTGTCTGATCCCATTGCCATGATTAAAATGAAAATGGAGCTGGGACATTACCAGAAATCCCATGTTCACCTTATAAGGAAGATCAGAAGTCTGTCTGTGTGTGGGGGTGTGTGTGTGTGTGTATGTGCATGTCTGTGCACAAAAGGGGATAATATAAACGTGTCCTGTGTAATTCCCTGGCTTGGATCACAAATACACTGTTTTTATTGTTTGAAATATTAATAGATTATGATTGATGGGATTGGATTAGTAATATTTAGCATTTCCATTCTCAAAACGTAATAAATTAATTTGTTTATGAGCAGTGTGTTTTGAGGGAAAACATGTTTTTATTGGGCTGCACGGCAGCACGGAAGCACCTGCATGAATATGTGAAACTCAAAACAACATGACAAAAACATTTTAAATTCTGGTTGTTACAAAATGTTAGAAAAATAAGGCAATAAAGTTCTGGTTTTAGAACATTAACATATCAGGTATACTTTATCTTTCAGCATATGATTCATAGCATTACATATTTTTTAGTGGGGCTGCAACTAGTGATTATGATGCAAATAATGATTACTAATGACTATTTATTTTCTCAATTAGTCAGAAAATAGTGAACAATCCCTGGTAGAATTTTCCATGGCCCAAGGTGACGACTTCAAATGTTCAGGCAAAAACCCAAACATTTTCACTTTAATATCATGTATGACAAAGAAAAACATAAAATCTTCACACTTAAGAAGCTGAAACCCTCAAATTTTTGGCATTTTTGCTTAAAAAATGAAATTATTTTTGTTTCTTGATTAGACCTGTTCATGTCAGCAATGGTTTCCATCAATTGCAACATAAATTAGACAATCCATCACATTTTATCACATTTATTTTTAGCTACTACCCTGACATAACTTTGCCAAAAAATATAGATTAAATTCAAATTAAAATGTTAATTGTGATTTTTTTTTTTTTTTTTTTTTTTTTTTTTTTAAAGCTAGTATTTAGTCTGCAAATAGATTTTCCTGTCATGCTGAAATTATAAGAGGACACCAGGCTACTAACAACTTAACTGGTTTTTGAATTTTGGTCAGTGGTGTATATGTGATTAATAATTACCAGCCAAAAATGTGCAAACCCATATAACATGCAAAGTCACCATTATGGCCCTTTGATGAATTATGCATGTTTGGTCTGCATATCAATTTGTGTACGCAGAGGGACTGTCCTCTCCAGAGGAGTGTGTGTGTGTGTGTGTGTGTGTGTGTGTGTGTGTGTGTGTTTCAGAGACTCCTGGGTGGGTTTACAGTAAGAGGCAAGCTTCACATTATTGTTGCTCCAATTCACTTCCTGGGATAATCCTTAACACAACAGAGGGAACGGCAGGTGACCTGGACCAACAGAGATACAGTATGGGGCTCCATTAACAAACACACTCACCCACAAACACACACACACCCACACATACACACCCACACACACACACACACACATTTTAACACACACAGAACCATCCATTCATAAATAATATCAATATGACCCTCCCTTCACCCCTCACTCTTTCCCTCTGCTTTATCTCCATTGCTCTGTCGTAGCTTCCTCTCTTTACCTCCCCTCCTCAACTCTTAGAGAAACATATTGTGGCCCTGCTGCCTGAGATGACGGAGTGTCATTCATCCACAGCCCCAAAGTCATCTCCTCCATTAACAGCAGTGTCTAATTAAACCTGTAAATGACAAACACGTAGACACAAACACAGGCCGTGCTCAAATGGCCCTTTGTAGCAGGAGACTGATGGGCAGCTGTCTCTTGTCCATTCTCTGTGCAGATCAACCTTGAGACAGGGGACCTGGGGGACGTCTGTTGGACCACTGAGATAACTGTGGAAGCTTAGCAGAGCATTGATAATGAATGATTTATATACAGTAGCCTGGCAGTTAGATAAGTTAATTGATTCATTAATTTAAAACAATATTGTCTTTTAACAAGCTGATGTTTTCATTGTGGTTCGGTATGTCTCACATATGATTTCATCGGTATCCAGATATTCATATGAACAAAGCAAAAACAGCAGGGGATCCTGCGGAAACAAACAAGAAGTGTTTTTCTGTTGTTTGACTCTGGACCAAAAACAATTTGGAGAACAATAACTGCCTCCTTGGATCATATCCAACGTTATTATCCTCTTATTTGCATCCTATGAAAAAAGAATAACAAGGTACAGGAGCTGTGGCTTATCTAGAGCTCCTGTATTAACCACTGTGGCATTAGTGTTAGCAGCCTAAAGTTAACTCTGTCATGTAGCCCATAGTGCTGAATTTGAGAGAGGGTGACAAAAATCAAAAGCTTCAAAAGTCACCCCTTCTTACTGAGAGAGAATGAAAGAAGTGGCCTTATTGCACAACGTTTTCGCTTTTTTTGACACCCCCCTCTCTCCACGATGCAGCGTCTGTTTCTATTTGTATCTGTCTCTCTCTTTCAATCACTAAAATCATCCACTCTTCTGCCATGGTGTCCTGAAGAAACCTCAGGATAAAAAAAAAAAAAAAAAAGCTAAATTCCATTTCCATATTAGTATGAAAATGTTAGAATATTTCAGAGGAATTATCCCTTCCACAAAACAGAATAAAACCCCTCTTATTCTGGCTAATCCTTCAAAGACTGTGATATTACCTGATAGGATGTTGTACAGTGTGAATACTATCAACAAGACATCCCAAAAATAATGTAAGCAGGTCCCCATTGTGGAGATTAGAGTAAGCATGTCTCTCTCCCAATTTATCTCTTCCCCGAATATGTAACGGCTCCTTTTCTCTGTATTTCACCCTCTCTCCCTCCTCCGTCTTCTTTTCCTTCCTCTTATTCCAGATTGAATTATCAACTAACTGGAAGCTACTTGTTTCTTTTTCTTTGTCCTGCAGCTTATAAAACAAAAGCAATTTACAAATAGGGGTTAATGAACTTTTCACGTATGAGACAATGACCCACTAGTGGCCTGCAAGCATGTTTTTTAAAAAATGTATTTAAGTCTGGAATCCCATTTTCAAAAATGTTACACATTTGTGATTTTTAGCCATACTAATGAGGTGGTAATACCGATTGGCCATGTAAGTCTGACGGTCGGTCTATTGAGCCACCACCTATCTGATTCATTGCCATGACATTTTGTACAGATATTTAAGTGGAAATAGACAACTCTGTTGCTTTAGCTCGTCATTATGAAGTAAATTGATTGCATGGTGTAATGGCTGGAGAATAATGATGCCATCACCGTTTGGATTGGTTCCCTGTAAGCAGTAGGCAATTTGTTAATTTTTAACTGGGGGGATGGCCCGATGGGAGCGCACCCACAGAATCTGGAGACACTGAGCCTGGTGTTGTTGATGCCGCTCCATCTTGGTCAACTAGCAACAAAGAACACATTTTCCCAGACGATATCTATCTGATTTTAGTGATCCTCTGACATTTTCTCCAGCAACACCAGCAGGTCACGTATACAGTGAAATATTGCAACATCTTGATAGATGATAAATATTGCTAGACATTCATGGTTCCCAGGTGATGGATCCTAATGACTATAGTGATCCCCCAAGTTTTTCCTCTAGTGTCATCATGAGGTTGACATTTGTGGTTTTGAATGAAATGACTAAGCAACTACTGGTTCTCCAGACATTTCATCTAGCGCCATCATCAAGTCAACATTTTAATTCATCCAACACTAAATGGACAAATTAAAATTACGTTTATAAAAGGAAAAAATTAGATTGTGATGCATTTGTTGCACCCTGAAAAGGGGAGATGTCAATAAGGATTCTCAGACAATCAATCTATCACACATTTACGTAGTGATTTTAAATTTCCATGGCATTCGCACATACACCGATGGTAGAGAGCTACCAGTGGCTTGATCATCGGGAGCAGTTCAGCGTCTTGCCCAAGGACACTTTGACATGTGGACAGGAGGAGCTGGGGATTGAACTGACAACTTTGTGATTAGTGGATGACCCACTCTACCTCCTGAGCCACAGCCGCACAGATGGCAGGTATTATAAATGCTAAACATCAGCATGTTAGCACTGTCAGTGTGAGCATGTTGCTATGCTGACAGTGGCATTTAGTTAGAAGCCGCTAGTGTGGTTATAAACTTGTCTTGTTTAATTTATCTTGTTTCTGTGTAATTTCTACCTTATTCTTGAGCACTTTATGTTTTTTGTTTTCTTGCTGATGGACACGTGAAATTCTTTATCAGGGACCCATTAATTCTTGCTCTGGCCTTGTTTGCCCTCTTAAGTAACTGACTCAACACAGTAGTGTTGTGAGCTATAAAACCCTCTTTGCACATTTTCCCACATTGTCATAATCAAAACAGATTATGTACAAAAGAGTAAACGGATTGGAAGTAATCACCTGCAGGGTGGCTGAGAACTTGATTGACTGATGTACGCTGAACCTCGTCACAGTGTAACAAAGAAGCCTCATGTCATAGTGCTCAGACCGCTTGTGTGTGGTAAATTGGTCCTAGAGAGAGGAAAAATCCCTGAGACTGAGCTGCAGGACACTCAAAGCCCCTCAAGTCAAGTTCTTTTCTGCTCTATACATATTGAACAGTGGAGTCAGGGGGCTAAGAAGATTATCACAATGGGATGAAGGCGGTAAGAGCCTTTGTAGCCTCAGTGTTGTGGTGCGCAGTGAAAGTTGCTACAGCACTCGGAAGCTCTTAAACTGCTTGACCTTAAAAGCTTGGTTTATGAGCTCCCAAAGAAAAAAGCTGTGAAATGGGAAGGGAGTAAAAAAATAGCAAACACAATACATAAAATGGCAAAACAAAAAAGGGCTGTAAATATTGCATGTCACCTTACACACAAAGAAAGAATACTAAAAAAAAATTTGTCAGGTAGAGATTAGGTGTCATCAAGATCGCCTGAAGCAAAAGTGTCATTGTCTTATTTTCACTTAAAATGTAAAAATCCTCGGTGCACCTTCCTCATTCAGTGCAGGATTATTTTGTGTGTATGTGTGAGTGTGTGTGTGTGTGTGGTGAAAGCGACTGAAGCATTGAAATGACATGAAGAGTTATTTGGGCTGTAATGAAGCTGCTTAATGAAATCAGTGCCCTTGAAAGTTCTTCATCAATTTTAGCTCCCTTGCTCACTTGCTCGCACTCCACCATTCCAGCCTGTCAGCTAATCCACGTGCGCGACACAATATTAATTAAACACAGCGTTTCCTGAAGTACTTAAGTGAAGCGCTATCATTGATAATGAGCAGGTTTAAAGGAGTCACATCCTTCCAAAATTACTTTTTAAACCAGCCTTATTAAGCAGAAAATGAGGCCCAAATCAGCCTACAAGCTCCTCATTAAAAGCCACTGATCCTTGGCCAGGCGCATGTTCCAACGGTTTTAATTAGGCTAGCGCAAGATCGTCAGCGACAGGAAGTGCCATTAATCTTGTCTTTTCGTTCAGAGAGGGGGTACAGCATGTTGCAGCCTGGTGCCTTAAATGCCACAACAGGATGAAAATTAGAAAATCAAGTGGAATACTATGAATTGCTCTTCATTTGTGTTGACTCGATGGCAATTTGCAGTTTTACACTTCCCTTCTGTTAGAACCTTTAGTAACACTTTGTAATTACAAGCCAGTCTTGTTAACTGCAGCATTATTTACACACACTCACACACACACACACACACACACACACACACACAAACAGGATGAAATGTGTCTTCATTTTCTCTGTGTGTTTATGAGTTGCACTCGCTGTAGAGGATGGTCCCAGCCCTGCCTGTCACACCTTCTCCGCATGGAGGATTATGGATGGCCAATTACATCGCTTTTGTCATTAATTAATGAGGATAACGAGCTCCCCCTGCTCCCCACAAAACCATGGTGCTCCTCAGCTGGTACCGAACAGGGAGAGGGGTGCTGGGCCATGTGTGTGTGTGTGTGTGTGTGTGTGAATGTGTGTGTATGAGAGAGACAGCGAGGGAGAAAGAGGTACAGAGTGTAGTCTGTGAGAGCGAAGGAGGTTTTGGTGTGTACAAAAGGCTGAGCACAGAGATGATTGTTGACCCCGGGGCTTTGCATGTACATTTGTCCAGCAAGTTGAGGTGTGTTTGCGTGTGCCCGTGTGAGTGTTTGCTCACCACCAGTCCTGTATCTGTGGGGCCATTACAGAGATTAGGCAATGCTACAGTAACGGATGCCCCCGACTGTCAGATCGCATATCCTCTGTCAAGACAACAAGCTAAAAAGGAAAGAGTGAGAGTGATGAGCATGGTGGTAAAAGGGGGAAGGGACTGTGGAGGAAAAAGAAACCATGCAGGAGAAAAAGAGCATGGGAAAATTGAGGCTTTAACAAAGCGAAAGGGAAGTCTTACAACAAAATTCAGACGTCATGAGCTCCATCTCCACATAAACCATTCACAAAGGGCACCTTATGAGAGATTATAAGCCACAGCAGCCCTGGACAGGACATCATATTCAACAACGGCTCAGACTGTTGTCATCCAGTACTGCTTATCCCTCTTCCATCTCCGCTCCCACCCACTAGGCTCAATTTGGCCCCTGCCACACTGTCTGGGTCTACCATGCGTGGTGTCAGGTGCCTTGTGGCGATAGGCAAAACGCTTTGCCTGGCTGCCATGTTTTGAGGGTTTGCGGCCACAAAACACAGGCACACACACACACACACACACACACAATGCACAAACACAAAGACACATACAAACAGACATCTCCTCACAACCCCCCTTTAGACGTCTGATTAACAAACGAAGGGCCCCAGCCCATCCCGCTGCACTTGCAGCAACGTCGCCCTGAATCACATGGCTCCTCGGAACCAACTGACTCACCCGCTCATCGCTTCCGACAAGGCGGGGCTGGGAGGGACGACATAGTGTGATGTCATAGTGGAGCAGAGAAGTTGGGGGGTCCATGGGTGATGGGTGGGTGAGGAGTGGGGCGTCCTCACAGTGCCACCGCCGGCACAAAAACACTGAGGCACCAGAGCCTCCTCTCTTCCTGCACATCCTACGCATTCTTTCTACCACCCCACACACTGATGAGCACCCCCCCCCCCCCCCCCCCCCAGCACATACACACACACGCACACCCACACGCACACACACACACACACACACACACACACTTGTTTTTAGCCCTATTGTTTATCCCACCTCCTCACCACTTCCCCCCATCATGAACCTGACCGAAACAACCAAATCTTCTTTGTCACTTGGCCTATAAAGCCTCAACTTTGCAGTATCTTTGTGTTGGGCATCTATGCAACATTTTGGTGTAACGTCATGGCTTTAGATTGGGGAGATATGCATGTGCAATATCGTGTCATATTCTTGGTGGGTAGGTACTAGTGTATGCAGACCTGTTTGTGATACTGAGTGCTAACTGTAGTTTGATTGTATATGTATACATATATATATTGTGTGTATATATGGAGAGGCTGCGTGCTGCTACATTCTTTCAAATGCCCAAGACAAATTTCTCCCAGGGGAGACAATAAAGGCTGATCTTATTTTACCTTAATCTTAACTATGCTTCTGTGAGCAAATTTTAATACAAAAATAATCTAATGTTTTATAAACTCCCTTTACCCCCCACTGTAAGCATAATGAGAGCTGAAGTATGTTCATTTTCCTTCAAGGCCCCTGTTATAAGTACAGTTTGTGTGTAGGGTGTGTGTGTGAGATGGAGTGCTACAATGTGCATCAGACACATGAGCTTGCACATAGAGAGAACTTAATTAAAGAAAACAGCGCTGTCAGATGCATTAGGCAGAGGTACACACTTAAGGGCATATGGTTTTAGTACCATACCATCGGGTTGGAGAAAAGCACACAAACATACCTCAAAGCTCCGAGCCATGCTAATGAAATCACTCCCTTTCTATCCCACTGAGAGCAAACACAAATGTTTACAGACATCACACAGTCTGTCCGTACTCCTGCACCACACTGGGCTGTCGTGAGAGTGGTAGTGTACTGATTGTAGTACTGTGTGTTTGTCTGCATACAGACACGGTCAACAATAGACAATAGTTAAGAATAAAATGTCAATCTATAACAGTACTTTGAAATGTGAGTACAACTGATTTATTTCATCCTATCCTATTTAGTCTAGAATTAATACCATAATAACACTACAGTAACACTCTAACCCCCTTATTTCCTTTATAAACATTTAATTAATGGTTTATCACACGCTATAATTTAATGTTAATTTATTTTTCAACAACTATAACTTCTCCTGTGGGCCCCAAAAAGTGGAGGATGGTGTATAAAAGATAATGAATGACAATATAAGTAAAACACAGTTGTAATAATATAAAATATGTCCTCGTAGGTGAAATTGTAGACAAATCTTGTACATTAATCATACTCACAAATGTCCTTATATCTGTTCATAACTACATTATACTGTGTTAGAAACCATTTATGAAACATTTAGTGATAATAATTGTAGTAATATCATCTTTCATGGTTTGAACATGGATTATTTGGTGTTTTATAAAACCTTCAACGGAACAAACGGCAGCAACAATGTGATTATAACATGACATTATATTTACAGATGAAATTATGTTCATCTGCAATATTCTACCTGGTTGTAAATGTGTTGTTGTGAGGAGTGGACAGTGATGATGTAGCTCAAGTGTGTCTTGGTTCAGCAAATTAGATGCCACTGAGATGTTTTAAGAGAACAATGTTTGAGTGTACATGATTACCTTTCTCTGTAAATTGTATTGTGTTTTCAGTTTTTTTTTTTCAATCATAATATTCAAGACATTTTTTAATTATTGCAGCCTTTTCAAGTTTTTCAGACAAGCTCACTTAATGTTTTTGTCTCTTGCATCTTGACATGCATGGCAGACTTTCTGCAGGGGCATGCCGAGGGGCATCTTGAAGCACTGATCTGTTTGCTGTGTTGCATCCAAAAAATGTGTGTGTTTGTTTTAGTCTATATCTTACTGTGTGCTATATTTTTGCCTGGTATAAATTATAGTAGTGTTTCTGACAAGTTTCATTCATCAAAAAGCCAAATTATATTTAGTGATTGCTTATTTTATGTACACACCACGACTGCTGGTAGCCTAAAGGGCCAGAAAATACCATGCGACCGGCAAAATCACAAACCTGTCTTAATGTATAGATGTAGCCTAATGACACACTGCCACCATGAACACTGATGGCCATTAAGATAATAAGGTGACACAATAAAACATATATTTCAGCAGTTCGACATTAGAGGCCTATAGGGAGGAAAAGTGACCACCCAACCGTCCGTGCAAAAAGGCAACCATCTCATTTATGGCAATTAGGCTGTACAGAGACTGATGGAGCGCAGGACCCGAGTCCTCACATCATCGGCAGCATTTGTCACATTTCATCCCTGCTGCCCTGAGTGTCTCGTGGGGCCTCAGACAAGACATGTGTCATCAGAGGGCCAATTTAAGATGCCATGGGTGGCCTGTTGTTGTGACATGCAGCTAAATTGTAAGAGAGAGACTGGGAAGGAACACTTAGTCACTCTCTGACTAGCAAAGATAGACTGGCCTGGTCTAAATATCTGGTCTGATGTATTGTAAACCGCATGGCTTAGTTTGTGTATAACAAGCACAAATACCAAATGATTTTAGGCCTACATATATTGATAAAGGAAGAGCACCCGTGGGATTTAAAGTGATGATTTATTTTGGTTTAGTAAGGTAAAAAAAAAAGATTATAAAAGATGTATGTTAATCGCAAAATCATTCAACTTTGAGGACTGGCTGTGATGGAAAAAATAAATATTTACTGGCCTGTTTGAGAAATCAATATAAGGGCAGCATAACCTCAGTACTACTGTGTGACTTATATAGTAAAATAATTTCCCCATCTCCCGTGTTCACTTGCTACAAAAACACCTTAAGCATCTCTTACTGTTATCAAGCCAGGTGTTTTTATTTACACTAAGAAAAACCTGAATTTAAATATAACGATTAACCAAAAAAGAGCAACAATATAGCACCAACATCAGTCTTTCAGCCAAGACTAACATAATATGGACAGAAGGAAGGTAGACCAAGAAAGTGTCAGTTTCCAGGTAAAGGTGACAGACAGATAAAGACACTCAGAGACAAAGCAAACACACATACCAATATGTCTATGACCACATTAATCTTCAGATTCTTTTTCTCAATCCATCCACTCACAAGACAAAAAACCTGCAGAAACAAATCTGGCCCTGCAACTTTCACTGAATTAAGTCGAGCAGGGAGACAGGAGCTGAAATCGTGTTAATAGCTGTCCAGAGTATAAGAGGCCGCCAAGGAAGTCTGCAATCACCCAAATACCCAGAGACAGGTCCTGGGTGCCCCGGGCGGCTCTTGCGCCCTTCCCCTCAGCGCCAGCGACACCACTGCGCGTCAAACAGGCCCCACCAGCCCCTCCGAGCTGGTTCAGACCCAGCTCCTCATGTCAGAGGGTTCTCATGCAAGAAAAGAAAAGTTGCCAACTCATTTTAGGAAGGCCACTCAGAGGGTGAGAGCTCGAAATCGTTTGATCAGCGTGAGAGGAACATTTTTGATTTTCAGATTTTTTTTTTTTTTACTTTTTTTTTGGTGTTTGTCCACGGCTACAATTTACGCTTCATTTTCATATTTTAGCCTTTTTTTTTTTTTTTTAATCACAGTGTTTTTACTATCTACGTTAAAAGTTAATTCGTTTCCAATGCATCTAAAACTATAAAGTCCACAACATAATTACAAGCAAAGATAAATGTTTGAAACAATACTTCAAGATAAGGTCAATTATATATGTCGTTTGCAATTGTGGCTGGCAGTTTAAGTTGTCGTTTTAGTGCATATGTGTTATTAAATGCTTAATTTGAAATGGTCCTTGAAATGAAGCAAACCGGGTCCAAGCATAGATATGTGTTTTAATTATAAAGACATATAAACAATATATGAAATCCATGTTGCAACACAACCAAAACGCTTCTTCAATGTATAGGCTGTAGTTATATAATTGTTAGTATAGCCGGGCTTGGAGCAAGTGATTTTCCACAGTTGTACAATACAATCATGTAGATGTGCAATAACTTAAAATAAAAAAACAAACTTGTCAACACTAAATATATCAGCCAACATCACATTTTTCCCCACAAAGCATCAGCACAGTCAGTCAAGGGAAGTCCTTTCAGAATTGCTGTATTAAATCTAAAAGTCGAGATCAGGTCGCGTTTCATGGCGTTTCCACTTTTCATGTTGTTGTTGTTCTTGAATGTTGCATAGATTACAAATAAGAGCTGATAACTTAACTTAAAGGTACCCAAACTCAGAATTTGGACATGGCCTGCAGTGTCTGCAAAGTACGGCGACAAAAGTGACAGGGGGGATTTCGACTTATCTTATAAGAAGGCCTAAACAGTTGGTTTTCTATGTAGCGTTTGTTAAATCTGCACGTAACAATGCAGAGTGATTACTTAACCACACTTTAAGATTATGCATCAGACTAAACTTGTTTTATTTTTTTTTCCACAGAATGACTTCAAAAGAACTAGAGCGGGAGGAGAGACCGACACGGGCGCAGTGAAGGTAAAAGTTCAGGAAAGAGAAGAAGAAGAAGAAAAAAAAAATAAAAAAAAGAAATAAACCCAATCAAGGCTTGTCGTTACAGTGTTTGAAGAGGCTCGACGGCGTCCCGGAGTACGTGCTGCACTTCTCGGCGCAGGTGGCGAGCGCGGAGCCCGAGAACGGGTAGACGGCGGCCTGTCCGAAGGGCGCCAAGGCGGCGGGGATCGGCGAGGTTATGGTCTGTCCCTGGTTCAGATAGGCCACCAGCCGCCTCATCTCCTCCAGGGCCTGGGCCTGCATGAGGATGTAGTTCTTGGCCAGGAGGAGCGTGGCTATTTTGGAGAGTTTCCTCACCGAGGGGCTGTGGGCGTAGGGGATGACGGAGCGCAGGCCGTCCAGCGCGTCGTTCAGGTCGTGCATCCTCCTCCGCTCCCGGGCGTTGATGCTGAGCCGCAGCGAGCGCTGCTCCTTGGACTTCTTGGCCAGGGGGCCCCCGGGCTTGTCGTCGCCGAACGGCGAGCCCCGCTTGCGCGACTCGAGCGAGTCGAAGCCGTCCTCGTCGTCGCTCGTGTGCTCCCCGCCGCTCTCGTTGGACTTGGCGGTCTGGCCGGAGAGGAAGTCGGTGGCCGGCGTGAGCGGGAAGCGGCCGGGGCTCCCGGCGCCGTGGCCCGCGCCGAAGCCGAAGGCGGACTGCCCGTAGCGCTGCGTCAGGTCGAGGAGCGCGTCGTTGCTGATGGACTTGAGCAGGTTCTCTTCGCTGACGTTCATGTTTCTCTCCCCAGAGCAGATTTTTCTAAACGGGAAAAAGTCTACTCTTCCGCTTTTTTTTTTTTCTCTCCCCCTCTTCTCCCCCTCTCTCTTCTCTATCTGTCCTATCTTTTTTTTTTTTTTTTTTTTTCCCTTCTTTTCGCTGTTTGGAAAACTGTAGGCTGTACTCACGTAGTTTCTCTCCGAGAGTTGCCTGTCTCTCTAGGAGCTCCTCTCTTCCCCTCACTCCTCTCCTCTGTCAGCGCTGTGACTCTTCGAGAGAGAGAGAGAGAGAGAGAGAGAGAGAAAGAAGAAAAAAAAAAAGAAAAAAAGAGGGAGGCTGTGAGTCTGGTGCCTCTACACGCGTTCACCTCCTCTGTGCGCCGCGCTCCCCCCTTGTTGCGCGCATGAAGCCCACGTTTCGGCGACGCTTCTCTGACTTGCGCTCGGTCGGATCGGAGCGCCCGTGTCCCCCTTCCTTCCTTCCTTCCTTTCTTCCTTCCTTTCTTTCTTTTCTCTTTTTTTTTCTCCTCTCCTCTCCCTTCGCCCTCCCTCGCCTTGGGCAGATTGTGACTCGCGCTCTGCCCCGCTCGCAAGTTAGTATAGGAGCGCGGGGCCCCGCCGGGATTATCTGGCCGTCCAATCAGGGGGGCGTTTTAATTAACTCGGGAAGAGCGCGAGTCCGCTCCCAAAATTTCAATCACGACGTGATAATTGCGACGCAGGGCTGACACGCCGTACTGTCCGGTATTATTATCACTTGTTTAATCACTTGTCGTGAGGCATTTCAGTGCACCGAGGAGGAGGAGGTCTGTAATCGGCGTTTTCGAGCGCAAAACGCGCACGGGTCACCAGCATCAGACCCGGGTGTGAGTGTCCTACTCACATGTCTGAAGAAGGAGCCTGTCGGTGTGTCATAAACACACGGTGAGGGACTTGAAACGCGTGACCTCCAGGTTCAATCCTTTCTGATCCACACACACGCACACACACACACGCGCGCGCGTCTTCGCCCCGGATCCGTGCGTTTTAGACAACTGTGAGGGGATGGACGAGACGACAGTGACAGGCATGATGGGTGTCGTGGTCTGTAGTCGTGCAGCCTGCCCCGGACAGGTCGCACTCACCTCGCACGCACGGCAGAGTCAGCACTGGCACCAAACGCTCGGGGACAAGTTGCACCCCCCCCCCCCACCCCACCTCAGTCACCTTTGCAGGTAATGTAGCGTCTTACACCAGCCAGCCAGTGATTAGTGGAAGACAAATAGCTTCATTTCTGTCGGTGTATTCAATGAGTCATATCTCATGAAAACTATAAGCTGCTATTAATAAGCCAGTATTATATGTCTACGACCTATAGGCCACCCTACAGCCAAATATAGGGATGCCACAGGCGATACAAAGTGTTAGACAACGTCACTGTGAACTCAGAGCAGAATAAACCCCCCACAGCAATATTGTACGCCTAAGGTTAGTTCAGAAGAATCCAGATCAGCCCAAAGACAACAGCACACAGGTAGTATGATAACAAATGTGTAAGTAAAAGGTCTCCTGAGGCTAAACAGGTGTCCCAAGTATGGAACTGAATAGTAAAGGTAAGGCTGCCACTCAGTGTCCAGTGGGCAGCATTACACTATGATGAGGCTTCACGTGTGATCAGCTGCTTCAGTCTACAGCTGGACTTCCCACATGGCAGGCTGTATTCTTCTGCCACCTTGTGGAGGAAGAGTCTAAATAAATATTACAAGCCAATACAAATCACATGGTTTTTTGAGGCCATTTGAAGCATTAGTATGTCGTTTCAGAGCCTCCCTTCATTAAAAGCAAATGTGTTTTGCTTATTGTTACCTCATTTGGATGTTTAACCTTCACTGCACAGAATGATGTATGTGGAGAAATTGAGGCTGTTTTTTTTTTTTTTTTAATGTATATTCATCTGTTGAAGTAGAAAAGTTTCTCTTTGCTTACCTTAAATATTTTAGTTTAAGGCCTGTATCCAATAGCATGGTTTTATGACAACACAGCTGGTTTGGAGGCCAATCATGATCCAATATGTAACTCTACTACTGTGATGTGGAAACTTCATCTATTAACTGGTTGACTGAACTTTGTTGCGTTAAAACCACATCAGACACACAGTGCTAATCAAAATGTCTTAAAACATGTCTTTCAGTCAGTGTAGGCAAAGGCTTATTTGTGTTCACTGGTCTTCTTTGCTAATGTAATTATTATCATGTGTTTGACAAATAATGTTATTATTTTTGATACTTCTCTCTTTTTCACGTTAAATGTACGCTGCTGCCCCTGTTTCCTCACACTCCACTAATAAAATAATTATTACAGTGCTACTGTTCATACTTTTTATACAATCAAATAATCTGACTTGATCTGACAGTGAATTGGGAGATGTAAATTTGTTTTACAGAGCAATGATGGTCAAATGTTTTGATCCATATAATTGATTCTAATTATCAATAACACGTGTATAGATAAATAATTGATTTTAATGCATTTTAATGTATTTAATATGATTTCTTCTGAGGTTGTTTGTGTTCATCAGTGCTGAATACAGTATATAGCGGCGAACCAGACAAAAACACTGAGCAAGAACATAAAATGTGGAACACACAAACAAGTCTACAGCCTAAGAAAAAAATCCCCTTCAACAACATGACTAACAGTGAACCAGCATGAACGATACCAGGACCCTGAAACTGAAGCAGCTAAATGGAATTCAGCCATCGTTAATTGTATTATTCACACCTGTGCTTTTCTGACATGTCAAAATGTCCTCTGTGAAAAGGCCAATTACTCCTAACCAAAGACAAGCGTAGAAAACTATACAAGACAGCATAAAGTTTTTCTACACAATGAAACGGTGTGGGTTGACCCTACAACTTATGACACTTTGACGTCAGCAAGTAACATCAGACAAACTCTTACAGTATCCCCACTACATCAACGACGTGATCCTGCATTTTCATGTTTGAGATCCTGCCTGACTTCGACCTTAGAGTAGAATTATTTTTAGATCTAATACATTGTGTCAGGTCATATCGGGCCAAAAATATAACATGCTTCAAAGTTTCAACCCATAGAGAGCAGCAACAGTCCTCTTTGCCATGTCATAATATTCTCTGGAACACCCACAGGATAATGTACAATACTTTGGCCAGCAGGTGGCAGAAAAGCCCGCAAGTTTACAAATCAAAGACTTCAAACAGTAATGGACAACACATTGTGTATATCAGTCAGTAAAAAGCATTTTGTAATCCAGTGGATATCTTGATTTGATATTCATGTTAATCTAACTATGGCACAATAACAAAAGCTATCCATGAACGAAATACAGACTAAAACAAAGCTTCAATGTATGTTTGAAAAAAAAAAAGCTGAATCATTAAACTATTGATCCACTGTAAGAAAAAGTATCCAGTGCAGGCAATAATGGGAAGATTTCAGTTCTCAGTCCATTGTGGCAACATCCCCTAGTGTTCAACTGACAGCACTACACAGAGTCGTCACCTTTTTCCAGGAGGACCGAGCACTAAAAGCTTCTGATTCACAGTGAATGGAAGAAACGCAAAAGTGTCAACACACCAACTAATAATACATGATGCTTTTAAAGCCTGTGCTGCAGCTCTATGTCGCCATGGCAACTGCAGGCTCGGCTCCCATACAATGGTGGCTTACCACATTTGGCTGTGACTGTGTGCTGAGAGGGAAGCTTACATTTGCAGTGACAGAGGAGGACCACCATGGGGCAGAAAAGTATTTTCTATTGCTGATAATATGGTGGCGCTGTCATATTAAACAGGAACAATGCATGTGTACACAAATGTGTGTATAAATGCGCGCGTGCAGATGCTTAGAATGACCGCTTTTTGTAAGAACAGCGCAGGTTTTAGTGTTAACTGGTGTTGATATTCAAAGTGACACCAGGTCTTGATTACTGCTAATATGTTGTGTATCGAGTCCCAGCAGGATCCACATGAGAGGGTTTTCTCTCCAGGCTGTCTCTCATATCCTAATTTTCATTCTCTCTGCCTGACTTTCACCCCCTTTCTCACACATACACACTCTCTCTCTCTCGCTCTCTCCCTCTCTCTCTCTGTCTCTCTCACACACACACACATGCAGGCACACGCGCACACATCAAAGTGCTGCTCTGAGTAAAGATGGAACAGGCTCCTTTGATCTCTCCCTGCCGGCTCTGATTAATGTGTGGATTTACAGTGCAGACCTACAGGGACCTGGCAGCCATGACACCCTTCTGCTGCGCTGGAATCTAGTTTCTCTCGCAACCAATCGCAGCCCTTGGTTTTATTCATTGCTCCAATCATGCTGCTTTAAAAATAGGCACTCACAAAAGAACAAAAACAAACCCAAGCCTCGCACTCATTCAACCTTAATCACCCAACCCAAAGTCTCCAAAATCCCACTGATGTCACAAATCACAGGACAGCATACACTGTACCTGCCCAATCAGAGAGACTTCACAAAGTCTGCTTTGTAAAGCCATTCCCCCAATCCCAACCCGCTGCTTCATTTTAGAAGAGACTGAAAGTTACACGAGATAAATATGCATCGGTGTGGTAATTGTTTAACTCAGCCAGTCTTGGCAGTCATTTCCAATGGTGGCTACAGTGTTGGTGTTTGGTGGGAGGTTTGCTGACAACGATGGAGCAAATGTTGGAATTTTTTTTTTTCATCGAGCATCAAAGGAAGTGCACTGCACACATTGCACAATGTACTTTGTGGATCGCACATTGCACCCACACTTCATCACAAGCCAAAATAAGTAAACAATGTAGGCTACCCACTCTTTTCTCTCTCTTTGCTGTTTTTACCCCAAACCTCTATCATCCATGTCTCTCGCTCACTCCTTATCTTTCTCTCTTTAGTTTGCCTCCCCTCACTGCAGTGCAATGCAGATTTTTCACAGGGTGGAGGTATGGTAGAGATAGGCGGGGTGCCATGAATAATTGTTGAAGATATTTTTACTCTGACCCACTTTGGAGTCCTTTTCGCCCCCCTTAAAGGTGCCGCAGCCCTACTCTTTCTTAAGTCAACATAAGATGTTTAACTGAGTACCACAAACACATGAACCAATTCGCAGGTGAGTTGTGTGGTCTCGCTGCCAAATGTCCAAGCGACAGACTTATTTATAACCAGTATTATGATTGCGCAAGGATGGAGTCTACTTACTTGTATTACCACAATGCCCACCCACCAGATTTTCTGAAAGATATTTTGGCCCTCCGACCTCATGTTACTCTACTCCATGGGCTGCATAATAAATTGTAGAAAGTGGTTGGGTTCAGCACTTGTGTGAGCAATTCTTAAACAACGAATCCTCAGGCTAAACTGAATATAGTGCACACCTCTCAGGCCACAAGAGTGCAGGACATGCTAATAGGATGTGCTGGTATTGATTGGAAGTAAAGCAATGTATGCTTCATGATCCTTCTAAAATATTAAGCTGTAGGCTATAAAGCTGAAGTGTTGTGCTAAACTTATTGTTATAATTGTGTTGAGGCTATGTGTGTTTTATTATTTACAGTAAAAAAACAAAAATCTACACACGCGTATATGTTTTAATTACGACAGTAGCAGAAATAAGAATAATTGGAGTCAATAAAAGTGTTTGAATCAATACGCAAAACAATGTATTACTATCAACCAAACTGCAGCAGCCAGTCTCGCCAAAGTCTGTAGGCAGCCAGGAATAGTATCACAGGCTAACAAGTACTGAGTCTACTGTCTGACTCTGGTAGGCTACGCGAACAAATCTGGTGAGTCCCGAAGCCCCTAAGTGGTTTCTTTGGTATTTTTCGGCATACTGGCTACAGTTCTGCATGTACAGGAAGTCTAAAGTGCAGCGAGTATGTAAGAGAGCTAGAATCAGCAGCAGCCGAGTCGAGTCAGGTCAACTCGAGTAGGCTTATGTGGGTTTGTAGTACTGAGCAGTCTCAGCAGAGAGCTCATACAGCTAAGGTAACCTCTGAGGGGAAAATATGTCAGCCACTACCTGCATTGCTTAAAGCAAGTTAGACTTTGTCACACAGTCCTTTATTGAGTTTGTAATAATACGAAAAGTCGCAAAGCTTCCATTTTGATTGGTGGCAGGGAGTTTGGTGACATAAACTCGCTACCAGTGATACATATATATGTACACACACACACACACACACACACACACACACACACACATATATATATTACTAGGGGAGAGAAGGCATGAGCCTTTGTCAGTGTTGGTGTCAGTGCTGGTAGATGTTGAACTTACATTACACAGATTTGTAGTTAATGTTTTGCCAGCACTTAGAACCTCATTCAAAATCCCATTGACATTTGTAATAATGTAAAATAACTAAAGATCCAGCCTTGGAACAGAGCCATACTTAACAGCATATTGTGTGTTTTATATGCAGAGATAAGGACTTTTCAAATGGATTTTTAATATTTCAGTTTTTTAGCGGTCTTTAATAAACAATATTTCCCATAAGCCACTGATAACACACAGCTCAACAGAAGAGGTAAGTCCATGAGCGACTCAAAGGGCCGTAGTTTGCTCATACATGTCTGTAATAACAGCAGGAAAGAGACTGAACACTGTAAAACTCTTTATACAATAGCGATTAAAGCTTAAAAGTGACATTACAAGAGAGTGTTGGTGAATTTTATGGAGCCAAGTTATGATGACCCCAGCAATTAAAATTGATTGATTTTAGAACTGTGAAGAACTTTGTTGTTTTTAAATCCTCAGTGTACTTGGCCACAATGTCCTGATCATCATGAAATCCAGCTCCCATGCCACATTCAATGTAAAAGTGATTAGAGGCTCCTTTATCTGCACCAGTCTCTAGAGGACTGAGGAACTCTATTGAAATGCTGGGCAATTCTGTTGCTCACCATAGAGATAGGACACAAACACACACACGGGTGAATGAGTGAAGGCATTTATATGTACAGGAGATGATAAATAGAGAAATATACTGTTCAGTTGGCAATGTTTCATGGTGATAACAGAGATATGCATTCAAGGAAAGGCAAGTTCATTTGTATAGTTTATTTCAACAACAAGGCAATTCAAAGTGCTTTATATAAGACATAAAAGGCATCAAGAAAAAAAAACACACAGCACCATAAAAAAACGAAATAGGACAAATTAAAAAAGGATTTAGAAGAGTCAAACATAATATTAGATCAAATTAAGCTAAAACAGATAAAACGGGATAATTAAAATTACTAGTCCCATTACAATGCAATGCAAGATATGAATAATTAGTCCAAAATGTAATTTAATAAAAGGCAGTGGCAAACAGAAAATTCTTAAGCCAACTGACAGTTGGAGCGGACCTCAAGTTTTCTGTGAGTTCCTTCCATTATTTGGTGCATGAAAACTAAATGCTGCTTCTCTGTTTAGAGATATTGGATCATTTATTGAAATGAAATCATGTGAATAGTTTAGAGGGAAAAATCACTATTTGGTGGAGCTGTTAACAACTCATGAACACCTGAAATGTAAGACGTTTTTGTAAGATTGTATTGTGTAAAATCTTTATTTTAAAAGTAACTAGTAACTTAAGCTGTCAAAGAAATGTAACAGAGTGGAAGTATAAAGTAGCATAAAATGGAAATACTCAGTACCTCAAAATTGTACTGAAGTACAGTACTTCAGTAAATGTGCTTAGTTACTTTCCACCACTGCTCATTGGCAAGTTGTCTAGATTGTTCTTTTTTTCAAAGTGGCTTAATAACTGCAGTTTTCAGGGCCTGTGGGAAGATTTGATGCCATGCAGTTTAAGACATTTTTTTAAGGAGAATGTCAAGGCAGCAGGAGTAGGATTTTAGATGTTGTTCAATTTATTTCAAAGTTTCATAGATGAAAGGATCAGATTGTGTCATGCTAATTGAATTGGTTTTCAGTGAACACAATGCAGAACTGATACCTGATATGAACTGACAGCTTGTCTAATTTTCCAAATTTTATTAGTGAAGAAGGAGGAACATTTATTGCATGACTTAGTGGATAGAAGTTCAGGGGCTACTGACGCAGGACTGTTTGTCAGCCTGTCAACAGTAGCTAATAAGGCACATGTGTTATTATTGTTTTTGGCAACGATGTCAGAGAGGCGCCACAACCTTAGAAATGTTAAGACTTTTGGACGATGTGGCTGACAGTGAATGGATGTCAAATTTGATGAATTTGCAGAATCGGTTGAGTGCGTCCTGTTTCCCAACAGATTAACCAGATTTGATGATTAAGTAGAGTACATCTGTGTTTTTCTATTACCTATCAAGCCAGGAATAGAGAAAGCAACCAGCACACGGGGTCATGGTTGTTCTCAATAGTCACGAGTGGCATTGTCCTTATAGCCTGGACTCAACAGATATCAGTTAGAGTTAGGTGTATTTGGTACACAATCAGTCGTGCTAACTGGATATTCTGTGCTTGGCCAGAGACTTAAAGCCAGTGGTGGAGGTGGACGCTAAGGAGGGGGTTGGAGACAGAAAATCAGGGTGGGGGGAGAGAAGGGACGTGGGGTAAGTTTGGTCCTAGTAGTGACCAGCTCTTTCATCTGGTCAGTGAACACCAGGAAAGGAGAGAATGACAAGAGAGGAGGGCGACCTGGATGGGGTTTTTTTTGGGGGGGAGGGTGAATCCCTATAGGTGGCAGTTGGCATCAGGAGTGAAGACTCTCTCTTGGCTCTGATGTGCCTCATGTTTTAACCTCTCCTCAGGTGGGGCCTGAGGTGGCTCTCTTTCAAAGGGTTTCTGACATGTTGTGTTATGTCTATGTCTGTTTTGATCCCTTTTGTTTCTTGTTCTCTGCCTTTAAAAGATGTCTGCAGTCCCAGAAAAGTTGAAATTATCAAAAGTGCACTGAATGAAGTGTGCATGCATTTGGAAGACAAGTGTTTAGTGCCAACAATCTGCTGAATTACTCACCTCCTCTTCTGACTGATGGGATGCTGGGAAGTATTCAAGGAGCTGAGTGTGTTCAATAGATCAGTAAAGTTTAGTTTCAGTACTTCTGCTTGCTCATTCACAATGTCATTAGTCCCTATGTACACTATGATATTTTTCACAGTTGGGTGTGCTGACTGGAGACTTGTACTTAACTTGAAAAAATCAAGACTTACAACCTGTTTTAGGGAAATAAGTTGAATTGCACTCTTGAACAATAAGTCTTTCAAAGATCGGTTAGTCAGTCATACTTTTACAGCCATCTGTGACAGTGACTCAACACATCGGAAACAACACACGCAGTAAGATGTTGTGGCTGCAGTGTGACAGACCTGTACCACAAAGTAAATGTAAACCCAAAACTTACAAATTATTTAAAGAAACAGTTTGACATTTTGGGGAAATACACGTACACAGATTACTTGTCGAGATACTGCTGACAATTCTGTACATTTCTGTGTGTGAAGGAATTTTTTTCTTGTATGTTAAACTTCCCTCTTGTAGGTTAAAGGTAAGTTAAGACAGTGCTTCACAGGTTAGGTCATCTGCCTGTCTCTGTTTACCTGTCTCTCTGTCTGTGTGCCTGACAAGGCTCTGGCACCTGGCAGACGAAGGTCAGCTAGATATCTTCTGTATTCAGGCTTTAGACACAACAGGCTGGTGCCTGGTTGAATACACTAGATAGAAGCGACTGTATAGAGGCTATGCTGTTGTTAGGACATGAAAGGTTGACGTCTTTCCTTGTTTGGATCCAATAGAAAATAGAATCCTCACACATGTCAGTCCAAGTTAGAAATAAATTTGGATATAGTGGAACTTAGCAGGTCTGAGGAATGTTAAATACTGTGCTTCAGGACACCATCTTCAGATTTGGGTAGCAGCAAGCTGTGCTTCACATGTTGTTGTTTTCCCCATGTCTCCTTGGTCGAGCTTCAATACATATTCCTGCTTAAGACATCCGTGTCTCCTGAAACTTCTTGTCTCGAGTGAACCAGCTCTAAGATTTCCTTGTGCATTATGTAGATAGAGCTGCGAGTTAATTTGCAAATAGCATAAAGACTGGAAGCAGGGGCAAACAGTTGGCTCACTCCAAAGTTAAAAAATAAACCCAATAGCACCTCCAAAGCTCTCTAATTCACATCATGTATGTCATGTTTAGTTTGCACACAAAGCAAAATGTAAAAACATGTTGTGGTTTCACAGGGAGTAACCTGCTGTAACTATTTCATGGTGAACAGCGGCTGGGCACAGTGACTTCCTGGAGTCTCGTCAGTGCCAGGCAATCTAAAATCATTCCATTGTGATGGAATATGGAAAGTAAACCCCAGAAACACACTTCATTTTGTCAGAAAGACGGATGAAAGAAATGCTAAGTTACAGAAGCTAGTGGGGCCGAGGCTGACCCAGACATGATGTCACGATTTCTGCTCTCGACAAACCGCTGTGGCCTGCAAGACGAGGGTCGACGGGGTACCACTTGCACGCTAATCTGCAAGCCAATTTTCACTGCTGGCAGTGTGAGCTATTACAATGTCATCTAGGCCAATAGACCGAAATCACCCTTGCCTTGCAGGTCGTAGCAGTCCAGTGAGAGCCCCCCCCATAATAGTCCCCCATCTTTTGAGTCTTAATGCAAAGCTAAGCTAATGGACTCCCAGTACTTTAACAATTTTTTTTATTCTCTCAAACGTAGAAAATACAATAGACTTCCCCGAGTTAAGAGCTACTTTGATCATTACTACTCATACCATGTCTAATATTTTTCTCCCTTTCCCTTCACTTGTCTCTGAATGTGTTTAGTGATGCCACCCCCATGACATTTCCTTAATTTCATTTTATCCAGGTTCAAATAATTCAACAAAAAAAAAGAAAAAGAAAAAGAAAAATGAATGAAAAATACAGGGTAACATTAAGATTGATTTTATTTTTCTTTAAGGCCATAATATGCGTGTCCTACTCTCATTAATTACTAAACAGCATATAATTAATAGGCAGTGACATTTCTAGAAATAGCCATATTGGAATGTGTGATCCATTATGAAGACTTCAGACGTGACATGGACTCTAAACAAAGACTTGACACTTGACTTGAACTTTTACTTGTGACTTATGAAGCATATCTGCAGTGAAAAGGGCCCAGAGGTGATATATTCTCTTTTAACGTTGTTCTTTTGGAAGACAAACCCAACTGTTCATAACAAATGGTTTATTTATAATGCAACAGTGAGCTGAACTTAGGCAGTCAGAGACAATCTTGTGAAGGCTTTGAAAAATACAAAGGAGGCTATCAGACATCAGATTTGAACATTTTACATAACTTCAAATTTCTGAAAAACTGTTTGGTGCCAGCCAGATTTCAAGGCTTTGAATTTGGAATGTTATTGAGCTGAACTCATTTTCTTCCCAGAGCTCCTTCCCACAGCGTCTTTATCTTCTTCTATTTCTTCTTCTTAAATCTCATTCTTTGTCTCTGTAATGATTTTATGACATTTGTTTTCTGTCAGGGCTTTGAATATAGATAACAATACGCAAAAATACAAAAAAGGACACGCTATGAATGCAAAACTGACCTGATGTGTGCTCTGTACAAATTTAGAGAGATCTGAAAGGTCCTCGCCAATTTCCAGCTCACTGCTTCTGTTATCTCGCCTTGCTTATCCTTTTTCTCCCCAGCTCTGCTATATTTCTCTCCCTTTGTCTCTCTGCGCAATAGTTTCTCTTTCTGCCTCCATCTCCCATGCATGCCCCCCTCCACCCCCACACTCTTCCACATATTTCACAATGTGAAAAGTCACCCAGAGTTTTCCTTCTAGGGTTTTTGCGGACAGGAAGTCCATATTTAATGAAGTGACTCTCTTGTTAAAATGCTTTTAAGTGCTCCTGTGCAGGGCTTCGGGCTGGAGCGGAGGGGAGGGGGGGGGCTGAGGCTTTTATTTATTCATTGGGCGGTTCAGTGCCTCTTCCCCGCTCCAGCTCTGTGAAGAAGGGAGAGGATTAGAGGAATGAATCCCCCTCCCCAACACACACACACACACACACACACACACACCCTTCCTCCCTCTCCCTCGCTGGCCATGTTCCCTCCCTCGGGGGACACCCCTGCGTCAGTCCACATTAACATCCATCAGAGCATGGTGCTCTAGAGAGGGACGAGCCTCTCTCCTACCGAGTCGCACATACATGCATGAATACATGTATGCACACTCAAACTCACGCACAACCATATACAGTAGCGTGCGAGGCAAGAGAACGCACAGGAACATGCACAGAGTAGCGGGAGATACATTGTCTAACCAACACTCCCTGTAGTTATGAGTCACAGACTCAAAGTGTCACCGTCACCCTAATGCTGTTCCCGCCTCGAGCTGCACTTAAATTCAGTTTTGTTTATATACTGCATTCACATTGGACTTGTTTCCAGAGAGCCCTCCAACATTAGAGTTGCACCAGAGCCGCTGTCCCCTACTTGATCAGTAGGCGAATTTGAACAAGTTTGAACGAGCATCTGAAGACTGTTGGGAAACAGACGGAGGAGAAAGGAGACGGAGAAGAAGAGAAAGTTTCACAGAGTGAAGGCTAAGATCGAGCGTTGTGCTGATTCCTCTCCTCTTTGTGTGAAGTTTGGGGCTGTCTGCTCCCTCGTTATCTCTCCTCGCTCACAGGATGGGAGGGGAGCCGAGAGTCGGGCTGGATGAGAGAGGCATATCATTAACCAAGAGTGTTTCTACAACAAAGCGCAGACTCCATCAAATCCCACTTATTCCCACACACTAGTGTCACACTCATCATTCTCCTGCACTGAACTGCTGCGTGAAAAAAAATGCCCTCATTTGTCGAAGGCACACATCATTTTTATGTCAGCAGGCCTAATAGAAATTCCTTTAATATTTTCCTCTCTCAAATCTTTGAGAATTTTGAGATACTAATGGTTATATCTAAAATTGGATTACATTTGTAAGGGATTGACTGATGTGCGTGTGAGTGGGTTTATGTGTTTGTGTGCGTGGGTGTTGTACATGGATCCTCATTGGAGGGCTTCACTGTAGCCATACAGAGGGATGCAGATTGTTTCTAATTCACCATGCTGACCTAGATTCCAAAATCAGGCACATTAAATGAGAGATGTTGCCCCATGTCAGCACACACACTCACACACACTCAAACATGACAGACAAAAAAAAACATGTTACCCTATGTCTTACCCTAATGGGTTACAAGATGTCTCCTTTTCACTCATCACTTCTTACCTCAAAAGATCCAACAACTTCGATCCATTCACACCAAATCACACATCTATAATTCCCCCCCTTTTTTTCTCATTTCAGAGCTTCTCTCTCATCTTGGAATCTAACATCAAACCGAAATGTTAAAATGCAAATTCATTTTTCCAGTTAGCTCAGTTCACACCAACTTATAATTGGATTCTATTAATATAAAGGCTTTCTTCATCCTCATCATTCGATCTCGTATTAGTCTTTTCACGATGCTCGGACCGGCCTTATTCCATGATAAGACAGACAGAGGAGGAAAGATGGAGAGGCAGAGGAGGACAGAGAGGACAGCCGTCTCATTAGCATGGAAAAGTGTCTTATTGAATCATGGAGTAAGGTAGCCCAGTTAACACAACGAGTTAGGAATTAATTAGCAACATCATGAAAGTGTGCACATCTGGCTGGTTAATGTGCGGTCAGTGGGTTTTCCTCTTAGCGCTCTTCCCCTTAGTTACGTTAACTCTCTTCCCTTTTCCACCATTTCCCCCACCGTCCAAGGTAACCTGTGAATTCTTTTGAGATGGATGGAAGATGCAATGCTCGAAGAGGCTGAAGCTGCACTCTGTGACCCAGGCTAACCGGCATGTTCAGGCTGGGAAACAAAGGGGACTGATGCTACCACACGACAGAAAGAGGAAGAAGAAACGGAGCAGAAAATCAGCGGCCGGGAAAGAGACAGACGGCCTGAGAGAGAGCACCAGATGCTGTGTGGGAGGGTTATTTAATTGATGATATCACACCTCTCTTTCCCTTTTTCTCTCCCTCTTGTTCTCCCTCTTTTCTTCCTCTAACACACGCATGCACATTAACACGCATGCACACTGTATTTGCCCTGTCACCTTCTGATCCTTGCATGACACACCACCCACACTTCTCCCTGTCTTGTGTGAACCCACAAAAACAAACTTAAATCAGTCATCAAGCTTACCATTAAGAAATTGGCCTGTTTGTGAATTCAGGTAACAGAAAACATACAAAGGATGAAAAACATCTCAACTATATGTTCTCTCTGTGTTGTGCATCAAGTCATTTGAAATGATGTAACAACATCAATTTGGTCGGTCGTTTTAAGAGCAGCTTTCTGCTACTCTAAGCCACAGTTTTTGCTTCCTGGTCCTCTTTTTACTTCTTGCTTCTCTGCATGCAAGTAGAAACTGTTCCACATGCTTCCTGCCAAACTAGAAAAGCCCCAGAAAACGAGTCTCATTAATTAGCTTCTCATTTGTAAATGCAAATGAGCTTAATTAAAAAATAGACTCTCCTTTTGCGGGCTTCAAAGGGAGACAGTGAGGCCTAATCAGGAGGTTTGTTCAGCTGTGGCACTAATGAGACATATTTGGCCTAACGAGGGAGCGATGCCCTAATTTGTTTATGGTAATGATATGAAACAGTGCTTGTCCTTTTGGTGTATCTGGGAAGGGATCAGTCACACACACGCCTCTGTGCGATGTACCTTCAGGGTTTCGTTCAGCGTTGGCGAGGTGTTGCAGCGGCCTCGCTGAATTGTTTCAGTAGGTTAATTGGCTTAATTATCCTAATAGAGATCATTTGGGCGACGACTCAATGTCAAGGCATATGTGGGTTTCTGAGGCATTTCCATGGAAATATTGTGCAATGAAAATAAATGAAGAAAATGTAGCTCCTCTTGCCGTGGCACAGGTGAAAGATTAACTCACTCAACCTTTTTACTATAAATATTCCTGAAGTAGTAAACAAAGCAAACCAGGTCCAGGTCAGGACTCAGGTCCCACGGCTTAAAGGATAATTGTGGTTTATTACTTTCATTGGGTTGGCCATCATTTCTATGAGCGATAATGACTTTGTACTCACCACATTATTTATATAAGATCTGGGAAGGCTGGAACGTCACTAAAAAGTCCAACTGGGCAAAAAACAGGAGCAATTAGATAATCACACAGGGTTTAATGCTACGCTTAGGGATGGCAGTGTTGGTTGGCCTGCCGTCTTCGACCGATTCACGTTGTTGCTGTTGGATGGATTGCCATGACAGTTTGTTCAGACATTCATCGTGTCCAGAACATGAATCCTACTGACTTTGGTGATGTCCTGACTTTTGGCATTTTCTATTTTTAGTGAAATTTCAACAACTATGGGACGGATTGCCATGGAATTTGGTATACATATTCAAGTCCCCGGCTGGATACATTTCAATAACTCTGGTGAGCCCTTAACTTTTCATCATCAGGTCAAAATTTTAATTTGTCCAATACTTTGGTTTATGACATGGAAAGCCTCGGTTGTATCTGGGTTTATTGCGAATTTGCAAACGTTAATGTTAACGTTCTCATTGTGAGGATGTTAGCCTGCTGACACTCAGGGAAAGCTGCTAAGACGGCTGAAGACTTGTTATATCAACAAAAGATCAAATTACTTTGTGTAACGTGAAAACATCCGTTCTACTGAGCTTTTTTATGGTCTTTCAGCTCATCGCTTTGGTTTATTACGGCTTGCAAGTTCACTCTCATCCACCTCGTTTCGAGCAGCAGCCAGCTGTTTTAAACAAAAAATGCAATCGGTTTGATTGACAGACATTGTATAGAGGTGCATTTAGCAGTTAAAGGGCCAGATTATTTCTCTTAGGCTGAAGAGACCAAAACAGAGCTAAAATGGAAGTGAATATTGGATTTACATTCATCAAGTGGACACAAACACGACTGCAAATCAATGATAATGTTGAACTGTCTGCTGCATGTGTTAACAAGCAATTGTATGCTATCACGTTCGCCACAACAATTTTGTAAGGTCATAATATGTCAGCGTTGTGTTTAAAGCTTAGTTTACTGCTCTCAAGTGCCCAAAAAATCAGTTAATGCTTCCAAGAAAAACCCAGGTTAGAAGACAAAGTTGTATGATAAAATTATTACCTAAACTGTCCATTGTAAACATTTATCACTGTTTACTGTCTGACCTCCTGGTTCAACCAGGACCCATCATACTTTGCGTAGGTATGCACACATTTTTCCTGTGGCCTACAAGACGTGTTTTTACCGGCATTTCCGTTGTGCTCACTTTCTATTTTAGATTATCTGGCTAAACTATCGTGTCGTCTGACTGCTTGTGTGTCTAGTCCCATCTGACTTTGCTGTATAATGCTGACGTGAACTCAACAATTACTAACAATGTTATGATAGAAATTCATAAATATAGTACCTAAGCAGTAGTAAACAGAAATTATCCTTTAAAGCAATTCAACTGTAACTTTAAGTAAATAGATTCAAAATTGTGACTGTGCTATGCTTGATTTTTCTGAATTCTTATTTTTCCAAATTGTCATGCATCTTTGTACACATATTTGTAGGCTTTGTGTACTTTTGTGCATACTGTGCATGCATTCATGTGCATGTTTGAGTGAGTGACAGGGTTCTCTCCGGTATTTTGTTCACCGTTGACTGAGTGTGAGGCCGAGTGAGATGGCAACATGGCTGGCCCTCACTGATAACTAGGCACAGGCAGAGCCCTGTGCTGTGTGCTTCTATTCAAAACGCACAGGCACGCATGCACATGCACACACACTTACACACACGTACACGTTAATTAATCCCAAAATGGAAGGGAAATTGAAAAAACACTGTCTTCACTTTTAATTGGACTGACTGCCGTCCAACCATAAAAAGAAAACAAGCTCAATCATTCTCCTCCATCTTGTTGCTTGTTGAATTATTGATAGACGGCACAAACTGCACTAGAAAATGAAATGGGGAAAAGAAGCACTGGGCTCGAGTGTGTTTGAATGGTAGTGATAAAATTTGATTATTCATGTGTGATGCATGCTGTGTAGATTCTTGTAACAGAGTGAGGAGGAGTACTGAGTTTCTCCATGGTGACTGTTGAGAACCTGTATGTGCCAGACAAGCCAGCTGGTATCTTGTTGTCCAAGTACACAATGCTCCAGCAAAAAAAGAAAAAGAGAAAAAAAAAAGAGAAATGACTGAAGTAGATGAGGCAGAAGGCATTCAGTCATATTTGCACCACTGTGTAAATGGTTATCTTTTAAGCAGTACACATTGCCTTTCGGACCCTTTCACTTTTTGCTCGACCAGTTTCACACTCTCTGAATATACCGTAATCATCAGCCCCCCCCCCCAGCATCCTGAATTAGCTGGTCTCGGTGAAAAGCTAAATTATATAAGACTGGCTTTTTCCCAACAGTCGCTGGGACTTTTTCAGGGGAGATTTTGGCACCTGAGCTTTCTCTTTGTCAAGACGTTTGACCTGTCATAGCTCAGAGTGACAGGAACCAGTGGATTCTTTCATCAATTTAACTAAACTGTAACACGACTTTTAAAATCCAAATGTAAAGCCACTTTAGCATTACCAACTGATTATATTATCCAAGTGACCTTAAATGTATCTTTATAAGTGATAATAATAGCCATATACAATGAATTAGTCCACACTGTTTTATGGACTTTTTACTGTAAAGTACCTTAATGGAAAGATGATTACATTTTTTGATCTCTAATGTTTTGATACCTCAACCAGATAATGAGAAGGGGGAAATCCTTGAATAGGCTTCTGTGCTTTGACAGTGACAAAACATGTTCAACTTAAACTTCTAGAGGCCAAATAGAGACCTTGAAATATTCCCCTCATCAATTAATCTCCATTCAATGACACACTGCTTTACTTAGCCAACCATTCAGCCTCCTCTGGCTGCTATAATTGTCCCAGTTAATTGCTTTTCAACTCTCTTTGATTACAAGGTCGGCTCTGAATGGCTGGTGTACATGGCTCAAAGTTCCCTCTTCCCTTGGCCCTCCTCCTTTTCCACCCATCTCCTTATGAACCCCCACCCCTTCCCTCCCTTTGGTCACAACAGGTCTTCCCATCCCACCTCTCCTCTCCTCTTCTCTCCTCTCCTCTCCTCTCCTCTTCTTTCTGCTTTTCCTGACCCTACAATCCAAGGTTGGTTGTCAGAGATGTGAGTTTCATTATTTATCATGGCAGTGTATGTATATAATGGTGTCTGTTAACTCTGATATACTGATACATAATAAATCTTTCCGAGGATGCCCAAGGTAGAGAATCATTTCTTTACATACATTTGGTTTTACATAATCTGTAGTACAAGCACACAACAATTTAAAGACAGGTTTAATCAGTATACAGGTTTATTATACACACTGTTTAAAATGAGATATCATTTTTTCACCAATATTTCATATAAGGAGGATCTCACAAAAGGGGAAAAAACAAAAAGCAAACTGTACATTGACAATTGTGGAGAAATAAAGATATATTGGTTCTTGAAAGGACCACTGCTCTACAACTGTCCCTGACAATTTATGTACTCTAGAGGTTGGTTAAGGAAGCTGAGTCCATGATTGGAAAGAGACGGGGGTCGGTGTATGTGTGTGTCTGTGTGTGTGTTTAACTCCTGCGTCTTTCTCCTCTCCCTCCACAGCTCACACGGAGGCGACAGAGTCCCTCTCATTACTAAACAGCACAGCCCCCAAACAAAGGCTCACGCACCGACAGTGGCGCGTGTTCAATTCCGATAACTAGTGTGGCCTCTCATCTGAATTAGCATGCTGTATAGGCCTTGACACATATTCACACCATCACACACACACACACCTAGGCAGGTCCGAGCACACAAAAAAACACCACATACATGCACACACGTTCAAAGGCACACCCTTATGTGCTATAATTCTCACACACACACACACACACACACTCATCCTGCAAACTCTTGTGTCAAACAGATAGCGATTACCGGATTACTCTGCAGTGGCAACTTGAATATGCATTCAAGCTTTGCGTCGTCAGCATTGGCTTTTGTTCTTCATGTGTAGAAGAGCCACACAAAAGCCTTTCAACATCAAAGACATAGAAAAACAGAAATAGCAAATTGCAAAATACTAACTGTGGTTCTGAGGGATGCCGCTGGGTTGCTGCGCAGAAGAACCATGCAAATAAGCAACACAGCGTTATTTCTGCTTCACTTGAATGTAGCTTTCTCCTCATCTGGCCTTCTGCTTGTTTCACACCTGGCTGGTTAAATGTGCCACTGGGCCTGGAGATGTCTGCTGGGGTGAACAAAAATGAGGCAGCGCACACACACATGCACTTACCGGCTGACCTTTGCGCTTTCAAGTTCATTTGAGACTAGGCCTCCTATTACAAACCATTGTGAAATGCAGTGTAAAATCATCAGAAAATAGTATCTTTGAAATAAGTAGCCAATAGTCGAGCTCATTGCTATAAATAAATACCTTTCTCCTACAGAAACGTTACCTCCTGTTGTGACAAATATCTGCAATCATCCTGTCACACACAATCACAATGGCTTGTTTATCTTGCTGTCATATTTCTTTGATGCTATGTCGCTTTCTGCTGTGATTGGGCCAATAGTCCCTGCATATAGCAAAAAAAGCAATAACAGCAGGGAGCAAAGAAGGAGTCTTTTAAAACATTTTACATTCCAATGCATGCAAGCATACACATCAGTTAGTACATATTTGTGGTGAACATGGAATAACTATCTATATTTGAAAGGACACTTCGACGCAGGTGGCAGTGACCCGTTTCGCAAATAAGTTTATGGTTGAGGAATAGTTACTGAACAGGCAGATAGCCTGTCATATCTCACGCTGATAATGAGCTGGGAAATGTGAGGGAAGAAAACACAGAAGAGGAGGAGAGGAGAAAGAAAAGTGAGGAGAGGTGGAGAGAAGGAAAGGAAGCCTAAAATATGCATGTCATCATGTGGATGACTGATAGCTTTCTGTGAAAGCTTCTCTTGATGCGCGCGTGCAAGACAGGCCTCTAATTGAGCCCTGCTGCCAATCATAAGTGCTTAAAGTGTGCGTGTGTGTGTGTGTGTGTGTGTTTACTTGCAGTGTTACATTCATCCAATGAAGTACTCAACACACACACAAAACTCTGTGTCTTTGATCATCTGAGTGAGACTGTTCTCTCCATGTTTTACAATAATTAGCTTGGTGTTAAACGCGAGAGACAAGCGAGATCAAGCAGCAAACCCAACAGATGATCCGTGCATATTGAGAATATAACTATCACCCTAAACTATCAATACCAGTCTGTAGGAAAGACCATCTATAACCTATCTAAGAGACACAGTGATAATTTCTACTCTCAGGCTAGCGTTGCATTTTCATTTAATTACTTATAAAATATGCGAAATCTTACATGTTCGGACTTTATTTTTTAAGACATGCCCCCACTGATTATACATTTTAAAAAAAACGTATTTTTAAAACCATTTTTATGTGGATTTATGTCTTAAGTTCATAAATCTCCTCAGAAACATAAAAACAAGTGAAGTAAATCGCAGCGTCATCACAGAACGACCACTGTGTTGCTTTAGATGAGGGAACTATTGGAAAATGTTGACTGGATTTCAAATTAAAAGTATTTAAAAGAAGTTTTGTCTGTGTGTTTACCTATATCGAAATAAAGGTCACCAAAAAATGAAGTTAAATGCATACAGTTAAGCCTTTGGTGCTTCTATGAGAGCTATGAATAAAAAGGAACACAGTGCAGACGTATTATGTTTTCAGCAATCAATAAATCTCTTGACCTCCTTTTGAAAAAAATGCTTTTCCATTTGAATGACATACAACAAAATTATCCTTTTTTTGGACCTGCAGACCTCTTCTGTTTTTTTATCCTGCACTTCCTCCCTCTGCTGCTCGACAGTCTCAGCAAATACAGACACAGACAGCTCACACAGGAGTAATATCAGTGTCTCCCACCTCCCCGCCAACCTTTATTACCCCTCTTTTTCTTCTCTTTCTCTCTCTCTCTCTCACACACTCTCTCTCTAACTCTCTATCTCTCTCTCTGCCTCTCCCTCATGAATAAACATCCCTTACATTCACTCAGTGCTGGCATGAAATGGCCACACAGCCCCTGGCACACGCAGGAGTGATGCCGCAATCATTATTCCACTGCAGTGGTCCCACACAAGCATATTTTACCAATCATGTGGCTCTCTCCCCTGGCTTTTGTTTGGATGACTTAAACAAATGATGTGGCAGTGAGGAGGGCCTGCGTACCACAGCTCCCCCTGTTAACACGGCAACCGTTGACACGGACACAGCAAAATTTGCATAAGCGTACGCTTGAGTGGTACTGGCAATTCCAACAGGGGGCCGCATATTCTCCCCCTCTCTTTCTGTGAGAGGGTGGGGTTGAGGGTAGGAGTGTAAATGGGGGGGTGGCGTGTTATTTTTGGTTCTCCCGGTTTCTCCTTCCTTTTATCCTGTTCTTCCTCTCTCCTGTTCTCCTCTCCGACTGCCAACTCCTCTTTTCTCTGGGGTTTAGTGTTGAATTGGAAGTAATGAAAGATGCACACATGCCATCAGACAGACTGGGCTTCCGGCAATAGAGATGGAGGAAGTCTATTTGGCAGAACTGTTAAACACATACAAGGCAATGGTGGCATCTAAGAATCAGCCCATTTACAAATGACATAGACCTTGCTTTGCAGTAGACCTGATACTGAATGGTCAGATCTGCAGTCATACCGTAGAAGTACTGTGTATGCATAAGTCGGAAGAAACAATTGTTTTTAATTAAATACATTGGTATGATTATTTTGAAAGTATTCCAGCAGCAATCACTGGAGCATTTCAGAATATTGGCCTTGCTAAAGATGATGACTGTGACGAACATGAGTAAAAGGAGGAGGATTTTTAACAAAGTCTAACATGTGAAGAGGGGGAGATGACAACTATTGTGTCATTGAGGGCAATGATACATATGACAAGGACGGCACTGCTGATGAAAGTGACGAAGAGGAAAATAATCATGATAATGCTTATTTCTGTTTTGGCTTTTTTGTCAATGTTAACATCTTAAAATAGAACCAGGAGTGCTGCGTTCAGAGAAGTTAATCAAGCAGCCCTAAGGGCCACTGCTCTGTCCTTTTATGTGCCTATCTCGTTCTACATTTCTCCTATCTCTATCTCTTTCATTCGCCTTATCTCGCCCTTCTTTAATCACAGCATATCAATGTGACTGATACATCTAAGAGATCTATTTGCGTGCTGTTCACTTTGTGAGAAAGTTTTATTTGAATTCCATGAATTTGCTCTCGTCTGACTTTCAGACTACTCACAGAAAGACAGCAGCTCACAGGAATACAAAACAATGAAAACAAGAAAAAATATCATCCCAAATATGTATGCAATCTGTGCGCACCTGTGTTTCAATGTGTGTGTGTGTTTGTGTGTGTATGTATAGGCACCAGTGACTGCTGAGTCCTTAGGGTGGGTGTGGCACACCACTGTGCAAAGGTTGTCTCCATGGTGATAGATGTGGGGTCATCTCCATGACGATGGATTGGAGGGGGTGTTGGCCGCCAAGGTCGCGGACCAAGGACAAGGCGAGAGTGATTGCAGCCACCCAGACAGGAAATCGAAGAGGAGCACTCCAAAGGGGGGTCGAGGAAAAATTTCACAAGCCAAATTACTTCTGGGATAGAGAAGAGAAAAATATCACAGCAATAACGGCACCAGGGATGAGCGGAGGGAAGGAGGGGGGGATGGAGGAACAGGAGGCAGCAGGAAGGAGGAGGGAGGTCCCAAACAGAAGCTCAATTATCAAAGTCATCAAACATGTATGCTCACATAAGCAAATAGAGTGACATCCTATTACCTTGATGCCATACAAACTTCCCATCTCCCCCTCACTGAGAAGAATTTTCAGAGGTATCTGTCAGGGTTTGGCTGTGATTTTCCATGTGGTTTATCAAGCTTGGTTTATTTCTGAGACTGATGCCGGCTGTGACTAGAAAATATTGATTGGATTGTGCAACATGTTCCGCTGCAGCCCTACTGATTTCTTTTTCTGTTCTCTCTCTTCGCTCCTCCTCTGCTCTCTGGCGATTCCACAACATTAGTATGTGGAACAAATCAGTAAATTGTTAACGAGAACAGGGCAGAGTGAATAAATGACGACGACAAGTTAAAATTTCTGCCTTGCTGCCTTGCTCTCTCCTCGCTCAGGGTTTCCCCAATGCATTTTCTGTCTCACTCAGTGTGCCCCCTATTTTCGGAGTGTGTTTGTGTGAGCGTGTGTCTGTGTGTGCTCATACAGATGAGTGTCTGTATCAGCAAGCTGAGTGCATTGAATCATTAAGTCCACAGTGCCACTGTGCCCATTGCCTCATTGCACCTAATTAAGCCCCTTTTGTTTCCTATCAATTAACATTGTAATTAAAACTAGTTGCGCTTCTGTTTACCCCAAGTCTGCTGATTCAGGGGAAATGACACACAAACCACGATGTTCAGGAATTCAGCTAATAAATGGCTGCGTAACACATGCATACACATACATGTACACATCAATAGAAACAGAAGACACAATCATGCACACTCACACTTTTGCGACATCAAAGCTCAACCAGGCCTCTCAATTCGCTGGAGAGTGTGATAGAACAAGAGGTGCTGATGGAGCTGGGAAATGAGAGCAGATACATGGAGGATGGTGTGTGTGTGTGTGTGTATGTGTGTGCGTGTGAGTATGAGTGTGAGTGTGAGCCACTGTTGAGTCGTTAACAGAACCGAGGGATTCAACTCCCGATAATCTCACACTAATCACCTAATCCTCCATCCCTCAGGTGAACAGACGGGAAAGGAGAACATGACATCAAGTGGAAGCTAGACAACATGAAACCCACTCACACACACACACACACACATACACACCTACACACAATTACAGTATGTATGTGCATGGGTGTATATGAGTGCATGTATGTACACACAGACAAATGAATAAGTCAAAAAAGTGAGCGCTACTCCACCCCGCCCCCGCCAGCCCCATCCTTCTCTACAAGGCAATGTACATTTCGCCAAAAAATATACACCCTATCCTCTTGTTTCCACGGCAACTGACCGTAGAGCTGTGGGTATATGAGGCAGCAGGCGGCAGGCGAAATCACTGGAGTGAGAGGCGTACCGGTCTGTCACCTCAGCCTCCCCAGAGAAACAGCACATAATACTGTACTACTGTACTCTCTCCTCTCTCTTTCTCTCTTCGCATCTATTTCTCAAATTTACAGGAAGACAGATTTATCTCTCCCTCTCTCTCTACACACACACACACACACACACACACACTCACACACACACACACACACACACGCGCACCATCCTCCATGTTGTCTCATGTACTTTAACTCAGGGCAGACAGGGCTACGACACTGGACATTTGTGTGTAACACATGTGTGATCTTCTTATTAAAACATGATCATGAACTGCCACCCAGACACACCACCCTCCCCAGTTCCCTTTCCCGTCGGGGGTGACTGCTTCTGGTCCAGTGTCCTTGGGTGCAGTAAAGGATTATAACAGCACACACCATGTGACCTTAATTCCCCCCTTGCCTGATTCTGCTGCGCTCAGCCAATCAGGATCAGGGATGCACCGTGCATGTATGTGTGTGTATGTTAGCATGTGCATATTTGTGTGTTTGTAAGTAGCATCTTGTGTCTTTCCATGCATACCGCCATGTTTGTCAAGAGTGTTTGTCTCAAGCGAATACGCTCTAATAGATAGGATTAAGTCAGATAAAAGGGGAATGCCGTAAGGTTCTATTGTGTGTACATTTGCGTAGGCCTATATGTGCGTGCGTGTGCCAGCTTGTGTTTTTAAAGGGGGGGTGATAGTGTGAATCAGCAGCAGCCGCCCCGGCACGTGTCGCACATTCAGACGACCTCATTCATCCCCAGCAACCCCGAAATCCCTCAGCTCCTTCCCCTCACCCACCGACAGACCTCAACCCCCATACGGCCGCCGCCGTCAGCAGGCTCAGCTGGTGGCTGAGGGAGGAGGAGGGGGGAGCAGAGAGATGGGGCAATGGATGGATGGATGGATGGAGGAGGGGGAGGGAAGGTGCCGGGAAGACCATTTAGTGAGCAGCCCTTTTTTTCTCATTGGTTGTGTTATTTTGGGGGGGTCACAAAGATGGAGCAGCAGAAGGAAAAGAATGATGGAGGATGAAGAGGAAGATTGGGAAGGACGTAGGGACGAAAATGTGAAGGTAAAATGTGTGCGTGTGTGTGTGTGTGTGTGTGTGTGTGTGTGTGTGTGTGTGTGTGTGTGTAGTGGGGGGTAGAGGTCAGAGTGTGTGTGTTGGGGGGTGTCGATTAGATATGGAGATCAGACAGAATAAGCAGCAGTTTAAACATGAGCATTACATCAGGGGGAGACGTCCGGCTGTTACGTTCGGCTTGCACCCGCCAGATAAGGCCTCGCAAAGCTTTGTGTGAGTCTGCGTGTGCGTCTTTGTGTCTGTGACGCAGCAGACGTAACAGACGCAGCACCTTGCCTCATAAGACACCCGCTGTTGTTGCCGACCTTTGACCTTAACCAAACCTTGACCCTGGCAGAAGGCAACTGATTTACCCAACAAAGACAGATGACACAGCGAACCCTAAAGCCAGCGCTAAACTCTGACCTCCAACCCTCCAGTCCTGACCCAAACTCTATCTGAAGCCAAACACAACCTGCTCTGCCGACACGCGCTCACATTCAGACAATGAGGCAGGAGAAACGTTACACTCATCCATCAAAGCAGCAGAAAACCAATACCATCAAATGACATACATATGCAAGTGAAGCCATTATTATTATGCTAAGTGGTTCAGTTTGCTCGGTCTGAAATGAGACATTTAAATTTTTCTGTCTGTCACTTTTAGATAAAAAAAAAAAAAATGCACAGTAATCTGCTGAGGTTGCATAAATCACATTATCATTTTAACTAAAGATGTAAATACATAAAACGTTAGTTCGGGCAATACAGTTTGACAATTTGGTCTTCAGCAGATATGAACTTTGGCAAATGTAAAAAAATCTAAAAATAGAATTATGAGAAAAGTGTTTTATAGACTGCTCAATTGTTTTGAATGCAAATATACAATTCAGTTTACAATTCAAAATAGTTTAGACGTTTAACCACCACAGCAAACACACAAACAAATCATTCACATGCATAAGAACAAACTAAAAACACAAAATATAATGGTGTAAAGGAAAAGGTGACATCAGAAGGGTTGATGGCCAATCTGTGGCTGGCAAAAAATGTCAAACATTTGGTTACATACAGACAATCTAAAAAAAATTCTTGATGGAATTAGCTTAAAGGAACTTAATGTGTGTGCTTTGTCATTAATTTTAGAATTGAGATTACACACTGGAATCAGTTCTTGTCCTTCTGACAAAAGGATGTAAACAAGAAAAAATTATGAAAAAGTAAAAAAAAAAAAGGTATAAAACATTCAGAATATTGCATAAAAAATGACTAAATAATAAAAGACAATCAATAAAAATACACATTATATATAATTCAATCCGTAGAAATAATATAATACTCTTTTAGTTGCTGTATCACATTAACTTTCTATTAGATTCCTAAGAATTATCATTAAAACATGCCTTTAAATTTATTTGAAAGCGTATGTTTAATTATGTTCAAAATAGTTAATTAAAGCCGATCTATTTCATGTATAAAGTATGTAGCCATGTCATGCATATTAACTACATATGGTATCTGGATGTGTTTCCGTCTCTGAGTCATGTGAAGTAAATGTCTGGCCCCTGCACTGCCTGTGTGTCTGTAACAGATGGTGTGTGTGTGCATGCGTGTGTGTGTGTGTGTGTGTGTGTGTATGTGTCCTACAAAGTCTGGCAGAAGCACCTTGTCGCTCTGTGGTGCATCATGCCAACTGCTGTCAGCCAACCACAGAGCACCTTCCAATCTAACGTGTTCTTCCTCAGACTTTTAGTATCATTTTCTTTCTGCCTCTCATACGATAGAGAGAATATTTGAACTTGTCTATTTATTTTAAGCGATGCATTCAAAATAATTTACTTTTAAGATACAGTATTATCTTGAGCTTATTCTTGCATTTATATGTTATATTTCCCTCATACAGTAATTTCTTCTTTTTAACACACACACACACCACTCCACTTTCTATGCATACCTACATCAAAATTTCCCAAGTGATATTGATATTCTGAAATCCACTTTAAGTGCTCCCTCCAGATGACAGATACATCTACACCGAACATGTTTGAAAGATACGAACCTGTCGGTGTCATGGATGCTGCAGCTCTATGTGTAATGACAGGGAAAATTATATTGTGTCTGATCCTTTCTTGCACTTGTTAAGTGATGTTTAATAACTGTTCTTACTAGGCTTGTAGAAATGACTCCAAAAGAGGTTTGACATTTTCAGATAATTTTTCACATAGAGCTGTGGAGAAAAAACAGACGATGAAAGAAAGGGATTGATAGATAGATAGATAGATAGATAGATATAGATAGATATATAGATAGATGGATGGATGGATGGATAGATCGATAGATAGATAGATCGATAGATAGATAGATAGATAGATAGATAGATAGATAGATAGATAAAACAAATCAACTAAGGAAGGGAGAAACATAACATTTCCCCCCAGGATCACATTTCTCTGGTAATCCAGAACAGATTGGGCTTCAAAGTTACCTCAGCAAACTTTGTGGATTCATTGAAAATTTGATTGAAATGACAAAAAGGGAACGAGGGCGATGAGAAGGGAGCGTGCAAGAGAGACCCGTTCACGCCTCTGAAAATCTGTCAAAGTAGTTTGGAATTCATGAGTGTTTCTTGGGAAAGACGCGCACATAGAAATCATTTCATAAAAGCAGAAAATGCAATACCCAGCTGACGAGCCACAGCGCTACAGAATTCTCTTTGGCAACGCTTTGGTACCATCAAGAGCTGACTACAAACAGCACAGCAACACTGATTTGACACGTGTCATGGGTGTTTTGTAAATACTTTGGATATTTTCCTCCCCCAACATTAGACTATGGCTGCCTCCTGTCACAAAGCTGCTGCTGTGACAAATACTCCAAAGCAACCTTCCTCACAGGTCAAGCGGAAAACATTTTCAGGGTTTAACGCGGGCAGATTAATTTTACATTCATTAATAAAGGCTAAATTTGCACATTATTATTTCCAGTGCATAAAGCAATAAGAGATGGCGTTGATGTTAAGACAAGCCGGCATTCGAACTCGCACACATCTTAGTGCGTGTGATTTCTGTCTCCAGCCTTTCTCTCTCTTCTGTATGCAGACTTTGTCTGAGGGTTTCTCATGCCGTCCTGCTGCCGCCGCCGCCGCTGCTGCTGCTGCTGCTCAGGGAGGCAGAGGTAGGCTCGGGGTGGGAGCAGCGGGGTGGGTGACAGGGCAGCATCCATGCCCAGACAGACACAACCTCTCCTGGGCTGATGCTACCAACATTCCTTGCTTCTGGAGACACGCACAGATGAGCCCTGTCTGGAACCGCCACTGCAGCCACAGAGTGTCTGTGTCAATGTCATGGAGGGTGTGTGTGTGTGTGTGTGTGTGTGTGTGTGTGTGTGTGTGTGTGTGTGTGCTCTAGCGTGCTCCTGCTACTAGTGGAAAGTAACTAAGTACATTTACTTAAAGCAGCTATAATGCTGTGTAAAGCACTTTGTAACATTGTTTTAAAGGGTGCTACATAAATATTACTATTATTATTATTATTCTATAATAACAATTTATCAAATGACAATGTGAAAACGATGTGACAGCCTGAAAGGGCTTGTAGTGATGAACCTACAGACTTATGTCCTGAATCTTTTTGTTCACTCTCAATGCTCTCATAGCAAGAGAAAGCTCTAAACACTTCCTGCTCAACAGCAGACAAGACACAGTTAGTGACTAGCTGGTGAACATAGTGAATAATGAGGCAGCTAAAGAGGTAGGTCCAGTTTGTGCCTCTCATCTATTAGCATATATTCAGGTCACAGAGTTAAGCATCGGCTTCTCTAAAAGATTGCTTTTTTTCAATTGCTGGGGTTCTTATGCAAACCTATTTGTATTTTACACCTGTTATTAATTTAGATCTCTTTTAAAGATCTGTTTTTATTTGGTTTTACTTACTTTAATTTACTTTTATTCAGTGTTGTAAAACAATAAAACATGAAAGTGGGGTGAATACCTTTTACTGTATTCCTATAGATAGTATTCCCATAAAGTAGTTACAATAAGCTCCACCTCAACTAGCTATGATATAAAAATGCTGCTTACATGTTAATGCATCACTGATAATAATCCATTATATTATATATTGTATATATAATATAATATATATAAAGATATATCATGCATAATGCATAATATGCATAATACTGAGTTAATGTTTGGAATGCAGTCATTTTTTTTTTTTTTACCAGAATGTAGTACTTTTATTTGTAATGGATTATATTTCACTTTAGTAAACGATCTGAATGCTCCTTCCAGTACCGACTCCTGTATGTTCCTGTAGCTGTATCCCAACTCCAGCACTCAGTGAAGGCGTTTGTTCATTAAGACAATCAACCTCTCTAGCACATCTCCGGTCAGTGAATGGTGGAGCTGTATAGGTGAGGTCAGATGAGGTGTCAGGGGTGAGTCGCAAAGATGGGAGGAGAGTGGGGTCACTGTGACGAAAGGAACGATGGATACAATGCCGCGGGGTCTTGGCATTGCCTCCTTATAACGACATTACAGTGGAAAGAACAAGCAGCAATGAGCGACACCGTCATTAACCTCTGGCTGGGCTATAAATCAACAGCAGTTCACGCAAATTAGACCAATTCCCCTCGATCTGCCTCCAAAGGCCCTCGCTAGGACTTTGCCATTATAAATCACATACAAGGGGAGGAGGAGGGACACACACACACACACACACACACACACACACACACATATACAGGGAGAGAGCATGCAGACACTTTTATTGGTAGTGTTTTACAGTGAGTAATATAACCTAAAAGAATGGAATTTCTCATGCTTGCCCTTGGTGATTCATACATATTTTCATCATGGCTGCTTCTTACAGATAGCATTTGATTCTGTCTAGAGGCTCAAAGAAATTAATGTTACTTGTAGCCATGTTACAGGAGAGGAGGAGATACTTTGAGAATAAAGATGACATACGTTATGCAATCTCAGATTATTATTCTGTACAGTGCAGCCCTGTGGACTGATTTGATGTAAATATGAAAGCATACAGCATCACTTTTTTTCTCAAACAACAAAGAGTAAGTTCAACAGAAACCAAAAATAAAACTGCAAATAAAATACTTTAATTTACCACAAATATCTTCAAATTCAGTTTTTCATCATGATATGATTTTTGCTCCAGCCTGAACAAGGAATATTAGTAGTATGCTTTGAATTTCTTTACTTAATTTGGATTGGGCTGTTGCTGTTTCAGTCCATGCAGGACGGTGTGGGGAGAGCGATGGACAGCTGCCGGCTCTCTGCGGTCGTCTGTAGGAAAGAGTACATATTGCACGTCACTCGGAAAGGTAACAGATATGGCAGTATGTCCCTGCCATCTGTCACTGGAGCTTCACACGTCCACACAGACAAAAGAGAGCCAGGCCGCCGAGACGGCAGCAAGGCCCCAGCCTGCCATTGTCCTCAAGGCTTGTGGGTGAATGTAGGGCCCCTTATCATCAGGGCCTGCTGGAGTGATGCAGCCTGGCTAACAGCAGCATTGTTCACCACACACTCGCTCACCCAAGGGACCAAAAAGACTAAGGAAATTTTAATTTTAGCATATACTTAATCTCTAGCAGGAATAATAATTGAATAAGTGCCCCAAATCCAAATTTGTATCAATCAATAGTAAGAGTTCAAAAAGTTATAGGCTGTTTTGTCCAGTTTGATTTCTTGTCCCTGATTTCAACACTTGTTTTTGCCCCTTTAATCTCTTGAATAACCCCTCAGACGCACGCAAACGCACACACATACACACTCATGTGGACACACGCTTCTATCCAGTGCAGACTTGCACAGATAAGGTCCCGGGCTTAGTGGACAGGGTCGATTTTCCATTATGGAATTTTATAATAAAGATCAACTGTCACAGCAATCAAAGCATCACTTAAGGCTATCTTAAGGCAGAGCCAGGACCTCTGTTTTCATTCAGCAGCCTCCTCCCCATCCCCAAATATAATCATCCTCAATCCTCCCAAACACTGCAGACTCTCCAAGACTCCCATCTTTTCCTTTATCGCTACCTCAGAAGAAATAAAAAAAAGGAAAGATGAGGGAAGGTCAACGATCTGTCAACAGTAGATAAAGAAGGATAGATGAAAGAAGAGATCGATGGAGGAATCTAAAATTTTTTGCAGTTTTATATATTTTTGTTCCAAAAAGAAAACAGGAAGATAAAGTGCTGTCAGACTACAGATATTCCCACATTTCTGTGTTTCTCAATTCATCAGCTGAAGTAGTTTATGTGAATGTATTTTCAAGGAAATTAGCCGTTTAGAGTCAAGTATGTATATGATGTATGTGCTTCTGTGTGTAAAATTCCTTCTTTGTGTCTGAGTGCAAAACTGGGGAGAAAAAAAGGCTCACTTATTCCTTCTTTGAACAGCATCACACAGCAACATGTGAGATTACACTACCTAATCCCTGTGTAATCTCTGTATTCCTCGCTGTGGAAGCTGCCCCAGCACAAAGGTCTAGTGGCCTTGCAAATCAGTTCTTAATACGGTAATGTGTAGACTAGAGTGCACCAGAAAGGAGAGTAAGCAGAAATGGGGACAAAATTATAATTTCATGGAGTATTTTGTGTTGATTAAAGACGCTTATAACTAAGTAAACAACAAAGTCAAAAATAAGCAAACTAAAACGTCCTTAGTTATTTATTCTAATTCATTCAAAAACTCATCCAATATGCTTAATCACGACTGTTTGGGAGTAATTTGATGTGCTTTGATCGACAGTGACCAAAAACCTTCCAACTGTAATTTCAGATACTGATTCAAATGTAGCTAAACTCTGATTGGTTCACAGAAATACATGACATCACCTTTTCCGAACTGAGACCTGCCCACTTAAAACTTGTGAGAAGAGCCCAGACAAAAACACAAAGTACAGAAATCTCTCATATGAAATAACTTTCCAAACTCAAACTACTTTGAAATATTTAGTATTCATGTAGCACCACATCATTCATAATAAGAAGCTGAATAACAAAATAGGTTTTAAGGCCCTTTAAAGCCTTAAAAATGTAATTCTGAATGCCCAGCGAGCCCCCACGGTGCTTTCAGGGAAGGGTAAGGTGCAGCTGAAGAAAACCGGCACACTGGGGAGGTCAAGGTCTGACCTGTCAGATCCCAGCTTGCTGTGTGCGAGGGCGGTTCCTCCATGTTTTGAACTTGGGGTTTCCAATCAGGCAGATTGGTGTTGGGGCCCCATTTGACACGAGGGGCCCTGCGTTGCTTCAAATCCTGGTGGGCCAACTGGCAGCCTCTCAAGAAACCTATTTCAATTACCATAAGAGCCTTGGCTTGTTTCCCTTCATCTTTAATGGACTATGCATGTACCATCTCATGCAAATGACTTATAGCAAGGGCCTTTCTTTTTATGGTGTTTTCTTTCAGAGTGCTTACTTGTCTCTGCATATGTCTTTGTGTATGCACCTGTGCGGTTGGGTGTGCGTGATTAGCTATAAAAGATACCAGCTATTATCCCTGACGCATCTCTGGCCATGTAGCTGCAGTGTTTTGGGGAAGACGACGAAAACAAAGATTTCAAAAATACATAATTGCTGAGGCGGTCTGAGTTGACATTACATGAACAAGAGTGATATCTATAAACCCACCAAAACACGCATTAGAAGCTGGAGATCAGACACAAGTCATATCTGCTTTTTCTTCTGAGGTGGGGGGAGAGACCCAGGGAGAACAAGAGAGAAGAAGAGCTGGGAGGAGGCTGAGTGTGAGTAATACAAAGTCAACAAAAAGAGCAGGGGGAGAAAAAGTTGTACTTCAAATAATAATTTGAACAGTGCTTGCTTATGTTTGTGTGTGTGTGTTTGGCAGATTTTAGCTTAGTTTTACACAGGAATACAATGCGTGTGGTCATCATCGCTCGGTGTGATGTAGTGGTAAATTTCATGTTCAATGTTGACTTGTATGTATGTATGTTTCATAGTATAAAAAAAACGAGTGTTAATAATAACATTGATGATGGCTCTCTATCCAAGTGTCTCAGTAAACCAGCATGCACAACAATAGGACTCTGAAACTGAAACATCTAAATGGAATTCAGCCATCATTCATTTCATCATTTCCACCTGTGCTTTTCCTGCTGTGATATGTCGGTATGTCATCAATGAAAAAGGATTATAACAATGAATGAGGTCTAAACACTATAGGTCTACTTAAAGTACCAAAAGTAAAAGTACTCATTGTGCAGAATGAGCCATTTCAGAATAATACAGTATATATTATTATTATTGATGTATTTATGTGTAAGCATCACTTTAATGTTGCAGCTAGTAAAGGTGGTGCCAATGTTAACTATGTACTATACTGCTGGGTAGCTCAATCTATGATAAAACATCAGTATTCATTTTTTTAAGTTTATTTTGTATATATAAGATGAATTTGCAAAGTAACTAGTAACCAAATGTGTCATATAAATGTAGTGTAGTAATAAGTGCAATATTTGTCTCTTAAATTTAGTATATATATTAATTAATTAATATCAAGTATAAAGCCGCATGAAATGGTAATACTCAAGTAAAGTACAAGTACCTCAAAATTGTACTCAAGTACAGTACTTGAGTAAATGTACTTAGTTACTTTCCACCACTGCAAGCAATATTATTATTAATCATGTGAAACTGGTGTAGTAATGTTATCCGTGCGCTTTATGGAATGCTATATAAACAATAAGAAATACAAACAGCATAAACAGAACAGAGAGTCGGCTCTGTGAGCATGTACTCAAATGAAATACTGACTTCAGCATGCCAACATGCTCACAATGCAAATATTATCATGATGATATTTGCCATGTTCACTGTCTTAGTTTGGCAGATACCTTTGTCATTGTACAGACATGGAACGAAGATCTCTGGACCAAGAATATGAAATAATAAAACTTCACAGAACTTCCCAGTGAAAAAACGGTGTTCGTCCCTCCTGTGAAGTTTACTTGTAGAATCAATGTCAAGGAGCACTGAAGCTGTTCTGGGGGCTTGTGGTGACCCAGAATCTATAGTAAAAAACTTTAAGAAAAAAAAAAAAAACTTTAATTTCCCAGCAGTTCCTAATGGCAATTATGTAGACAGTTCCAGCAACATTACACAGTATCACTGGAGAATTTATGTTGCATTTATGGCTCCTCATTTGTTAATATGATCTATGTTTGCTCATGTTTCAGCTGCTCACATTTATTAGCAACCCAGGCTAAATTCTCCATAGAGAAGATGACGGCAGCTGAACAAACATTCTTATAAATGTAGAATTAATTATGCGTATGTCATCACTAAAAATACACACTGGGACTTTACAGAATGCACACACCACTTGTTACATGCTGTACAGGAGCACCGGAGGCTTTTGATAGGTATTTAATATTTATTTGATGCAGAGGTGAAGCGAGAGAGCAAACCCGACAACAACCTCGGATTTCTATGAGATCCAGTTATGAGAGGTGGAGGTGAGCTTCCTGCTGCGCTCCTCAGGATAAGTGTTCCTCTGCAGGGGATGAGCTGTGGGGATTACCTTGCCACGGGACTGGTTCTCAAGTCCATTAGCAACTGGGTAATCTTCCTTCGTTAAAATAGGTAGACAACAACATGCCAGAACAGAGTGCCTACTCAACTCGTTTTTGGTGTTTATACGTGTGTTTGGGCGTGTGTGTCCATCTATCCAGTGTCTCTGATTAGTATTCTCGGGCCATGAGGCTACACTGACAGTGGGGCCTCTGAGAGCAGCAGCGCCATGAATTCTTTAGCATGAGCTTGCATGTACCCTTGCTCTCATCACGCCTGAGAGGACAAGTCCAGTCAATGGGAGACAAGGAGACACACGCGCACACGCACACGTGCATGCACGCACACACGCACACGTGCACGCACGCACGCACACACGCACACACACACACACACAAACCTTCATTTGGCACATACATCTATGCCTGCCAGCCTACTCTGAGTTAACTGAAGGTCCCTCTGGCCTACATGCAAACACAGTCTGCATTTAACCATCTCATCAGCACACTCAACACATTTCCTTCTGACTCACAGAAGACGAGCCAAAAATATCCATGTCCGCACGCGCACACACACACACACACGCACACACACGCACACACACACACACGCACACACACAAACACACACAAATGCACAAAAAATCTGAGGGAATTTTCAATCTCTTCTTCTCCTTTTCTCTCTCCCTCTGCCTGTGGAGAACACTGGCAGGAATCAGGGAGAAGAGCAGGGTTGCTAGGCGACAGGTTGTGGTTGCCATGGTGAATTTAAGTGGAACAGCTGGTCCAATCAGCATAAAGTGCGGGCAGGCGGGGGCAGAGCCAGGCAGGCTCATGCCAACACAGACAGACAGGAAGGAGAGGCTGCTGAGGCATGCAGGATTGAGAGGAGAGGAGAGGAGAGGAGGGTAAAGTAGGCTAATGAGTGAAAAACAGAATGATAAGAGCACAATAAAAAGGGCGGGTTGAGGAAAAAGAAGCAAGAGGTCAGAAAGACAAAAATAGCCTCAATGAGAAAAACCCTTGCTGGTCAGATGAATGATTGGAATCAAAAACTAGGAGAAAAGATGAAGATAAGTAGAAGACTAAAGTAGGCTGGGATCTGTTCAGGGATATATTGTCACTGATGGATTCATGAAGTCAGGGATCATAGATTACTATTATCATCAGCAGCAACAACAACCTCTGCATCGAACGTATCTCATGAAATCAAAACCTGATGGAAAATATTTAAAAGCACAACAGACTCGAATAAAAAAACAACACAGGCACCGTGACAGTTAGACGCAGCTAATGACAGCCTGGTGATAACATGGTGATAATGATAATGGGTTGGGAAAATGTGTGGGTGTGGGGATTGGGAGGATTTCACAGTCCCATCATTGGTTGAGTGTAATGGGGCATTTTTTTTAAAGAGTCGGGTCTGTTTGGTGTTTAAGTTTTCAGTCAGGTGAAGTCAAACGCTGTGAGAAATTTGGGTTGACAGTGAGAGGATGGAGGAGCACAGGTGAGATTATAAAGACGCAATCATCAGAGGCCTACAGATTGATGTTCAAACAGGAAGTGAGTGAAGATCTTGTCACCTCTTTCATTTTATTATCACTGTTTAAGTTATAATGTCTATATTTTTGTATATTTGTGGATGCCATTGTTGTTAACTTCCTTTTTTTGTTTCACATTTTCTTAACCCTTGTGTTGTCCTCTGGGTCGAGGTGATGTATCATATGTTTGTGTCATCCTTTTCCTTTATTCTGTTTCTTACTCTGTTCCTATTGTCAAGAAACAAACTAAAAACAAAAGATAACCGCTTCAAGAATCACAAATGTCATGCATAACAACATTTACATACACAGAAGGACATTTTCGGCCACCGGGTCACCTTGACCCAGAGGACAACACAAGGGTTAACAAATGAATGCATCAAGAAGTGCTATTCTCTGAGCTGCTTCCTTGCATGAAAGTTGCAACGTAATTAAAATTAGAATTATTTTATTGAAGAAGAAATACAAAACAAGGATGTGTAAAGCTCCGCACAAACTGAAACCGCTTTGAACGTTGAACTACATATCAGTAAGACCTGACAGGTGCTCCCTAGAGGCAGTTATTTCTGATTTTGCTTATCTGGTCAGTGTTAAGGAAAAGGTCCGTTTCCAGGTTCACCACCGGACAGCCCTGCCTGCTGCCTGATACTTTATCAGTTATTGGTTTCACACTTTATCAGCCTTCTGAGATTGAACCCTGCACAGATACACACACAAACAAGATTTGAAATTTAGGAGTTGATTGTATTGACGTCAGCGCAGACACATCGATCCAACACACTTGCATGCATCCATGCACTTACTGCAGACTGGAAACTACAGCGCAAACCGTCGTTTAATGAAGTCAAGTACCCCTTAACCTTCCTTTTTACACGCTTGGATTTAAGTTCTGCACTTATCCGGAGGAGAAAGCAGACTCACCTTCTCTGGACACAGGGACACGCATGTCCTCCAAGGAGGACACACTCTCGTCTCGCATGAGCAAGCACAGAGGGGAGCGAGATGAACACAGCCTGCCACTGCTGTAACCAATCATGGCAGCCACTTATCCTGCTCATTCCCCTCAACAGCAAAATGATGTTGCTGCTAAAGTCATAGAATTTGCTCGTCTTTTCCCTGAGAATAAGAATTTGACTACGCAAGGAACAAGATAATTATGACATATCTGTAGGTTTCTCCTTTCAGCTCGGACCGAGCAACTGTACAGAACTGAAACTATGGTTGATGATAATAATACTGTTTTCAGGAAACGTGAGGGATGAACAGTTGCACAATCAGGCGCTGTTAATGAACAAAAAAAGGCTTCAGAGCTTGTTCAGCTTGCAAGATGTCCATTCACACAAAGCTCTCACTCTGTCACACCTTCCTCCTGTCACTCACACAAAGCATGCTGGGAGGCATGGTTTCCAGGGCAACCGAGAGGAACCTTTCCTTGACGACGGTTCAGAATGCGGAGATGGAGGACATTAGCTTGCACCTCAGGTGTGGCAATATTGGTGCCTATAGCTCGACCACGAGCAGAACAAAGCAGCCGTGACCGCTTTGGCAGAGAAAAAAACACAGCTGATATGCAGCAGGAAAATACAACTTAGTGAAAATGACAGCTGAGCATTAATGCGGAAGAAAAAGTAGATGAAGTAGGAACTGGCATTACCAACATGCAATTGTACCTCCATGAACTTTGCAGTTTTTGGTTTAGCAGCTAGTTAGGATCCTTCAGGGCTCGGTGTGACAGAGGACCTACTGGGAGTTGAAACAGCACTCTGGGTATCTCTTTTCAGCGTTAAATGAACTAAGCTGCTTCACACTTATAGTGTGAATTAAAATTTCACACACACATACTCTCAAAAGACCCTCAAACACTGTCCTAAATATGCAATAACACACTCCTGAATCCCCCTCTAGGCTCCAAAATACATCTTCAAAGAAACCCTCAATCTGCTTAACACATTTTACACACCGTTCACACAGACACGCTCACACAGGGCCATAGCTGCGCACACGTGTGCACAAAAAAGACCCAGAGCACACAGATCAATGCTGAAATGGGCAGACTTTGGGATATTGTGTTAGTTTCAGTGAAGGCCAAACCCGTGTAATTCATGAAAAGGAGACAGAGGCAGAGATGGGTGTGTCGTGTGCACGGAAAACACACTGGATACACGGAGGAGACAACACACAGTCGCTCACACATCTCAGCAGAAACACACAAGCAAAGGGAGAGTAAGGGGGTGAAGAAAATGGGTGTGTGAGTTCGTAGGTGTGTGTTTTTGTGTGAGAGAGTGAGTGAGAAGGAGACTGAGTGCATAGAGAATTGAGTGCAGTTAGTAGTGTTTCCCCCTCGGCTGAGGCATTAACAAGCCTATAATGGACCCTCTTAAAAAGCCGACTAGGATCTCCTCCAAAACTAACTGATTTAGAGTGGCCAGGGCCCCCATGGGCAGTGGCCAAGTCCCCCTCTGTCCCTCCCCAGCACAACCACAGCCAGCCCCGGTGGCAGGCGGCACAGACACACATTGTGTTTGTCTACTGAACCACAAGCAATAGCAGTTTATAACACAATAAAACACCATGAGGAGGCATTAATTGGATATAATAGCCAGGGAATGATTTAGATGATTTAACACCTTTTTTCCAAGACGAGTACATAAAAGAGAGAGAAAAGGAAGCAGGGAATAAAAGGGAATTAGAAATGGACTTACACACCGTTTCCGACTTTGATTTCAAATGTTAGCCTGAAGTCCACACACACACACACACACACACACAGTCATATATAGACACACACACACATACAGAGCACAAATGCAGATGTAAACACACATTCACAAATTAATGCACAGCATAGCATGCAGTTGTATATTTTATGATGCTGTATAGTGTATATAATACGTGTAAAGTCAGCTACACCAAATTTAGATTTATGATGAGACATATCAAAAATAAGTTACACACTGTCATCAAATTAAGCTATTGCCATGGTTGAATGTAATAATGTTGGTGAAGTGAATAATCAGTGAATCTAACAAGTGAAATAAAATCATCTATCTGTGCTGCATGAAAATGAAACCAGAGTAATATTCATGTTTTCTGTAATTTAGTAACCCTTGAAGTGATGACAATAATCAGTCCATCACAGATGTAGCTGAAGCTGATAAGATGTGACAGGCTAGCTGGTAGAAAAACACGCCCACATAACCTCTTTATCAGTCATCAATGTTTCAACGGCACCGTTTTATTGACAATATACATATATGAGGAGCAGGAAAATAGCAGACTCCCGATTCTTGCAGCAAATTATTCTCAAGACCCCCTCGCTAACCCTTCAAGATATTCCGTCACCTTATCTCTCCTCCCCTGTCTTCCTCGCCTCCCTGTCGTTTCACTCCACACAGAGCTGAAAGGGAGCAGGGCCTTGCATGTATGTACATAATTGGCACTTTACTGTCATATCAAATTCATATCAGCGCAGGGTCTTGGGCTGGGAAGAACAATGAGGGCCAGACAAAAGCATGGCTCCGTGCTCTGAGAGTTGCCCTGATAACCGCATAGGCCGGTCAATAAAACCAATCATCTCTAATCTTCTTATGGGGGACTAAACAGTTCCCCCAGATACTCCACAATGCCCACTAGACACAATGTGCACCGCACTGTACCAATATAAAGACTGCACCAACAGGGAGGAAAACAATGTCTGAACCGTAACCTCAGAGCTTATCTCCGGCTGCATTATTGCGATGTAAACATACAAAGTTATTTAGGATATGAAATAAGTTAAAGTTTATGGGATTTATAGCACAATTAGAACAAAGGCCAGTAATATAGTCAATATAGGTTGTGACATTTTATTTCTATAAACAATGTTTTAACAAACCAAACAATAAAACGTCTTAAAATAGCTATGGTATTTTGCTCTGTATGAATGTGTAGTACACTTGCAAAACCGTTGATTATGTTTCAAGTAAAGAGCAGAAGTGTTTTGGGGTAAAATCAATTTCTGAATTTTCTGTGGGCTGCATCCTCACATAGTCTTCCCTATAGGTTCCAGTGATGAAGAATGATGTAAAGAAACACCTTCATCTCCTGGATTTTGCTATTTCTCTGGAAGCAGCTCCTACAACACACAACAGAGATAATCAAAAGGTCAGTGCACTCATCTTTTAACATTTAACATCCACCTTCTCGCCCCGGACCACCCTTCTGATTTTTCAGCGTTACAGCAATTCTAGAATTTTTGTCATTTTGACCATAAAACCCAAATAAACACAACAAAAATCTGTGTATTAAATGCTATAAAATGTTGGGCTTGGTCACAATTTCTAGCATTTCCAAAACACTCCTCCATCAGTCTGTCAGACGAGTTGCCCCAGACTTAAATACAGCTGTATGCAAAACCTCTCTGATGCTCCAACGCCCAAACCTCTCGACTGGGGCCTACCCAATCTGCAGAAAGGTGTGGGGGATGGGAGAGGTCACAGGGGTGACACTATATGGTTCATATAGTTTAATCATTCGAAATCCATAAAAAAAAAAAAAAAAAGATTTACATGAGGTCATGTTACCAGCAAAAGCACAAATATATGTCAGCCAGAGAACAAAACACAAAATAATAATAAAATAAAGCAAATTACAAAAATTGTGTATGAACAAAATTAATCAGGAAACATAAATAGAATTATAATAATATCTTTGTTTATTTGTTTTTTGTCATGTATAAATTACAAACATGCATGACAAGATCACCATTTCCCACTTTCGACTCTCGTCTTTCTCAATCTTCCTCTCTCTCCTTCGCTCCCTCCCTAATGATGTTTGGCTGAGGTGCGGGTTAATTGCAGGGTTAACTGACAGTGTGGAGGAGCAGTGTGCTGTGAATATGAGACGAAAGCGAGGTTTAGTCACAGTGTGTGGACGGGACAAGCTGTGCATAAGTTTATTGAATTGTTGCAGGTTTGCATGCTCTGTGTGTGTGTGTGTGTGTGTGTGTGTGTGTGTGTGTGTGACAGAGAGAGAGAGAGAGAGAGAGAGAGAGAGACAGAGAGGGCAAGAAAGAGAAAAAGAGGGACTTGTGTGTCTTTGTGCTACTCCACGTGCACTTATAAAACAGCATCAGCTGGGCATGAATGAGCATCAGTAAGAGCAACGCTTTGAAGGAAGGTTAAACGTGCGCCTTTGTTTTCATGTGAACGGCTGACATGCAGGATTTGTGTAAAACTCACCTCAGCAGTGGTGTCACCTCTGCTCTCTGTCTCAGTGGAATACAAAAAAAAAAAAAACTGTCTTTGCTGCCAACGTATTACACTGATTGGAATTTGACTTGTTTTACAACAGCTAATAATGAATATCTGTGGGGGCCGTTAATGTTCCTGGTTATTCAGTGTGTCCTGTTCAGGAGTCTCTTCCCTCTCCAACCCCCTGACTGCTCAGACTGGAGAACATGACTGAGGAGCAGCTTCAATGATGTACAGGCTAATGATAACGTGCATGAACGAAAGACTTCTCTAGCCATATGACTTCGCAGACATACAGTCAAACACACACTCAGGTGAATTTTGCACCACCTATAGATCAGCCTTTCATTCACACAACTATTTTTGCACATATGGACATTAAGTGTTATCAGCAACACCATTCTAGTCAAAATATTTATACAATAATTAAATCTAGTCAATAGTGATTTTAAGGCTTCGCTCTTCTGTCTGTAAATACACAGACACACGTATTCAGATGCAGACTTAATTGTGTAAACAAACACACACACTTAGAGAGAGTTCAAGGGAGATCTGAGATTCAGCAGCTTTTCAAACATACAATATACGAATAGAAACAGACAGGATAATGATCCTTTTCTACTGGCTGTGTCACAAACAGATCAATGCAAACAGCTCATCACATTTATCAGACAGAGTCAAGGACCTCCACATTAGCACTGATGCTCACCTCGCCGGTCAAGTGGCTCAACATTATTGATATGGAGTCCACAATGCAAAAGGACAAATGAAATTCATTCGTCTATAAAACATCCAAATGAGAAATTGCTAGAGATGGTGTGTGTAAAATAATAATTTGGGGAATCATGCTTTGGTGTGTGTGTGTGTGTGTGTGTGTGTGTGTACGAGACACTCTTCTGAGACACACAAGTGACGGTCCATCTCTCAACAAACGTGCCAAGCAATTTTTCTCATTGTGAAATGATGAATGGTGACATTTGGGATTTTGGGTCTTTCTACTTTGTGCGGCCAAATTACACTGACAGAGACCTCCTCAACACACAAACATGACTTGTAGTTCAACTTTGAACATACAACACACAAATCCTTCTTTTCTCATTTGCATTTGATGTAATTTTGTGAACATATTTATTGTGTGCGTTTGTGTGTGTGTGTAAAATAATTGATGGGTTATTGCTTGAATGCAAGGAGCACAAAATAAAATAAAATAAAATACAAAACACTTATTTCTTACAAAAAAAAAAACTTAGCAGGTTAAAACTAATTTAAATTAATTCATATTTTAAGAGGCCTGTCATAGCAGTGACCTTATGGCTAAGGCACAGTAGCCTTACCTTTATTAACTATCATCATATTTCATATCAGGTGTAGGAAATATGTACATTACCATGGGAACCTGGAAACAATTACAGTAACAGAAGGAGACTATAATATATATTAATTTTGATAATTAATTTCCTGGGAAAATAAAAAAGTATAAATATCATATATGTAAATATAGCCTATAATTATAGGTAATATTTCTGCAGTAATATAAGCTTACCTGTGACCACATTTGTTTTAGTGAGGCTCTTAAAAAATAAAATATGGTTTATCCTGAGAGCAGGTGTAACACATTGTATCCAAAGTACAGTAAAGTTTCCACCTAACTTCCAGCTTCCAACCTCTCTCTCTCTCTCTGTCTGTCTGTCTGTCTACTGTGTGTGTGTGTGTGTGTGTGTGTGTGTGTGTGCATATGCCTGTACAGTCGACTTGCAGGGTTTAATATAGGCCTGTGTTTGTTATATCTTGCCATATATTACCATTTCTCCTTGGAGGGGCCCCTTGCATTCAAATCAGCGGCTGGCTGCCTGATCGTAGAGGACAGCTTACTAGGCCCCTTGAATTGTTCGCCAGGAACAATGGATTCCTTTGTCAACGTGTTTCTCTTTCTCTCCCTGGACAATACTAGAGGGTCCTTCTGGCTCTCTGCACTTAAGAAATGTTTGCAAAATTACACCTCTTTATATGCCTCTCAAAACAAGTAGCAGTGCCAGTATAAAAGTGTGGGAGGTTTAGGGGGAAAATGCACCGGAGATTCGTTTCTTTTCTCTTTGATAAACTTCAGTCAATGTTTTAAAGGAAATTTCCTGCTTTTAAGAATAGCTTACCAACACCTTTGTTATTTTTTTTTTTTTCCTGGAGCCCTTCATTAATTTGAAATGTTTTAGCCTGACTGGCTGCAAGTCATGCTAAATAAAACAGGGAAAAAACGAATACAAATGCATATTTGACAAGAACGAAGGAAAGGGAAATCCAACTAATTACAACTTGCATAAAAAGTCATATAAAAAAAGGTCAAAAACAACATGGAAAACTATCTTTAAAAATGTGGAATTAACGCGTTAATCCCCAGAAAACGTCTGCGATCACCTGGTGAAGGTGATTTCTTTTACACTCGGAGTGTGTCTGCGCTGTGTTTGCGGACGGTCCGGCCAGAAACTATAAGCTGTGGATCTGCATAACGAGCTTATAGTGCGGAGCTGCCCACCGGGCCGCAGCCTGACCTCTCCCTCCTCCTCATGAATGGGCCCAGAAGCAGATGCCCAGCTGTGCCTATTCGGGCCTTCAACAGCATTTCGGAAATCGGTATGATTTCCCTGGGAAAGCTGGGTCTCTACACCGGGACAATTCCCCCAACAATGTCCATCATTTAAACCCGGCATTGGTGTTTAGCTCATTATTATTAATATCATTATCATCATTATTATTATTATTATTATTATTATTATTATTATTATTATTATTATTATTATTATTGAGTAGTAGTAGACCTGTGATCAGTTATTTCAATAAATTCAGAAACGTGAATATGCGTGTAGGCATGACAGAAAAAGCGAATTCAAATGCTCTGAGACAGGCTGATGCTTGCTCACTTGCATGGTGTTTACAGGTGAATGAAGCAGCATCAAGGTTGCAGAACTGTGTTTAAAAAAAATAAAAATCACCGTTTTTATAACGCACTTTTACCATTTTTCTTGATTTTTTTTTTTTTTAAGGTTGTTTCGACATTTTATGGGAAACGCCATGATGAAGGGCGCACATTCTGCAACGCTTTAAAAACAAATACTGCTTTAAATGAAATTACACGTTACGTCTATGCCGTGATTTTGTTCTGAGAGAATGAACTAAACTTCCCTGAAACACGCTCGATTGTGCGCAGTCCTGTCCTGCAGCTTGCCTCTGCACCGTCTCACCGTATTTCACTCAGCTGTTTGCGCCAACTGTGCCATTCACGAGGGCAATCGCAGCGCATTTATTCCCACACCACAATTAAACGAGACGGTTTTGGCCGCACGTTGCATGGACGCCTGAGTGTGACCTTTATTTCTAAATGGTCAAGCGAGGGAAAACGACCGAAGCTCACGGAGACAGCCAGGGAGAAATTACAAACAGCACGCATGTTCGTTTTTGAATGCTTTTTGGTGATAACGTGACACTGAACTCGGCGTTTCTTAATGTAATTCACATGCACGGGAATATTTTTTTCCCAGCGTACCTCAGAAAGTCCAGGGGCCGCAGCTCGCACAACTGGGGCCGACTCTCCTCTCTCTTTTGTTGGGGCTATTGTGGGGGGCTGCGTGTTGGGATTGGGGGGTGGTGGGGGTGGGGGGGGTGTAATGAGGGGGCTGCGACCCCCCGATGGGGGTGCATTTGCTGTCCAAAGACCGTTAGACAGTGGCTGAATGAATGGGGCCTGAATGTCATTGTAATGCACAGGGACAACTCCCCCTTCATTCAGCTTAAGATGTGGAGGCCGCGCGGCTCTGCGGAGGGAGAGACGAGGGGAGAAAAAAAGCAACTGCGATTCAATTCGCAATCTGGCTCTCTCCTCGCCTCGCCGTGCACGTGGAGAGACGCGGGAGGCTGTGGGGTTTTTTTTTTTTTTTTTATCTTTGCTCCACTCGAGTTTGTGTGCGGCGCCGCTGCGCCCGCACGCGTTTTCTGCACCGAGGAAGGCCCCGCGGTTTGCACAAAATGGGAGAGGAGACGCCACGGAGCCGCAGTGTGGTGTGCGCGGCCGCAGGATACCCGCAACGACCAGAGTAAGAGACACCGAACAAAGGATTCCGAGTCCAAGCCGGCGTGGATGTATCAGTATAGGCTCTACTTGGACAGAGGACGCTCCTCCTGTAAGCAGGTGGCCGCTATGCAGGCTGGGTTATTACGCTTTTTTTTTTTTTTCCTCTTCCTCATTTCTGACAACGGGGAACCAAAAGACCTCCAAAGCCTAACAAATGACTTGCATTAGTGAATTGACTTGCATTAATGTAAATGCGGGGGAAGCTCGTTTTGAGATGTAGATTGCGACGGAGGCTGAGATGAGACAATAGGCACGCCTGTTAAAATAGTTAATAATTGCATTTGCTTGGGGGGGGGGAGAAAAAGGGGGCCACATTTGCGATTCTATAGGCTCAGTTTATCGAGAGTAAATGGGAGCGATTTCATCCTGAGCAGCGCTGGCGGTTGCTCCTCTCCATCTCTTTGTTCGGCCAACAGTGGGAGGTAGACACAAGCTACGGAAGGAGGGAGAAACATTTGAAAATCCAATGACATTTTCTTCCGGGACAGAGATCAATATATTCCTGTAGGATTTTGTTAGAACAGTGTCGAAATGCATTTTCTTTTTTTTTTTTCTTTTTTTTTTTGAGCACACGTAGATTTATGTTAACAGGACTTATCTGTTCAGGGGAAATATATAATAGCCTAAGGGTTGAATTACACCAACAGAGCATGAGCTGCAGGCTGCAGGCCCACATTTGGGTCAACTTGCAAAAACAGTGTAAAAAAAAAAAAAAAAAAAAAAGAGGAGAAAGAAAAGAAGAGGACAGCTCTCTTAGTTGACACTTGAGTCAAACCAATAAGATTTGCTTTACTAAAATTATTCTTGAAATAGAAAAAAGGACATTTGAACCTTGACATGGAAGCAACAAGCAAAATATTCAGGTTAATTTACCAATTTCCAAAAAAACAAACAAACAAAAAAAAAAAAACACAGGAATGCATTTAGATGAGCTGATAAATATTTAGGCCTGATATAGGTCATAACACCAAGATGGCAGACAGCCTATCAAGTCAACACTTAAATAAAATGATTGTTTTACTCCATAATCAGAGCCCACAGTGAGGACTATTATATTTAAAATAACTTATTCAATCACATAATCAATTACACTGGGGGATTTCCTCCAAGATAGTGCTAACAGTGGTGCATGCAATACATTACAAAATGTACACATACATGCATTATACTGTGGAACTCAAAATATGCACCATGTATAAATAGTATTTTTCTATCTACACCTTTTATGTAGTATAGCGTTTATGTTTGTAGTATTTAATGATGGACGCTACAGCAGCATACGGTTTTTAGCTCTGACCATCTGGGTTCACAGGCCACAGGCCTCAGAGGAATAGCAGTGAACACTGTAACGTCATCTTTTACAGATTTGGTAAGGATACAGTTGCATACAACATTTCAAAATGGAAATAATTTCATGCTGTTATGGGTCATTCTCCACCAGAACTGTAGTGATGGGTCAATACATTTACTACAGGCATCATAATATCACTATTTAATTTGCAAAGTAGAATTCGTCCACCTTTTGGCTGCCACTAGGTCTTGGCATAATTTAAATATGGAGGCCTACAGGCTGTGCTTTGGGTAAAACTTTATTTGGTGCTGTTTGGAAAAGAGGTTTTCCTCACACAGCTGAGCCTATCCACTTTGTTTATTTGCCACAAGACAGCAACATTGGTTTGTGGCAGCGAACAGTTTGTGCACCTGCAACCTTCAATTTGTTTGTATTCAGGTGCACACAGGCGACAGCGGAACTGCCATGTTATGCTGGCCTCTTCTGCATGCTGTATTGCACTTGTTAGTAAAAAAAAAAAAAAAAAGAAAAAAAAGCTGCTACAATAACTATGTGTAAGCCTAAACAGTTGCCTGCCCCGATGCATGCATGCATGACGCGCTGCAGAAAGTCAGGCCGGTGGTTTCAAGGACATTCGGGGCTGATGAGGATTTGGTTTTAATGGGGGGGGGGGGGGGGGGGGGGGGGGAGGAGGAGGAGGAGGGGGCATGGGCCCCGGGCCATGACGTCATTGTGCGCCCATGTAATCCTCTTGCGCTGAAGCCCAATCAGCAGAGACTCGCAATTGTCTAGGATGGGAAGAGAGGGGCGCTCTAATCCGGGAGACAGTGGATCACACAGCCCGAGAGAGAGAGAGAGAGAGAGAGAGAGAGAGAGGAGAGAGAGAGAGAGAGAGAGGGGGGCACGCATCCAGCGCCGGATTGTGCCTGAAATGGGTCAGATTAAAAAGACACGAACCAAAAGGGAACCGACTGACTCTTGGCGGAGAGAGGACCCTTTTTTTTTCTGAAGACGAAGAAGCCATTTTTTTCTTCCCCCACCTCAGACACGAGAGAGAGAGAGAGAGAGAGAAAAGAAAAAAAAAAATCAGCCTCGCGACTACACAAGCTTTAGGGATGTGCTAGAGCGCCCTGTGGCGCATAGAAGAACGACCTGCCCTTTCTCCCCCCCACCACCAAATATACAGTAGCCTAATGTAAAAGTAGCCTTCTGGTAGTTTGTCAGCTGCAGGAGAGGAGAGAGGAGGCATCGCGCGTTTTGTCCGAGGGCGTTGATCGTGGACGAGCCGGGGAACTGCATTCAAGCCAAGTTGAATGGAAAATACAGCACTCTTCGCAGTGGGATGTATGACTTCAAACCGAATAGCTGTGTGACCTGCCGCCGGTGCTTCCTTCTGTTTTCCCCGCTGTTGTCTTTGTGTTTTTTTTTTTTTTTTTGAGGGGGGGGCTCAGGCTAATGTTGTAAATCGAGCGGTTTTGGGGGGGAAGGACAAAGCTGTCACTGCGTGCGAGGTAACCTGCCAGAGAGACGCGTAAAGACGCACAGCCACCGAGTCAGAGAGTAGGAGTGTGTGTGTGTGTGTGTGTGTGTGTGTGTGTGTGTGTGTGTGTGTGTGTGTGTTAAATGCTGTGCTTTTAAAACAAGATTTTTTTTTGCTGGACATGCTTCCACCACGGGCCGTGTGTGCTGACGGGGTTTTTGACGCCGAGCTGTGGCGCAGTGCTGTCAATATTTCTCTGCGTGGAATCCAGAGAGGCGCAGGGAGAAGAAATGTGGCCGCGCGCGTTACTGCTGGTGTAGGCTATAAATCGGCTCAAGATCTGAGCGTCTGCATGCGTGCGTGCGTGCGTGTGTGTCTGTGTGCGCGCGTGACTGTGTTGCAAAATCGGCTTTAGATTTGTGTGTGTGTGTGCGTGCGTGCATGTGTGCATGTGTGTGTGCGTGCGTGCGTGCGACCGAGCGCGCGCACGGAAGCGGGAGCTGTACTTAAATCGCAGTCGTGCAGTCTCGCGTGCTCCTCGGCGGGCAGACGCCGGGGGTTTGAGCGCGTGGGAAGCCGGACGGGGCGAGGAGGCTGCCGGGCCCGGCCCCGCTTCAGGAAGGGTTGTCACTCTGCGTGTTCACAGCGGACCTTGATTTAATGTCCATACAATTAAGGCACGCGGTGAATGCCAAGAGAGGAATCTGCACGGCATCACGCTTTCGCACCGACATGGGTCTCCCCCTCCGCGTCCTCTCACCGGGCCGCGGGCCTTCCCTTGCTGCTTTGACCCTGAATGTTGCAGAAACCCCCCCCCCCAACCCACCCGGCTGCAGGATGCCGCTGACTGCTGTACTGTCACTCAGCTGCGCGTGAGTGCAAAGCGGGTGCGTGCACGAGCACGTGTACGCGTGCCTTTGTGTGCGTGTGAGTGTGTGTGTGTGTGTGTGTGTCGCTTGGACTGTGTGGGCGCAATGCGTACTTTAATGGGCTATTATGGCATGAAACGAGGTTTCCGCCGGTGAACTTTTGTATTGTTGTTTTTGCTCAGAAAATGTTGTTAATAAATGTCTTGATTTGTCTCGACCTCGCCGGGGAAGTGTGAGAACGCCTCACGCTGAATACGACGCAGGAAACGAATTGGACTTTCGCCAAGTGGGGTCAGTGGCCTACCTCTGGGTTTTAAAGAACATCTTCGGGCTCCATTTCAGTGTACGGTACATTTCATCCAATCTTAACTTTTATTTTTTAATTTAGGACCTGGCGAAAGGCTTTCTTCATATTTAGCCACGCATTTTCTCTCCCTTTATCTTTATCTCTTCTGAGCAAAAATCCGTTTATTGTGAGGCACACCGTCATCACATTTAAAAGTGGGGTAGTTGACGTAAATTCAGAATAATGTATAGGGGCTATTTATATTTAAATGCGGGCTAAACCTAAGCTGTAATGCAGAGCCTACCGACGAATGCCCGGTAACCGAACGGTGCCTGATAACGGAAACGTCCTCCGCCGTTAGTGCGTTAACGTTAAATCCTAATCCGGTTTTTTTCCATTAGTCTATTCCAGTCCCAGTGTGCCAGCTTGAAATACTGCACAAAATGTTCCAGAGGCCAACACCAAAGGCTCTGTGGTCTACAGGCTGAGCTGAGGTTGAAGTCGGCCTGTAAAGACGTGATTTGATAAGCCACGGCGGGCCTGCAGCGGGGAACACACGGGCGACGGCTGCGGTGTTCAGGCGGATGGAGACCACGTACAGAACCGTGAGTGGATCGATGCCACCTACAGGCGTCCGGCCGACAGCGCAGGGTTGGAGCTGTAGCCCAGCTCAGGCCGCGGGACTTAACGCAACACTGGGTTCAATTAAAGAAACTTGAAAAAGTGAAGAAATAAATAACTCTTTGAATTAGGCTTTCATTCGGTGGTTTTTAAACATGCCAGTGGTTTACAGTCATCACTCAAGTAGTGAAGATGATTTAAATTCAGCTCAGAGGAACTCTTCAACTTATATTTTTTGGATAGAAATTACATTACAGTATGAACCAAATGAACCATAAAGAGCAGAATTTGGAAAGTTGTGTTTTCTTATTTTCTTTCACATACAGGTCCAATATTGGAAACTTTCATTCAGCTTGAACATTCAGGTTCAAATATGATATGGTACATGACTGCGAATAACCAATATATAAATATAAATAACCTAAATATATGTCTATTCGATCAGGCTTTTGAGCATTGAGCCAAATACAAAAATCTTATTGCAGGGTATTTGTTAGTAATATACTTATATTACACAGAGCTTCAGATTGATACTACAAGTGTATGGAGCAGAGAGCCTGAATGTGGCATTGTTTGCCTATTTTTTTTGTCTCAGTTGGATGCATGCTTTGTAACAATGTAACAACAAATAAAGCCCGAGCTGCACTGAGTTTTCTGATTGTTCTTGTGATTATTTTATGTGGAACATTACATGGCAAGTCACGCCAACATTGCACATTTCGCACAGTATTTGCAGACCCTAAATCTGATGTGAATTATTTTTACAAATGGAATATTGAAAACTTTTGAATCTTGTGAGGAAGATTTGCACCAGATATGACCAACTACCCAGGTGATCTCTAGTGGAGAGGATGAACTCTTTTGGAAGCATATAAATCGTTGTGTGGAGTAAGTTATTACATTTTACAGTCATATATCTGAAACGCAAAAAAAAAATCACCATTTTATATAAGATCACTTACAGTGTTTACAGTGTTCTTCACTTCATTATGCGACTGGAACGTCCCACCAGCAGTTCCTCCAAATCAGGAAATCAGCACCATGGAGAGCTCCTGTCAAGGAAAGAAAGGAAAATCTTTTGACAACTGTGGAACAAATATATTGTAAACCTGTGCTGAATACTGAAAATTAATATACATTTTCAGTATCTAAAACAGAGGGAATCTCAGGTTTAAGAACAGGATTATCAAAAATTTGTTTTGGCAGACATGTACATGGATTTAAGTTAAATTAGTCATTGGAATGTCCAATACTGTGCACTTGTTTATGACAGACATGCCATTTTCTATCTATTTAATACATTTTGAACATGTTTAATGTTATACCAGGCAGCAGCACTCCCATTTGTGCACTTTATCAAATTCTGCTGTAGACAGCCTGAGCCTGTAGAAACAGAGGTCTGCTTTGACAACAGTATTTACAGATACAGTGAGGTCAACTTTAGCAGCACGGGGAAAAAAAAGACAACAGAAAGAAACAATTCCAGCTAAGAAAACCTCGCAGTGACATTTAAGCACTGGGGCTGCCCTACAGAGCTTCATCTGTGTATAAAGTCACTATAGGTGGCTGTTCACTCACTAACAGAGAATTCACAAGATCAAGACAATGTTATTTCTGAATGGACAGTTTATTAAGGCTTGATTTCTTCTATAAAGAAAAATCAAGATAGATCTTTTCAACAAGTTATCCCCCACTACAACTGTGGTCTAGAAGAGAATCAAGGTTTATTTAATATTTCATGTCATTAATCCTTTTGTAGTGTTGATACATACACTTTCATGGCTAACCTGACATCCCTCTGTTGCAACAAACATCTGACAGTTATCATTAACGTGCACGTAAAGCCCCAAACTATAATCACAACCAGTTCATGCTTCCTGAGGCAAAGACGGCTGTGGCTGCGACTCAGTCTTCGGTGGCACCCTTTAGCTTCTCACCTCCCCCTGACTCTACGCTGGCTGGAGAGAGCGGTGTTGGTGAAGGCAAACATGTGAAGGGCGTTCACCGTATTGCTTGGATCAACCTAGCTATTGATTAGTGCAGGTAAAAAAAAAAAAAAAGGAGAAGAGATGGAGAAGGATCCTGTTAGAGGTCAGTTCTCTATATTACAAGGGATACACTGGCCAGGTAAAAAATACAATGCCGCAGCTTCACACATCTGGAAATGCGGCTGTGAAGCAATCGGTTCATACTCACACTCGAGTGACCTCAGCAAAGTGCAGTACTTCTGCCATCTCAACGTTATAACATGGGTAAAGTTCTGACAGAATCAAAATATTTCATATAGCATATACACTGTTTAACATAAGCTGAAAGGACCAAACACCTTGTGAATGTGAAGGAGTTCAGGCCACATCACCTAAACGAATGAAACTGTCCATATTACCTGTTTCAGTTCAAATATTTCAAACAGAAAATTGTGAATTGGGATCTGAAAATT